>JAUIMM010000009.1:67500-667500 GCA_031769625.1 Taudactylus pleione | reverse complement strand
GCCGGATGACATCACGTGTTACTGGGAACACAGAATGTTCTTCCATTGCTTTGATTGGTTCCTCATCTTTTAGATATCCGGCAGCGTCCTCATGGCCTTGCCGGCAATAACGACTCTGTACATGCCTCACTGGTTACTGTAGACTCTGTCTTCACATTGTTTTGATTCTCATCTCGGCTTCCAGGCTGCATCAATCCCTCCAGCTGTAATGGCTGCTCCACAGCTAACCTAGTCGCACCTAGGCCTCCAGGCCGCATCAACTCCTTTGGCTGCAATAGCCGCTCCACGGCAAACCAAGTTGCACTTCGGTCTCCATAGGCCATAACAATACATCGGCTGCACAAGTCATATCACTTTCTCAACAGCTATATCAATATACCAGCTGCACAAGCCGCATCAACTCCTTCAGCTATACCAGCTGCATCAATGCACCGGCAGCACACGCCGCAGCAACTCCTTCAGTTATACCAGCCGCATCAATACAACGGCTGTACAAGCCGCATCAACTCCTTCAGCTATACCAGCTGCATCAATACACCGGCAGCACACGCCGCAGCAACTCCTTCAGCTATACCAGCCGCATCAATACACCAGCTGCACAAGTCACATCACTTTCTCATAAGCCATACCAACAGCATCAATACACCAACTGCACAAGCTACATTTACTCCCATCAGCTATACCTGCTGAATCAATATACCAGCTGTTTAAGCCACAACACATCTCTTCAGCTCCTATTGTGTCACATTAAACTCTGGTCTTCATAGATTGTCTGTGTAAACCCCTACTACTCCGAGATTAAGTCCAGATGGCCGCCTAAGTACTGGTGAATGTAATTAGTTCTAAGGGAACAGCAGGTGGTTGTTATTGGCAGAAGACCTTGCCATGTTTGAGTTCTAGGGGGTTTACGCAGCTAGGTCTAGGAAACCGTAACATCAAGCTTATCAAAGTCTTTGCAGAAAGATTCTATGAATATTTTGCTATTGTGTTGCTCCTATAAAAGACATAAACAAGCCTCCATCAGGGATATGATAAAAGTTACGTTAGCTTTCTCAGACATGATGTTTCCAGACATGTAAGAAATATAGGAAGCTTTATTAAAGAACCCACAACAGTTCCTTGGATCTCCATCATAGTTTGGATGAGATTTGCATTTCGCAAATGAGAAGTGGCTGGTACAACAGGTGACTATTCAGGTAAGAGTTTATCCTGAGCTCCTGCCCCCTCAGCAGGTTGCAAGGTTCCCTGGCAATGAACAAAACATGCAGGCATTGTATAAGCTGCTGCTAATTACATTTTTGATTGTCCACCTGAGTAATTCAATTTTGCAACAGGTCTATTGGCAGATTCCCAGCAGAATCTATTTTCTATTGGCCAAAGTATATTGTCACAATGACTGGTTGGCTGAGGCTTAGAAGAGGTCATCGAACAGAGGCCTAGTACACAGGAATCAATCATAATAATATAAGGCATGAAATTGCTAGAGCAAGTTGTTGGACCTGATACTCTGGTATCCACACTTTCCCCCACAGGTGTAATGAGGTAGCCAGCAGTGCAGGGACTATATTTGTTTAAGTCAGTACCTACTGTATGTGCAAGCACACATCATTATACATTTATGCCACCACATGCATGCTTATTGCAATCCATCACTTACATTAAAGCCTTGCAGACAGTTGTAGCTTGATAGATAAATCCTAACTGCCCGTGCTGCTCCCGACCTTTGGAACTCTCTCCCTCTCCCTATCAGACTCTCCTCCTCTTTACAATCCTTCTAACGGGCTCTCAAGACTCACTACTTCATCAAAGCCTTCCAGCTCCCATCCTAAATTGCTGCAACATGCTCCTTCCTCCATTTACCCCATCTGTGTCACACCTGTTTGTCTGCCCCTCCCCTTTAGAATGTAAGCTCTTACGAGCAGGGCCTCTACCCTCTTGTGCTTCTCCTTACTTTACTTTCACCTACTTCTTACCCCCCACCATGGCACCTAACACTTGGTTGCATATCTAGGTGTTATGGTCACTTATGTATCAATGTATATTATTCATGTCCTTGTCCTATTTTTTACTGTAAGTCCGTTGTCAAATTATTTGTTTACGTACTTTGTAAGGTGCTGCGGAACACTTGTGGCGCCATATAAATAAACGATAATAATAGTAATAATAATAATAATAATAATAATAACTGTATGCTTATTGCGTATTGATTTCCTGCCCCTAACCTTGTAAAATCTGTTGGATTATATCATTCAGTTTTGCCCACAATTTTGTCCTGTCCATTATCGACCCTATTTGACTATGACTTTCTTCCTCCTGCTAAATATAGTATATTTTTTTATAAAAGAAATCTTAACCACATGTGCTCCTAAAGGCTTCCTCTTATAGAAAAATATAGTTCAGGCCAGGGGCGTAACCAGACCTAGGGGAGCACCATAGCAAAATTTTCACGGGCCCCCCTAGGTCCCCGTCCCGCCTTTCCCCTCCCATCCACACTCCCCTCTCCTTGACTTACCTGCTCTGCAGTTGCGATGCGCCGGGCAGGCACATCTCTCCCGGTCGGCTCCATCTCTCCTCACTGACTGATGCTGGGAGGAGGCGGCCATGCCCCCTTAAAGTATCAGTCAATGAGGAGAGCCAGAAGCGGAGCCGACCGTGAGGATGCAACCACGGTATGTAGGAAGAGGAGTGGGGAGTGTGGGGGGGGGGTGCGGACCGAGGCCTGCCACATTAGGTGCAAGGGGAGGGCCGGACCCCATAGCAGCCACAACCCCTGCACCTAAGGTAGTTATGCCAATGGTTCAGGCGACTGCGTCAATATAGTTGTGAATTATGGGCCTGATTCAGAGATGTACAATAATGTCACTGCAGCTGCAAATTTGTATGTAGTGACTGTGCGAAAATATGCAAAGCGACTGCGTACAAAGGTGCAGCTCGGTCGCGGATCATTCAGTTATTGAACTTCTGAGTAACCCTATGGGAGCGCAGACTAGCAGTGGGATCTGAGATGAGCCATTTTGTCTGCACACAGGATCGCAGTCACAAGCAGAGACCCTGAAAATGGTCGCGTCACACCTGCGTTTGAGTCGCCACCTCCCCATTGCCGGCCACAAATGGTCCCTGCCTGTCAATCACTTTGGGAATAAATCCTCTCTATGGGCCTGATTCAGACCCGGACGCAAGTGGCCGTTCGTTCGGCGTACGAGCGAAAAAATGTAAATTCAAGCGCTCGCTCGTATGTTCGCTTGCAGCTAATCTTCCGCCCCATAGTCTCCCAACCCCTCCTCCAGCTAGCGATCGTTCAAAATAGCGACCGTCCGTCTCCTCTTTGGTTGCAGGGGACGCTCGCACAAGTCAAATCCGGAAGTGGGCCTGTCATTTTTCGATTGCCTGCTATTTCATTCTGCAAACATACTTGAATCGATTAATAGCAATCAGTATATTCATTAGCTTAATTGGTATTCATATCTTTGCAATCCGTATTTTTTACAATGTCAATAAACTTTATTATTGTTCGTGTGTGTCATTCCTTCCGCAGAATACGTACGTTTGTACCAAGGGGATGGTTTTTCAAATTTTAAAGTTTGTTTGAATGCTACTATTGTTTTGCGTTAGTTTATATGCAGATTTTTCCTCTTTATTAATAATATTTAAATTAGCTTACGCATGTCACTGCATCAAGCCAATCATAACTCACATTATATTTGTGAGGGTGTAGGTCACATGACTCATACAATAACCAATACAATGCTTTCTGTTAATTTTCAAAGTACATTAGCCAATCAAATTTTTTCTGGAACCTTTATTAAAACTGTTTTGTGTTGAAAAAATCATTGCCATCATGAGAGCTGCAGCATTTTGTTGCAGAGAACTCCTGGTCCTCACAGATATGATAGACCGGAGAATAACTTCACATCCGGCCCCCATCACCAACCGCCGCAAGCGGCAAGCCTATGCGGAGGAGCGGCGCCGGCTGCGTACCTTGGGCTACCGCCGCAATATCGGCCAGCTCGAAAGGCGCTGGTCAGATCTCCACCGCAGATCCCCACACCTTTTGGGCAATTTGCGTCAGCAAATTAGCGAAAGTAAGTGTATTTTTTTAACATTTTAAATGTAAGCATACCTGCGTGTGCATGTTTTCCGTCTAGCCCTGTTTCTTTATTTATGACATACCTGCGTGTGCATGTTTTCCGTCTAGCCCCATTTCTTTCTTTATGACATACCTGCGTGTGCATGTTTTCCGTATTGCACTTTTTTTTTTTTGGGTTGTGTAAATTTTTAAAAAATCCCAAAATAAAATTAATATTAAAATTTTTTATCCATCATTTAGGGGCTGAGCGCAGACTACGACGTCTACTACGTCAACGACGTCGGCCTCGTCCCCTATCCCCCACTCCCACCCAAACCTCCTCTCCCCAACCTTCCCCAAATTCCCCCTCCACCCCAGACCGGCCAGACCGGCCAGACCGTGATGCCCCTCCCTCTCATAATATTCCCATCCCTCAAAATTCACCCTCCCCTCCACCCCCCCTCTCTTTTCATCACCCTCCCCTCCACCCACCCCTCTCTTTTCCTCACCCTCCACATCCAGCCAAATCACCCCTCCTCCATCTGACCAGCACTGGCCCACCTCTGAGGAGGACGATGTCGGGGCTCCAGGCCCAGTCATCATTATGACCGGTATGTTTCCCTTTTAAACTATGGTTGCTTTTGCATTATTTTGTTTTTGGTTGATGTTGTCCTTTTGCCTGTGCATTTCCAATTTGTTAAGTATTTCTCATGTTTTGGATATATATCTTTGCCAAACAATGTCTAGGATGTTTTCCCCTTACACATATCACACATGTCCAAACACTCATACTTGTGTCTTTCTTGTTTACGGTACCAACAAATGTAGTATTTTTGCGTACTTCTCCCTTTTTTTTGTTGTATTTTTATGTGTAATTTTTTAAGTTTTTATTTATACAATCTTTGCGTTTGCCATTACTTTGTTTTTGTTTTTTTTTTCTCTTTTTTTAAAGTATAGTCTGATTTTTAAGTTGTTTGGTAACATATAAATTAAGGTGTCATTTTAGTAATCCACACATTTTTTTAACCCACAGAGGACCAGAGGCGGATGCAAGAAATGCAGGATGGCTTGCACAGGTTGAGGGGCCATGTCGTAGGCATGCTCGTGGTCCTGGATCACATGTTGGTGCTCCTGTGCCACTAATTTTTTTGTTTTTTCGCCCTAAAACTGTTAAAAAAAATAAAATATATTTTGATTTATTAAAGTCTCATTCCTTGTCTGTAAATATTAGATTGTTTAACCTTACATAAGTCGACTATTGGAGCATGTTTTTTTAAGTAATGTAAATTAGATTGTAGAAAGCTCAAGTAAGTATGTAAGCTGGCACATTAAACACCTAACAATACCAATAGGTTTGTAGAATTACCAGCAATTTTTTTTTTTTTATTGGTGGGTAATGTAAATATTAAATCAAACCTGCTTAGGCCTAGATTAGAAAACATACTGATTCACCATAATACCTTTGGTGTTTGTTTTTAGCCACAAAGCAGGGTAAAATACTTTACATTTTAACACATTACAGGATTAGCCATTAAGCAAGTTTGCCTTTTTTGGACCAGGTTACACTTGCTTGTAATTTACCAAGGAAATGTTTTTTTAACGTTAACCAAAAATGTATTCCACACAAATAATAAACACAAAGTGAATTGTCACAATCAATTCACACAGTGAAAACACACTCAAAAATACAACCAACACCAAAAATAACAAAATAAAAACAACAATCAAGAACTGTTTGAAGAAGTAGCATGCCAACATGAATCCACAAATGAGGCGAAGAAATCATTGTTCCAGAAGTTATATCTAATGTGGCCACATGAAGTCAATTTTTTGGATCAGGTAGTAGGTATCATTTTATCGGTTCATTTTATGGAATAAAAGACAAAAAAAAAAAGCACAAATTAAAATTGGCCATTAAAATCTTACATGTCTACATTGTGTCAATTAACTAAATTTTTAACAATAATTACCTAAAAAATCTGGCCACCACATCATCGCGTATGGCCCCCCCATATACTGACCTCCGACCAACCTCGGGGGGGGCATCCTCAGGCAAGGCATCCTCTGGCTGCATTGGGACACCACTCCTTATGGCGATGTTGTGAAATATCCCACACAGAACCACAATTTTAGAAACCATATCCGGCAAATACATGAGCTCGCCACCAGAGCGGTGGAGGCATCTGAATCGGCCTTTTAAAAGGCCGATACAGCGCTCCACCACCTGCCTGGTGGCTGTAAGTGCGGAATTATACTCACTTTGTGGCCCTGGTGTGGGAGCCAAATAAGGAGTGAGCAGCCAGGGCGTGCAAGGGTAACCACTGTCTCCTGTGAAAAAACAAAAACAAACATCAGGACCATTGTGTAACAAGCTTTGCATTGGTTGCAACAGAAGGTGTCAACTTACCCAGAAGCCACGCATCACCAGCTTATAGGTTGTCTAATTTGTGCCAAATCCCTGATTGCCGGATGATGAAGGAATCATGTGCACTGCTGGGGAATTTTGCATTCAGGACAGGATCTGGAGGGAGGCATCACATACCACCATTACATTCAGTGAATGAAAGTGCTTGCGGTTCCTAAAAATAGCCTCCTTGCTGGAGGCTGAAGTGGTATGTGAGTGCCATCCACAACCCCTATGATCTGTGGGAAGCCAGCTATTTGGTAAAAATTGGCCTTCGCCACACTAAGGGAACCCATATCCAATGGCATTTTAATAAAATGATGGAGGTGTTTAAAAATGGCCTCCAACACTGCCCTCAGGATCCTTGAAAAGGAGGATTGGGAGATTCCGGCAACTATTCCCACAGTGGTTTGAAAGGATCCTGAGGCACAGAAATGTAACACCGACATTAATTGCGTAAGTGGTGGTATTGCTGTAGGACTGTCAATTTTCCGTTCAAGATCACTCTCTATTAATGAGAGAGTGTCTAGGATGATTTGGGGAGGAAGACGGTATCGTCTTAATACCTCATCATCTGGCATTCCAAAAAGGGAGACACATGTTCTATATATCTGGGGCCTTGCATGCCTACGAGGCCTACGCCTGGGACGAAGTTGAGGTTGTTCGGGTTCTGGAACCATGGCCAATATAATACGACCAACATCAACCTGAAATGGTAAGCCAGGTAGTTATTGTTTTAGACAAATGTGTAAAGAAAAATATACTTATCTTTTCTAAGAAATCCAAAGATACCTACAGGCCGGGGACTTGTCATGAGTATAACAACCTACATTTCAAAAGTAGAAAATATTTGTAGCTTTTTTTTTGAAAACTTGGATTGTAAACACATTGTTTGGGGGTAAAAAATAGAGAAGGGAGCACACATTAGTTCGGAAATTTGCACGCTACATTTAGTAGTAAAACATGATTTTACAATGAAAAAATCAAAACACATTAGTGCGCTAAATAGTACGCAATTTTTACAGTTAAATAAAGAGACATAAGTGCGCTAAATAGTATGCAATTTTTACAGTTAAATAAGGAGACATTAGTGCGCTAAATAGTACGCAATTTTTACAGTTAAATAAGGAGACATTAGTGCGCTAAATAGTACGTTCATTTTAAATTAAAAACATCTATTTAGTGGTAAGGCATGACTGGTCCAAGAAAAAAACAAGATTACTTAGCGAAACATATGCGAAGACCAACACATCGAAATTGTAACTTCATGAAACTAAATACACTTACCAAAAACAGACAAATATCCCAAAGTACAAAAATTTCAATGGGGCAATGCCAAAATAACTGTAAAAAAAAAATAAAAAAAAATAAGTACAAACATTTGTAAACTATTGACTATTATTTATTACGGTGGTTTTTAAAAAGACTTACTCAAAAACTCCAAAAAAAAAAGCTAAACAATAAAAAAAAAAGCGAACGGAAATTAAATAAGTAAGAAAGCAAACAAAATGATCACAAGTGAAAAATCCGCCTAAAACTCCAAATACCGCCAACAATCAACTCCTACGCCAAACCTCCAACATTCATAACACGCCACCTCGACTCAAGTCACACCAAGCCATAAATAGTCTTTATTTTCCCACTCAAATTAAGGACGGACAATAGGAGCACACAATCAATGATGTGGCCGATTAATGCTGACGCATGTATAAAAACGTCACTGAAAACCCCAATCGGTTTGCTGTAGTGAGACCTGAAAGTCAAAAATGGCTACAGAGCAGCAAAGCACTGGCCAAGAGGCGCCAGGTAAGTATTTGTCTTTTTTGGACTAAAGGATTATGTTTAACAATAATTTTGGTAACGTTTGACATTTTCATTTTTACAATCTTTTTAAAAAAAGGAGTGGAGGATGCCATGGAAGAGGCTGCTGGGTCTAATAGGCCAACTAAACAACAAAAAAAAAGGCAGCCACAATTCACAAGAAAGGAGATGGAGGTTTTGGTGCAAATGTGCAATGACAACCAAGGAATATGGGTGCAAGCCAGAAATGGAAAATGTGGGATGACACAGCCAGTGCTGTCAATAGGGTGGGTGAGTTTGATCATTCAACCCGGGAGGTCAAATGCCGGTACGTAAAAACTACATTTGAAAAAAAATTGTTTACAGGTCCAAATACTGCAGGAATAATGCCAACTTTTTAACCCACAGATGGAGCGACTTCAAATATCGGCTTAAGCAAAAACTGGCTGATAGGGCTAGGCATGCAGGGGGGACAGGTGGGGGTCCCACCCCTGTGTCACTGGAGCTCACCGATTTGGAGGAGATGGCCCAGGGGTGTGTGCAGGATGAGGAGGTATTTGGCGTGTCGAACATGGATACCGACATGCCAGACTTTGCGGCTCCTCATGTTGGCCAAGGTAAATGTTGAAATGTTAACAACTCAGAAATGTGTTTGGGACAATATCTAGATTCTAATGTTACTCTTTTCTCTTTTTTGTCACAGAGACACAGGCGGATGAGTCTGCTCCAGAGGGGTGCTTTGGCCGCAGAATTTCTGCTGGCTCTGCAGGGAAGGAAGCAGTAGATCCGGCTGGGGACCCTGTGGAAGACAGTCCAGGGCATTCCCCCTCGCAGGCAGTGGGCCTCCTCACTGATCTCAATATTAAAACGGATCAGCACACTGAGATTCTGCTGAGGCTGGACGCCAGTCTGCTACGGGTGGCGGATGCCCTGGAGCAAAGTGCTGTGGCCAAAGTGACCATTGCTAAGGCCCTGGCGGAAAATACTGGGGCCAACGTCCGAATAGCAAATGCCCTGGAGCAGCTCATTCGCCAGCAGATGTTGGAGCCAGCCTCCCTTCCTGCCGGAACATCAGGACCCTCCACCTCAGGCACAACAACAGCCATCCCTCCAAATGTGCCTAGCCCTATGCCTAGTCCAGAGGACACAACATCTGCCTCTGGCCAGGCCAGCAGAAGGACATCCGGGACCTGTTCAGGCTCCCTCCCTACCCCGGCCAAACAGGCCAAAAGGCGATGACAGCACTGGCTAATTTTCTCACAATCCTTCTCTGTGTTTGCCCCATATTCCTTAATGCCCAAAACCTCCCTCTCCTTTCTTGTGAATTGTTTTTAAAATTGTTTGTTTGTGTTTTTCAAATGCCACTTTTTTTGTTTGTGTGTTTCTAAAATATTTTGTTTATTGTTTTTACGTTATCCAGATTTTATTTATGGAAAAAAAAAATAAATAAAAAAATGTGAGGATAAAAAAAATACTGTTTAAAATCTGCACAATTCTATTGGTAATTTTTTTTAAAACTGGTTAAAAGGTAATCACGCAAACAAAATTAGAAACACTACAACGGAAATCTAAACATTATTTTGGCAAAAAAAAGCCAAGGGTTAAAAACAATTTATGAGTTTTAATTAACACTTAGCAAAAAACAAAAGGATGATTGTTTTCTTTGCCCCTAAAAAATGAAGAAAAAGAACAAACATGTGTACAATATTGTTGCCCTAAAAAATAAAAAAAACAAATGTGGCAAAAACACGCAATTTTTAAATAATTTTGTAAGCTAATTGATTGTATAACCCAGAAATTAGCAGCTGAGTAGTTCACCTGCGTACGGTTTTTTGCTACAAAAAAAAAGCAATTTGCTAAACACCTTACAAGCATTTTTAAAATTCAACACTGATTGTTTTTGTGGCATCAATTGATAAATTGAAAGAGAATCAATGTGCCTCGGGAAGGACGAAGAGACCATCGTCATTGCGGTAGAGTATACCAGACCACAAGCTGAGCGAGAAGTTTTAATGGAAAGGGGAACAGTCAGTAACGTATCACTTTTTCCGTTCACATTGGCCGTTCGCATAAGATAATTTATGTACGCCTCAAAAACGCCTCAACACGCCTGCGTTTTCCCATCTCCACCCCCGTCACCGCCCCAGAACGGACAGTTCTGTCAATCACATTTGACATGTCACTTCCTGTTCGCTATTCGAAGAAACGACTGGAAAAATTATCGCAATCAGCCGTACGCACATGCGCACTGTTACACCAACGCATGCGTGGTTTAACAACTACGAGCGTACGACCACTTACGAGCGGCTCTGAATGAGGGCCTATGAGTGACATCGTTAATGAAACTTGATGCATACGCAGTATGACTAAAACTTTTGCGCAGATTACCGATAATCGCTCCCACACCGTAAACATTGACATTACCTCCATCTCCAGGCTCTATGATGCAATTTATGTGTTACAATGTTGGATATTGTTTTGAGATGTTGTAGATCTTGGGGGATGTGAATCTTGCACTTTATATCAACTAAAATAGATTAAAAGGGGCTCAGAAATCAATAGTTACCTTGGGGTATATTCCTAAAGTGAGATTTCTTAGAAGTGGAGATGTTGCCCATAGCAACCAATCAGATTCTAGCTATTATCTTCTAGAAGGTGTAAAGGCCCCCATACACGGCGCGATTTGTATAAGATCCGATCTCGCATACGATTTCCTTTGAAAATACTTCCCTTGACATTCTGTTTGATTTGTGTAAAGAAAAGGAACAATTGTACAAACGACCATGCGATTATATGTATCTTAAACGATAGCAAAGCGTTTAAGATATATCGTATGCAGCAAATAACCACTCGATGCATCGGCCAGGTACATCGTACATCAGCAAAAGTGCAAATGATGTGTGTCACTGCGTACACAATCGGTCGAAATCTTTCTGCAAAACCATTCGATCTACGTTGACGATAGCCAACGCCGTGGACACGCATCGACATCGTAATCATGTATGAAAACACAAGTTATTTGATTAGTCGTGACAATAAATCGAAAGGGGCCGTATTGTGTGAAATATTGTCCTGTGTATGGGGTCCTTTAGTTAAACGTTAAGTAGAATTTGATTGGTTGCTATGGGCAACATCTCCACTTCTAAAAACTCTCACTTTAGTAAATATACCCCCTTGTCTTCTTTCTGATAATGTTGGCCTTCATTGGGCTGATGTCCGAGAAGTGCACACATGCTTTACATTACCGCAGTGCTTTCTAGTGTTTGTAGGCATCCAGAATAAAATGTAGTTTATGCTAATTTGTATCGGAATTGCTGCTGAGATGGGTCTTCTGTATGTACAATCACATTAAAAAGTACATTTCTATAAAAATAATCTTAAATGTCTCTCTTTGACCACATCAAATTTTGGGACATATGCTTAACATAGATCTCTATTTGTAAAAGGTGTGTTACCCCTTTTATTAATAAGAACCAAAGCAGAAATTAATTACTAGCTTTGCTTCGCTTCATTTATCTTCTGCAAGAAGATAAATCTGCAGAGTTCTATCTTATCATACGATCTGGGGTATCCAGACTGTCATCTCTATCATCTTTATTACTGCAGTCCTCCCACATAGCACTCGCTGCTATCATCATAACATGCATTAACTTGTTTTATTGCATTGTCCTTAATTCAGCAGGGTGCTATTAATAATTTACACCAGGAGTGTCAGCAATGAACAAATATTTTCACATCACAATATGATTGATTTCTCCGACTGTGATTCTGCCTTAACTTTAAACATGAATGTTTAATATTTTTCAAACCTTAAGAAATGCACCTGAATTGTTAGGCTTGTGACAAGGCTTCCTGATTTGGTTACTTTTTATATACTTTATACATGTTTGAAGTGGTGAGAAATTTTAGTTTACCTGACACATTCTTCAGCCCTACTAAAGGGACCTTCAGAGCAATAGCTTATATTACATACTGCTATGGAATTTTACAGAGCCTGTTTTTGTATCTTTTTTTTAATATGTTGCCTCAGCAGGCTCTCCTGTACAGAAGCAGATACTTCCTGGATGCTATGGATCTAGATGATGTCTGAGAAATACAACAGTATACAGCTGTGAGGTAGTGTGAAGGATTGGACCTGTTGGAAGTCAGTGCTCTCAGCCTTGGCAGGGGGGGGGAAGCTATGTACAAAGCCTTGGAGAGTGATAACGTGGAGAGATAAAGTACCAACCAATCAGCTCCTAACTGTCATATTTCAAACACAGCTTGTAAGTGACAGTTAAGAGCTCATTGGTTTATACTTTACCTCTCGCCACTTTATTACTTTCCAGGGCTCAGTACATCTCCCCTGACTGAGCTATGAGTACAGGAGACCATCCGTCCCCACATTTTACTATTTTCATTATTTATTGAATGCATTTTTTTACTGCCTAGAAGGTGAAACACACGTTGTTGTGAAGCAGATGATCCTGGCACTGATTCAGGGGGGCATTCTGTGCCAACCCCAGCAAGTGGCTCCCCTAGGCACATGTCTAGTGGGAAATCCACCAATGCCAACTATTTATTTGCTGGGAGACACTGCAGCAGAACCTGGGCATCTAGACACGTCACTGTGTTGGTGGATCCTAGAGCACTAACATTCCTGTATTCTCTTGTTTTCTAAAATTTATTACATAAAAAATGTTTTTGTATTTTAAAGACTCATCATAATAAATATGGCTGAATAAACATCATAATTGCTCACGGTCCCTAATTTTTTTGGATGCCCACAGAATTAGAAGAGTTGTCCCTGGTAGCATCCCCTTGTTTAATAGTGACTAACTATACAGTACAATAAAATTCATGCTTTTCTGTATGTTGCCTTTTATAGCACCTATTCTTATTTTCTGAGCTTTATTAGTTAATATTTGTTGAAAAGGAGTATATAAGATAGCGATTATTAACTAGGCTCACTAACCTGCACCATTCTCTCTGTTCTCTCTGTGTTACTCTTCCTTACTCATTTGAAACTGTCAGTGGGCCTGTTTCAGCAGTGCACGCAACTGAACGCAGATTCACGATTATTGTGAATCTGCGTATATGCAGGACCCATTCTGTGAGTGGGCAGGGTGGGTCCTGCTAAGACGCATGTAAGCCCTTGAATGCCTCTGTCTGATTGCGTGCAGCTTTGCAATTGCGATCCTTGCTGAATCAGGCTCAGTATCAGTAATGCAGCCCACATCTAATGGAGGGCCTGATTCAGAGGCGCTCGCTGTCTGCGAGCGCTCGCTCTGAATCAGGGCGTTTTTTTTTAGTTTCAGCCTCCAGGCCATTCGCAAGCTGTGGGTGACCACCCACAGCTAGTGCGAGCGGCCTGGCGATGGTCGCGGTTATCGCGACTATCGGGCTTGCTTCGAGACCCTGCATGAGGGTCTCGGCTCCCGCAAGCCCGAGTGGCCTTCCTGCTCTAATAGATATACCTTTAATACAATACAACACCTCAACATACCTTTCCTACATCATTTGATTCATATTTGATCTTTTGAGTGAAAATCTCTCTAAAAATGTAAATGTCTCTATTGGTCAAATTATACTTTTTAAACCCCTCAAATGTGTTCATATCGATTGGGAGGAATGTACCAGATTCTGTATGGTGTCCCGACATTTTTACATGGAATAAAAGACTTTCCGTGTCTTTTCACTTTCTCAGGAGGGTTTGCAAGTTTACTGGGAAAATAGATCAGGATTTTGGAATTAAATTGCAATTGAAATTCACAGGGCAATTTGCCAGCGAGCTGTTGTGGTTGGTTTATTATGTCAAAATTGCTTTGTCCCAATTGTCTGAAAAAAATTAATTTAATTGTCATCTTTTGTAGCCATGCATTCAATATGGTGGTTTTCTATTTATGAGTGATCAGTTTTATTTGGATGGTTCTAGGGGGGTATAGTTTATTAAAGTGAGTTTTTAGAATTGGAGATGTTGCCCATAGCAGCCAATCAGATTCTACTTAACATTTAACTAGCACCTTCTTGAAGATACCAGCTAGAATCTGATTGGTTGCTATGGGGAACATCTCCAGTTCTAAAAACTCTCCCTTTAGTAAATATACCCCTAGGTGTCTACATTTGCCTATAACACTGTGCCTGAGATGTATGCTAATTTTTCACAGTGCCTGTGCGAAAATATGCAAATGCCGCACCACAGAGATTTGTATGGAGACACCCACCAGCACTTTGCAAATCTAAGCGACTGCATATAAAGAAGCAACATCATTCCCAGATCAATCGATAATCAGCCGTCTGAATAACCCCATGGTAATGCAGGCTGGACATAGGAACTGAGGGCTCGATTCAGACCCGCTCGCTAGATGCGTTCGCATGCACTCAGCGTATGCAAATCTGGCACACACCCAGCAAGGCAGGCGATTGCACGGCAAGGCATAAGCATGTCCACTATGTCTTGGCGTGCGATCGCCTTGTGTATGCAGATGCCCATCAGCCTGTCTTAAGACGCCCACTTGCGCACGTCATCTCCAGGAAGTGTATGCCACCATCGGTACATCAAGTACCATCGGAAGTGAATGCAGCGCTTGCGGTTGACTATACCACAAGCACTTCAGTGTAAAAATACGACCAGGTGACGTGTACTATGACGCTGCCTGTTAATTATGCATGCCTCTGAAACTGCATTAAGACGCTCAGGCACGCCTGTTTTCGCACCTCCAATCCCCCTTTCTAGTGGCCAACCCCTGTCACCACCCACAAATGGTTTCTCCTGTCACTCATTCTGCCGGGCTGTCTATGCGCAATGAGCGTACGCTTCCCGATCGCTCGGACTGGTTCGCGCACGCACAATGCGATGCATATGCATGCGCAGAATGCACACATCGGCTGCCTGCGTGCGAACGCTTCCTAGCGAGCGGGTCTGAATCAGGTCCTGAGACGCCAGAGCCCTTTTTAATGCATAAGGGATCGCATGAGCAGGTTCTGACATACCTGCTTTTGAGTTGCCCCCCGTTGTTGCCAAAAATGATCCCTGTCTGTCAATCAATTTGCTATCAAATGCTCACTGCAAGCAACATCTGTAAGGAAAGTGGACGTATGCACAGTGCCACTCAGACATGTGCAGATTTACCGATAATCTAACTGCGTAAAAGCATTGGCTTTGCATCCATCTTTGAATCAAGCACATTGTTTTTCATTGACATCCTGATGCAGGATCCCACAATATACTGTGGTTTTATAACTCCACTGTAATCCTTGAGGATGATAGAGATGTAATATGAGCTATTGGAATATTTTGAGTAACAGCTAGTAAATACAGTATGTCTCCTGTACAAATACAGACACTGATTTGTAGTTTATTATTGGCACACTTGTTTTAAATAACCGTTGACTTCAAACATACAGGCTGAAAAAAATAGATTTGCCATCTATAGTTTTGCAGCAGTGTCTGACTTTACAATGTGTCCTTTATTTGCTCATTATAAATAGCTGGCACACCAAATGTCATCCACAGAACACAGAAAATAAAAAGGTCTAAGAGTATCAATACTATTATCCCTATAATGGGTGTTTATGAGATCCTGGCTTAATCTGTCTTGTGAAAGAGGTGTAAGTGAAGTACATTACATTACAAACCTTCAAGTCTAAGACCAGTATTGCAATGATATATTTTGTACACTGCAGCTTATTTTTGGAGAAAGGACAAACTGAAAACACAGTAATGATAATTTATTATCTTTTTTTTGTTGTTTTCCAAAACATTTTTATTCTGGCATAGAAAAGAATAACATATGATATAAATAACATAACAGGACAGAAGAGAAAATGTTAAAAAACAAGAGATGACATTTGAAATACATGAAGACAGGAGATAAAAGCCCTGGAACAATAAAGGAGGCCAATAGTTTTCACAAAACTTTGCAAATAGAGCAAAACATAAAAAACAGAGATATTTTATTATAGAATTTTCAGGCTAAACAACGCCAACAGATAACAACGGGTAACAGGGCTTACCCAGATCATTTATTATCTTATTGCGGGTTCCAGTCAATAGATCTGCACTAAAAAGGTTGATATTGTCCAGATAGACACCAAATGTAGACAGTCAATAGGTAGAAAAAAGTCGACATGTACAAAAGGTCGACACACAAAATGTTGCCATGGATGAAGATAAACAAGTACGAAATGTCAACAGGGTCAAATGGTCGACATTGAAATAGTTGACACATTTTTTTTCTAACCCTAATCATCACCCTAACCCTCTCCTTGGTGCCTAACCCTAACCCTCCCTCCCTCCTGGTGCCTAACCCGTTGGAGTAAGCTTTCCTCCTAGACTGGAGCCCATAGCAATCAATCAGCTTCTAGCTGTCATTTACCAAGTACATTCTATAAATGACAGCTATAAGCTGATTGATTCTATGTGCATCTTCTCCAGTTGTCCTGGAGTAAGTCTAAAGGATGAGGAAGATTCTGCAGACTTTGCTTCAACTTGCGGACAATAGCCTCTTGTTTTTATTCATGGACCTAAGCAATTGTTTTCGCCTTTTTGGGTTGCAACACATCCCGTCAAGTCCCCGGCTACAAGGCAGCATTTGATAGTAGTAATTCACACTCTTTTCTTCCTTGTTTCCATCAGAGCAGCACGGATCTGATGTGCTGTTTGGAATCTATTGCATTTGGAACATACGCTGATAAATTTGTTCTCCTGTTTTGTGGTCACTCGTAGTTGTCCAGGTCATGTGTGATCACGTACACTGTTGTTTATGGCGTATCTCTTGAGGGTGAACTGCGCGCCACCAAGAAAAACCTTCTCCAGGTGTCAAATTCACGCAAACTATGCCTGCGAGTCACAGTGGGGGCATCATTTCTGTGCAAAACGCACGTTTCAAGTTCATCCTTTACAAAGAAATCCTTTACAAAGAATCCAGGGCTTGCAGCAGACGAGACCCTACCATCGCGACCATCTTTTTGGCTGCTCGCTATAGCTGTGGGTGGTCACCCACACTATGCGAGCGGCCAGGAGGCCGCTCTAAAAACTAAGAGGGACGGCCCTGATTCAGAGCGAGCGCTCTGTCATAGCGTCCGGCTCTGAATCAGGGCCACTGTGCCTTTCAAGCTTAGGTAGCATACACTGTATGATGCTGCCCACAAGGCCATACACAGCAGGGCATATCATACAGTAGCAATTGGTTGTACATTATGCAGTCCCACATGCCTCAGAGATGCAACTGGTTTCTGGTGTTTTTTTAAGCTGCATTCTCATCATTCAGCCAAAACTGTGGATAAAATTCTCAGTGGTGGTCTGTTTAGTTTTCTCATACAGGCCTTCACTTAAGGTTTGGACTAAGGAGAGTAAGAAGGTGTACGTATTGCAGTTTTCAAATTTATGCCTCAGGAAAAAAGAAAAAAAATTGAATTGGTTTTCCTGAAGGTATGTAGTCAGCATTCCGCTATCCAGGATGCCGATGGTCTATTTACCGGCACCAGAATCCTGACAGCAGTCGGGATCCCGGCTCCAGTATACCGACTGCTGTCATCCCGAAGGTAAGTATCGGGGGTTAGCGGAGGGTTAGGTTTAGGGGTAGACACTAGGGGGAGGGTTAAGGTTAGGCAGTAAGGTCTGTGGGGGCTCCTGGGCAACAAACTTGTGGGGGCCCCTATATACCACCGTCCCCTGTAGTAATGCCCCTTATGCAGTGCCCCCAGTAGTGGTCCCGCTATGCAGTGCCCCCAGTAGTTCCCCTTATATAGTGCTCCCAGACCCAGTAGTGGTCCCCCCTATGCAGTGCCCCTTATATAATGCCCCAGTAGTGGTCCCCCTATACAGTTCCCCCAGACCCAATAGTGGTCCCCCCTATGCAGTACCCCTTATATAACTCCCCAGTAGTGGTCCCCCTATACAGTGCCCTCAGTAGTGCCCCTTATATAGTGCCCCCAGACTAAGTAGTGGTCCCCCCCATGCAGTGCCCCTTATGCATTGCCCCCAGAAGTAGTCCCCCCCTATACACTGCCCCCAGTAGTAGCCCACCCCTATTCAGTGCCGCCAGTAGTAGTCCTATGCATTGCCCCCAGTGCCCCCATGAAGCGGCCCCCCTTATGCAGTGCCCCTTATACACACCAAAAAACCCCAAAAAACACAACTTACCTGAAACCCCGCTCCTGACGCGACGTCGCTGTCCGCTCAGGCTCCTCTTCTCCTGCAGTATGGGAGAGACGTCAGCGTCATGACGTCACTCCCATCATCACCCGGGGGCGGAGCCGGAAGACGGAGCTCATAAGTGAGCTCCAGCCGGCTCCCTACGTTGAAGCAGCAGCCAATGAGAGTCTTTGTGACTCTCATCGGCTGCTGTAACAAACACACAGCTACCGCCAGCGGCTGTGTGTTTGTCACTGTGTAGTGTGCCCGCGCTCACTGCGCGGTCTACACTACACTAGCGGTGGGGACACTAGCGGCGGGTGAAGCCACCGGCTGCACCGCTGCTAGTGGGGGCCCCTTTGTGTGTGGGGGCCCAAGGACGACCGCCCCTGTCGCCCCCCCTTAATCCGGCCCTGGTAATGGAGGAAGGTTAGGTTTAGGGTGCGTTGAGGGGGAGGTTAGGGTTAGGCACCAGAGTGGGAGGTTTCGGTTAGGCACCAGGGAGGGAGGGTTAGGGGTTAGCAGTAGGAGACTTACCATTTAGTGTTGGGATTCTGGCAGTCGGGATGTCACAGTCGGTATTCTGACAGCCGGCATACTGACAGTTGGAATCCCATACCCAACCCTGGCACAATACAGTGAAGTCCCCATAGGTGGCGATTTAATTCAGAGCGAGTTCCCACTTCCCAGATCTATTCAATTGATCGTGCTGTTAAGTCCAACTAGAGGATTTTTGCTCGCACCTGTTATGAATGTACCTGCACTATTTGTATGAGACCCCTAGAGCTCGCTTACCTGGAATAAAGCAGCAAGCAAGGTAGGGGTTAATAGCTAATCCAAGTGTTTGCTGGAGACTGCTGCTGGAAGTAATCAACTGGCACAGGTGGATATGCACAAAATCAGTTAGGATGCAGATATGGACTTGTAGCAGACCAACTTTACAAGATGCAGGCTGGAACAATGTCAAAGCAGCAATGCTGGACTTGGGCTTGGTTGTGACAGGCCAGCTACTCAGGATGCAGGTGTGAATATTGTTGTACTTACAATGTTGAATATGGCTTTGATTGTGGCAGGCTAGCTATTGAGGATGCAGGTGGGAATATTGTTGTACTTGCAATGTTGGATATGTCCTTGAATGTGGCAGGCCAGCTACTCAGGATGCAGGTGGGAATACTGTTGAACCTGCAACGCTGGAAATGGATAGATTGTGGTAGGCCAGCTACTCAGGATGCAGGTGGGAATGCTGTGGAACCAGTACTTGATATTGTTAAACTGACAGGTGAATGCAAGTTGGAGTTTAGCAGAATCTGTAATTGAAATGGTTGAACTGGCAGGCAGATGGAGGTTGGAGGTTGTAGCAGAACCAGTACTTGATGTAGATGTACAGGCAGGATCAGTGGCGTAAATTCATCCCAGATGCCCAGAGGCAAGTTATAATTTGGTGGCCCCCACTAAAAAAAAAAAAATTGCAGCATATTCTATGATCCTATCTATCCATCAAAACACTAATATAGGTTATGTGAATTTCTATTAGACCTATTTACTAAAGTAAATTTGCAGGATGTCCCCCC
This sequence comes from Taudactylus pleione, assembly GCA_031769625.1. Classification (NCBI taxonomy): domain Eukaryota; kingdom Metazoa; phylum Chordata; class Amphibia; order Anura; family Myobatrachidae; genus Taudactylus; species Taudactylus pleione. The sequence goes on along the minus strand of JAUIMM010000009.1, from coordinate 647,542 downwards.
CAAAATGCCCTTTTTCAGGTATATACAGTTATGTGTTAGTCACAGGTAAGACCCGCAATTAGCATGAGACTCAGAGTCCTCCTGATATGGGGTGGGGAGCCCTGTTGATACCCCAGATAGAAGGGGAAAACCACCTGATGTGGGGGCATTGAGGACTGAGTTTGAGTCAAGATACTGTAATGTTGGCCATACACGGTAAGATTTTCTGTCCAACCATCCAACTAATTGGTTGGTTAGAATGAAAATCTGGTAACGTATGGGAGTAAATGATGATCAGCAACATAGGGGGCATTAGGCCCAATTGAAGGTATATGCCCCCCAAATAGGTGTGTGACTTGGGCATTAGGCCCAGGTCACTAGAGGGCCCACGTAGTTGCCCTTTAGTGGCTTGGGCCTAATGCCCAGGTCACTCACACCTATTAGGGGGGCAGATACCTTCATTGAACTGCGCACTGCACAGGGGGACTTCTCCTGGGGGCACTGCACAGGGGGACTTCTCCTGGGGGCACTGCACAGGGGGAGCTCTCCTGGGGGCACTGCACAGGGGGACCGCTCCTGGGGGCACTGCACAGGTGGAAAGTCCTATTACCTGAAAGATCATGGAGGCATTAAGACATGCATTTAAGAGGCTTGTGGGGATATCTGATGCTGTTGGGGGTATTAGATCTGCATTTTAGGGGCATGTGGGGATGTGTGGTGGCATGTGGGGAGGTCTGAGGCATATGGGGAGCTCTAAAGCATAAATTATGATGGGACCCAGAAATGGTCAGGTAGGACCCCATTTTTTTTAAAGTGGTGGGTCCCTGGGACCCACAAATTTTGTCGCTCACCGCGATCACTGGTATATGGTTATGGTGGCTTCTCAGGTGTCGGGAAGAGGTGCCGTGTATTGGGCGGCAGTGACGGTACACTAAGGGTACATATTTACAGCCCTAAGTGGGGTGAATATATTGTTGGCAATGGAGGAGGTGCCCCTTCAGTGCTGGCGGCAGGCGCCTCCATTGTTTCCCATAGTTCTGCCCCTGGGCAGGATGAATCCACAGGTACACACTGGACTAGACACAAACCGGAGATGACAGAAAAGGTAAGCTGGAGAGTTTTAGTAAGGCACAAACACGTAACCGGAATGGACACGGGAACAGGCAGAATCCAGCAGGGACACAGGAGTAGGACTGGCAGGGACAGGACACCGAGGACAGAGTCTATGAGCAAGGGTATTCAATAGCAGGATACTGGACACAGGAACAAAGGTTAAGGAGCAAGGAACTGCACAGCATACAGCGACCACGTGAGCTTCCACTAGGTGCAGGAACTGGTAATATCATCCCTGGCAGGCAGGAACTGACTTGAATCCTTAATAAAGGGAGAGATCTCCTGTCAGTGGCGTATCTATAATGGGTGCAGTGTGTGCGGGGCACACGGTCCAGGGGGGCCCCGCACCGCACACACTGCACCCATATTATTTTAGACTTACCTGTCCGTGGTGCCACGTCGAGTGTCTGCGCTGCTCAGAACACTGGAAAATGGCCGCAGCGGCCATTTTTCCGGTGTTCTGTGCATGCGCAGTAGACTCCAGGCACTAGTGTGCCTGGAGTCTACTGCGCATGAACAGAAGGCCGGAAAAATGGCCGCCACGGCCAGTTTTCGGCGTTCTGCGCATGCGCAGTAGACTCCGGCCACACTCTAGTGCCCGGAGTCTACTAAGGCTCTGGTGGCTGGCTAGCCGCCTCAGTCGGCTGGCGGCCACCGGAGAGAGAGAAGGGGGCCCGCACAGGGAGTGCACACGGGCCCTCTCCTCTCTTAAGACGTCCCTGTCTCCTGTGATTGGTCACTCAGGCTGAGGTCAGGTAACGAAACTACCAACAGATGAGTAACTGCACGTAGCAGCCAGAGTCCAGGTAGTTAGGATAACTATTGAGAGCCAATCAGGCAGAGAGCCGCAGCGGCACATGTAACAGCACCCTCCTGAGCTGCGATCGGAAAGCCAACTTCAATGCTGTTTTCCAGCTTAGCGCGGAGCTAACTGCGTAATGGGAAAATGCCAGTTATCGTGACTAAATGCCTGCGGTGACCGGCATCTCCTGGCTAAGTGCTGGGTGCGATGGGGACAATTAACACACCGCTATTCACATTGCGCCCCCATAATGTTTTTATGTGTTTTCCACAGTGGTGAGAAAAGGTAAATCTAATTTATTTCCCAATACTGTAAATAACAGTAGAAATCTCTCCACGCCTCCCTGCGATAGTGGAAAGCACGTTCCTGCTTGTCTTAGTGCTGTTTCTTGTTCATTTGCCTGTCAACCTGAAGATCAGTGCAAGCAGATACTAATAAATATAGAGTGAGTGAAGCACGCAGACAGTTTGTTTCTTTCGGCTCTGTGAGAGTGTGGCAGTTATCTCCAGCATTCGGTGTGTCGCTCTCCATGCATCTACAACAAAGGCTAGTCACAGCGCTCCTGTCACTTTCTTACTGACAGATTTCTGATGGACAGCCTGTGTGCAAGGCTCTCACAGTATCACTAAGAATGAGTTGTGCTAACTCACATTACTGCATGCTTTGGCTTAAAGGGAATGCACTGTATATTTTATTGTTAAGATGCCGTCCTTTACGAAAAGGAGAATGCTGGCAAAGTATGTAAGAAAATATTATCAGCACAATTTCTGTATGTCCGATTGGCAAAGTGAAACTCACTGTTCCCCTTTACACAGCCAACAGTCTTGTCTTACTCTAGACCCAGATTTCTAGCTATTAAAGAATTGCCGTCAGGGACAAATAACCTTTTGATCTCCAACAAATGTACCCACTAAAGACGAGACAAGCATGTGAAGTGTTTTTGCGACTTTGACTAATTTAAATGAGATGCCTACTGAAATGGTTTTGTTAACATTCATACTCTAGCATCAATTATAAATTAATTTGCAAAGATTAATTTAATTTTTTACACCTCATATTTTTGCCCCGTTAATTAACATGTGTAATCGACATTATTCGCAGCGATTACATGTCTTAATGGGGCAATTTACCACTGAAGTCATGCCAGGACATTGCTGCCAATAGAAGACTGTCCTGGTGATGAATTTGCTAATTTCACAGTGGCCAACAATTCAATTAAATAGCATTTTCCCCAGGGATTAACGTGCAATAACCCACTCATTATAGACATAAACTGCGAAATCAATGTTTTTTGTTTTTTCCAAAATATTTTTGTTTAAGCAATGCATGCTACATGTGACTATAGCAAACCTATAGATAAAACAAATAGTAATCATCAATAGATACATCCTCTGCACTGAAAATTTAGAATTAAACAAAATATCTTTTTATAGCTCAATACAACTTTGTTTACCAAAAATGAGGAGATAAAAAATACATAAAAAATAATCAATGCAGTACATGAACAAAGTCCAACACATCAAAAGAGATGTGCTCGCTCGCCTCAACCCCTCTCCCCCCAATGCCGCAGAAAAATGAATTATTGTAATATAAAATTACATAGCTATTGGAGGGTCATCGTCCGCCATGCGAAGCATATACCATGTGATATTTGAAAAAGAGCTGTGAATTTGGGTTTTAACAGATGAAAGTGTCACCATATAGATCTCCCATACTGTAAAGAAATGTTCGACCTTTCTCCCTCTCCAATATAATTCCTACCCACTCCATCCTAAAAAGATAAAAAGCTTGGCTTTAAAAAGGCTAATAGAAGGGGGTTCTGAATGTATCCAAGTTTGTAATATGGCCTTTCTTGCTCGCTGCACCTACTGCCAGTAATAACTTTCAACACCCTCTAGTTACACACAAGTCCTGGGGGATGATCCCAAAAAGTGCCCAATCTGGTGTTAAGGATAGATAGTTAGGTGTTCCACAGAGTATGGTCCTGATTCAGAGGCGCTTGCTATGTGTGAGCGCTCGCTCTGAATCAGGGCAGATTTAAAAAAAAAAAAAAACGCCTCCAGGCCACTCGCATAGCTGTGGGTGACCACCCACAGCTTGTGTGGGCGGCCTGGCGATGGTCGCAATTATCGCGACCATTTGGCTTGCGACGAGACCCTTGTGGTAGGGTCTCATCCACCGCAAGCCCCAGTGAACTTCCTGCTCAGTAGGGCCACCCACAAACGGCAGGCATTCCTTTGGGAATGCCTCTGTTTGTGCAGCCACCCCCCCGACCCGCCTACAAAACGGGGCGAGCTGTCGATCAACATTGACAGCCGCCCAGTCTTGTAGCGAGCAAAGGGGAGCAAGTGATTTCTCACTCGCTTCGGGGCTCGCGCGTGCGCACTGCCAGACCATCGACTCGCGAGCGGGTCTGAATCAGGCCCAATGTGCGAACACATACTCAGAACTGGCATATCATGGGGCACCTCCAAAGACAGTGAATCGGATCTGCTTGAGCTCCACATTGAAAGCATGCATGCGATGTGGAGAGATCAATCTGAAATCAATGGGTTTTCCGTGTGCGGGTGCCTTTTTAGTGGACTTCTCGAAGTTACTGATTAGCGCAGGGGTTTTAGGTAAGATCCGTTTATTGAATCTCCCGGCGTGGGTAATACCTTCCCCCCCCCTTGGTCAGCAGGTACAGCTGGAGGGAGTGTTTGAGCAATTTTTTCTGTACCTTGATTAACAGAGGGGATGTTTGCAAACAAACTTTCAAAACAGACTTGCTTGAGGTGTGTGAAAAAGTCAAACCAGTAGGGCAATGTCTGGATGTAGCAAGTGGTGATAGCTTCTGAATACTTGCAGATACCGTATTTTCACTGGTTGTTCAACAGTGTTTTTAACTGTAACATTTCCCCATACATTTTTCAAAATCACTTAGTGCTGAAATCACTTGCATCTACCCCTAGGTATTGCATTCCCCTAGAGCAGTATTTCACAAAGTCATGCCTCCGAGAGCACGAACAGTACATTCTTTCCATTTTTCCTAGTTAATGCACAGGTGTATTCATTACTGGCTCACACATTTTAGAGTACCCACAGGTAGAGCAAATTATCTCCCTTGGGATTCTGTGAGGAGATCTGGAAAACATGCCCTGTTAGTGCTCCCTGAGGAATGAGTTAGGGAAACACTGTGCTAAGCTGGGTACACACTGATAGATATATTGCTCATTTGAGTCGGGGTGATATATCTATAGTGCATCGCCGGGTGTGTACATCGGATATGTCTGTGAACGACGTAGATCACAGACCTATCCGATCTGCTATGCAGCACAGCAGATGGCCAATATATCTGAAAGATATACAGTATCGTCATCTGCTGGTGTGTACGGTCGATCCGCCAGTCGCCCGTCCACATGCTGTGGGACCCAACGGTGATTGACAGCTCAACTGGGTGGGCAATTTAAATGTCCGCCCATCTGAGCTGTCAAGCCCGGCACATCGGGCAGATGAATTTGTAAGTGTGTATACACCTTCCAATCGTCAGATAGGTCGGCGGGTCGGCCGAATGTGTGTACCCAACTTTTAGAGTGTCTCAGAGATATACTGTATCTGGCCTCATTAATAAAGATGCTCAAAGCAATGAAGATGTGAGGACTAAGAGCTGATAACTAGTGCAGAGTATAAAAGGTGACACTGCTGAGCAGCATTTAACATAGACAAACAGTGCTGCAATTGCATACAGTGAACAATGAGATGTTAGTGCCACCACTGCTGCGTCTGTGTATACAGCTACTGTGATGTTAGTGCCACCACTGCTGCGTCTGTGTATACAGCTACTGTGATATTAGTGCCACCACTGCTGCGTCTGTGTACACAGCTACTGTGATGTTAGTGCCGCCACTGCTGCGTCTGTGTATACAGCTACTGGGATGTTAGTTCCGCCACTGCTGCGTCTGTGTACACAGCTACTGTGATGTTAGTGCCGCCACTGCTGCGTCTGTGTATACAGCTACTGGGATGTTAGTGCCGCCACTGGTGCGTCTGTGTACACAGCTACTGTGTGAAAATATGCAAATGTCACAGCCCCCTGCAGCTGTGCAAATCCAAGCATCTGTGTGCAATGATGCAGCATCAGTCAGAGATCATTCGATTAACGCAGTTCTGTGTAACCCTAATGGTCACGCAGAATGGGCTCGTCCATTGAGCGGCCGGAGCCACTTTCACTGCTTATGGGGTCACAGATGCCGGCTGTGACACACCCCTAAATTGGTCGTGACACTTCTGCCTCCTTTGCCGCCACTCCCAGTTACCTCCCCATGCTCTCCCTGCCAGTCAATCACACTGACGCATGTGACACTGAATCAGGCCCAACGCGCAAAATGCAGTGCCCAATCTGGTGTTAAGGGTAGACTGCCCATCTGGCAAATGCCAGATGGGCCGGTCTGGCAGCAAAAACCAGCCGAGCAGCTCAGTCTCCTGGCATCTGCTTGGCCAGGGATACTGAAAGAAGGGGACGTGCAGCGAGGCCACATCCCCTTATGGTGAGGCCATGCCCCTTTTCAGGGCATGCGTGCCTTTGGAGGTAGTGCCTAGGGGCACTGCCAGGCCCCTGCTTAGCAGCCCCAGTCCGTCCCTGAGTGTGTGTGTATATATAATATTATATATATATATATATATATATATATATATATATATATATATATATATATATATATATATATATATATATATATATATATATATATATAGTGTGTGTACTGAAGAAAACAAATAGTGGCGCTCAAACATTTTTAGCCAAAGAAATTAATCTTGTATTAAATTACATAAGTAATAGCCTATTTATATATAATATACACTTAAACCTGACATTATAGTGGATATAATGTAATATCCTCAACCTCGTCCATAATTCAAATTGGTAATGCAATTAAGAGCTACTGGTAAAAAGAGGCATTCTAGTAAAGAATGTTGCTGTATATAGGGCCAGGCTGTAAGTCTGCAACTATTTAAGTTTTAATTTAAACCAAACTATTAAACCCTTTCTCAAAGGTTCAAAATAAACTTTTTTTTTTTTTTTTTTTTAAGTCTCTCTTTCCTTCCAAAAAATGAACCAAGGGCTTCTTGTACATATAGAAAATAGTGCTGTACACATCGATTCTGAAAAACATTTTTGTTCCTTGGTTTGAACGAAATTTACATGAAATTCTGCCCTCTCATCCACTCCAGGACAAATGCTTTAGAGACCTGAGTAACAAACATTTTGCTTATTACTAGTCAAATGTTCTAACACTTGCCTATGAAAGAGTTGAATATAAACATTTGGAGAAAGCTAGTCTTTGGTGTAATATACTATAATTTCCAACCTTAAGAGCTGAGAAATAATAGAACACACCCTTTCTAATTCCTGTTATTCACATTCATTGATTTGGAAAATCATGTTAAAAAGTTAAATTAGGTCACTGCCTGAAATAGGTCACTGTGGCATCTATGATATATGGAAGTTGCTGTATTTCCAGGTATCACAGCAATCCAGAGAATTTCGGTAACATCAACTAGAGCACAGGAATGTTACTAGTAACTATAATGAAGTTACTATTCCTGTTAATTGATCAGTAAATCTAAAATGAAGAACCAAATAAAACAAATGTTGTATTACACTAAGGTCATGCTAACAAAAGTAACACATCTTCTTGTATAAAAACGTACGGCATTTTAGTAGAACGCACTGATTTCTATCCACAGTAAGTGTGGTCAGCACATAGATCATTTTTCATTCTAGATGAGTCCCCTTTTGTGCCTAAAATAAGACACAGAGGACCTGTTCAGTTATTTAAGTGCTTATTTGCAAAATATTCTGGGAGCCCCTATGCTGCATGTGTTACCTTGTGTGTACACACAAATGCGCTGTTACGTATGTAGTAACTGGTATCAGAGATGGTGAGGATGGGGGTTCCTGGGTTGTGACTGGGAGGTTGCCAGAAGTGCATGCAAAAAACTTGTGAGGGCATGTTATGGGAGTGTCGGCCGCGTGTCAGTAACAGCGGCTGCGTTTGCTGATGCAGACATGCAGCCTCAGAGGCCATGTTCAGATCGAGACACTACACCATAGGGCAGGTGCAAGTGTCCATGGTGCACTCAGGGCTGGATTAACCATTAAGCAAAATAAGCACATACTTGGGGCATCAAAGGAAGGGGGGTAACACAGAAATTTTCCATTGCCGGTTTTACCATGGACCATATGGTGCAAAACTGCAAATGGTGCAGCTGAACCAGGTACCACAAAAAGGGGCTATACATAATAATAATAATAATAAAAATAATAATACAGTAATAATAGGGGTTAATGAAATACATTAATCTTGGGAATACAACAAAACTAGTAATCTGGTAAAAGGTAAACTGCCACACGATTCACCAATGCTCATGTGATCGTTCCTGTCTTGGTCATGTCGGATGTTCCATTCAGTCGTCCATTGAGAGTGCAGCGGCACTCAGGGCCTGATTCAGAGCCGGACGCTCTGACCAGAGCGCTCGCTCTGAATCAGGGCCGGCCTAGCTTAAAATGGAGCGGCCTCCCGGCCGCTCGCATAGCTGTGGGTGACCACCCACAGCTTATGCGAGCGGCCAAAAAGATGTGACCATCGCGACCATCGGGCTTGCAACGAGACCCTGCGGTAGGGTCTCGCTGCCGCAAGCCCAGGAATGCTTTTGGCTCTATCAGAGCCAAAATCACTCCCACTGACATCACTAGTGATGTCAGTGGGGCCAGACCCAGACGGTAGGCATTCCCATGGGAACGCCTCCGTCTGGGCAGCCACGCCCCCGGCACACCCACCAAAGGGGGCGTGCTGTCACTCACCATCGACAGCACGCCCCCTTTGGTGCGAGACCCCGAGCGACGGCTTCCCCTTCGCTCGCCGGGTCTCTTGCATGCGCACGACGGAGGCACCTCCGTCGTGCGCATGCTCATTTGGGTAACATTGACCCGCTTGCGAGCGTACAGCGCTCGCGAGCGGGTCTGAATGAGACCCTCAGTACAGTGTTGCCAGATGGGGGAGTTTTCTCCCAATTATTAGGTTTTTAAAGGCCTTAGCGAGAATTTTGGAGATAACTTTTCTTTGGGATTTATTTTGGGGAGCAACAGATATATGGGGCACCAAAATCTTTAAAGTGTTTAGGGCCTCTAAAGGTCTTAAGGGTCTATGTACTAAACCTTGGAGAGAGAGAGATAAAGCGGACGGAGATAAAGTACCAAAAAATCAGCTCCTGACATATTTCAAAAACAGCCTGTGTCTCCGTCCACTTTATCTCTCTCCAAGGCTTAGTACATAGAACCCTTAATCCAGCCCTGGGTGCACTTAGTGGTGGAGTGTCTTGAATCACTAGCGGTGGTACACTGCAGCAATGTTGAAAGTAGGCATTTCAGTGCTTTGTACATTCAGGCGCATGGTAGCACACGTGGGGAAGGGATAAAGTAACATTTGTTTGTTATCTCTGCCGCTGCTCCGCTGAAAGACGTGGCCATGGCAGCATTTGCGTGCACCTATGAAAAGCTTGTTTTAAACTAGCTAACAATTTAACACAAGAGCCATGATTTATGGGTGTACAAAAATAAAGCAGAAATGCTTAAAAGCCAACCTGTTAAAAACGAAGTAAACATTGTTTGTAAAATAACTAACATCCTTATAATAATTTAAATATACAGGAAAGATTAAACTTATTTTCATGTAGAAGCTGTGCCTCTACGCAGACTGCATGATGTATCTCTTATAATACACAATATCTGATATGTCTATAAATGTGAAGTTATACGTATAAAATGCTACAGTGTTGAACCATTGTGACAGTTTATGTATAAAACCTCAAGTGGAGGTTGTCTCTCATTAAATCCTCACTGATCTGTGTTTTAAAGAGGTCTCATAATTGGGATTTAATTTAATTTCCTTTGGATCTTACAGATTTCGTCTCTGCATGTCACATCTTGGCCGCCCATCCTCGTTTGTCCGACAACAGCGTAATTCTGATTGTTTTAACATTGATTTTCAGAATTTTAATGATGACGTTGAGTTAAGCTGGCATCATTGATCAAACGTGGCTCTCTCCTTGCAGCCGTCTCTGTGATGGACCTTTACATTCCATTGAGTAGCTCATTAGTCATGTACAGAAGTAGCCGGACACATTGCTATGCTGCCTCAGCCAGTGCATGAGAAGGGCCTGTATCCTCGGGGTAGAAAGTTCAGATATTACCAAGGTGCATACAGCTCCCTCCTAGCCTACTGGGGGCTGATGCACAAGGAATTAATACTAACATATCTTTTAGTCAAGTCTTTCAGTGTTTTGAATTCATTAACCCCTTCACGTGTCCCCCCTTTTCATCCTTACTTCATCACACTGCATACAGTGACCCCTTTCATTATCATTTAGTACCAAACATCATCCAATATGTTACTGTTGGGGTGTTTTCACTATACATTATTATTACATACTATAGTACCAATATAATCATTATACTATCATTTTCTTTTTCCATTATATTCAGTTAGACTTTCCATTTGCAAATGTGTCCTATAATCTGTGCAATTGTACATAGAAATATACATTTAGGGTATACCGTATGAAGGTAATGGCAAACTGAGGTTGGATCAGTCGGAGATCATGATGTGAAAAAAAATACCATTCGTAAATAAGTTTTAGGGGCATATGTATCAAAGCTTGATGTGAGATAAAATTGTAAAATATATATCACCAACCAATCAGCTTCTAACTTACATTTAGCAGGCTGTGTTTAAGAAAGAATAGTTTGGAGCTGATTGGTTGGTGATATATATTTCACAGTTTTATCTCGCATCAAGCTTTGATACATATGAAGACTTATAGAAACAGAGAACCTTTGTTTCTGCATATGTATGCCATCATGCTGCTTGACTTTACAGAAGCAGTGGTGTATTTATAATGGGTGCATGGTGTGTGGTGCACATAGCCTCTAGGTCAAGGAGGTCTCGCACCGGACACCCTGCACCCAGAACAGGCGGTGTGTCTGCAGTGGGACCCCCTATATTTGGAAAGATGGCACTGTCGCAGGTGACAGTAAAGACAGACACTGTGCCAGAGCCATTGCTAACTTCTGTTCATATGCCATCTACCGGTAGTATCACATGGAAGGTGGTACTGCAGACAGAAGGTAGAGAGGGTGCTACACAGAGGTGGGAGGAGGTGTGCATTCTCGTGCTAATACACTTTTGTGCAGAAGGTAGCATAGGGCATGATTCGGAGGGTATGCTATTAGCATCCTTTGGACGCAGCAGCGATGCTAATGCCGCAGGAGGTACCTGAGGACAAAAGACGCCCCCTGCCGGCATCTCAGATCCGAGTGCTGTATCCAAAGATGCAGCATCGGATCACCGTCATGACTAACAGTCACGGCATGGGCCAGCTGAGTGAGCCTAAGGCGACTCAGAATGGCCATCGCAGCTACGCAGCCGAGGCCAGTAAATCTGCTTCGGAAAACACAGACACAGGTCTTGCCACTCCCAGAAAATAAGGGAGTTGCTCCCCCGCTCTTTCCTCGCCCCCAAAACGTCGCAGCATGTCAACCACGCTTCGGCTTAGGGGCAGTGCGACCGTAGTCGCAGAAAGAGACTTGCGCAGAGCAATCGGAGTTGTACACAAATCATCATGGGGTTTGCTCACAACTTTGAATCAGACCCATAGTTCTATCTTTTTGCACAAATGTGACCATAAATGTGTTCAGATCTTTATCTGCATCACAAAAATAGATTAGGCACACTAAAGCTTGCCCGGAAAACATTCCCAACACGTCTGCATTTTCATAACCACCCCGTTACCTTCCCCAAACATTGACAGCCTGTCACTCACTTTGCAAATAAATCCTCTATGCGACTAATCCATCCCTGCATGTGCATAGTGCAGCTTTGGCGCATGCGCAGTGGCAAAATATCTCTCCGCTGCGTGCAACATCGACATTGCGTCCATCTATGAATCAGGCCCTATGTGTTGTAATGTGATTAGCTGCAATGATTGTAGTGACTGTAGTGATGTGTGAGGACTGCATTATGGTGTTAGTCCAATGGGCCACATCATCTGTCTATAGAAGTATCATTGACACATCAGAGAACCAGCATAAAATGTTCACACTGTCAAAAGTGTAGGTTAATTCATGGTTGCTGGAGAGTGGCCTGTTACACAACTTATGCAACGCACTGCTGCAGTGGTTCTCAAACTCGGTCCTCAGGATCCCAAACAGGTCACGTTTTGCAGGTCACCCAGCAGGTGCACAGGTGTAGTCATTACTCACTGACACATTTTAAAAGATCCACAGGTGGAGATAATTATTTTACTTGTGATCAGTGAGGAGACCTGGAAAACAAGCACTGATTGGGGTCCTGAGGACCAAGTTTGAGAACCTGTGCACTACGGACCTGATTCAGCGTTATACGCTATGCCGATATTTTCGCAGTTGAGCGATAATCAGCAATCTGCCCATGCGTCTAAGTTGCACTGCGCATGCGTCAAGGTACATCCACATCATAGCGAGGATTTATTGTCAGTGTCATTGACAGTCAGGGAGGTATCGGAGTGGCAGCAAAGAAAGCAGTTTCATGACCGTTTAGGGGGCGTTTCACAACCTGCAACTGCGATCCTGTATGCAAGAAATAGGGCTCCGGCATCTCAGTTCCCACATCCATTCTGCGTGACCATAAGGTTATTTATGACTGCGACAATCGAATGATCTGCAATCATTGCTGCATCTTGTACGCAGATGCTGCAGCCTTTTAACGCAGAGGCTTGGATTTGCAAAGCCGCAGGTGCGTGTCTCAATACATCTCCGGGCAGCTACGACATTTACATATTTTTGCAATGCAGCTGCATACACATAGACGGCAACAGCAGCATTAGCGTATGACTGTGACTCAAATACTATGTTCCGTCAATGACATCAGAACCTAACCCCGCCCGCAGTCTAACCCTAACCTTCCGCCTAGTGCCTAACCCTAATCCCCCCCCCCACACACACACACAGCCTAACCCTAACCCATAATCCTAACTCTCCCCCTAACCCCAATACTTATCGTCGGGATGCTAGAGGTCAGGATACTGGTACTGGCATCACGACAGCCGAGATATAAACGATATCCCAACATTCCCTTTAGTTCTGGACTGAGAGCCTAGTTAGGTCATACACTGTAAAATGTCCTCAGTTTAATGCTTCAAAACCAAATATATATATATAAATGGTAAAGTGCTATCAAACACATGGCTTTTCCTGTCTGTTCTACAGATAACAAGCTCTATCCAAGCAACTTGTGTGAGGACACGTACCCTCATTCCAGTTTCTCTTCATAATTAGTAAATTGCCGGGTTCTGAAAACTGAAGGAAGCACTGTATGTAATTTCTAAAAGACTTTGCCGCAAAGACAAGTAATCAATAGCCATCATAATCTTTCTATCTAGAGACAGTGATACATTGCAGAAATCCCTCACAGACAACATTATGGTCGTCCTTTACGGCTGTAATCATCAAGACTTTTTGTTACCTATTATACAACTTGGTCTACTTAAAATGGAATTTCTTCTTTGAGAATTAATTTCAAAGTTTCCACAGTATAAAACTAAGAAAAAAAATCTGTAGTATTTTTTTATTTATGTTCACCCAATTTTTTAAATGTACAACTCACTGAAGATTTGCAAATCGATTTTATTGATTTGTCTGCTGTCTTATGCTTGCAAAACGGCAATTAAACTTATCAGCTTCTCTGCAGGACTTAGTGTTAACTGTTTCAACAAAATGTGTCTCAATCTAGAGCTCTACAAAGTTGCAGCTCTGAATACTATAAAAAATATGCAAAATAGTAAAATATTTATTTTCCTATTTACATCACAATAACACTTTTTATTGTATATTGCGAAATTAAAACCTTTGACATGAAATTCAAATCTGATAATTTATTAGTCATGATCGTAGGGACGGCAACAGAAATCTTGGGGCTCATGACCAGCGTCATCCTCACCACGCCATGGTATAATGTGGATTCTGTACATAGCTCGGTGGCTGGAGGGTTAGGGTGAGCACTTCCTCATATGCCACTTTCAGGTGTCGGTGAGAGTCTAGTCCACCTCATGGTATTCACCAGTGAATCCTCCAAGCAGGATATGGGTTTCGCTGCACCACGTGAACAGGTCGGGGCCCCCGGGGTAAGTACCTGATAGAAGCGAGGAAACTAAAGTCCTAATAACAAGTTTAATAATACTGTATAAGTCACTAAGAATTGTGGCAGAAGTATTTCATAGAAGACCTGTGTAATACTGAAGTCACTGAAAAGCGATGGGGAATAGCACTGGTGTATCAGACGCTGACTGTGTACTGGGTACCCCTATTTGACGAAGTACACGCTGGTAAGCGATGGGGAAAGCACTGGTGGACAATAAGTGGACTGTGTTACTGAGCTCCACCACTTGATGAAGTAGACGCTGGCAAGCGATGAGGATAGATCTGATGATCCAGACGCTGATGGTGGACTGAGCTCCACTACTGGTGACGTAGACGCTAGTTAGCGATGTGGAAGGCTCTAATGAACCAGACGCTGCTTGTGAACTGTGTTCCACTTCTGTTAAATAGGGACGCTGATTAGCATTGAGAATAGCTCTTGATGGAACATACGCTAGAATGAGTACAGAATACCACTACTGGAGATCCAGATGCTGGAGAATGGAATAAGTAGAGAAGTAGCAATGAACCTGGGACACAGCAACAGTTAGTAGTCACTAGTGAAGTGAAGTTGTACAGGCAATTCCTTGTCCCACGAGACTTCTTGAAATACCCTAAGGTAGTCGGTCATTGGACAATGATCTCAGCTGACCGACCATTGGATACCCATTGGAGGAAACTGATCAGGTGATAATGACCAACATGGCGGGGCCCATGCCCGTACTGCAGAGAATAGGATGTACTCATGGAGGCCCTGCAGTCCCCGAAAGAATATCAGAACCCTACTTGAACTGCGTTTGGCATCTGGATTCCTCGGAGCCCGAAGACTCTGGCGTAGAGGTAAGCAGTGGCCGATCCCGGGCCGCATTCTGACAGTACCCCCTACTTTAAGGGTCGACTCCGAACACCCAGGTGGCTTATCAGGAAATTTCTTGTGGAATGTACGACTAAGCAGTGGAGCGTACACACCAGCAGCTTTGACCCAAGAACATTCCTCAGGACCATAGCCCTTCCAATCAATCAAATACTGGAGTTGTCCAAGATGAAGACAGGAATCAAGGATTTGCTTAACTTCAAATTTGACTCCACGTTGAGTGTGAACTAACGGAGTCCTTGGTGGAGAGCGACGAAACCGATTTAAAACCAGAAGTTGAAGTAATGAAATGTGGAAGGAATTTGATCATTTCAAATGTGGACACAAGTCCAACTTATACACCACCGGGTTAATGACCTTTAAAACTGAATAAGGTCCAATAAACTGTAGAGCAAACTTCATGCTTGGAATATTGGTTTCACTGCACCAGGTGAACAGGTCGCGCCCCCCGGGGTAGGTACCTGAGAGAAGCGAGGAAACTAAAGTCTTAATAACAAGTTTAATAATACTGTAAGTCTCTAAGAATTGTGGCAGGAGTATTTCATAGAAGACCTGTGTAATTAATACTGAAGTCAATGAAAAGTGATGGGGAGTAGCACTGGTGTATCAGACGCTGACTGGGTACCCCTATTTGATGAAGTACACGCTGGTAAGCGATGGGGAAAGCACTGGTGGACTAGAAGTGGACTGTGTTATTGAGCTCCACCACTTGATGAAGTAGACGCTGGCAAGCGACGAGGATAGATCTGATGATCCAGACACTGACTGTGGACTGCGCTCCACTATTGGTGACGTAGATGCTAGTTAGCGATGTGGAATACTGGAGTTGTCCAAGATGAAGACGGGAATCAAGGATTTGCTTATCTTCAAATTTGACTCCACGTTGAGTGTGAACTAACGGAGTCCTTGGTGGAGAGCGACAAAACCGATTTAAAACCAGAAGTTGAAGTAATGAAATGTGGAAGGAATTTGAGCATTTCAAATGTGGACGCAAGTCCAACTTATACACCACTGGGTTAATGAACTTTAAAACTGAATAAGGTCCAATAAACTGTGGAGCAAACTTCACGCTTGGAACTTTTATTTTAGTTTTCTTTGTGGACAGCCACACTTTGTCACTACGTTTTAACATAGGGACAGCACTTCATCTACGGTCAGCAAATTTCTTGTAATTCTTGGATGTTTTTATTTTAAGGACTTTTCCCCAAATGGCAGAATAAGACTCTAGCAAATCGATGGCTGCCGGAACTTCCAGTGTTGGTAAGGCTTGGAATTCTGGAACTTTTGGATTTTTGCCTAATACAATAAAAATGGAGTTGAGTTTGTGGAGGTATGGTAATGGAGGTTATGCCTGAGGCAGTAATTCCAGCCAATCATCCTGGGAAGAGGATACAAACAATCTAATGAAAGTCTCAATTTATTGGTTCACCCGCTCCGTCTGCCCATTGGTCTGTGGATGATAAGCAGAGGAGAACTTCAAGCTGATTTCACAGTAGGAGCAAAGCGCATGGCAAAACCTAGCCACAAATTGAACCCCTCTGTCTGAAACAATCTCCGTAGGAAGACCATGAAGTTGGAGAATTTCATGAATAAAAGTCTTGACCAATAGAGGTGCAGAGGGTAGACCCACCAATGTGATAAAGTGGGCCATCTACGAGAAATGATCCACAACCACCCATACTGTATTATATCATTTAGAGGGTGGTAAATCACTGATAAAAACCATGGACAAGTGAGACCACGGTCTGGTGGGAATAGGCAATGGCCATAAAGGACCCATCATTTTCCTCTGACTTGACTTGTACTGGGTACACTGGGCACATTAAGAGATTAAATCCTTGTTATCTTTTGCCATAGATGGCCACCAATATGAATGCTGAAGAAATTTCAAGGTTTTGAGGTTCCTGGAGTGACCAGAAAACAACGAGGCTTGTCCCCAAGCAAGAAGCTGTTTCCTAAGGTCCGGGGCTACAAAAATTTTGCCTGGACATGGAGTATCCAATTTAGTCTGAGCGAAAACTAAAGGATGAAGACTTGCCTGAGGCTTGGCTTGTTCTTCCTCCTCTTCAGATGGGATGAATGATTGGGACAGAGTGTCTGCTTTTTTATCAAGAACTCCAGAGCGAAACACCACTTTAAATTGAAGCAAGAAAGAAAAAGTGTCCACCGGGCTTGTCAAGGAGTAAGTCTTACAGCAGTTTTTAAATAAAGGAGATTCTTATGATTCAAAGTTATGGTGAATGGAAATTTAGCCCCCTCCAAAAGATGCCTCCATTCTTCAAGGGCCAGCAGGTCCTGGTCGCCAATGGAGTAATTCCTTTCTGCTGGGGAAAACTTTTGCGAAAAGAACCCACAAGAGTGATTTCATCCATTTGTAGCTAACTGGAATAAAACAGCTCCTACTGCAAACAAGGATGCATCAACCTCCACAAAAAAAGGCTTTTCCAAATCCGGTTTATGCAGAATAGGAGCTGATGTGAAAGCCTCCTTGAGCACTTGAAAAGCACTTTCCGCAGGGGGAGGCCAGTGAGCAGGGTCTGCGTCTTTTCTAGTGAGAGCCGTGATGGTAGCTACAATGGATGAGAAATTAAGAATGAATCTTCTATAGTAATTAGCGAATCCCAGACACCGTTGGATCTTCTTCAAAGAATTTGGGTGAGGCCCATGTCATATAGCACTCAATTTCTCAGGATCCATCTCTGTGGATGGATCCTGAGAAATTGAGTCCGTAATTGATGTGGCCCACAAACTGTATTGCAGACTTTTCAAAGGTACATTTGGAGACTTTTCTGTATAACTGGTGCTCTCGAAGGTAAAAGAACTTTTCAGACGTGTAGATGATGAGACTGAAAATCCCTAGAAAAAATGTAAACATTGTTCAAGTAGACAACGAATCAATACAGGATATCTCGAAATATGATGTTGACATATGCCTGGAACACTGCAGCTGCATTACACAAAACGAATGGCATCACCAGGTATTAATAATGCCCATCATGGGTGTTGAAAGCCGTCTTCCACTCATCCCTGTCAAGTATGCAGATGAGATTATAAGCTCCATGGAGGTCGCGTTTTGTAAAAATAGAGGCTCCTTGCACTTTGTCAAAAAGCTCCGGGATGAGTGGAAGGGGATATTTGTTCTTGATTGTTATCTCATTGAGACCTCTATAATTGATTCTCGTTTCCTGGTAGCAAAGAGCAGGATTTTTAGGAAATTATCAGGACCGGCACAATAAAGGCAGAGTTGGTTGCACATGCGACGATTCCGCTCAGCAGGAGTAAGATGTGATTTGTTTATTTGCATGGGCTCATCTTGCTGAGGTGGTGCCAAATTGCAAGTAACAGGAGCAACAGATGGCCATGCTTGAGAGCACCCCTCCCATCCTCGGCTAGCTTGCCTTTCTTGATGACAGAGATCAGTCTTGATACCCTTGCTGATCTCACCTCGTTGTGTATCAGGCAAATCCCTGGTAGCCAGTTCATCTTTCATTTTCTGAGAAAGACCATGCAGAAATACTGCCTTGAGGGCTGCGTCTTTCCACTGAAGTTCAGATGCTGTAGTCTGGAATGCCACCACGTACTACCCCACAGAGCAAGAGCCCTGTTTTAGTTGTAGGAGGTCCGAAGAGGCAGATATGGATCTACCAGTTTTATCAATAATCCTCCTAAAAACACTGATAAAGTCATTATAGTTGGAGACCAAGGGATCAGCCCACTCCAACAGTGGAGAGACCTAATCCAAAGCTGCACCAGTGAGAAGGGAGGTGATAAAGGCCACTTTGGATCAAGGAGTAGGAAAATTCTGGGGCAAACACTCAAAATGAATTTCGCATTGGTTAATGAACCCTCTGCAATTTTTTGGGGGGTACCATCGAAATGATTTGGATGAACCAACTGAAGACGAAACTCAGGGTAAATAGGTATAACAAGAGGACTCCCATCTGAGGGTTGAAATGGCACTAAAGAGGTGAGAACAGCATGGATCGACATGAGCTGATTGGACACATCCTGCAGATGTTGTCCCATGTGTCACCTTGTAGTATCTTGAACCTCCAGATGAGAAAGGACATTCTGGAGAACACCTTCACCCTGTGACCCGGCAGCTTCCATTTGGCCTTTACAAACTGTTATGCCCTGGTATAATGTGTATTATCTACAAAGCTCAGTGGCGGGAGGGCTAGGGTGAACAGGAGACTGGAAATGGTATGGGAGAAAAGAGGACTTCCTCATATGCCCCTCTCAGGTGTTGGTGAGACCTAGCCCGAGGCACAGAGTCTAGTCCACCTCATGGTATTCACCAGTGACCCCTCCAAGCGGGATATGAGTTTCGCTGCACCAGTTGAACAGGTTGTGGCCCCTGGGGTAGGTACCTGAGAGAAGCAAGGAAACTAAAGTCCTAATAATAAGTTTAGTAATACTGTATAAGTCACTAAGAATTATAGCAGAAATATTTCATAGATGACC
Organism: Taudactylus pleione; assembly: GCA_031769625.1. Lineage (NCBI taxonomy): Eukaryota > Metazoa > Chordata > Amphibia > Anura > Myobatrachidae > Taudactylus > Taudactylus pleione. The sequence continues at coordinate 628,099 of JAUIMM010000009.1, read as the reverse complement.
TCTGTAATTAATACTGAAGTCACTGAAAAGCGATGGGGAATAGTGCTGGTGTATCAGACGCTGGCTGTGTACTGGATACCCCTATTTTACGAAGTACATGCTGCTAAATGATGGGGAAAGCACTGGTGGACTAGAAGTGGACTTTGTTACTGAGTTCCACTACTTGATGAAGTAGACGCTGGCAAGCAATGAGAATAGATCTGATGATCCAGACGCTGATGGTGGACTAAGCTCCATTATTGGTGCCGTAGATGCTAGTTAGCGATGTGGACGGCTCTATTGAACCAGACACTGATTGTGAACTGAGGGCCTGATTCAGACTCGATTGCAAGGCTGCATTTGCACGCAAAGATAATGAAGAAAACTTCAAAATGTAACGGGCGCTTCAATGGATTCTAATTCCACAGCAGCTGTATGAATTGAGTGTAGTCACCGTCAATGGAACATATACAGAAAAGTACAAGAAAATTAAAGCGCTTGATCTGAAATAAGTAGATATAACTAAACCAGATGAATTATAATGATACTGCCTTTGAACCTCTATATACCCCTGCCTATACCTTCTAATATCCTGCCTATAAACCTCTAAGGATGACGCTAATTTGTGTACGCAGTCATACAGTAAATAAAGACTCCAGACCTAGAACCTGTGGTTCCAAAGCACAAAGTATTATTCAAGTAAAAGTACAGCAATTACATGCTATGATCCTCATATAATCTTAGCGCAAAGAGATTATACAGACCCAAGTACAATTATACATACGCAGCGCTCTCTGGTCCAGATGTAGGCATCAGCAAGAAACCCCTCATCAATCAGCATTCAGCACGAAGACTAGGAACCCAGGGTCAGAACACACATATTTATACCCCCCAGAAATAGACAACACAATAGAGAAGTTTGTTGCTAATACCATTGGTCCTAAAGGAGAGGGCATGTTACAAGGCATTTAACAGGTTGGTTCAAATAGACACAGCCCAGCCTCTAACAACTGGTGGTCTCTGGTTTCCCGCCTCATGCAAATCCTAACAGTTGTTCATATAATGTACATTTTGTTGCTTGAAGTCTCTAAGGTCCATAAGTTGAGAATGCATGTTGCGATCTCTCCATCGATATTACCGGAATACTGTTGAGAGAGTACGCATCAGTACAATACCAAACATGGCTTACTTATCACGTATAAAACCTTAGTTACGAAATAACCTTTATTTCCTAGCAATGATAATAAATGTGCATACTTGAATCTTATACCTTATAGCTTATGGAACCTTGTATGTGAATATGTAATGTGTGAGTATGTGGGGTTTGATGTAAAGGCGCTAGTTAACTTGGGGCAGATGCGTGTGCATGGAGCTAATATTCAGCGTTTTCATACAGGGTCTTATGCATTCGCTAATATGCGACTAGTTAACAGCGCAATTGTGCGTATTAATGTGTGTATGAGAAATTGTGAAAGATGCAATCGCATGATGCTAATAGTAATATCGCCACATGTACTAAAGTGTAAGTTTATCTAAAATGGCGCTTAGGCGGCCATTCGCAAATTGGTGTCTTGCGATCTCATTTCCAAGATGGCGTCTTGCGGCCAGTCGTAAGATGGCGTCGCTGCGATCCGATTTTAAACTGATCTTGTCTCAGCCAATTATCCAGCTTCGACAGTCCACCCTTTGATAGCGAACAACATGCTGTCACAATCTGATTTTAAAATATAAGTTAGGCTTTGTTTTATATACTATTTAGTGTTATTATGGGATGGCACAAGGTGGTTCTTAATCCATCAATAATGTGTCTCTGAGTGGGGACATAAAACTACTATTATACACACACCGCGGATCTTGGAAGATCATGTGAAAGGTGTGGGGATACACCAGTCCTATAAAGGCAGTCTTGAAGGGGAAATTTGAGACTTTACATTATCTGAGGTGTTTTAAAATAACATTTCTTTAATACATTCTATGCAGGTCTAAATATAATACATTAAATGATGGTATTTCCTAGTGCAGGGTAGTAATGCAGTTCTGTAGTTACCTCGGTATTCATACTGACCACCATCATAATTTCATTCTTTTGTTTTACTCTATTTTTAAATTTTCCACACTTCAACACAATAGGAACACACCGGACACATATGACAATCAGTATAAGGATTAAGAATTTGCCGATGCTGGCGATCACTTCCTGGACCCATTCCCCTAGACCTGAGAACCATTTCACTGGGTTCAGCCATGAAACCCATCCTTCTATCTTCTCCCCTTCTTCAGCCACTGAAGCATTATGGTTCTTACGAAATTCCCAATTTAGCTGCAGAATTTCATCCATCCTCCGGTCTATCACTTCCTTAGGGTCGCTGGTATCATTGGTGACATAGGTGCAACATTTTACTCCAAATTGGGTGGCCAACGTTGCTCAATACCCTCCAGTAACAGCAGTTAAATAATTTAACACTAGCCTGTGTTGCACCAGTTCTTTCTTGTACGCTTGCAATTCTCTCCCTGTATACCTGAATGTGTCATCGTACATCTCAGTGATATTATCTATTAATTTAGCAAGTTCCTGAATATATCTAAAGTTTAATGTACCCCGAGCGATCCTGGTGGGATCCAATGCGACTAGAACTTCAAAGCCAGTTGTCTCACTAATTAACTGAGTGGCTTTGTGCATGTCACCAGGTATCATATTTCTTTTGCCTCTGTGTTCATATTGTGTGTGAAGATATGGCGACGGTGTGTTTTTATGTATACCAAGCATTTCAACATGTGTGAGGGTCATAACTTCTGGGACTACTCTTCCCAGGTAACACAAACCTTCGGAACACGGGGAGAGCCAATTATACGCTTTTCTTCCACATACAAAATATACATTATCAGGGAGAACATAAATAATGGTATGCATCATTATCATTAAGCACATTTCCCTTGCAAACAATCCTATTTCTGGGTCTTCCATCTGGTACATGCAAGTTTCTGGCTGTATTATTTAGCACAATAACCATCTGGCACCTTACCAATAATTTCTTTAGTGGAACTCAATGCATACCACTACCTAAAATGTCTCCCACTAGATTTAATTGAGCGTAACAGATCATGGTTTATGGACTCATTATCAGCTCTTTGTGAGCAGGTCATCGTCTGATTATTCCCCGTCACTTCCCAACTCCCGGGTTTATTGGGGTTGGTTATGTTTAAACACAAAAGTGATCTAACTACTTGGAATTGATAGAGTTTGAAATGAGGTGGTTTGGATGAGAGGAATTTTCCATCCAAGGTTTTCCCTTTCTGTAATTCTAAAATTTCCGTGATATTGAGTGGAAATGGCACCAACCCTACATTATGGTGTCCCTGTGGCACATGTGAACACACCCAGCAATCAGTTTGATTTAACACTTTGCCCACCGTGCTATGATAATCCTCTAAAGGATACCCACCCCAGTACGGGTTATATTTAGGCTGGCACCGCTGGATACAATTCTCATCAACTAGGGACCCACAAAGCTCACAAATACAGGAATCTTCAGACGATAAACCTCCACACCGTCCCCCAGCATCCGGAATAACAGCTCTCTTAACAATAACAGTACTAAGATTGGTCAGACACTCCCCTGATTGGTATTGCACTCCTTCTGACTACACTCCATCAGCACTGCCATCAACTCCCCTCTCCACATTCGGTCCCCCTTCACAGAAGCCGGACATTCCCAAACCGACCAGGATGATGAACACTCTAAAAGAACATGAAAATGAACACAGCAGGCCCGTCCATTGCCACAACAAGACCTGCAGATTTCTTTTAGTTCAGGTATCTCACTACAACCTTTTCAATCCTCCCGGAACAAGTTCGCGAGCAACAGGTCCACGCTATCAGCCTTGTCTCCGACTTGTTTCTCCACCGGTTGATTGACCTTTTTGCAATGAGTGGAATGGACCAGGGTATGTCTCTCAGCCACCTTCAACGATGTAGTACTTGTCAGCAGAACCTGGAATGGACCTTCCCACCTATCAGTCAAACAACCTGAACGCAAGAAATTTCTGATAACATATTCTCCTGGTTCAACATCATGACAATTAGTTTCAGGCATATCATTAGACAACAATTTCAGTTTCTGCTGCTGTTACTTTAACTGCTTACTCATTGATATAAGATACTTTACAGTTACCTCGTTACCTTTCAAGTCTTCCTGTGGACTTCTAATCAAATTAGGTTGTCTACCGAACAGTATTTCAAAGGGAGACAGATTTAGAGGGAGTCTGGGAGTGGTCCTTATACTATGCAGAACCAACGGTAATGCTTCTGGTCAACCTAGTCCAGTCTCTGCCATGATTTTACTTAACTTATTTTTAATAGTCCCATTCATCCTCTCTACCTTGGCACTGGCTTGCAGTCGGTAGGGGGTGTAAAGTCGGCTATTAATACCCATCAGCATACACATATTTTGAAAAACACCACCTGTGAACTGAGTAACCCTGTCACTCTCGATAATTTTAGGGATACCGTATCTGCATACAAATTCCTGAACTATTTTCTTGGCAGTAAATGCAGCAGTATTAGTGGCCACTGGGTAGGCCTCAACCCAATTAGAAAATACATCAGTGCACACTAATACATACTTAAGATTCCTGCAAGGTGGTAATTGGATGAAATCAATTTGTATCACCTGTAAATGTCCATCAGTCGGTGGAATGTGGGACGATTTGGTAGGGATCGCTTTCCCTATGTTCTTCCTCAAGCAGGTCAGACAGGACATTGCTATCTTTTCTGCTTGTGAAGAAAAACCTGGTGCGCACCAGTATGCTCTCACCAACTTGCACATACCTTGTTTTCCCAGATGAGTCAGACCGTGTGCTGCCTCAGCCAGGCTGGGGTAATATGCCTAGGGGGCTACTGGCTTACCTTGCCCGTCCCTCCAGAGCCCAGAAGACTCTTGCCCACATCCCTTGGACTTCCAAATGGACTTTTCCTGGATTGAACACAAATTTTGCATCTCAATTAATTTCAGCATATCAATTGTTTGGAAAGACATAATTTTTTCAGTGGGAGAAAACATTTTTAACCCTGCTGCCCATTTTGCAGCTTCATCGGCTCTGTTGTTGCCCAGTGAGACCGGGTCATCCTCACATGTATGGGCTTTACACTTGATTACTGCCACTGCTTTGGGCAGTTGGATTGCTTCTAAAAGATGTTTTATGTGTCGGAAATGTGCAACTGGTGTGCCTGCTGCTGTCATAAAATTTCTCAGACACCATAGAGCCCCGAAATCGTGCACCACCCCGAACGCGTACCTCGAGTCAGTGTATATGTTAGCAGATTTGCCTGCTGCCAGTTCACTTGCTCTAGTTAGTGCTACTAACTCTGCCACCTGGGCTGAGTGAGGAGGACCAAGAGGTTTGGCTTCTATGATGATCTGTGTCATTTACAACAGCATAACCTATACATAATTCACCTGTGTCTGTTTGTCTATGACAACTCCCATCCGTGTAAAAAGTCACATCTACATTCTCTAAAGGTGTGTCATGTATGTCAGGTCTAACAGTAAAGGTCTGATTCAGATATTCCATACAATCGTGTGTATCATTATGTCCGCTGAACTCACCCTCCGCCAGCAACTCGTCTCCTTCCACCCTTTGTACATCATGTTGTACATATGGTAAATACGTTTCTGGATTCAGCGTACTGCAACATTTAAAAGTGATGTTTGCAGGTACGATTAGAGCTAGTTCCCATTTGGTAAACCTAGCCGAAGAGACGTGTCTGGTTTGAGCAGAGTTCAGCAGAGCAGATACAGCGTGGGGAGTATAGACAATCATATCATGACCCAATACTATGTCCTCACTTTTACTCATTAATAGAGCGGTAGCTGCTACACTTTTCAAACAGGTGGGGAGTGATCTCGCCACACTGTCCAATTGGGCACTGTAGTATGCTACGGGCCTACTGGCATCACCATGTTTTTGTTTAAGGACACCTGCAGCACAACCATCGGCTTCCGTACAATACAAATCAAAAGGTTTTTCTTAATCAGGTATTCCCAATGCAGGTGCTTTGGTCAGACTATCCTTAAGATTAAGGAAAGTCTGTTCTGACTCCTCTGTGTGTATGACATGATCGGGCTTTGAGGAAGAGATTAAGTCCTGTAAAGGCAAGGCCAAAATAGAAAAACCTGGGATCCACATTCTACAGTATCCACACATTCCCAAGAAGGTACGAATTTGCTGTTGATTCTGCGGCAGTGTCATGTTCTCTATGGCTGGATTCTATCATTTGTGAGATGTCTTAACCCCTGGGTTAGGCAGTGTCCCAAATATTTTACTCTGGATTGGCACGGCTGTAGTTTGTCCTTAGCCACCTTGTGTCCTGTATGCGAGAGATGAAGCAACAAAAGTTTAGTATCATTCAAACATGACATAAATGAATCAGAACACAGCAATAAATAGTCCACATATTGAATTAGAACAGATCCATTTGCAGGTTGAAAAGATTGTAAACAGTCGTGCAATGCCTGGAAAAAGATACTGGGGCTGTCTATGAAACCTTGGGGCAACAGTGTGCATGTATATTGCACACCTCTGTATGTAAATGCGAATAGATACTGACAGTCAGGGTGGAGAGGCACAGAGAAAAAAGCAGAACAGAGGTCAATGACAGTGAAATGGGTTGCGTTTGGAGGGATCTGCATAAGAATGACAGCTGGATTTGGCACTACGGAGAATTGGCTTTCTACTACCTTATTAACACCTCTAAGGTCCTGTACCAGCCTATAACCCCTCCCACCACTCTTCTTCACTGGAAAGATGGGACTGTTGGCTACACTAGCTGTACGAACTAAAATTCCCTGTTGCAATAATCGTTCAATTATTGGGAAAAACCCTAATTCTACTTCCTGTTTTAGTGGGTACTGGGGAATTTTTGGAGCTTGCCTACCGCTTTTCAAATTTACCATTACTGGGCTTACGTTTGCCATTAATCCAGTGTCCTGGCCACCCTTAGTCCAAAGGGAATCTGGAATTTGGGACAACATTTGATCTACCTGGGATGGATTTTCATTTAAACTGGTAGAGTGATACATTATCCTTTGGGGAGTGTTCAACATATCCCGCACCTCGTGCGCAACTCTCTAAGGGATATCTAAAAATACATCAGGGGTGCAATATATGACACATCCCATCTTTCATAACAAATCTCTACCCAGCAGGTTAGTAGGAGCCACAGCAGCCAGAAGGAAAGAATGCCTGGTATGCAACGGCCCAATAGTAACCTCTGTGGACTTTGTTAAAGGATAATGTTGCACTTTACCTGTTACACCCATTGTTGGTACTGTCTCGTTGGTCACCTGTAAATTATTGGGAGATTTTATCACTGACCTGGTCGCCCCTGTGTCTACAAGAAAAGGATACTCTGTACCAGCTAGATCAAACATAATGACCGGTTCTTCCCTAGTACTTCCCGTTAACCTGACTATCTGTAGACTACAGGTATGACCTGACCCCTAGCGTTGACTACCATTCTCCAATAAAGCATTAACGGCCGCAATTGGAGCTGGTGCTTGCTGGATATTTGCTGGTCTCTGTGCATATCCCTTATGGGGATATCCAGGTACTCTCTGGTTTGGGGGTCCTACCCTTTTTACTCTGCAGGTTCTACTTAAATGTCCTGGCTGGTTACAATTAAAACATATTCGTGGAATGGATGAAGACACGGGTTGTTGTGAGGTTTGAGCAGGGGGAAGAGGTGGTGGATATGGGTAGGGATATGGAGGATAAGGGTATTGTGGGGGATATGAAGTTTGTGAGTAGTGTGGGACCTGAGGTTGTGTAGGGTTAGTAGAATAGAGCTGTGTTTGCTGTTGCGTGGGATTAGTGAGGGCATATAACTGTTCAGGTGTAGGTGTGTGTGTAGATGCAAGTGTGTGTCTGTTGGCTGTGATGTTACTGTCATTCCTTCCAGAGCTTGAATACTGACAGCCATTAGTTTTTCGCTCTGGGTCTCTCTCTTCTTTGAGATGTTCTTATCATGTTCTATGGCAGATTCTATGAGTGTATCTATTGTGACTCCCCTCCAGCCAGGTTGTAAGGTCTGAACCCGAGTCTTTAAGTTTTCCTTAAGACCATCCATGAGTACCGTGACTATCATTCCCCTGTGGTGAGTGCTATCTTTAATATCTTCTATCCCAGTGTACTGGGTGATAGCCTGCAGAGCCTGGTCGCAATACTCTTCTGCAGATTCACTCTCCTTTTGCTTTATGGTGAAAATTTTGTTCCAGTTAACTACTACTGGAAAATATATACCCAACTGAGTTACAATGCGGGAAATGTTACCTTGGTTTACTTGATCCGTTAAGGGAACGTCACCATCCAATACACAATCCGTGATAAATTTTGTCACGTCGGTATTGCGTGGTAGACAGGCCCTTAACACCACACGCCAATCTTTATTAGTTGGCTCATGAGAACTACCCAAATTCCTCAAAAATCTGACATTTGGCTAGTTCCTTTTTGGGATCGGGGAAATCATTCATGATGGAATTTAGTTCTGCTCTTGTCCAAGGACAATGCATTACCACTTCCCTCGTGGGCACTACACCGTTCGCATCTGCATTTCCATTCGGAACAGTTATTGTCCGAATGGGATGCAGACCGGTAGCGCTGCTACCTTTTGACCTTGTTACTTGGCTGGGGGTTTAATCTGTTGATGCTACGTATGGTATTAACAACTTCCTCTACGGGTGCAGAGGGTGTTAGCACTTCCCTTGCTGTTACTGATGGAGATGGCGGCACCACTCGTGATTGTCGTGGCGTAGCATCTATCAATTGTACAGCATGGGAAATGGCAGACATTACAATAGGCTCATCATCCACATTATGAACGTTTTCTTTATAGTTGCTTAAGAGAGGGTACAAATTGCTTGTTACATTTTTATGAGTATTTTTGATAACTGTACTTGCACCTCCATCCACATAAGGTGGGGATGGTGCGCGTGAACTGCTGGCAATACCTTCCACAACGCTACCTTGCTGCACGTGCGCACCATTTTGCGGCTCGCCCGCCTTGCAATTCAGCGTCGCGGATGTATTCTCTGGCAATGCGCTCGCAACGCTAGTTTGCGTCGCTTGTGCATTTTTAAGCCACGCATCCCCTTCATGCTGCCACAACTTTAAACATTCATAATATTTTACCTTTTTCTCTCGGGAACGCATCAGACTGATGTGATCCTGGACATTATCTAATACATCTTTATCAAAACTACCAAATCTGGGAAACTGTCTAACACTCTTCATCGTCATTTTAAATCATACATCACAATACCTTATTGCATAAGTACCGTACTTAGTATGCATAATACGATGGGCTGATCCAAGCGGCGCTTCCATTAGCAACACATCATTGTCTAACATCTCTATTGTTTGCATGGCTCCCATTCTGAGACAACTCCTTTGTTTTTCAATAAAGATTTAAACTGGTGAAAGACAGTCAAGAAACTTTCACTTACCTGTGGACTATTTAAACGGCAGCGCCCACACACCTGTAAAGATTTGAAGAAGGCTACTCCACACACCCAGATAAGATTTAAGAAGGCAACTTCCACACCTATGGAAGTTTAAGTCTGCTACTTCCACGCACCTCTCTACAACAAAGACAACATGTACACCTGCTACTGTGTATAGAACGGTAAGCTGCTTACCGAGCGGCTAGCACTTAGCCCTTAAAGGTCATACGGTACCTCTAACTTTAGGGAACAAGTTACCCCTACCAACAAATACTCACTGTTACACACTTTTTTCCTGTGCAGAAAAATACACGTTAACCCAGATATTGACCATAATTGAAAAGAATGTAAACCTCAACGGCTTTGATTAAACACATGGCAGCATGACCGGAAGTACGTATACGCTATTGTGCGACCAGTCGCATACACAATAATGTGACTACCACACAACCGTATGACAACCTTTAGCTGCGTACACAAAAGTGCGTCTTTACTGTGCGCAAAACTGCGACTCAGCCGCATATTCAATACTGCGGCACCCCTTTAAATGTTAGGTTCTATCAACAAAGGAAAACAAACTTTTTCCTCTCTTGTCCCTGGATTCTAGTCAGCGTCCCTGGCTCACACGAAAATGGGTAGCGATCTCTCAGCAGCGAGCGGTTGCAGGTAAACCCTGCATGTGGCCACTCCACCCTTTGGTGAGAAATCGATAACCGTAAGTGCCGTGTGAGCGGGTAAGTGACTTCACTACGAGCCCCCAACTAACGATACTGCTTTTGAACCTCTATATACCGCTGCCTATACCATCTAATATCCTGCCTATAAACCTCTAAGGATGATGCTAATTTGCATACGCAGCGCTTTCTGGTCCAGATGTAGGCATCAGCAAGAAACCCCTCGTCAATCAGCATTCAGCACGAAGACTAGGAACCCAAGGTCAGAGCACACATATTTATACCCCCAGAAATAAACAACACAATAGAGAAGTTTGTTGCTAATACCATTGGTCCTAAAGGAGAGGGCACATGTTACAAGGCATTTAACAGGTTGGTTCAAATAGACACAGCCCAGCCTCTAACAACTGGTGGTCTCTGGTTTCCCGCCTCATGCAAATCCTAACAGTTGTTCATATAATGTACATTTTGTTGCTTGAAGTCTCTAAGGTCCATAAGTTGAGAATGCATGTTGCGATCTCTCCATCGATATTACCGGAATACTGTTGAGAGAGTACGCATCAGTACAATACCAAACATGGCTTACTTATCACATATAAAACCTTAGTTACGAAATAACCTTTATTTCCTAGCAATGATAATAAATGTGCATACTCGAATCTTATACCTTATAGCTTATGGAACCTTGTATGGGAATATGTAATGTGTGAGTATGTGGGGTTTGATGTAAAGGCGCTAGTTAACTTGGGGCAGATGCGTGTGCATGGAGCTAATCAGCGTTTTCATACAGGGTCTTATGCATTTGCTAATATGCGACTAGTTAACAGCGCAATTGTGCGTATTAATGTGTATGAGAAATGGTGAAAGATGCAATCGCAAATTGCTAATAGTAATATCGCCACATGTACTAAAGTGTAAGTTTATCTAAAATGGCGCTTAGGCGGCCATTCACAAAATGGCGTCTTGCGATCTCATTTCCAAGATGGCGTCTTGCGGCCAGTCGCAAGATGGCGTTGCTGCAATCTGATTTTAAACTGATCTTGTCTCAGCCAATTATCCAGCTTCGACAAGTACAATATTGTATATAGTTTAATATGGTAAATGCATTGAAATGTTCCTGTGTACAGGGGCTCAACGCTTCCTGATCGCATGGACTAGTTTGCGCATGCTCACTGCGTTTTGTACTCATGCGCAGATTGCAAACATCGGCAAGCTGCGTGCAAACGCAGAAAAATACAAAAAAATACAGTGCTTGATCTAAAATAAGTAGATATAACTAAACCAGATGAAGTACAATATTGTATATAGTTTAATATGGTAAATGCATTGAAATGCAAAGATCAATTAAATAAAACGGATATATAAAATACAACGATCAATGACACATAAAACTTCTCAAGCCAATATAGTAGCATACTGCACCTATCTCTGGGATTGATAATGCACACTAGTAGCAATGTCCTGTTCCTCTATGACTCCTGTTGTTTAAGGGCAAAGTGATGATCATGGATAATAGCCAAATGCTTGCGTCTCCTGCCAACTCACGATGTACAGGGATCCCATTATTCAAGCGGAACTGGGTCTCGCTCTATGAAGTCTCATTGGAGTGTTATGAATGCTGGAGAAGCAAAGTTCTTTCTGAGAAAAATTCTGTCCATCTTACACTTAATGCCCAAGTGGATGGTTTGTTCAACGGAGTTTGGTCCAGGTATAATCGCCAACAATGGTGCAAAGGTATATCAAGTTGAGTCCCTGAGAGCTCATAGGTGCTTGACAACTAACGCGTTTCGCTGGTGACACCCAGCTTTATCAAAGGTAGTCTGTTGTTTGGCTGAAAGGATACTTATAGTGGTAGCAATATGGCCACTAATTAACACACATGTTTTCAATTGTACTTCATCGGCATGAATGATTAAAAAACAAACATTTCATGTTCATCATATAAAGCTTATTGATGAGGCAAACCTTACTTCATTATTTAAGCATATCATTTTATATAAATAATATATATATTAATTAAATCTGACTTACTGCTTTTCCTGTACGCAGCCGTCCGTTGCAGCGGTCATACGGTGTAAACAAGAGACCACGTGATCCCCCAAGAGCTGATGGGGACACTTGAACATGTGATCACCTGTGACTCCCGATCATGTGGGGACCTACACCCACGTGACCACTCAAGACACAGTGGGTGTGCTAATGTCTTGCTAGCGATCGCGGGATTTGCATTCTTTGGCTGCATGCGAACGCAGCCTAGCGAACGGGTCTGAATCAGGGCCTCTATTACATTGCCCAAGCGTTATCTGTAGAATGGGAAAACATCTGAATGCGAGCTGTTTTTCTGCAAATTATAGTAAATCCAGAAAAATGCGAGTTTTACTAAAGTCACCCCCTATTACATTTGCGAGTGAGTAAAAAATGCGAGTTTAGCGCTAAACTCACAATTTTTTACAAATTCGCAAACTATTAAATTTGGTCCTGTATGTCCAGCATTACAGTCTTTGGCTAGAATGTGATGGGTTGCAAAGATGAGTTGAGTTTTAAGTCACTGAAAATTATGACAAGTTTCCAGTGGTTTTGGCCTCCAAGTCTGGCAATTTGAAGGCGCCAAATTACTGATCAGTAGGGTTTTAAATCTGTGTGTCTAGTGATTACTTTGTTTTAATTAAATAATAGAAAAAAAGTTGCGGGGACCCATCCCCATTTAAGCAACACTAGTGCTTCAGCCTAGGCTGATATTGAAAAATTGCGGGACAAAGAGCATGGATCTCCCTGAAATGTTCTTTATTGGGAAGTAGACATTATCAACCAGTGCTGGTGGCACTATGGTACAGTGTGAGGACTCTATGCCATACAGTCAACTAGCCCTAGGCCGGCTAGCATTCAGTTTTTTTACACCTTTATTGCTTACAAAAATCCAATTGGAATATCTTCTTGTATCCATGTAACATCCACATCCTGGCTCGGAAATATAACAACCATGTGAATGTTGCCTAACTTATCCCCGAGAATTATGAGCCTAACAAATATTGATCCTGTCTTCCCCAATTGACCCCACTGTAGCATTTCCCCACACTGTAATATTGAAGCCCCTGTAGCATTTCCCCTCAGCCCTGTTCTCCCTGTTTTTAGATTGTTCTCCGCAATCGATGGCTGAAAGGCAGCAGTCGTTTTTATTTATACCTAGGCACAAGGGACTAGAACTTAGGTCTGCCACCGGCCATGCTGCTACGCCCCATCGCCTTCTGTGATTGGACCCACTGCCTGCCCTTCACCACAGCAGGGATGTCCATCGATAATCCCCATAGCCTTAGTTATCTGGCTGCTTTCAATAATAGTCCTTTATAGGAATTATCATTTACTGTTTTTATTTTTTTGGTTTTAAAAAGACGAGATAAAGGCAAATCAATGTCAATTTTTGGTTTTCTTTACTGAATTACACATAGTTACATTTGATTTATACCGCTGTGTTGTTGCCTGCTTTCCTCTTGAAAACCATGCCTATCTGTCGATAGACAACCATACACTACGGCTTTCACCAATAAATCTTTCAATACTCTCACAATACTGTTATAAAACTGTCATTGTAAAAAATGAATGGTCCCAGGAGGGTGGTGAAAACTTTTCTGCAACGCCCTGCAGCCTGATCATACTGGGGTATGTCCATGTGTGTTAGCAGACACACCACAGTAAAGCACAAAACAAACACAACATGGATATATGAATGCAATTATCAAAACATTTAACAACATGTAATTGAGCTGCTAAGTCCTCATTCAACCCTTTAAGCCGTCACATAGTATATGAAACCCACCTACTAGCATTACACTTCTTGCAGTAGACTAGAATGTGTTTTTTGTGTGTGCATAAGTCTTTTTTCACATTATCATATGAATTTACTTGACGTGTAATGACATAGGGCTGATTCTAAGTCGGACACAACGGTGTCTGAGTATCCATGGGGTCTATGTAATAATACAGAGTAATAAATAATGTAGTGCGCCACTTATGGTTGAGGCTGCTCAGAAGAGAAATTGCCAATTCTCTTTTTTTAGCTGAACTACAAACACAACATCTGATTTAATTGGAGAGCCAATACTAAAAAGCTGAATACAACTCATGGTTTTTGTACAAATAAATTTTACTAGCCATTAATAATTACATAACATGTAGAATATAAAGTTAAAAAAGCCTTCAATCAAAAGGACATAAATATAGACATGATATTTTTCAGCAATAACTGTGCAAAATCAACTCACACGGATGAATATCCAATTTAATATGGTTAATTAGAGCAGCTGACTTGATGTAAATGTATCACTAGAAAAAATATTCCAGCAAACCAACAAATCTCACTGGTATGTATGTACTTGCGTTGGCCCAGAACGTATAAATGGGAGCTTGGGAAGGTTTATAGTGGTCTCCCAGGAAGAATTGATGATTAATTTTGATGAACATCATCTTCTCAACATTTTGTGGAAGCAACCACCTATGCCTATCGCTGACAAGGTTCCCGGCTGCACTAAAAAGTTTGCAGGCGCTTGGATACAACAGGAAAAAGGGATTTAGGTGTCCCTGCACTGCTTATGGTCTTAGCCACGGTTTCTGAACTTGGTAGTAACTTTTTCTGAATGCGCTGCAGGTGACTTATAAGAGAGGATGTTCCTAGGTGGTAAACGTCCTTACCCCTACTTATTACACCTTTACATATGCAACATATGGAAAGACAGTTGTTGTCCAGATTTGGATAGAAATATTTCAAGACGAAAGAGGTGGAATGTTTGGTCTTCAGGCCCAGGCATGACCATGATGGGCTTTTTCATCCCACGGGCAACAACTCTTTCCCTTGGTGCCTGATTTAAACAAACCACATCGCCATCAGAATTCTCCTCGTGAACTTCCTCCTCAGCGCCAGCTACACCAATATCCTTATCCTGTTGTACTTCAACAGTGACATCTTCAATTTGAATATCAGCAACTCGACTGTGGGTGCTCCTTCCAGCACTTGCAGAGGGTGTGCAAATGGTGGAAAGAGCCACCTCTTCCCGTCCAGTGTTGGGAAGGTCAGGCATCGCAACCGCCGCCACACTTGGACTCTCATTGGGGATTTGTGATCTCTTCTTAGACAGTTCTTTGCTGTGCTTTTGCCAGCTTAACTCATTTCATTTTTCTAGCGGAGGAGGGCTTCCATCGTCATGTGAAGCTGAACCACTAGTCATGAACATAAGGAAGGACCTTAGCCATTCCTTGCCACTTCGTGTCGTAAATGGCATATCGGCAAGTTTATGTTTCTCCTCAGATGATTTAATTTTTTTATTTTTTTGGGGGGTCATTTTACTGAACTTTGACTTTTTGGATCTTACATGCTCTCTACTAAGAATTTTAAGATGTAAAAAGAATCCGCACTGATCCTTGTCAATTAGATTGTTTCTGAACCACTTAACTCCTCGTTTTTAGTTTCTATTTAGGTGTAGATATTCACCAACTAATGAGCATACTAATCCTTCCATAGTTGATCGGAAAAAATGGGCGGAGTGGTGCTACCCTACTCACAAAATGTATACTGGTTAAAGAAAAAAGAGAGAAAATAGTGAGACTAATGGGTGCGCACTCAGGTGATTATGGGAAAAAGCTAGGCTCTGTTGGTATTGATATTACAATAGCATCATTATTGATGAAAATTAACTTTTATTCATTAAAAATCAAATTTTTATACCAGCAGAATTTTATCTATACCAACAGAGCCTAGTTTTTTCCCATAATCACCCGAGAGTGCACCCATTAGTCTCACTATTTTCTCTTTTTTTTTTTTCTCTAACCAGTATGCCCTCTACTATGACATTGGGCATCGGCCTTGGCAGATGATGGTTGCATTTCATCGTCTATGTTATGACTAGTGGCAGCAGCTTCAGCACTAAGAGGAAGTGGTTCTTGATCTTCCCCTATTTTATCCTCCAAATTTTTGTCCTCCATTATTTTTATGGAGTGCATTATTTTTAAGGAGTTATTCGCCCCTGTAAAAAAAATAGTTTGATGAAGGGCAGCATACAACACACAGGACAGCCCCTGTAAAAATTATTTTGATGAAGGGCAGCATACAACACACAGGACAGCCCCTGTAAAAATTATTTTGATGAAGGGCAGCATACAAGAACACACAGGACAGCCCCTGTAAAATTATTTTGATGATGGGCAGCATACAACCCACAGGACAGCCCCTTTTAAATTATTTTGATGAAGTGCAGCGTACAACAACACACAGGAAAGCCCCTGTAAAAATGAGTTTGAAGGGCAGCGTACAACACACAGGATAGCCCTTGTAAAAATTATTTTGATGAAGGGCAGTGTACAACCCACAGGACAGCCCCTGTTAAAAAATTTTCATGAAGGGCAGCGAACAACCCACAGGACAGCCTGTCACAAACCATGTTAGAGACCTCTGCATCTTCCCATGCGCTGGTGTCACCGCGGCTTGCTGAGTCGCTGGCCGCTGCTTTCAGGGGAATCCAGAGTGGGGCCTATGCCAGAAGGTGGTTCCTTGCATCCCCGCTGTTGCCTAGCTGTTCCTGCTGCCTCTCCATGCACTTCCTGTGCTTCTGCATGCCAGACATCCGGATCATGGGCGCGGCCATCTTGAATCAGGTCAGGTGATCCAACCCCATCCAGTCAGCAGCGCTCTCCAGTGACTCCATCCAATCACCATCTGACCAGGGGTATAAAAGCCCTTCCCTGACTCTGCCTCATTGCCAGTACAATAGTGCTCTTGCTCTAGTCAGACCTATGCTTCTGAGCCCTGCTGTTTCCAGTTCACCTGTGACTCTGTTCCTGTGTACTCCTGCCCAATCCAGCAAACGCCACCCTGGAGTTCTATTCCAAGTGCTCACCCAATCCAGCACACTCCATCCCGGAGTTCTATTCCAGGTGCTCACCCAATCCAGCACACTCCATCCCGGAGTTCTATTCCAAGTGCTCACCCAATCCAGCACATTCCATCCCGGAGTTCTATTCCAAGTGCTTCCCCAATCCTGCATACTCCATCCAGGAGATATATTCTACTCTGCTACAGTATTCAACTCATCTACAAGTTCTACAGTATTTAACCCTGCAATTCTCCTCCACAGTACCCCCTGAACCTCAGAGACTTTTGTGTTTGTTTTAAGTATCTGCAGTTGTGCATCTCTGCACCAAGGATTTTATTTACCATCACTCAGTCCTCTTTCATCTGTATGTTAAAGAATGACATTAAACCATCTAAATTCAAACTCCCTTCTGGTCCAGGTGTCTGTCACTCAACCCAGATTGGGTCCACCCCTTCCAATTTCCCAGCCTGTGACAGTTTGTACTGGCCACATGGATCCGTCTGGTACTCAGAGCCCTGGG
The DNA here is from genome assembly GCA_031769625.1 of Taudactylus pleione. Lineage (NCBI taxonomy): Eukaryota > Metazoa > Chordata > Amphibia > Anura > Myobatrachidae > Taudactylus > Taudactylus pleione. Next base: position 610,569 of record JAUIMM010000009.1, on the reverse strand, counting down.
CAAGGATCTATCCAGGATCTACTAAATCGCCTGGGTAGACAGGAGTCTGCACAAGTGCAGCTGATGCAATATATTCAAGATATATCTAGTCGTCTGGATAATGTTCAAGCTCTCCTTTCAGGAATTTCTAGAGCGGATCTCCAGTCCAAAAATTCTACTCCTGCAACCACTTCCACAGTGGTCTCTCCATCAGTGTCTTGTCTTCAGCAACCTCTTCCTAATAAATTCGATGGGAACCCAAAGCTCTGTCGAGGTTTTTTAAATCAATGCGAGATTACTTTCGAGCTACAGGCTACTAGCTTCCCTACTTCCAGGACTCGAGTAGCATACATCATATCACACCTGACTGGTCAAGCTCTGGACTGGGTTTCTCCCCTCTGGGACAAAGCTGACCCAATTCTTTCCAACTATACTGAGTTTGTGACCACCTTTTGAAGAATCTTTGACGAACCGGGTAGAACGACTTCTGCCTCTAACGAGGTTTTAAGTCTCCATCAAGGAAGCAGGGCGGTCAGCCAATATGTGATTCTATTTCGCACAATAGCTTCCGAGCTAACCTGGAATGAGGATGCCTTAGTCACAGCCTTTTGGAATGGATTATCAGAAAGGATTAAGGATGACCTAGCCTCCCGTGAATTGCCCTCATCATTGGACGCCCTGATTTCTTTATGTAATAAAGTTGACCTGCGTCATAGAGAGCGAGCCATGGAAAGAAATCGGTTTGACCACACTAAAGGTCATTCTGTTCCTCGAGTTACTTCACTCTCTACTCCTGATGAGCCTATGCAAGTAAATCGTTCCTGACTCTCTGCTGAAGAACGTCAAAGGAGACGACTGGAAAAATCTTTGCCTGTACTGTGCTTCCTCGCTCCACTACTTGTCCATCCTGTCCGGGAAACGCCCCCTCCTAACCTATGATAGAGGGGTTAGGTTAGGAGTATCTATGGAATCACACAAGGAAACCGATCCGACTCTCATTGCCTTGTTGGAAGTGAACCAAGTCTACCTAAGTGTTCTCGCCTTGCTTGACTTAGGAGCAGCTGGGAATTTCCTCACTTCGGACTTCGTTCACAGACATTGCATATCCACCAAGTGGCTACCTCAACCAGTGTCCTTAACTGCTATAGATGGTAGTTGAATCATCGGTGGGAGAATTACACTTCGCACCCAACCTTTTGAATCTCAAAGTTGGGGCGCTTCACGTGGAAACCTTATCTTTCCATGCCATTCCTAAAGCCTCTCATGAAATGATCCTGGGCCTCCCATGGCTTCAAAGACATAATCCCCGTATTGATTGGACGTCCTTGCAGATTGCCTCCTGGAGTCCATTTTGTTTTCAGAACTGTCTTCCTCCAAATAGTTCCTATACGAAACTCCTGTGTGACATCTCTGGAAGGCCTTCCTGAGATTTATCAAGACTTCTCTGACGTCTTCAGTAAACACCCTTCCTCCTCATCATGAATGGGACTGTCCTATAGATTTAATTCCAGGGAAAACTCCACCGCGTGGACGAGTTTATCCCCTCTCGTTACCTGAGACCCAGTCTATGTCTGAGTATATAACAGAAAACTTGGAGAAAGGGTTTATTCGCCCCTCCAGCTCGCCTGCAGGAGCAGGTTTATTTTTCATGAAGAAAAAAGATGGTGTCCTCCGTCCCTGCATCGACTATCGTGGACTTAATGATATTACCATCAAGAACCGTTATCCGCTTCCACTCATTACAGAACTGTTCGACAGAGTGAAAGGTGCTTCTGTTTTCACCAAGCTTGACCTAAGGGGCGCGTATAATTTGATCCATATACATGAAGGAGATGAATGGAAGACTGCTTTTAACACCAGGGACGGGCATTTTGAATATCTAGTCATGCCCTTCTGCCTCAGCAATGCCCCGGCAGTCTTCCAACACTTTGTAAACGAGATTTTCCGAGATCTTCTATAGAAGTCAGTCGTAGTATACTTGGATGACATTTTAATCTTCTCTCAAGATCTTCAGTCACATCGCTCCCAAGTCAAAGAAGTTCTGCTTCGTCTAAGAAAAAATCTGCTCTTTTGTAAACTCGAGGTGCACATTTGAGAGCACAACAATTCCCTTCCTATGATATATTATCTTGGGAACCGGTCTACGAATGGATCCACAGAAGCTGCAAGCCGTTCTTGACTGGTCTCTACCTACTACATTGAAATGTATTCAGCGGTTCCTAGGATTTGCCAACTACTACCGCAAGTTCATCAAGGGATTCTCTTCACTTGTTGTTCCCATTACAGTTCTCACTCGTAAAGGTGCTAACCCCAGTGTTTGGTCTCCTGAGGCTTCTTTGGCTTTCCACCAGCTGAAACAAGTGTTCATCTCCGTGCCAGTTTTAAGACAACCTGACATAATCCGTCCTTTCGTCCTCGAAGTAGATGCCTCTATGGAAGGGGTGGGAGCTGTTCTCTCTCAACGATCTGATGATGGCAAGCTTCACCCCTGCTGTTTCTTCTCTTGAAGATTCCTACCGGCAGAAAGGAATTATCCCATCGGAGACCAGGAACTCCTGGCAATTAAGCTAGCACTGGAAGAGTGGCGTTACTTGCTAGAAGGAGCCTCGTTTCCCATTTCAGTTTTTACTGACCATAAGAATTTGCTCTATTTACAGAATGCCAGATGTCTAAATTCCAGACAGGCCAGATGGGTGCTGTTTTTCTGCCGATTTTGATTTGAAACTCTCTTATCATCCAGGTCCTCAGAATACAAAGGCTGATGCCTTGTCCCGCTCCCTGGATTCTGAACAAGAGGTCAAGCAGGAACCTCCTCCTCCAATTCTGCATCCCACGTCCTTTGCCTCTGCCAGGCTCACGCCAGATCCTCTTCGGGGAAAGACCTTCGTGGCCTCGGATCTTCGTAAGAAGCTGTTACATTGGGCCCACGCTTCCCGATTTTCTGGATATACTGGAGTTGAGAAGACTGTCAAATTCATTCAACGCTCTTATTGGTGGCCTACGTTGAGAACCGATGTCAAAGACTTTGTTGCTTCCTGCATCAAATGTGCTCAACATAAAATTTCTAGGAAAACATCTCCTGGTCTACTGCATCCATTGATTGTTCCTCGACAGCCCTGGTCCCATTTATCCATGGACTTCATTACAGACTTGCCTCCATCTCAAGGCCATAACACCATATGGGTAGTTGTTAACAGATCCTCCAAGATGGCTCATTTTGTGCTGTTAACAGGTCTGCCTTCTGCATCACAGCTTCCACAACTCTTCATTAAAGAGATCTTCTGTTTACACGGCCTTCCTCAAGATATTATCTCCGACAGAAGAGACCAATTTGTGGCCAAGTTTTGGAGATCCTTGTGCTTAGCTTTGCAGGTAAAACTTAAATATTCCACGGCCTATCACCCTCAGACCAACGGGCAAACGGAGACGGTGAACCAAGACCTAGAGCAGTTCCTTCGTTTGTTCGTCTCGTCTTCTCAAGATGACTGGTTGGAGCTGCTTCATTGGGCCGACAAGCTCCCATTGGTTCCGACTATTGATGTACCAGCTGCTAACGATACTCTTCAGCATCTGACGGCTATCTTGGAGAAGGTCCATTCCTCCTTGTGAAAGCCTCCATACGCTACAAAAAATTTGCTGATCGTAAGAGACGAGCTGCTCCAAAGTTCCAACCTGGAGACAAGGTATGGTTATCTACCCGAAACCTTAGACTTCGTATTTCATCCATGAAGTTTGCTCCACGATTCATCGGTCCATTCTCTGTGGAAAAGGTCATTACCCAGTGGCTGTTAAGCTAAAATTACCTCCTGTTTTACGAATTCCTAACACATTCCACATATCGCTCTTAAAAACTCTGGTCTTGAATCAATTTTACATTTTAACTCTCCCTAAGACACCTAGTGTCCACACTCAGCGTGGTCAAGAATTCGAGATCCAGAAGGTCCTAGATTCCCACTGCCGCTATGGAAGACTTCAATACCTTATTGACTGGAAGGGCTATGGTCCAGAAGAGGGAACTTGGATCTTTGCTACTGATGTTAATGCTCCTGCTCTTCTAAATGCCTTCCATGTTAAGTTTCCTCACAAGCCTAGAAAGTGTCTGGAGTCCACTTCTAAAAGGGGGAGTACTGTCACAAACCATGCTAGAGACCTCAGTCAGAGACCCCTGCATCTTCCCATGTGCTGGTGTCATCACGGCTTGCTGAGTCGCTGGCCGCTGCTTTCAGGGGAATCCAGAGTGGGGCCTATGCCAGAAGGTGGTTCCTTGCATCCACGCTGTTGCCTAGCTCTTCCTGCTGCCTCTCCATGCACTTCCTGTGCTTCTGCATGCCAGACATCCAGATCATGGGTGCGGCCATCTTGGATCAGGTCAGGTGATCCAACCCCATCCAGTCAGCAGCGCTCTCCAGTGACTCCAACCAATCACCATCTGGCCAGGGGTATAAAAGCCCTTCCCTGACTCTGTCTCATTGCCAGTACAATAGTGCTCTTGCTCTAGTCAGACCTATGCTTCTGAGCCCTGCTGTTTCCAGTTCCAGTTCACCTGTGACTCTGTTCCTGTGTACTCCAGCCGGGAGTACTCCTGCCCAATCCAGCACACTCCATCCCGGAGTTCTATTCCAAGTGCTCACCCAATTTAGCACACTCCATCCCGGAGTTCTATTCCAAGTGCTAACCCAATCCAGCATACTCCATCCCGGAGTTCTATTCCAAGTGCTTCCCCAATCCTGCATACTCCATCCAGGAGATATATTCTACTCTGCTACAGTATTCAACTCATCTACAAGTTCTACAGTATTTAACCCTGCAATTCTCCTCCACAGTACCCCCTGAACCTCAGAGACTTTTGTGTTTGTTTTAAGTATCTGCAGTTGTGCATCTCTGCACCAAGGACTTTATTTACCACCACTCAGTTAGTCCTCTTTCATCTGTATGTTAAAGAATTACATTAAACTATCTAAATTCAAACTCCCTTCTGGTCCAGGTGTCTCTGTCACTCGACCCAGCTAGGGTCCACCCCTTCCAATTTCCCAGCCCGTGACACAGCCCCTGTAAAAATTAGTTTGATGAATGGCAGCATACAACAACACACAGGACAGCCCCTGTAAAAAATATTTTGATGAAGGGCAGCATACAACACACAGGACAGCCCCTGTAAAATAATTTTTAATTTTGGGCAGCAGCCATTTGACAGGAGCACAACACCCCTGTGCACCTACCTACGCCGATGACAGGTGTGGCTAACATGGCAATTTTTTTTCAACACTGGTGGTAGATGAAGAGAGCACCCCTGAAGGACGAGCAATCCCTGAACACAGCACTACAGCCAGCCAGCTAGCCAGCCCCTATGGACAGGACAACAGCCAGCCCCTATATGGACAACGGTAGCCAGCCAGCCCCTATGTATATGGACAACAGTAGCCAGCCAGCATCAGCAACAGCTCCCTGCTCCCTTCCTCTTCACAGTAGCCAGCCAGCCCAGTATGTAATATACTATATGTATCACACAACAGTACTAGTAGTAGCCAACAGCTCCCAGCTCCCTCCCACTGCACGCTCCACAGCCGGAACGAAAAATTACGGCAATCGCGGGACCTTTATAGAATCCAAAACTCATGAGAATCCGAGAGCGGGATGATGACATTTTGCCTCGTTACAGGAACCGGGTCTGGTGGGAAAACCCGAGTTGGACTTGGTTCCCGGCTCGGATCGCGGGGGCTTGGGGGTCGTTCGGATTTCGGAAATCCGAACCCGCTCATCCCTAATACATGCACATACATATAGATATACACATACATATGTACACAAACATACATGCTCACATATATACATATATGCACATACATATACACACATACATAATACATATGTCACACATACATTACACACATATATACATATATACATATATACATATGTCACACATACCTTACACACACATACATACACGCACACATAATATATATGTCACGCATACATTACACACAACTTACCTTGCAGCAGGTGTGTGGTCAGGACCTGATAGGCTGGAAACATGTCATGTCATAAGGCCCCTCCCCTTAGCGGCAAAATGCCACGATTCGCTGGGTCAATCGGGAGTGGGCAGAGCCAAATTACACAATTCTAATAGAATCATGCCTCCATCTCAAGGCCATAACACCATATGGGTAGTTGTTGACAGATTCTCCAAGATGGCTCATTTTGTTCCGTTAACAGGTCTGCCTTCTGCGTCCCAGCTTGCACAACTTTTCATTAAGGAGATCTTCTGTTTACACGGCCTTCCTCAAGATAGCATCTCCGATAGAGGAGACCAATTTGTGGCCAAGTTTTGGAGATCCTTGTGCTTAGCTTTGCAGGTAAAACTTAAATATTCCACGGCCTATCACCCTCAGACCAACGGGCAAATGGAGAGGGTGAACCAAGACCTAGAGCAGTTCCTTCTTTTGTTCGTCTCATCTTCTCAAGATGACTGGTTGGAGCTGCTTCATTGGGCCAAGTTTGTGTCCCTTATGCAATACCCCCTGTAGCAGTGCCCCTTATGCAATGCCCCCTGTAGCAGTGCCCCTTATGCAATGCCCCCTGTAGCAATGCCCCCTGTAGCAGTGCCCCTTATGCAATGCCCCCTGTAGCAGTGCCCCTTATGCAATGGCCCCTGTAGCAGTGTCCATTATGCAGGCCCCCTTGTAGCAGTGCCCATTATGCAGGCCCACTGTAGCAGTGCCCCTTACGCAATGCCCCTTGTAGCAGTGCCCCTTACGCAATGCCCCTTGTAGCAGTGTCCCTTATACAATGCCCCCTGTAGCAGTGCCCCTTATGCAGCTCCCCCTGTAGCAGTGCCCCTTATGCAGCGCCCCCTGTAGCAGTGCCCCTTATGGAAGTCCCCTGTAGCAGTGCCCATTTTGCAGGCTCCCTTGTAGCAGTGCCCCTTATGCAGGCCCACTGTAGCAGTGTCCCTTATGCAATGCCCCCTGTAGCAATGCCCCTTATGCAATGCCCCCTGTAGCAGTGCCCCTTATGCAACGCCCCCTGTAGTAGTGCCCCTTATGCAATGCCCCCTGTAGTTGTGACCATATGCCATACCTCCTGTAGTTGTGCCCATATGCCATGCCCCCTGTAGTTGTGCCCATATGCCGTGTCCCCTGTAGTTGTGCCCATATGCCATGCTCCCTGTAGCTGAGCCCATATGCCGTGTCCCCTGTAGTTGAGCCCTTAGCCGTGTCCCCTGTAGTTGAGCTCCCACCGACACCCGGGCCGTGTACCTCAGTCAGGTGATTCATGCTGCTTCCCTTCAACTGAGTGCTTCGAGTCCTCACAGGCAGACGGGCACACAGAGAGGTGGTCCGATGCGGTGGTGGCGGAGCTGGCCTAACAGACACTAGCATTTGTCTCCTCCTAGGCAGCAGCCATTTTTGGAGGGACGTTTTCAACACATTTCATGTGGATGGCAAGTCTGCATGGAATCTGTAGCTCCCAAGCCAACGCGCCTCCATGCCACCACATGGTCTGTGAGGGCTGTAGTTACGCCACTCTACACGGGGCAGAAAATCTACCCAAGAGGTGCCCTGGACAGTGGGAAAAACCACCTCACCCCCCATTAACTGGTCATACTGGATGATCTTTAAGGACACACCCAGGTCCTCTCCCAGGAGCTGGACACCTTGCCTATAATTAAAATGGGAGGTGTCACTATTTACATCAAATACTATATGGATGCTTTCCCATCAAGCTGTACCTCGTCTGTCAACAAAAAGTTTAGAGAACAAACAGAATAAAATAGAACAGTGAAAAAAAAAATCAAAAACAAAAAAGGGTACCTGCAGAACAAATAACCATACACAGGATGGATGGGTAGGTTCAGCAAAACAGGAACAGAAACTGAGCCCTACTACAACCAGGCTATTGATCCTGCGCTAACACCCACAGCCCTACACATATAATATGCCAACCCAACACCAGATGACCTGTCAATCAACCGTCAATAATTACATTGGTTATATAGATTTAAAGTTATATATTTGCCCACAAACCCAAGTCACTTATGAATCTCAAAGCTTAGACAGCAATCAGTTGTCTTTACGTCATCGGACGCAGTGTCATTATTGAGTTTCATAGCAGATCATGTCACCATGACTCTGTTCCTCCCACTTCACTGAAGAAGTGTCTGAGATGCAGGAGAGGAGTCTACTCTTCCAGGAGCCTTGGAGAACTCCCCAAAATTTGGGAGTCTTCTAGTCATTCTGGAAGAATAGGCAAGTAAGGTTTTTAATTAAATAAAACTGAAAATGCTTCTACCTACAGTATGGTGTGATTGTATGATTCTTGGGGGTTGATTCAATTAGCCCAGTGAGCAAGTGTGCGTAGATGTTGCACTTACTGTAGCCCTGAACTTGTGGATTTTTGTTCACAGTCCTACAATGCTGCATACACAAAAACCCAAATTCGTGCAAGATGGGGGATTTTTCACATGCTGTTGCTGGAGTTTCTGTGCCGTTTCAACTAGGGGTGTGCATCGGCCACTTTTCGTGTTTTGTGTTTTGGTTTTGGATCTGGATCTTTCTTCGTGTTTTGGATCTGGATTGGTTTTGCCAAAACCACCCTTCCGTGTTTTGGGTTCTAGGTTTTGTGTTTTGGATCTGTATTTTTTTGAAAAAAAGTATAAAAATAGCTAAAATCACAGAATTTGTGGGTTTTCCTGCTCATATGCTATTATTAACCTCAATAACCTTAATTTCCACTCATTTCCAGTCTATTCTGAACACCTCATAATAGTGTTTTTATGTCCAAAAGGTTGCACTGAGGTAGCTGGATGACTATGCTAAGCGACACGAGTGGGCGGCACAAACACGTGGTCCATCTAGGAGTGACACTGCTATGGCAGACAGGATGGCAGTTTGAAGAACTAGGCCCCAAACAGTACATAATGCAAAGAAAAAAAAGAGGTGCAAGATGGAATTGTCCTTGGGCCCTCCCACCCACCCTTATGTTGTATAAACAGGACATGCACACTTTAACAAACCAATCATTTCAGCGCCAGGGTCTGCCACATGACTGCGGCTGAAATGATTGGTTCGTTTGGGACCCCACAAAACAAGCTGACAATTAATCTGTCCCTGCACAAACTGGCTCTACGGAGGCAAGATGTCGTCCTCATCCTCCTCATCCACTGATTCCTCACCCTCTTCAGTGTTGTGTCCATCCTCATCCTCACAGAGTATTAATTCGTCCCCGCTGGAATCCACCACCACAGGTCCCTCTGTACGTTCTGGAGGCTGGTCTCCCTGGAAGAGTTGATAATTCATCTTTATGAACATCATCTTCTCCACATTTTGTGGAAGCAACCTCCTACGCCTTTCGCTGACAAGGTTCCCGGCTGCACTAAACACTCTTTCGGAGTACACACTGGAGGGGGGGGCAACTCAGATAAAATAGAGCCAGCTTGTACAGGGGCCTCCAAATTGCCTCTTTTTCCTGCCAGTACAGGTACGGACTGTCTGACATGCCTACTTGGACGCTGTCACCGATGTAATCCTCCACCATTCTGTCAATGGTGACAGTAACATATGCAGTGACAGTAGACATGTCAGAAATTGTTGGCATGTCCTTCAGTCCGGACCAGATGTCCAAACTGGCCCTTGACTTATGACAGGCGTACGCTTGGCGCTGCTGCTGCATTGATGCACGTGCGGCTACTGCGCATACATTTCACACACAAACACAGAAAAAAAAAGAATTGTTTATTTTTTGTGGAGTGCACTTTGGGGGTTACACCACCCTTTAACAGACTTATGGGACACAGGCGCACGCTTGGCGCTGCTACTTTGGTGATGCACATGCAGCCGCAGTGCACACAATTCACAAACACAGAAAATATTTTTTTATTTGGTTTGGAGTGCACTTTGGGGGTTACAGCACCCTTTAACAGTCAAGCCAGCCGGCCCTTTACTTATGACACAGGAGCACGCTTGGCGTTACTTTGTTGATGCACGTGCGGCTACTGCGCACACAATTCACAAACGCAGGGAAAAAAATAATTTGTTTTTTGTAGTGCACTTTGGGGGAGCACCCCTGATGCACAGATCACTCCCTGGGCAACACTACAGCACCCCTCTAGGACTACAGCCTTTATGGGACACTGCACAACACAGTCCAGCCAGCCCCTATGACAGCAGCACAACACAGCCCAGCCAGCCCCTATGACAGCAGCACAACACAGCCCAGCCAGCCCCTATGGACAACAGCAGCACAACACAGCCCAGTCAGCCCCTATGGACTGAGTGGACACAGCCCCTATGGACAACAGCAGCACAACACAGCCCAGCCAGCCCTAGCTCACACCCTCCCTCTTCACTGTCCACAGCCGTAGTGAGAAATGGTGCCGACGCGGGGACCTTTTATAGAATCCAAAACCAGCGAGATCCGGAAGGCGGGATGATGACATTTTGCCTCGATTTTAAATCCGAGTCAGGCGGGAAAAGTCGAGCTTGACTCGGATACGATTCGGATCGGGGGGGGCTTGGGGGGTTTCGGATTTCAGAAATCCGAACCCGCTCATCCCTAGTTTCAACAGGACATCGTGCCACTAGCAGCGAATTGAATCGCCCAATCAGTGTTATACCATATATATTTTTATTTACTTGTTTTTTCACAAATGATTTGTCGCCCTAGGAAATACATTGGTTTATTGCTTCTAACCCTTAACAACCTTGTATAGCTTACTTAACGTAAACTAATAAATAACGACACAGACAACAAGAGCTTGGCTAAAAGTTCACAGCTTTGATTTATAATTAATTAACCTAACCAGGGTGGCAAAGAGACGCTGCAGGCTCAGTTCTAGCTTTTACTTTGCTCAAATACTCGGGGAACGACTGACACGTCCCCCCTCTAGACGCACTAACGCTGCAAGGGTCCCACTTCCCTCCTGGGCCAATCCGAGATGCTTTCGTACAAAAAGCGCCCAGGTCCCCCCGTGCGGAGCAGGACAAATTCGCCAGGTTCATCGAGGGCAAGTGCCCCCACAACGTATCTTACGCCACATAAAGCCACTGAGCTGCAGCGTACTCCCGCCAAAGCCAGACTCCAAAGGAAACTGGCCCGCCACCCAACACGACCTAGCCCAAAACAAGAATTCCTAAATAAGGAAACTAAATCCAAGTCCTCAAGATGCCCTCAATCAGGATTGAAAAATACCGAGTTAAATCTCCAACTAAAAGCTATGACTCACAACCAAGCCATCCAGTGACACCGCATGACAGGCTTCTGACACATTCACCTTCTTCCTCGTCCTGTCTAATGCACCATGCTTATACACCCCTCTCCAAGTCAAACTATGCACCCTACAGATCATACATCCTCCCATTCGGCCTTAAACCCAACAAAACCTCTCACCACGAACGATCATCCCGCACCTTTCTGCTGTCGCACATCATTGCCCTGACGGGCCACCCTCCTAGTCAGACACATCCTATTTAGTCACCGAGGACACAAGAAACCCAAGCACGAAAATCTACACCAAACCGCGCACATCATTCACAACCCAAATTGTCAAATGCTGCAATCCCAGTGAGCAACAAAGTTCTGTACCATGAGTATCGCACCAAACCCGAACCATCCCAACACAACTTTAAGAAAACACATAGCAACTAAATAGCAGGGATGCATATGAGGGGAAACAAATAACCCGAGTGAAGGGGAAAAACTAAAAAACCTACCCGTGAACCAAATTGGGCCGGATCAAGGCTTCCGGGAGGAAAAATTAAAAAATCCCTTCACCACCCCCCAATTGTTGAATGCTAGTAGTTCAACGATTGGTTGGTAAACAACGTTTCAGGTTGTCGCCAGGTGCGCAACTAGTTCTAGTCGCAACTGAACATGTCTCATAGGCAGCCATTTGCACGCCCTAAACTCTGCAGGAAATGCCACCGCCATCGCTGCGCCAATTTGAAGAAATTGAGTACTAGAAAGTTGAAACTGAAGCATAGAAACTGCCCCAATCAAAACTTTAGACCAAAAACCGCAGAAACTAAAATGTAGTGCGTAGGCTAAGATTGGCCTGTACACCACCCTCGTGCTCTAAGTGAACTGAAGAATGCAGGGTAACATTGGCATGTAAACTCTCCTTGTATTCACTAGCAAGACGCCACATCTGTAATGCACCGCAAGGCGTGCCGGGCAATTGAACCTATGGATGTTGAGAAAAAGAACACTATCCACCACCCCCTTTATGGTCTGAACTGCCCAATAAACTTGCAAAGCACCACTAATCACCTGAAAAACAATATCTTAAACCAAATCCCTAATGAAACTAAACACTCCAAAATTGCAGCTGGAAAGTTCAAATGTAAAAGCGAGGCCTAACACCCTCCTTGTAAACTCTCCTTGTGTTCACTAGCAGGGCGCCACATCTGTAATGCACCGGAAGGCGTACCGGGCAAATGAACGTCTGGATGTTGAGAAAAGGAAACTATCCACCCCCACCTTAATGGTCTGAACTGCCCAATGAAACACCACTAATCCCTGAAAAACAATATCTTTAAACAAAATCCCCGACGAAATTAAACACTCCAAAATAGCAGCTGGAAAGTTCCAATGCAAAGACGAAGCCTCACACCCGTCAGAAGCCACCTGCCCGTAACCACAAGCAACGCATAAAAAACTGTACATCAAAAAACCGCCGGAGACGACGCGAATGGGGAAACCATTCACCCAACATGTAATAACTGACTGGGTATGTACATGAATACCTTCAAGCTAACAATAGATGAGCTCCCCGCTGGCGCCGCCACCGCAGAGGCTTTTGAGCCGCTCCGCTATGAATGTCACCAAACAAAGAAGTAAAGGCAATATTGAAAAACTAATCCTCCGTAGATGGCTGATCCCATAGGCTCGCCAAAATTGCCAGGCAGACGATTACCTCCTTGGTATCATTGGGACAAGAGGCCGAAGCGCAACTTGTATGTAGAAATTTAATATTCTGAAGCTAAACGTACAAAACTAAACAAAGCAAACGCAAAAGGAACGAGTTTTGGTTGTAGATGGCATGAACTGCACCCAATTGAGTAGATTAGAAAATAATTAATCCTCAGTCGCACTGACCAGCCTTATTTGGCCATGAAAACTGGGAACGGCTCCAACAGCAACAATAACTCGAAAACCTGTATCGTAATAAACCATGCTGAAAAATTTCCCTACAACTGAAAACCCATAAAACCTGGCCAGCCAGCCTCATTGGTAAACAAATTGCCGCAACAATTGCCGCTGAAGTACAAATTAGTTCACCGTTAATTTGAACAAGAAAACTTGCCCAACAACGAAATGCTTGCTCAAACTGTGGAAACCTATAAATCCGCCGGATTTAAGTAAACAACTTACAAACCCAGTACATCATTATTATTCATTTATTTAATTTATTTATTTATTTATTTCTTTGAAATGTTTCCACTGAGGCTCAAAACCTTAAATGTCTAGTGCGATATGTGGCCCATTTCCCACTACGCTACAAAAACCTACCAAAACAACCATAACCTGCTATCGTGACTATCTCCATCTCCAACCTACCAACAGGACACAAAACCTACAATCATATAACTCGCAACTGGAACACCCAAAACACAGAAAAAAGGTGACTGCGCCCCAAGAGGAGGTCCAAACAGACGTCACTCCTTCCCGCACCCATGAACAGAAATCAATACAGACGATGTGCTACACCGACCTGGTCAGTGCCGTCCTGAACATGCGAAAGTAAGAAAAATGGATTTCTCGATATTGGTGCCGGAAACCGCATCGCCCGAAGGCAAACATTATTTTACAAATTCACCTGAACACTAATAAAACCCCACGCATTGAAACAGAATACATGGAGGAAACACAAACACAGGAAGATATCAGGCCAAGGTGGAAAACGAACCCACAATCTCTTCCCTGGGAGGGAGGAACGCTAACCACTACACCACCTGTGCTGCACAGCAAAAGACAGCCAAACAAAATGGCGACTGAGCCCGACTAGCTCCCTTGGAGCTAACCCCTGAGTCGGAAGGTAAACCCACCTATACATGTAGGCTATCCTTGGACAGGAGCCACCTCCGCAAGTGCGGCATGAGGGCAAACGAGAGCCCAACCTACAATATATTGGGGATCATAACTGGCGAAACATATGCCTTAATAAACCAGGATTACTCCGTTTCGAAGAGGTAATGCGGAGACAGCCCCGTGACCAAGGAGGGTCGACATTGCTGCGTGACCTATAAACAAATTGAAACACCCTTTGTACCCAAAAGACATAACCACCCTACCGTCATGGCTCCGCCCGCATTGGGCATAAACTCGCCCCTTGCCAAATATCTGAACTAGACAAACATGTAACTACACACAGATGTATAATAAATCCACCCTTGTTTCGCACTCTGTTCGCCAAATAGTCCATGGCACAGAGGAGCATGTAACTAGTCACCTGATTCCACACTATGACATCCAAAAATTGAATAAGAAAATTCAGCAAATTCACTTCTGCGGATCCTTATTCGCTGAAGCTCAAAGCACCAGCAAAAGCTGAATTCACACAATGTACCGTACCCTTGTCTCCTAACCCCCAGAACTGCGTCATAAGCCTCCCTGTAATTACCGCCTAAAACCCCGTCTAACCTCCCCTCTAACCGCCTAAAACCCCGTGGACCCAGAACCTCCTCTACAATGCTTCTGCGAGGCCCCATCTTTGATGTTTGAATGCGGAGGAGCCGCCAGCTCGACCGCCATGACCGTCTCAACACGCACAGGATCACTAGCCACCGCACTGGAACATTAGCCGCACGAACTGCTGCATCATCTTGAGGTGCCCACAGAGCCAGGCCAACCTGTAGCTAAAGGAGAAAGGTGAGCAGGAGAAGGGGGTGCAGGCACGAGGGGGGGGGACAGGGATGTATACCAGGAGGGTACATGGGACCAACAGGGGTGACTATGATGGATAACGGGGAAGATGGGGTACACGAAGCAGAGCCAACGAAAAGCCATAAGAGAAACAAATTATAAGGAGGCATGGATGGAGGTGTACAGCAGGATAGCCAGGGAAGGAGGGGCAGCAGATAATAACAACACATGAGGAGGGGGGGTTCAGAAAGGGAAACAATGAATATGAGGCTGGGGGGAGGGGGGGTAATGGAGCTGGAAAAAAAAATAAATTAAAAGGGGGATGGGGGAGAGAGGGCGGAGGGCTGTTGGATGTGGCAGGGGACAATAAATGGGAGTGAAACTAAAGCTGCCAGCGCAGCTAAGGAGAGGCTAAGTCCTGGTGGGACTACAAAATGGCCACCACGGTAAAATGGGCGCCGAGCCTGCTGCATGTGCAAATAATATGGCTGATGCTGGAGGAAAAATTTTAGGGGGGGTTGGCCCCCCCGACCACGGAGGACCCACCGAACGGGGGGGTCGGGATAGACGGTGCCACTATCGCGGCGGGGAGGCTGGGGACTGGACGGAGGTGCGGGAGAGGTGGCCCCTGCCGGAGGAGATGAAAGGGGGAGATAAAAGGGGTAACTAGGAGCGCCCGCGGGAGCCGCCAAAGCTACAGCTGGTACAGTCTGGGCACCGGCGGGAGGCGCGGGGGCGTTCACCCCCGCCGGTGGTGAAGGTGAAGTGGGGCTACAGAGCAGACGCAGGAGCGCCAGTAGATGGAGCGGGAGCTCCCAGTGGCACAGAGAGGCGCTCACGCCGCCGAGGACTGAGAACCGGCAGGAGGCACGGGAGCGCTCACCCCCGCCGGAGGAGAAGGAGGGGGGGGCTAGAAGGCAGACAATAGTGCACCAGCGGGAGGCGCGGAAGCGGGAGCTCCCGCTGGCGCGGAATGATACATGCTGACCCGGGAATAAAGGGGAACTGCAGCCATGAGGGAGACCAAACAAGTGGAGGTGGAAAGGGGGGTGCCTAGTGCAGGTGACCGGTGCTTGTGTGCCTAATTAGCCCAGATGGAGGGGGGGGCAGGATGGCATGGCCGGGCTATATATGGACAGGAAACAGAGGAGAAGGGGGGGAGCAGGACGGCATATACAGGGTATGTATGTTAAAGGATGCACCTGTGGGAAGATATGAAAAAGGGGGAATGCAAAGGTAGTAGGATTATACAGAAAAAGGGAAAACTACTCAGCCTGATAGTGTTTCAAAAATCTAGGAACCAAGAGGCTGTCCATGCTCACACAAGCCAATATATACTAATCATCTGACCACTCCTTCAAGCAATATCATTGGCTCACCCAACCAGCTGACCAGACAGCCTTATAATCTGCCCAGCAACAAGGCTGTCCTCAACAGCCATATAGCAAAAAACATAGTATTCTTAGTCATACTCACGCTTATCCCGCCTTCGTATACTATTCCCCGTGCATCCAAACTGAACTTCTTACAACAATCATTCAAATATTCATTGAGGTCAAAGGGCCTGATTCAGACCCGCTCGCAAGCGGGTCGATGGTGGGGCATTGCACACGCACAAGCCCCAGAGCAAGAGAGAAATTCTCTCGCTCTGGTGCTCGCTACAAACGGGGCTTCTGTCAATGTTGATCGACAGCCCGTCCCATTTTGTAGGCGGGGTGTAGGCTGAAGGAATGCCTGCCATTTGTGGGCGGCCCTACTGACATCACGAGTGATGTCAGTAGTGAGCTTCCAGTTCTATTAGACCCGGAAGCTCACTGGGGCTTGCGGCAGACGAGACCCTACCACAAGGGTCTCGTCGCAAGCCTGATGGTCGCAACCATCACCTGGCCGCTCGCTAAAGTTGTGGGTGGTCACCCACAGCTTAGCGAGTGGCCAGGAGGCCAGGTTATTTAAAACAAAGCGGCCGCCCTGATTCAGAGCGAGCGCTCGCTTTTTGCGAATGTTTCTGAATCAGGCCCAAAGTCACAAGATATAAAAAAAATTGTTGTATTAACATCATAAAATTAAATGGTCTTATTAAGTGATTGCATTACAACAACATTACATGAGCATTGTAGTGATTATAAATTCCACACTACAATAATCCTGTTTTATATCAGAAAAGGATTATGTATGTCAGAGACCATAGCTCCTGGCACTGTTCGTACAACCACAGCAACGGCGTCTTCCCGAGACAGCTGCATCATGTCTGACTTTGGCAAAGATCCTTATGCTGCTATTTAAGCCTCCCATTGGGAGAGTAGCAATATGCAGATTGACGCATAATAAGTCAAAGCCTCTCTTTGAAAGCAGCTGTGACCACTGATCAGTGTTGATGAGCACTCGTGGGGAGTTTACATATGGAATCTATTCCTGTAAAAAAAATAGAGCTACATGTTCCTAATACATCTGGAGAGGACAAGTCATAGTCATTTTTATACATACATGATGGTGGCACCCACATCAAGCTCTAAGCCTTACTGCAGGCGTAACTTACTTAGGCTCCTTCAAAATGGATGCTGTCCTAATTGGTCCCAGTGGAAGCTAAATATTTGGTTACAAATACTTTTCCACCAAACTTCCTCTCAGTCCATTCAGTTTTTATTTTTAAGTGATTTGTTTCAGCGGAATCTAGAAGTGGTTGTGACATATTAAGAGTAATAGAGAGGTTTAGCAATGCCTGTGATGTGCTTATGGGAGAGATTTGAGGACCTGCGTGCATTACTGAAGTATTTCTTTTCCTCAATAAGAATATATTGTAATAAAATGCAGATTTTACAATTTGGCTACATCTGGACAAACCTTATTGGAGGGATTTGACCACAATATACCACAAACAATAAGTGCTGGACTTAGAAGGTATTTCTGTATATAAATAACTAAGTATAGATAGAGGGGTCTGGCACACCATCAATTAGTAATACTCATGCTATTCTAACCTCTCAATTGTAAGCTAGAAATAAAAGGTTTGATTGGAGTCATGATGGGGTGTATTGCAGTACAAGCAATAACATATTTACTATGTTCTTGCAGATTTTCAACTGTGCATGTGTCTAAGTAGCTAAAAAGTCACACAGCGCATCTGTGCCATGGTGTGTACGCAGAAAGTCGCATTAGCAATTGAGACGCAGAGTCTGAGAAATGTATCGGTCATTCCTGGGCGGTGACTGGAAAGTGGCTAGGCAGACACATGGAGATGCACTGCCTTTTAAGAGAGGAGGGGGGCCATGTGCAGCCTCCGTTTGGGCCCCCTCCTCTCTGTTGGCGGTTCAGCGGCACTAAGCGCTGTAGATTCTGGCTTCATGCCAGAATCTACTGCGCATGCGCTGGTCTCCAGGAAAATGGCGCCCACGCCTACTTTTCCGGGGACATCTTTTTTGAGCATGCGCAGATCACTGGAAAAATGTCCGCTGCCATTTTCTCAGTGAGTGTTTGCTGCTCTGCAGCTCCGATCAGGCACTGTGGAGCAGTACTTCGGGAATCGGCGGAGAGGTATGTATAATTTCCTATGGGTGCGGTGTGGGCCCTCCTGGACCCAGGGGCCCGTGTGCACCGCACACCTTGCACCCATTATAAAGACTCCTATGGTCACATAACTGGTTGTGAACTCAGATGAACAATAGCTGACATTAGAGGGCTATATTTTGACTGAGAATCTGCACCTACCATGTGCTACATGCAAGTTTTGATGGTGCATCCGATCAGGGCTGAATTATAGGGGAAGCGGTAGGGGGCAGTTGTCCAGGGGCCCCCACACTGCTGCACATATTGCCCCAACCTGGCCAGCTCCCGGGGAGACCAGTCCAGGCAAGAGCAACATTAGTGATGGCCCCTCGGCGCCTCTCTCCCTCACGGCTGGCTGGCACTAGTGCAAGGTCGTAGTGGCCATGGACTGGCTCCTGCAACCCGGCCACACCTCCCGTCATCTGTGTGGTTCCAGTGGTGCACTGCATCAAAGAGCCGCAGGCAGTGATATGGTGCCAGGACCCAGCGGTCAGGATGTGGTCCGGGCCCAGGACACCAACAGCAGCTGTGGACTTCCCCGGCGAGTTTGCCGGAGGCGGACCTATAAACAGAGTTCCCGTATTTTCAAGGTAAGGAGCCTACTAGTTCAGGGGGTGGGCAGTCTGTAAATTTTATTGGTGGGGTCCTCCACATTTCAATTGCCCCGGGCCCCCACAAGCCTTAATCTGGCCCTGCATCCGATTGTAGCTTATAAAGACGCATCAAACGGGATTGTAGCATCTAAAGACTCACAAAGTAGGCATCTCATTTTTTGCACATTCAGATACACTTTGTACACCGGGGAAGGGAAGGCTCGACTATGCCAAAAGACACAAAACGGTCCGCAGCAGCATGTCACTCTACTCACCCCTATAAGGTTTATTTTAGATACTGGGAAAAGACCGAGGGCCTGATTCTGCAGTGCAGCTGAACGCAGATTCCTGATGTTCGGGAATCTGCCCAGGTGTATGACCCGTTCTGCGCATGTGCAGAAAGGTAATGCGATCCCGCTCGCAGACTGGCAGCAGACTGGCAGTGATTGACAGTCTGATGCCGTTTGTGAGCGGGGAGGGGGCGGCGATGGCCTCCGTTCCCTGAAACAGAGGCGTGTCGCTGCCATTGGGGGGGAGGGAAGAGGCCAGTATCTCCGTCGGATGCCGAAGATTTCCTGGCCTCTTCCTTTTGACTGCGGCGGCCAGCTGCATGACCCCATGAGACACCTTAGCCAGCCGATGTTATGCAGATTATCTGATGCTGCATTGGACTCCTGCTGCATTACCATATCTGCAAGGATCGCAATTGCAAAGCTACCTACGTGCATACATCATATCTATAGCCTGCGTGCAGCTTTGCAATTGCAATCCTTGCTGAATCAAGCCCTGAATACGTTATGCATAATTCACATTAGGAAAAAAATGTACTGTACAGATGGCTCTGTAATTACAAGCCCCAGTATGTCCTGTTAGTGCCTGCTGAGACTTGTAGTCCCACAACTGCTGATGAGTCACGTTACCTACCCAACGTCTGTAATGGTTGGCATAGTGTTGTATACACAGATGTTCTGATGCAGAGTTCCACAACAATCCATTTTACAGGCAGATCTAGGTGTTTGTGCCATTGTGTGTTCTGTGAAGCCGCATGTCAGCATCTATGCGCAATTCCAAGTACTATGCACCCCAACCGCATTTAAACTTGCAGCTGAATGGATGTAACTGAGTGATAATGGGACATTCATCCATATTCTGAGTTTAGTGAGGGCATATGAGGGTGTGTAGAGGAAATTTCGGGTTACGCTGAGTTGTGCGTATGCATAGAGATCTATCTGATATCAGGCGGGTCTCTTGCACCGATAATATAAGGCTGGTCCAAATGCACCCTAGTAGTTTTGAAACTGACAAATGGATAGAGGGGTCGACTATGGGACGCAGGGCTTAGAATACCAACAGCGGCAACCCCTAACCCACCCACTTACCCACCTTTCCCGCAGCATAGCCCTATCTCTACCCTCTTGCAGCCTAACCTTAACCACCCCCCCTGTAGCCAAACCCTCCCCCCAGCAGCCTAACCCTAACCTTCCCCCTAGTGCCTAACCTTAACACTAACCCTCCCCCTAATCCTAATACTTACCGGTTGGATATCAGTGGTTGGGATTCTGGTGCCGGGATTCCGACTGCTGGGATGGTAACATCCCAGATAGAGGTGGTGCAATCGCATAAATGCGTACAACTTACGGGTGAATATCTGCATTAGTTCTGTGCACACAATGCACTTGCACGCAACTCTAAATCTGCTTCAGTGTGGCTTTGGGGGATTGTTATCCCTGTCATTGATGGGAGGGAGTGAATTTAAATAGATGGAAGTGTTAGAACACACAGGTCTATAGACGGTAGGAAATAGGGAATTTCTTACCAGTAGAACTGGGAAATCTAATTAAAATGAGGTGATCTTAAAAGTGCATCATTTAGTCAAAATATGCAGGAACGCTGAGTTCTAAATTTGAAGTAAACAAAATGATGTCCACTGTTACCTTTCTTCCAAGGTCAGTAAAGAAGAAAAAAAAGGACAAACTATATGCACTCAACAGTCTCTAGTGGTGTATTCATATATTATTTACATATCGCCTCAACACAGATCTTTGATAGTCAATAATTCTATGTTTATTAAAAAAGGTCAGGCTGCTAGGAATAAACTCCCACTGCAGGGACCCGCGGCTGAGATTTTTTACTGGATTAAAAATTAATGAGACAGAGGTCAAATCAAGCAGACACCCCTGACACCAAGAAGAGGGGATCACCTGATATTTTATGTTTATCGTTCTATTAATTATGAGAGACATTAACTCTTACAGGACCAAAGGATCAGCAATATGAATGTTTTTTTATTTTTATTTATTTTTTATTTTTTGAATCAAGTTGGAAAGTAATGTCTTGTATGTTACATCATTTTTTGGAGCATAATTCCAAGGCCAACCAAGCATTTGGAGTAATTAATTAAAAAGGCAACTATTCAGCAATTAGCTTTTGTAAATGTAGTGCAAGTTGAATAATGAAAGGCAAATGCTTGGTTGCTATACTTTCCTCTATGATTGCACTTTGTAAAGGTGCCCACACACATAGCGATGTTTTACCCAATCTGGCCGATTGTCTGACACATCGGAACGACAGATCGGGTAAAAGATGCCCAAATCGTGAGTCCCCACTCACGATCGCGATACGATGCGTGCCCCGGCAGGTCGCACATCGCATCGTCAGATCTGCCATACTGTACGGCAGATCTGACAATCTAGGACACAATGCACTATAAAAAAGTCTGGCTGCAAGAGATCGTATAAAGATTGGACAGCATATCGTGTGCAGATCGTGTGCTGAGCTGCCGGGGAGAATTTCAAGGGAAATCTGACACATCGGCTGATTGTAAGTATATCTGTATGTGTGTGGGCACCTTTACTAAAGGGCCTTATTGTTGTCAAAATTTTGCCAGCATGGTTGATTTAAATGGACACATAGGGGTAAATTTACTTAAGGTCGATTTCAATCTAAATTAATCTAAATCGATTTAAATCGATGTTGTGTTTCTGAGGCTAAATCACACATTTACTAACACTTAAAAAAACAAATAAAAAATTGTCTGTTAGTAAATGAGTGATTTAGCCCGAGAAACACAACATCGATTTAGATTGATTAAAATCGACCTTTAGTAAATTTACCCCATAGATTGAGAGCTTTATGACCTGGGATTACACTAATCAGGAGAATCATAGAACCATTGATAGATTATTATTGCGTAAAAAATAGATAACATTACCAGAATATTAGGATTATTAAGAGGGACTTACATGTATTAAGTCAATATGGCCATTGTTTGTTATCATCAATATTATTTCTCAAGTTGCATCAGGGGATGAGTACCTGCAAGTGATCGGCATCCAAATAGATGCATGTACATCTGTTCGGTACTGAGCATGGACAAGACCATACTGTACTCACTGTACATCTACACCCCAGCCCCTTTCGTGCAATGAGTCATGAGTGGTAAATGTTTCTTGTTTGACAAGGCAATTTAGTCTGCATGTGCTGTGCGACATGACGCGTTTTGTAAAGCTGCAAACTGCGTTTGTTTCCATCTTAGCATGAGCCCCTTAATTTCTCCAATGTAGATTTTACAAAATGCATCTTATACCCGCCTTGGTTGGTGAGGTTTCATGAAACTTCATTGATATTATTCAGAGGCTTATTAGTAGTCAGGAGGGACCCATGTGCACTGGTTTCCCCCACCATGATGGTCCCCCCATACCTGTACCACTGAGCCTGCTCATACGGTACGCTGGCTCCCATTATGCTCTTCAAGCGATGCCATATTTATAATGAGAAATTCATGTGCTTGGACATAAGAGATCAAAGTCTCTGGCAGAATGCCATAGTCTTTGCTAGCTCCAGTGCTCCACCGTCTTTCTGAGAAAGTCACTGCAAAGATGGAGCTGCAAGAAGAACATAGAGAGAGTCGGCGAGCAGCATGGGCAGGCAAAGTGGTCAGTACGCGGTGCAGAGCGTGCAGCTCAGGCTCAACATTGGCCTGTGTGCACTGCACACCCCTACACCCATGATAGATAGGCCACTGATTATTAACATCAGTGCAGATTTTCTAACCTTCGTTGTTTAGTACTGTACTGTATATTTGGAACACTCTTTGTACACAGTCAATACATGTGTGCCAATGTATTGCACACATGCCCATCCCCTGAACGAAGTTGCTTGCCTACCTTTGACTCAGTATATTTCACCCGCAGCTATTTTGCTCTTTTGTAACGCTTTCTTTAGTAAGCGATCAGACTTTGATCCCTTTTTAAATGGGAATCTGGTGTTTAAACATGAGTTATCTCACCGAGTCAAGAGCAAAAAAAAAAAAAAATCATTTGGGAATGCTCTTCCCTCTTTTGAAGTGTTTCTTTCATTCTCTTTAATCCTGTCTTTATTGAAGTTAAAATAATAAGTGTAGGGGTGCAAAATGCTGGCCGGCGGCAAAGAATCTGCTCTGCAGGTGAGAATGGCGACAGGGAAGACCAGATTATTAACCATTTATTAATCTGCTTTATGAAAACTGTTAGACTTAATGATGCTTCTTTTATTCTGGCATATAGTTAGTTAAAATAAAAGTTTATTCTTTGAGAGTGATAAATCAGCGACATATTGTGATGTTAACTTGGAGAGTAAAGATGTGCTTCTAATCCTTCCTTTTGTGTGCTTCTATTGACTGGAGGTTTGGGGAGTTGCTGAGAGTGGTTAGAGCTGCCCAGCCACTTTATTTAATGGAAAGTAAGGTACTCTCAGGCTGCAGCCAATACATAGCTTGCAACATCATTGTTATCAATTTATTGTGATGGTCTGTAATACATATAAACTGTTTCGAAATACACTTTAGTCTGTGCTATTTCATATCAAGATTGGGCAGTACACAATATCCCACTACACACTAATATAATGCTTGGCTGCAGAGCTGAGAGTACCTTCCTTTCCATATTGTTGTGATAATAGTTTTTTCATGTCAAAATGGAAGATACTAGTTTAAAAAAAAAATGTTTCCTTTAGTGGGTGTTAAATGTTAGACCAGTTTCAACTTAAGGTTGGAACCAGGGACGTGCAGTCGGGGTAGGCAGGGCCTCCCCTGTCATACTCCCTCCCCTATCATACTCCTTGTCATGCTCCAGAGTTTGATATAAAAACTGTTTTTATACATGTGTGGCTCCCCAGCCATTGACCTCACCGCACGTCATTGGTTGGAACCTCATAAATCCCTAATCCTAGCACAACACATTGTTTAATTCTCTACATAGTTATGTAACTGTGGAATCCTGAATTTATCTTATTGTTTTTTTAGTGTAGGACAGGTAGGATGGTAAGGAATCAGTCATGAGATAGCTCACTCAGACATTCTAGTGAAGCTGTCTGTTTACATGGGATCTTAAAGAAATAGGCCTCAGTCAAGGGGGTAAATATACTAAGATTTGAGATGGTCCCGATTTTCAAGGAAATTAATCTCGCTGGAACTCGCCAAAATTCGGGTGATTTAATCCCTTGTTTTTTACCAAATTTGAGGCTAAACGAGTTGGCAGATGATGAAGTAGAACGAGATATCTCTCCCGAGTATCTCGTTTTGCAGGAGATTACTCACCCGAGATTGCAGTGTTTTCTCTCCCGAGCTAGCAGCCTGCACATATAATAATAATAATAATAATAATAATTTTATTTATATAGCGCTTTTCTCCTAAAGGACTCAAAGTGCTTTACATTTACAGTACAAAATACAAAATAAGCTTAAACAAGGGACATTAGTGAAATGCTTGGGTGAATAGGTGAGTCTTGAGTCTATTTTTTAAGGATTCTAGAGTAGAGGCCTCTCGAACTGAGCGGGGAAGTGAGTTCCATAAGGTTGGAGCCACAAAACTGAAAGCTCGACCCCCAGATGAATTCCGTGAGATTCTAGGTACTGTTAATAATCCTTCGTCAATGGATCGCAGTAATCGAGTGGGACAGTAAGGGACCAGAAGCTGCTTCAGGTACCCTGGGCCATGGTCTTGAAGGGCTTTGTAAGTTATTAATCCAATCTTGAAAGCAATTCGCCATCTGACAGGCAGCCAGTGAAGGGAGTAGAGGATGGGTGTTATGTGGCTGGAACGGGGCTGGTTGGTTAATAGCCTGGCAGCTGCATTTTGTACCATCTGCAAACGGTGTAATTCTTTTGCTGGGAGACCGAGGTAGAGGGCGTTGCAGTAGTCTAGGCGTGATGATATAAATGCATGTATGACTTTAGGCAGATCTTCTGAGGGAATTAAGTGCTTGATTCTAGCTATGTTCCTCAGATGAAAGAATGAGGATTTGATTGTGGCTGATACCTGATGTTTAAGTGTCAAGCCACTATCCAGGACAACACCAAGATTCTGCACATGTTTAGTGTTTTGTAATTCTGAACCCCCAAGCGTAAGTCCTGTTGGTTGGCTATGCTGTAGCCCTGTCCTGTGACCTATCATAAGAACCTCTGTTTTATCAGGGTTCAGTTGCAGCCAACTGGCACTCATCCACTCCTGAAGCTCAGCTAGGCAGCCATTTAGGGTTGTTTATTGGGTCCTTTGTACCTGGAGCATATATTCTTATATGTTTGATTAGTGTTAACTTATCCTCTACCAGGTTCGTCTTCCTCCATCATCTTTCAAGTCTACGCCCCCTTTTCTTGAGTTTACTAACACTATTGTTAAACCAAGGGGCTTGACGGTGTGGTATGAGGGGTCGTATACGCACAGGGGCAATAATATCCATTGCAGCTGTCACATCCCTGTTATAGTAATGGACAAGGGAACAAGGATCTTCACAGGCCCCCATTACCGCAGAAAGATCCAGGTTTGCTGCAAGAGCCTGGGGAGTCATGCCCCTCCTTGGACGATACCTTGTCAACTCCATGGGTAAAGCTCTATTTTGAGGGGTTGCAACTGAGAAGTGAATTGAGTGGTGGTCTGACCACGTGACTGGGTTTATATTTAGGTCAGAGACATCTAATCCAATCTGGAAGACAAGATCAAGAGTGTGACCACTTATATGAGTAGCCGAAGGGATGACTTGTGTGAGGCCCAGAGCATTCATTGTGCACAGGAGATCTTGGCCAAGGTGTGAGAGCTCATCAACAACCCATGCATTGAAATCCCCAAGGATCAGCCATCTTTGATGCTCCAGAACTAGTCCAGCAACAATATCTGCAAATTCTTGTAGAAATATCTTTCCATCTCCAGGGGGGCGGTAAATGAGAAGTACTCTGAATCCTAACTCTGTAGAACTCCGAGCAGCGATGCACTCAAATGAGTGAGTCATTTCCATTGGGTGGACCCTAAGTTTAAGTGCTTTTCTAAAGCAGATGTCCACTCCCCCTCCCCTGCGGTTAAGTCTTGGGTTGTGAATGACAGAATAATTTGTTGGAACTGCATCTTCCAAGATAGGTGCTGCATTTTCATCTAGCCAAGTCTCTGTAATACATTCAAGATCTGCAGATTCAATAAGGTCAGCAATTGTGGCAGTCTTGTTTCTTATAGATCTGGCATTACAAAGGACATATCAGTGAGATATGTGTTGGCTGCTTGTGTGTTAAGACTTGTTAAAAAGGGTTAAATGTTTTTTTTTAAATTACGTGAGGTCCCCCCCCAAAAGACTAACCATCCCCGAGCTTGCCAACCTGTCCTGGTTCTTAAATTTACAGGGAAAAAAATGTGTAGGGTTCCACTGTAAATTTATGAACCAGCAACAGGCAGCTGGGACAGAGCTGGTTTGAAATATATGGAGAAAAAAAATTGGTGTTAGGTTCCCTGTATATTTTAAAACCAGCCCTGGACCCTTTCTAACGGGGGACTGATGCCACAGCCAGGGGTGCCCTTTCACCGGGTACCCAGCCGCAGCATCATCCCTGGCCATTAGTCAGCCCAGGCCAGGGATCCTTGGGGAGTTGGGGACCCCCCCAATAAAGGGGTCACCCTCTCCAGGGCACCCCTCTCCTAGGCTCATCAATCTGGCACCCTAGGGCGGTGGGTGCCAGATTGATAGTGTATGTGTAGTGTAAAAGAAAGGGTTAAATATTGTCTTTAGTTGTGGAACAACACGTACCAGCAAGCCTCCCCCGCATGCTGGTATTTGGAGAACCACAAATACCAACATGCGGGACATTACGGGCCCGCTGGCACTTGTAGTTCCACAACCAAAGCAATACGTAATAAACACGACATACACCGTGACAATAAAATTTTATTATAACATACATGCACACTCACACTCACCATCACACTCACTATCGCACATACTCACCTAGTTTCCAAAGTAATCCATAGGGGTACCTATAAAAAAAATTCATACTCACCTCTCCTATGCGTAGGTCACGTCCTCTTCTCCAAGTAGGCATCCAAAGGGTTAAAATATAAAAAAGAATACCCGAATCCAAGCGGACCGAGCAAAGCTATGTATTTCCACATAGCTTTATGCTGCGCAAATTACCAGGGCACACGTGGACCCTGTCATTGAAGGAGCTGTCAGCCAATCACCTGGCATCTCCGTCGGAGCAGCTCGCTAATTGGCTGTGTGCGGTCAGTGTGTCTCCCCATAGACTTCTATGGGGAGAATTTTCCACTTAAGTCTATGCTGGGAACCGCGACATTGTATCTACTGCTGTAACCACAAGGTTAATTGAGGTCACCCTTGTGGTTATAGCAGTAGATACAATGTCGCAGTTCCCAGCATAGACTTCAAAGGAGAATTCTCCCCATAGATGTCTATGGGGAGACACGCTGACCGCACACAGCCAATTAGCGAGCTGCTCCGACGGAGATGCCAGCTGATTGGCTGGTGGCTCCTTCAATGACGGGGCCCGTGTGTGCCCTGGTCTTTCGCGCAGAGTAAAGCTATGTGGAAACGCCCTAGGGTGCCGTGGATAGCCCCGGACTATCAGCCTAGGCCAGGGGTGCCCTGGAGAGGGAGACCCCTTTATTGAGGGGGTCCCCAACTCCCCACGGATCCCTGGCCTGGGCTGACTAACGATCAGGGCTGATACTGCGGCTGGGGGACCCGGTGAAAGGGCACCCCTGGCTGTGGCATCAGTCCCCTGTTAGAAAGGGTCCAGGGCTGGTTTTAAATATTCGGGGAACCTCATGCCATTTTTTTCTCCATATATTTAAAACCAGCTCTGTCCCTGCTGCCTGTTGCTGGTTCATAAATTTACAGTGGAACCCTACACATCTTTTTCCCTGTAAATTTAAGAACCAGGACAGGCTGGCATTTTTTTTTAAGTAAATTAACCCTATTTTAACCATTTACAGAAATAAACATACACAATGATTTGTGTATGTTTCTGACCATCTCGCAGCTCAGGGGGTTGAGAGTTTGAAAAGTGATTTGGACAGAGAGTATGCTCCTATCTCACCCGAGCTTGTCATCCCGATTCTTGGTAAATTTGAGAGATGTATGTTTTAGGTGAAAAGTACTTCTGATTTGGCCCGATGGTGATTTGATTCGAGATTGCTAGCTCACCCGAGTTTTACGAGTGAAATGAGAGAAATCTCTCTCTATGTGCTCTATTTATTAACATTATTTTGACTAAAATAAAGTGAAAAAGGGTCTTTTCACACCCTTTTCACATTATTTTAGTATCACCTATAGTTATTACAGGGCAATTGGAGTAGAATTTGTAAACTTCTACTCCAACCTCTAATTATCACTTATTTTTAGTAATCAGATCGCATTTCCCATAATTGTAATGGGAAATGTGATCTGTCTGGTAGTTACTAAAAATAAAAATAAATTGTGACAAAAATACCTAGGGAGGCCCTGTGATAATAACACCAGGAGATGGCGTTATCCAGGGTCTCCCCCGGTTAACCGACTCCTACTCTGCTCTAAAATGCAGAGCAGAGCCCGGAACCGATCACAGTGATCAGCTGTATGGTCTAAACAGACCGCAAGCTGATACACTGAAAAAATAAAATAGTTAAAAAAAAAATTAACTTACCTGACTCCATGGACCGGTGATCGGGGCTTTAGGTGATGTCCTCCCTCCGGTCAGCTGGTCTCCCATGCTGCACTGCGGCCCGGTCATCAGGTGATTGGGTCCCAGTGCAGTATGGGATATCACTTGACCGGAGGCATGGAGGACATCACTGGAGGCCCGGATCATGCAGGTAAGTGTAATTAAGGGAGGGGGTTCGCAATCGTGGGAGGTGGGGCTTAGCACCAGGGGGCGGGGCTTAATGCCGGGGGGTAGCAGCGGAGGCCGGTCGGCGCATGTGCGGGCACTTTATCACGGTATTTTTTGCGAAAATACTGTGACTAGTGTGCGGATGGGATTCGCAGGGACAGAGCTTTATCGCAAGCTCTGTCCCTGGAAGGGATTTGTAGTGAATCCCTGTGATATTGACTGAATTCACAATGCGAATTCCGTCGTTAATATCACACTACAATCTGCATTCAATATGCGAATTGTAGTAAATAGAGTCCTAACTCCCCCGACTTTGCCTTTAGTAAGTTTGCAAGCAGGAAAAAAATTTATAAATCACCCGAGATGGTCATCTCAACCTATCTTGATTCTTAGTAAATTTACCCTAAAGACTGATTTATATAACCCCATGCTTGCAATTCCTGAGTTTAACCTTGACAATGGCAACCTTATTAAACAGTTATTTTTTCTATAGGTAGTGATATTATGGGGCCTATTTATTATGTTAATTATTGGGGTCCGAACAGACCCCGATAATTAACATCCTAATGCCACGGCTGCTGGAGTAATTCATCATTGCTCTGGCGCGGTGACAGCTGATGCAATATCAGCTGCCCCCGCGAGCAGCTTCACTGCTCCTTTTCAGAGCAGTGAATCCTTTTACTGCTCCTGTTGGAACAGTGACGGGAGTGCGCATGCGTGACCTACAGGTCACGCATGCGCACAAGAGCTCCGACGTCCGGAGGAAGGAGCGGTACAGGGGCGGAGGTATCCGAAAGGATCCCTCTTCGCAACCGTACCTTCTTCCTAAAGGGAAGTAGCGGGTTGTATGCCGGAGCAGAAGAATTCACCATCTGAAGATGACGAATGCTCCTGCAGTCAAGCTCCGAAAATATAATATTTTTCGGAGCTTGATGAATACTGTCCCCATACTAGTGCATGGGGACAGCGGGCCATTCCGCGATAGGAAGGTAAGTAGGAAATATCTGTGATAACTCCTGTTTTACCTTCTTGATGAATGGCCCAAACACTTAATTTTCACAATTGCAGGTGAAAATGTGCATTTTCACCTTCTTTTGTGAAAATTAAGTGATGATGAATAGGCCCCTGAGTGATTAAAAAGATGTTGGTTCAACACTTGCCATCTATTAGGGTTTTAGACAGTGCTGATGATGATGGGTTCAGCTGGGTTCGATTGCCACTATACCCCTAACTGTGCGAAGTTTGTATATTCTCCCCATGCTTGCGTGGGTTTCCTCCCATAATCCAAAAATTCATAGACGTTCCTGCTTCAGAACTATACTTTCCAGCTTCAAGTGTTGTTTCAACTCCGGTGTTCGTTCTTCTCAACAGCAGCACATTCATACTCGCATTTCCGTCAGCAGTGTATTAGTTGTATCTGCCTGCATTTCATTTCATTGCATCTCATTGCACGCTACGCGCTGTTCCCATGGTGCCAACAACAACTTTCTGTATCTCATTGCACACCACACGCTGTTCAGCACCTTATTACAAACTAAGGGCCTGATTCAGAGCCGCTCATAAGCGGCAGCTTGTTCGCTCCGAGCGATGTTTGCCCAACTGCGCATGCGTACGGATTGTTATACGCATGCGCGAACCAGTCAGTGCGGCCGAAAGTCATGTGCTCGCAAAATAGCGAATGCCTGCTAATTTGAGTGACAGGATGAGGCGTATGTGGGTGGTAACAGGGGAAGGTGCTTGAAAACGGGGAGTGGAGATCCGAACGCAGGCGTGCTTAAAGGTCAAAACGGGCGTTTTATGGGTGTGCATATTTAAAACAGCAGCGTCATTGACCACGTCACTGTTTTTTTTTTTATCCAGAACTGCTCACAAAATTGTGGTAGCAAAAACCAACCACAAGAATAGCGAGCAGCTCATACCCTGTTCGATGTACTCGATTAATCTAATAAATAGCGGACATGACGTAGGATGCGAGCGGCCAGGGGGCGTAGTTTCCCAAAAAACGACCGCAAATTTTGTTCGCTCGTTCAGACCTAGAAGCGTGAACAGACCGCAAACAGCGAACGGTTGATTTGAATAGCCACCCCTATTTTCTGGACGAGCGAGCGCTAATTGCGTCCGGCTCTGAATCAGGCCATAAGTGCTATACAAACTGTGCCAACACATCTGTACCTCTCATCACACGCTACACGCTGTACACACAGTGCCAACTCATCTGTGCACCTTGTTGCACTCCACCAAACTCCCACACTTTGGGCACTCAGCCGTACCTATGACTTTTGTGCTTCCTGTTTTAACCACCTCAGGAGTATTGCAGTTAAACCATCGTTGGTGAGTTAACCCGTAGAAACAAAATCCCAAAGTGCAACAGTCTGTTTGTGAGCTTAGTTATTCCTGTAAGGATACTCTTCCACCGAATGAACCCAAGAAATATAGTGCATATTACATATGAGTGCCAGGGGCATTTCTAGAGAGGAGGGGACCTGTGTGCAGTCTTCGTCACGGGCCCCCTCCTCTACGTCTGGCGGCCGGCAGCGCACTGAGTGTATGACATGGTCTCCAAGCGGCATCATTTATCTACTTTTATATTATTTTGGATCAAGGGTCCCAATTACTCATCCCTCTACCTGTAACTCATTTTATTGAGTTACTCTATAGCATAACAGATATTGAATAATCTCAGGCTCTTTCCCAAACACTTTTGTCAACATAGGGTTATTTTATTTCTGTGTTTGTCAGAAAAGTTTCTATCATAAACTTTTAGTGCTAAAAAAAAAAAAAACAAGCAAACTTCTCAGGGAGATCCATTCACTCATAAGTCTGATCTTTAAAAATACTTTACAGGATTTCATTGTCAACAGGAGAGGGGGAAAGGTAAGAAGTAATCAGAGGTAAGGATGTCTTCTCAATGGTATAGCGCGGTACCGGGAAACCATGAGTGCATCTCTTAAAACACAACTGAAGTGCTTTCTTCTTGGACTGTGGTTCTAGCAAAGCCAGGGACGGCATGTTCAGTCTACTTGTGTCAATCCCTCTAAATAGCTTCACATCTTCTTGTTCCCTATTTCTGACATTTTCATTCATCTTGTCTGCTTCATTGGGTGATAGAGGCCTGTACAGAAGCATCTTTTTCTGCAGTTGTCATTGTGTTCGGAGGACAATGGGGGGACCTCCCACTGACTGCAGCTGTGTCGATCTCTGAATACAACAAGGCCTCTCTTGGCACTGACTCTGAGGTTTTCCTGTTGGAAAGTTCCTCTGTGATTCAGCTGTCACTCAGAGGCAGGCAAAGGGGCACTGAAAGGCGCTGCTCACTGAGCAGGGACTATTCCCTAGGCCATCGGTGGTGAATAAGAGAACTTGCCCATTGTCCCGTCTGACCACTCAAATAGACTGGGGTCCTTTGCAAATGGACAATAGCAGCCAAGTGCGTACACGGCTGCACATAACTAAGGAGTGAGAACACTCCACTACTTTTCATAGCCTCTTGTAAATGGAAAGGGAAAACAAGAGAGGACATGTTTAACCCTGTTCTATGCCACACAGATTAAAGGCTACAGCAGGGGCAATAGAGGACCAACCTTCACCTTTGTAAATTAGCTTCAGCAGGTGAGAAGTGTGAATTAACCCCATGCCACAGACATGAGATACTGAGGGTTTTTTTCTCTTAAAATAGAAATCATTTACTACTAAATAAATCTCCTCTCTGATTATCTTAAAAATAAAACTTAGCAAAACGAATCACAATAAAACCATTACAACTCTGTTTCACTTTAAAGTGCTTAACTAGTAATATTTTTCTGCTTCCAGTTTTTAAAAAGCAATTTACTAATAAAATATCGCTGGAGCAGCTCAGTCATACTCAGCTGCCCGACGATACTGGCCAGCAGCTGTAAAAATACTCATTCTGATTGGCCAGTTTTGGTGCATCTATGCATCCGTGACCCAGGGTCGTGCATAATTAAGACGCAGCATCATAATACACGTCACATGGCTGAAATACACACAGCAGCACTCGCAGTGCTTGCGGTAGGGTATGGTCAGCCACAAGTGCTGCATATGGGTACGATGTTACTCGATGTTACCGATTGTTTAATACACTTCCTTGAGATGACGTATGTTACAAAGGGAAAGTGGGCGTCTTGTGTCAGGCTGGTGGGCTTCTAAATACATACAGCGATCGCAAGGCAAGACATAGTGGGCGTGCTAATGTCTTGCTTGCGATCGCAGGATTTGCATACTCAGGCTGCTGACAGCTGCGTGCGAATGCATCCTAACGAACGGGTCTGAATCAGGCCCACAGTTTTAAGTTTAAACCCTTACTGTCATTTATTTTAAGTACTGGTAGAAAAAATTCAGTTGTTTTTGTATATAATGAATCATATAATATTAAATAAATATTAAGAGGTCAATGTTGTTAGTAAGTTCATTAACAGACTTGATTTATATTTTTTCTTAATTTATGGAAGCATCAATTTATTTATATTGCATACTTGTGGCATTACAACTTAGCATGCACATGCTTACATCATTGATTAATATGACCTTATTTAACAAAACATATATATATATATATATATATATATATATATTTTACTATTAAAAATCATTATTAATGAATTTCCTGGTATCTACATAAGAGCTGCCATGTGAGCCACAGCAAAAAAGTCCTTAAATTGCCTTCATAGACAGCAGTTAGGATAACATTAGCAAAATTTTGAAACCAATACAGAAAATGCCCGGAAATTGACCTGTACTGTACTTTCTTTCCTAGCGGTCAATTTAGTAATGGTCAATTTTAATGAATTTTGATAGATTTTAACTCAATATAAATCGATGTGTTTCAGGGGCTAAATCACATTTACTAACATTTAAAAATCAATATATATATTATATATATGAAAAAAATCATCTGTTAGTAAATGTGTTATTTAGCCCTTGAAACACAACATTAGTAAATCTAATCCAGACAATGAGTCTGTTAGTAGCAACATATTGCATCCCAGAGGTTTTTAAAGCTGCTTATATACCTACGTTACTACTACATGCTTGTATTTTTCCTGGGGTTACTCCAGAGGGGTGGGTGACTGGAAGAACTGCATACAGAGTCCTGAAGGCTCCAGCAAGTAGTAGACACCAGGGCCGGACTGGCCATCGGGCACTTCTGGCAAATGCCAGAAGGGCTGATGGTCGGATGGGCCGGCTTGGCTGAGCTCAGGTTTACACTGCAGCGCACAACCTCCCGGGTGGCGCCATGTTCAGGCTTCACTAATGCGCGGCTACGTCATTGCGCAATGACGTCATGACGCAGGAGCGTCATGAAGCGGCCAAGCCTCATGGTAATGTGACTCTGGTCGGGCGCTATGCAGACACCTCCTGCTTAAAACCCAAAAAGTCAGAAGGATCGTGAGGCCCCACTTTCACGGTCTGTATTCATACTGAAAATCAAGATCAAGCGAGCTTTTGCCCTTCTGCTCAGCGCCTGTGAGCTAGCAACTCTGTTGCAACAGTGCGGCCATTGAATAGACCTCCGCCCTTCTGGTCAGGACTGAGACTAGTAGCTCCGCCTCCTGTCCTGAGCTGCATGTCCCCTGCCGGCTGTCTTTTTTTTCCTCCAGGTACGCGCGCAATGTGACGTCATGCTGTGCGCTTAGTCTCAGTATGTGCAGTGTGCCTACTCTGAATCAGGCCCAAGGAGTACTGGAGCCCACAGCTGACAGTTATCGACTGCACAACTTGGGAAGCTTGGGGACCGGCTGCTACTTCCTAGAACTCTGCAGTAAGTGAGAGGGGGCGCTCATCACAGCACACCTGATACACAGGGAGGAGTTACCAGTGTGCTGTCAGTACAGTGCCCCGACCTCATAGGTGACATGGCTCTAGGCATTCACAGCATTCAGTGTCCCTGCAATCAGTGTCACTGCCCTCACCTCCTTGTAATTTCCCCACAATGTTCCTACCCTCAGCCTCCCTATAATCGCCCCTTTGTGTTCCAGCCCTCGGTGTCCCTGCCCTCAGCCTCCCTGTAATTCCCCCTCAGTATCCCTGTAACTCACCCTTAGTGTCCTTGCCCTTAGCCTCCCTGTAATCCCCCCTTAATCTCCCTGCCCTCAGCCTCCCTGTAATTCCCCCTCAGTATCCCTGTAACTCACCCTCAGTATCCCCCGCCCTCAGCCTCCCTGTAATTTCCCCTCAGTGTCCTTGCCCTCAGCCTCCCTGTAATTTCCCCTCAGTGTCCCTGCCCTCAGCCTCCCTATAAATTCCCCCTCAGTGTCCTTGCCCTCAGTCTCCCTGTAATTCCCCCTTAGTTACCGTGCCCTCAGCCTCCCTGTAATTCCCCCTCAGTATCCCAGCTCTGTGTCCTGTCCTCAGCCTCCATGTACTTCCTAAATTTCCCTGCCTTTACCCTCCCTAAGGGCTCTATTTACTACAATTCGCATATTGAATGCAGATTGTAGTGTGATAGTAATGACTGAATTCGCATTGCGAATTCAGGTAATATCACAGGGATTTACTACAAATCCCTTGCAGGGACAGAGCTTGCGATAAAGCTCTGTCCCTGCGAATCCCCTTCGGAGCCTTATCACTGTATTTTCGCAAAAAATACTGTGACAACTTGCTCGCGCATGCGCCGAACGGCCACCCCTGCTCCCGACCGGCACTAAGCCCCGCCCCCGGCGCTAAGCCCCACCCCCGCGATCGCGGACCCCCCCGCGACCCCGAAAATAATGTGAAAAGAGTGTGAAAACACCCTTTTTCACTTTATTTTAGTCAAAATAATGTGAGATGCGCGGTGGGGGCTAGGCTCGGGAGTAGGCCTGGAGGATTGGCTGGACGGCATTTTGACAGCTCCTGTGAGCTGCCTGCAGGACTGCCCGGCGGCACTGTGCTGAGGACAGTGTGGAGTCACTGGAGTGTCACGTGCGGCCGCGTTGACTTCATTATGCTGCCGGCCCAGGGATGAAAAACGTGGCAGGGGAGAGTGGGAAGCTGACTGGACACCATCTTCGGACACCTCATGATCTGCTGACAGACGCCATCTGCAGATGCCATGAGTATTACTGTGTGTGTGACATAATGTGTTATAAGGGGCAATATTGTGTGTCATAATGTATAAGGGGCATTGCTCTGTAGCATAATGTATAAGGGGCACTACTAATGTGGCATAACGTGAATAGGTTCTGGGTGGCATAATGTGAATGTGCTCTACTGTGTGACGTAACGTGAAAAAGGGACACTACTGTGTAGTGTGATAAAGGGACACTACCCTGTGGTGTAATGTGACTAGGGAACACTACTGTCTGTTGTTATATGAATAAGGGACACTACTGTGTGACATAATGTGAAAAAGGGACACTACTGTGTGACGTAACGTGAAAAAGGAACACTACTGTGATGTAACGTGACTAATGGACACTACTGTGTGACGTAACGTGAATAAGGGATACTACTGTGTAGTGTGGTGAAGGGACACTACTGTGTGGTGTAATGTGACTAAGGGACACTACTGTGTGACGTAACGTGACTATGGTACACTACTGTGTGATGTAACGTGAAAAAGGGGCACGACTGTGTGACGTAGTGTGAATAAAGGACACTTCTGTGCGGTGTAATTTCTTTAGATGTAAGCTCTCATTAGCAAGGCCCTTGTTCCTCATATGCTTCTCCTAATACTTTTCTTCTACTCCTTACTCCTCATAAGGGCATCTACAGTAACACTTGATTGCTGACTTCCTGATGCTTATTTTGAGCGTTATGATCGCTAATGCAGCATATTCTTGTCCTGTATTGTACTGTAAGTAACTGGTTTCTTGTTCACTTACTGTATTTGTTTATGTACAGTGAAAGGTGCTGCAGAACATTTTTGGCGACTTATAAAGAGAGGATAATAATAATGTCACTAAGAGGCACAACTGTATGGCATAAGGTGAATTGGGGGTACTATTATGTG
The DNA here is from genome assembly GCA_031769625.1 of Taudactylus pleione. NCBI lineage: Eukaryota > Metazoa > Chordata > Amphibia > Anura > Myobatrachidae > Taudactylus > Taudactylus pleione. The sequence goes on along the minus strand of JAUIMM010000009.1, from coordinate 573,518 downwards.
GTTACGCCCCTTCCCGGTGAGACCACACCTACATTTTTTGCACTTGCCTACGGCACGCATCTCCCTGCTTCACCTGTGGGGGGCAGCTCAAACACTCTTGTCAAAATGTGTGATTAGGGCTCTGCTTTGTGTGTACAGATGTGTCCTCTGCATTCAGCACCCCTTCCCTAAAAAATTCCTACAGTGAACACTAATCTAATCCTCTACAGCTGCTAAACTAGGGCTTGGTGAATTGGGAAAATGCCTTCCCCTTTCTTTGTGTGTGACCTACACCAGTGAATTGCCAACTTAACCTAAGGCTGTGTACACACCTATAGATATCTGTCCAATCTGTCTGGTGGGAAGGAAAATCTGGTCCATTTTCCAGCATCTGGGAGCAAATTTCTATTGTTATACATACATTACCAGATTTTCCGTCCCACTACATGGATTGGACAGATATATCTATAGGTGTGTACACAACTGAATAACTGAACCAACACAATACCAAATGTTTGACTATGGCACATGTCTGAATCCCCTGCAGGATGTGCTCTGTTGTATGTATCTTAATACAGAGAATGATGTGTACTTGTATGTTGTTTTAATATTAATTATATTTGTAAGAGCATAGACTAAGAAGTGGGAGGGGTCAGGAATAGTAAGGGGAGGTGTCTACGCCAGGAGCCAGATGCTGACGCGAGGTGGGCCTGTGTGCTCTTTAAATGCCAGGGCCTATTTTTAGTCCCAGTCTGGCCCTGGTAGAGACCACCTACGGAAATTATTCTCCTAGCTGGTATTGCAGCTTTAAGAAATACAACAGCTAATACGGTTACATTTTTATACTCTGTTCAAGGCTTCAGTGTTCTGTATATCTGTGAAGGGTTATCTTCTGACTCCAGGATACCTGTATGTTTGCCAAATGTCTGTCCATTGAAGCAAATCAGATGGGAAGTCAGTAATGCTCATTCAACTTACTGAGACCTAATCTGAGTGTTGCTTAATCTGCAGATAGTGCAAACGATTTAAACATTATTAGTTAAATTAATGGAGCCAAATCAAAAGTGTTTGACCTACAAAACCATGAATTGTGAGCCAATGAAAAATACTGCTACCTTACATGACCTACAGGAACTGGCATCAAATGCGAATGTTAATATAACCACTTTGTGAATCGGGAGGGAGAGGATTGATTTTTGTATTTTCTACTGGGTGGAAAGTGCTCATGTTGGAGAGTTTGCAGGTATGGATAGTCTTGTAGGTCGGGACATATTGGGGTGTATTTAATTAGGCATGGGGTTGACTGCACAGGCAAAAGTTGTGGGTTTCACATCTGGAGCTCTTCAAGTATTTAGCCTTTTCCCTGCGCTGTAAGATATTTGGTTATTCGCTGTAGCACACTGATTCTGAGTAAAATGTGGAATCAAATTGCTTTTCTGCACGTTAATTACAAAGGTGCATTTTTATGTTGACTTTTCCTCGCAGCCCCTGAGGCTGCGAGGAAAAGTGTACCCTCTGATAATTAATGCACAGGGTATCAGATGCTAATTGAATTCCTCAGCGCTGACAATTAGCCACGAGGTAAACCCTGCGACTAATTGAATATGCCCCATAGAGCCTTATTTTCAGTTGGCCGCAAAAAATGAGTTCCAAATGTACTCATAAAATATATATATGTATTTGTACATTTTCAGTTTCACATGACATCTAGCATATAGATATGGCTGGAAAAAAAATGCAGTCATCATCAACAACACGGACAATTCTGCCACAAAGCTGCACATACTGAAAGACATTTCTTAAGGATACCTGCAAAGGTGCGTACACACTAGACGATGTGCTCACAATGCAATATCGTGATCGCTTACGCTTGAACACTCCCCAGCACTCCTGGACACGATATGGGCTAAAAAATTTCCAATGTGACCAACGATCTATCATGCGTCGTTAACGATTTGCAAATCGTTAAATCGTGCACGAAATATCGTTAGCTTACCAAACACCTGACGATGATTTTCAAGATTTCATCAAAATGTATATAATGGGCGGGCCTAACTAGGGGGTATATAAAGCAGGCGCCATTTTAGCTGTGCACTTCTGCTCTGTGCCTAGTGAGGCTTGGTTTATACCTGCTGAACGCTGTACATTGCTATTGTGCTCTGTTTTGTTTTTGCCTGGCTTAACAAAGTGTGTTTTTGCTGCATTCTATCCTATATTCTGTGGTGATGGATCCCTATCGCTCTAGAGATTTGCTAGCCTATGCTGGGGCTAAGGTGGTGGAGAGAGCCCAGCAAAGGAGAACAGCATGCTGGACGAAGGAGTGGCTGCTGCAGAGGGATACTCGCTCTCACATGTGGCTGCTGATGGAGATTCGGGAGAACAATCCGGACGACTAACACAACTTCTTGCGCATGGATGACACCACCTTCAAGGAGTTGCTGCGTCTGGTGACTCCACTATATCCAGAGGCAGAATAGTAAGTGGTGGATCCCTGCTGAGGAGAGGCTGGTGGCTACCCTGAGGTACCTGGCTACAAGAAGGTCCCTGGTTGACCTGAAGTTTTGGTCCCTCATCTCCCCTCAGGCTTTGGGCGTCATCATTCCGGAGTACTGCAAGGCTATTGTCAAAGTTCTGCAGTACCAGTTTTGCAAGGTAAGAAAAAACACACTACACATTAATTTCTTTAGAAAGAAAAGAGTTTTTATTTTGATATCTTTTTTAGGAAATGTAGAATGTAAGATCTTATGAGCAGGGCGCTCTACCCTCTTATGCTTCTCCTCACTTTACTTTCATCTATTTTTTACTCCCCAAAAGCAGAGCCAGATTTAGACCTCATGGGGCCCTAGGCAAGATACTAGTTTGGGCCCCCCGCCCTCAAACAATCCATAGCACTATGGGCCATATCAAATTAGCCCCGAACAGTGTTCGGGCGCTAATTGATCCCCGCGATCGTCGAAAAATGGGGATTTGATTATCCCCGATTTTCTACGATATTTTTTTTCACCCTATCCTATTATTTCTGGCGAAATAATAGGATAGTTCTCCCGTTAACACATAGGTCCGCGAGCTTATCGCGGCTCCTATGTGTTCTCGCCCTTTATTGGGCAAAAAAACTGCACTTATCGTGTATTATTTTTCGGCACACATCAGGTCCCCCGATAGGTGACGTTGTCAGGTCAACTTGGGGGCTAATTGGATAGCCCCGAGCGAGCTAATTAGCCATGGTAATTTACCGCGGCTAATTGGATATGGCCCTATATGTGAGTTCCTGATTCATGCTCTTACATCATATTTTTGTTATTCCTCTTTATATTCAACTTTTTAAAGCTTTAAACATCACGGACATCAAAACATTAAAATGGAAAATTAAAACACAGTGCAAAAATAATGTGCAAATACAATATCTATCTATATCTCAATGGGAATGATCCATTTCCTCTCTCTCTCTCTCTCTCTCTCTCTCTCTCTCTCTCTCTCTCTCTCTCTCTCTCTCTCTCTCTCTCTCTCTCTCTCTCTCTCTCTCTCTCTCTCTCTCTCTCTCTCTCTCTCTCTCTCTCTCTCTCTCTATATATATATATATATATATATATATATATATATATATATATATATATATATATATATATATATATATATAGGAAATGGATCATTCCCATATAGATATATATATATAATCTATTGACAATGTAAAAACTGCATATATCCAGTAGGTATACAAATATATATATATATTTATATACATAGTCGTGTGGTCCAGCTCTCCTGAATGAACATCTAAGTGGCAGGGTGCCCACACATGTTACTTACGAATACAGACGGATGATGCAAAACTCCATGTGCTTAATGAATTTTATTAAGCGCATAGAGTGCTGCATCATCCGTCTGTGTATGTATGTATGTGTGTGTGTATATATATATATATATATATGAGAGAGAGATATAGAGAGATATAGATATATATATACACACATACATACATACATACATACATATAGATATATATAGATATATAATCACATATATATTGTCGAAGCCGGATGATTGGCTGAGACCAGATCCTAAAATTAATATCTGCAGGATGCCATTTTGCGGCGCCTAAACGATACCTCCGTGTACGGCGCTATATTATGATTATTAGCGTCGTGCGTCTGCCACTGCCCTATGTTAAAAGTCCTATACAAATACGTACATTTATTAATACCTATAATATGAACAACCCTGCAAAGCACGTTTCATACTGTACTCCACAAACACGTAGACGCACAACGCATACTTAATATCTTTACTTAATATCCCCACACTTACACATTGCACACTTACACTGAAAGGTTCCCTAGCATTAAGGTTAATATTAAAGGTTTTATTTGTTATCAATTATGTTGTGAAATGAATGTATTCAATATCTAAGGTTTAGTACATGATAAGCAGACTATGTTTGGTGCCATTCTAAACTACTGTTTGTTTGCAGATCTCCGGTTCCATCGGCAAGGAGTTCGCAACATGCGTCTGCAAGTTATGGATTATAGAGAGTTAGGCATTGAAATGTACTCTGTAATGTAATGTTTATTAGCCAGTTTAGACTTGTTCTTCGGTGGGAAAAGATACACAAAGAGCCATTGGAGGGCTGAACTAAAACTATACAAACTGACCTATGAACTACCTCGTAACAGAAGAACCAAGAAGAAGAACCAATGGGATTATGCCAACCCTTTCTATGGTATTGCTCCCTCTCTAGATGGTATATATTCGGACGCTCTATGTCCAGTAGTTAGTCATCATTTTTCTTTCTATTGATGGAGGCTTCACCTTTGATGCTGGAAATCTGGATCCAGAGCGCCTGCGTATGTATCGACTGTACCTTGTTTATGTATAATATTTTGCGCTAATTGTATTTAGATCACAGCGTGTAACTAAATGCTTTTTATGTGAATAATAACTATTTTGTGCTTTGGAACCATTATTAGGTAATAATAATAATAATAAAAAAAAATATATATATATATATATATTATGTGATAGGATCACTGGTAAAGTGGTCTGTGGCAGGTACATTTGTCCCAGATTCCTGTCTTTTGTGTTTTACACCCCAGGAGAAAGTCTGCAGTGTAGCAGGCTTGAGTTTCGGCTTTTTGAAAAGCCGGTTTGGGACCTGGGGGTTGTGGGTGAGAGGAGAGGGAGGGCTCCACCCACGGCCACTCCAGGTTTTGGTTCTCGCAGCCTGGTAACAGGCTTGTTAGTTTTCCACCTGAGAGTGGCCAATATAAGCCTAGTGTGTTTAGGGCTGAGTGTCTCACCTGGGAGAGCAGACAGGGAGTTTGCTCAGAGACACTTGGAAAACCTATCTGTAAGTACTGTGCTGTGCTTTGTTGCTGGCGAGGGCATTAGGCCCTGCCAGGTTCTGGTAGTGAGGGAACTACCTGTGAAGTTAGTGCCCCGACAGGGCTAGGATTTATGTTTATGTTTTCTTTGTTATTTCTGACATTGTACAATAAAGACTGGCGCCGACCAGCTTGTACTCGCTTCCAGACTGGTGTGCTGCTTCCCTGCTGCTGTGTGTGTGTGTAAGGAAGGAGTCCCCTACCAAGGAGAGGGACCTCCTAATCTGACTGTGTCACAATATGGTGGAGAATGCGGGCATCCACACACACTGAAGTTGCAGCAAGAGGAAAACTTTCCATTTAAAAATTAAAGGGACAGACACCCAATTTGTGAGTGTGGAAATAACACTGTGTCCTTGGAGTCCCATAGAGGAGGCGTCAGCCAATGCTCAGAGAGGCAAGGTTCAGCTTCCAACCTATACCCCAGGACAAAATGGAGGAAATTATTAAGGCCTTGCTCCAAGCTACAGGAGCTCAGCAGGAGACGAACCAACTTCAGCTGGAATCTACCAGGGCTCAGCAGGAATCCACCAGGGTGCAACTGTTGGCCTTGGAGACAGCCCAGAGGCAACAACAGGACGCCATCGAGGAAACCCGCCAGGCCTTAGCGGAAAACAGCCAGGCCATAAGAGAGGTGGTACAGCACCTGGTCGCCTGGCCCAGAGAAGTTACTACTGGTCCTCCCACCCCCATTCACTCCTTACGAGCCAGTCACTTCCTCCAAAAGATGACTTCGGGCGATGATGTGGAGGCCTATCTCGCCGCATTTGAAAGAACGGCCGAGAGGGAGAGTTGGCCCAAGGAGCAGTGGGCAAGTCTGGTGGCACCTTTTTTGTCTGGGGAGCCACAAAAAGCATATTTCGACTTATGCCTGGCTGATGCCAAGGACTATAAAAAACTAAAACAGGAGATCCTAACTCGCTTGGGAGTCACCACCTTTGTTCGTGCCCAATGGGTCCACCGCTGGGAGTTCCATAAGGACAAGCCTCCACGTTCACAGATGCATGACCTCGTCCATCTGTCCTCAAAATGGCTACAGCCCGAGACGCTGACGGGACCACAGATCGTGGAAAGGGTCGTGATGGACCGGTACCTGCGATCATTACCTGTGACTCTGCGCAAGTGGGTGAGCCATGCAGACCCTAAGTCCGCGGACCAGTTGGTCGAGCTGGTGGAGAGGTACGTGGCGGCTGAGGAGCTGATGAGTATGCCCCACCAAGCCCCGATGGCGCACCGGCGAACTCCCACAGACACTGGTAAGACTGTTCCAGGGGAGAAGGGTGCTGGGCGGTGGAATGTACCTAAGACTGAGGGTGTAGAACCTGGAGACAGGCCTGCCAGGCCGGGAAGGTTCTTGCCCCGTAAACGACTAGACATTAATATGACTCAGTGTTTCCGATGTGGTTGCTTCGGCCATATTGCCGCTAATTGTGCACTTACAACTGAACCTATGCAATGTGATACGGCTCATGTCTACCGCAGGGGGTCTTTCTTTGCACAGATAGCCTGTACGGCTGACCGGCAGGCTGTGACTGATAAGCACATGTGTGTACTCACTGTAGATGGCAACTGAGTAGAGGCACTGTTAGACTCTGGTAGCTTGGTGACACTTATAAAAGCTGAGCTGGTGAACCCCTTGCGGCGTGAGGGGAAAACTGTTGGTGTGACCTGCATACATGGGGATACTCGATATTATGTTACTGCCGAGGTGAACATCGAGACACCATGTGGTTCTGCTATAGTTTCTGTAGGTTTGGTACATGGTCTGATGTACGATGCAATATTGGGGAGAGACTTTGCTCACTTCTGGAAGTTGTGGGAAAGCCGTTTTGTTCCAGAGGTGAACAACCCTGATCCATTTGAGAAGGTTGTCGATGTAGTGGAGGAGGGAGTTTCTTCTGAGTCAGAGTTATTCCCTTTTTCTACTATGATTGACGAACTAGAGAATGCGGAGCGTGACGGTGGCCCGCCAACTGATGTGGGTGGGAAGTGTTGTTGGGCCAGGTGATCGTCTGCCTGATTTAGAGGTCAGAAGAGAGGTCTTTGCCGTGGAGCAGTTGAATGACCCTACTTTGGTAAAAGCCAGGGAGAATGTAGAAGTAGTTGATGGTAAACCCGTAGACCCTGATAGTCCTTTGTCCTATCCCAACATGGCAATGTGGCAGGATTTGTTATATCAGGTGACTAAGAAGGGGGAAGATGTTGTGGAACAACTAATAGTTCCCAAAGCCTACAGAAGAACAGTGTTGGATCTGGCCCATGGTCATATAACGGCAGGCCATCTAGGGGTAGAGAAAACCACTGAGCGAATAATGCAGAGGTTTTTCTGGCCTGGGCTTCATAAAGAGGTATCTGACTTTTGCGCATCCTGCCCTGAGTGTCAGTATCATGCTCCCAGGCCACATTTTAAGGGTCCACTAGTTCCACTGCCTATCATAGAGGTGCCGTTTGAAAGAATAGTGATGTATTTGGTTGGACCCTTAATGAAGTCTGCCAGGGGACACCAGTATATTCTGGTCATAATGGATTACGCTACCAGGTACCCGGAAGCGATCCCGTTGCGCAATACGTCAACCAAGACCATTGCCAGAGAGCTAGTTCATGTCTTTAGCAGGCTGGGTATACCTAAGGAGATACTAACTGACCAGGGTACACCGTTTATGTCCAAAGTCATGAAAGAGTTATGCCGCCTGTTCAAAATCGAACAGTTAAGAACTTCGGTTTATCACCCCCAAACCGATGGGCTGGTCGAGAGGTTTAACAAGACGTTAAAACACATGCTTAGGAAAGTGGTCGACAAGGATGGTAGGGATTGGGACTACTTATTGCCGTATTTATTGTTGGCCATAAGAGAAGTTCCCCAGTCCTCCACCGGGTTTTCACCCTTCGACTTGTTGTATGGGAGACACCCAAGGGGGTTACTAGACATTGCCAAAGAGACATGGGAGGGGCAGTCTAGTCCTTACAAAACGGTGATTGAGTATGTTTCTCAAATGCAGGAGAGAATTGCTGCGGTAGTGCCGATAGTGAGAGAGCACCTGGAACAGGCTCAACAGGCACAGCAGAGGGTATACAACCACAATGCTCGGTTACGCAGCTTTGCTCCTAGGGACAGAGTGTTAGTATTGGTTCCCACTGTGGAAAATAAACTTTTGGCTAAATGGCAAGGGCCCTTTGAAATCTTAGAAAGAGTGGGGCAGGTCAATTACAAAGTTTAAAGGAGCAAAAGTAACCCGCACAGAGATATCGGGCATAAGATTATATATTCTTCCCGATCCTTCCCAATTTCCTATAATATCTAAATCACTCAAGGGAGGTGCACCCTGGAATAAATCTAATGGACACAAATCACAAGAGAAAAGAAATTCCTTAAGTGGGGCACTCACGGATCAGAATTTATTGCATCTGCATAAAGAGAATATAGGACTGACAAGGGAAACCATAGAATGCACAGAATGGAAAATATAAAATTTAACTTTTAATATAAAAAATATAAGGAAATAATAATGAAAAATTAAAATAGTGTGACCACTGTAATTATACGCTAATATCCTTTAATGTATAATCCTCCTTATATAGCATAATAGCTGAAATGAGGTTATTATATTAGGGTGTCTGTATACTGAGGGACAAACACCAACTATTTAAATTGTCTAAAATTAATATATCTCACAAGGATATTGAATTCAAAGACAAATAGTCAATCCCTGCCAGTGTGGTACCTATGATTGACAAAACAGGGTAAGTATGTCCTATGAGGTCTATTAATACAAAAAATGAATGTCACATATATAATTATGTCCCTGATAGAATGTACATTATCTCCTTATTACTCCATCTCAAAGTCACTACAATATTGTGAAATAAAAATTAAGGAGAACATCAGAGATTGTCATAAGCTGTGACAAAGAAATAGTCAAAAGGTGTTTAAAGTGTCACTGTCCAGAAAAGGAGAAATTGCTATATATATGGATACGGACAAAATATAGTTTTAAACAGTAGTAAGTTTGCCCGTATCTACTTGGTAGAGTGCTTGTAATATAATATAGTAAATGTATCAGTTCTTTTTCAATCCAAAATAATAGGAATTAGCCTCAATCGGCTGTCCATTCATATGTATCAAATCAATATTGTTACAAAATGTCTCCAGATCTTCTCCAATATATTAACCCCTGTTATCTTCAGGGTAGGGAGCTGTTTAGAGCGTACAATTGGTAATGCCACTAGATATTTCATATAAATATAATATATCCTTTAATCCATCCATTGGTTATTATCAGAGCATATATGATGATATATATCGTGGCATCCGTAGTACAAATAGTCCTAACAGAGATATAGTATATCCCTAAATCCCCTTATAGATGTTAATCTTTACATAACCGGGGTAAGGAGCTGGCTGAATGAACAGTCCTAAATGCCATATGAGGCCCCTTGTATTATAATGTATCCCTGAGTCTCCTAATTCTGGCAGGACACATGCGCCTGCTGGCATGTCCCTAAGTCTAACAGACACCCTCCAATAATGTCAATTGTATAGCATAGACAATGGTTTCAACACATATTAATAAAACATGACACACGCTGACACCAAGTGCCGCGTGTCTCCCCGACGCGCGTTTCGCATAGATTGCTTTTTCAGAGGATAACAGGGATTAATATATTGGAGAAGATCTGGAGACATTTTGTAACAATATTGATTTGATACATATGAATGGACAGCCGATTGAGGCTAATTCCTATTATTTTGGATTGAAAAAGAACTGATACATTTACTATATTATATTACAAGCACTCTACCAAGTAGATACGGGCAAACTTACTACTGTTTAAAACTATATTTTGTCCGTATCCATATATATAGCAATTTCTCCTTTTCTGGACAGTGACACTTTAAACACCTTTTGACTATTTCTTTGTCACAGCTTATGACAATCTCTGATGTTCTCCTTAATTTTTATTTCACAATATTGTAGTGACTTTGAGATGGAGTAATAAGGAGATAATGTACATTCTATCAGGGACATAATTATATATGTGACATTCATTTTTTGTATTAATAGACCTCATAGGACATACTTACCCTGTTTTGTCAATCATAGGTACCACACTGGCAGGGATTGACTATTTGTCTTTGAATTCAATATCCTTGTGAGATATATTAATTTTAGACAATTTAAATAGTTGGTGTTTGTCCCTCAGTATACAGACACCCTAATATAATAACCTCATTTCAGCTATTATGCTATATAAGGAGGATTATACATTAAAGGATATTAGCGTATAATTACAGTGGTCACACTATTTTAATTTTTCATTATTATTTCCTTATATTTTCGCGATTTTATAATAACATAATAAAAGTTAAATTTTATATTTTTCATTCTGTGCATTCTATGGTTTCCCTTGTCAGTCCTATATTCTCTTTATGCAGATGCAATAAATTCTGATCCGTGAGTGCCCCACTTAAGGAATTTCTTTTCTCTTGTGATTTGTGTCAATTACAAAGTTTATCAGCCGGGGAAAAGAAAGCCGGAACAGATATACCATATAAATCTGTTAAAGCCCTGGAAAGATAGAACGGTACTGTCGGCCGTCCGAGCCCCTCCAGTAGATCCAGGGCCCTTAGTTCCCGAAGTGACAGTGGCAAAAACCCTGTCGTCAATTCAACAACAAGAGGTCAAGGAGTTTCTGATTAGAAATAGGGTGCTGTTCTCTGACGTACCTGGGAAAACCTCGGTCATTAAACATGACATCATCACTGACCCAGGGGTTAAAGTTAATCTAAAGCCCTATAGGTTACCAGAAGCACAAAGAGAATCTGTGTCGAAAGAAATAAAAAATATGCTAGAGTTAGGGGTTATTGAAGAATCACATAGTGAATGGTCAAGTCCCATTGTGTTGATTCCAAAGCCTGACGGGAGTGTGCGTTTCTGCAATGACTTCCGAAAGTTGAACAGTGTTTCAAAATTTGATGCCTACCCGATGCCAAGAGTGGATGAACTGATTGAGAGACTAGGGTCGGCAAGGTATTTAACCACTCTTGACCTAACCAAAGGGTATTGGCAAGTACCGTTAACCGAGAGCGCCAAACAAAAGACAGCTTTTTCAGCGCCAGAGGGCTTGTTTCAGTACAAGATGTTGCCCTTCGGGCTACATGGGGCACCTGCTACCTTCCAAAGAATGATGGACAGGATTCTAAGGCCCCATAGACGGTATGCGGCTGCTTATCTGGATGACGTGGTCGTTCATAGTCCTGATTGGCAGTCTCACTTACCCAGGGTACAAGCAGTGTTGGACTCCATCTATAAGGCAGGTTTGACAGCCAACCCAAAAAAGTGTTGTCTAGGCATGGAGGAAGTAAAATATCTGGGATACACCATTGGCAGAGGCCTGATAAAGCCACAGCTCAATAAAGTTGATGCCATACAAAACTGGCCACGGCCTCTGAATAAGAAGCAGGTGAGAGCCTTCTTGGGAATTACGGGGTACTACAGGAGGTTTATACCCAACTTTGCCACCATGGCAGTCCCACTGACTGACCTGACCAAAGGCAAACAAAAAGTCATGGTAGAATGGAGTCCTGAGGCAGAGAAAGCTTTTCAGGAGTTGAAAGTAGCGTTGTGTTCCCAACCAGTCCTGATGACTCCTAATTTTGAAAGGGAATTCATAGTACAAACCGATGCATCAGAAGTAGGTATAGGAGCGGTCCTGTCCCAGAACAAGGAGGGTGAGGAACACCCTATTTTCTATCTTAGCAGAAAGTTGAATGTACATGAGAGAAACTATGCCACAGTGGAGAAGGAGGCGTTGGCCATAAAGTGGGCGTTAGAGGCTCTCAGGTACTACTTGGTCGGAAGAAAGTTCAAATTGATCACTGACCATGCCCCTCTGAAGTGGATGTCTGAAAAAAAGGACAGTAATGCGAGAATTACAAGATGGTTCTTGGCATTACAAACTTTTAAATTTTCAGTGGAACACAGGCCAGGAAGCCAGCTGGCCAATGCTGATGCGTTGTCACGCGTTCAATGTTTGGGGGCTTCAGTTGTTCCGTCCCACAGGTCGAAACAAAGGGGGGGGATATGTGATAGGATCACTGGTAAAGTGGTCTGTGGCAGGTACATTTGTCCCAGATTCCTGTCTTTTGTGTTTTAAACCCCCAGGAGAAAGTCTGCAGTGTAGCAGGCTTGAGTTTCGGCTTTTTGAAAAGCCGGTTTGGGACCTGGGGGTTGTGGGTGAGAGGAGAGGGAGGGCTCCACCCACGGCCACTCCAGGTTTTGGTTCTCGCAGCCTGGTAACAGGCTTGTTAGTTTTCCACCTGAGAGTGGCCAATATAAGCCTAGTGTGTTTAGGGCTGAGTGTCTCACCTGGGAGAACAGACAGGGAGTTTGCTCAGAGACACTTGGAAAACCTATCTGTAAGAACTGTGCTGTGCTTTGTTGCTGGCGAGGGCATTAGGCCCTGCCAGGTTCTGGTAGTGAGGGAACTACCTGTGAAGTTAGTGCCCCGACAGGGCTAGGATTTATGTTTATGTTTTCTTTGTTATTTCTGACATTGTACAATAAAGATTGGCGCCGACCAGCTTGTACTCGCTTCCAGACTGGTGTGCTGCTTCCCTGCTGCTGTGTGTGTGTGTAAGGAAGGAGTCCCCTACCCAGGAGAGGGACCTCCTAATCTGACTGTGTCACAATATATATTAGGGGTGTGCACCGGCCACTTTTCGTGTTTTGGTTTTGGATCTGGATCTTTCTTCGTGTTTTGGATCTAGATTGGTTTTGCCAAAACCACCCTTCGGTGTTTTGGGTTCTGGGTTTTGTGTTTTGGATCTGTATTTTTTTTTTAAAAAAGCATAAAAATAGCTAAAATCACAGAATGTGTTGATTTTTCTGCTCCTATGCCATTATTAACCTCAAAAACCTTAATTTCCACTAATTTCCAGTTTATTCTGAACACCTCACACCTCACAATAGTGTTTTTATGTCCAAAAGGTTGCACCGAGGTAGATGGATGACTATGCTAAGCGACACGAGTGGGCGGCACAAACACGTGGCCCATCTAGGAGTGACACTGCAGTGGCAGACAGGATGGCAGTTTGAAAAACTAGGCCCCAAACAGTACATAATGCAAAGAAAAAAAAGAGGTGCAAGATGGAATTGTCCTTGGGCCCTCCCACCCACCCTTATGTTGTATAAACAGGACATGCACACTTTAACAAACCAATCATTTCAGCGCCAGGGTCTGCCACACAACTGTGGCTGAAATGATTAGTTCGTTTGGGCCCCCACAAAACAAGCTGGCAATTAATCTGGTCCTGCACAAACTGGCTCTACGGAGGCAAGATGTCGTCTTCATCCTCCTCATTCACCGATTCCTCACCCTCTTCAGTGTTGTGTACATCCTCATCCTCACAGAGTATTAATTTGTCACCGCTGGAATCCACCACCACAGGTCCCTCTGTACGTTCTGGAGGCTGGTCTCCCTGGAAAAGTTGATAATTAATTTTGATGAACATCATCTTCTCCACATTTTGTGGAAGCAACCTCCTACGCCTTTTGCTGACAAGGTTCCCGGCTGCACTAAACACTCTTTCGGAGTGCACACTGGAGGGGGGGCAACTCAGGTAAAATAGAGCCAGTTTGTACAGGGGCCTCCAAATTGCCTCTTTTTCCTGCCAGTACATGTACGGACTGTCTGACATGCCTACTTGGATGCTGTCACCGATATAATCCTTTAACAGACAGACGCACGCTTGTTGCTGCTGCTTTGAGGATGCAGGTGCGGCTACAGCCCCCACAATTCACAAAGACAGGAAAAAAAAGAATAATTTTTTTATTGTTTGTGGAGCACACTTTGATGGTGTCACCACCCTTTAACAGACAGACGCACGCTTGTCGCTGCTGCTTTAAGGATGCAGGTGCGGCTACAGCCCACACATTTCACAAAGACAGAAAAAAAAAGAAGAATTTTTTTATTGTTTGTGGAGCGCACTTTGAGGGTTACACCACCCTTTAACAGACAGACGCACGCTTCTCGCTGCTGCTTTGAGGATGCAGGTGGAATCTAGACGGGATTTGGAACCGGGGACACACTACCTCCATCAATTGTCTAAATCCCACTGCACTAATGGCGGATACCGGACGCACGTCTAACACCAACATAGCAGTCAAGGCCTCAGTTATACGTTTTGCTTCAGGATGACTGCTGTCGTACTTCATCCTCATCGCTAGGGACTGTTGGATGGTCAATTGTTTAGTAAAAGTAGTGGTGTTCCTACTTCCTCTCTGGGATGATGAACAACTCCCAGCAGCAGCAACAGCACTAGGAGGAAGTGGTTCTTGATCTTTCCCTATTTTATTTTTATCGGAGAAAGTTTGGTCCTCCATTTATGTTATATTGATATATACGTGTGGCTAAGGCGCACACAAACACAGAAAATATTTTTTTATTTTGTTTGGAGTGTACTTTGGGTGTTACAGCACCCTTTAACGGTCAAGCCAGCCGGCCCTTTACTTATGACACAGGCGCACGCTTGGCACTACTTTGTTGATGCACGTGCGGCTACTGTGCACACAATTCAAAAATAGAAAATATTTTTTTATTTTGTTTGGAGTGTACTTTGGGGGTTACAGCACCCTTTAACGGTCAAGCCAGTCGGTCCTTTACTTATGACACAGGCGCACGCTTGGCACTACTTTGTTGATGCACGTGCGGCTACTGCGCACACAATTCACAAACACAGAAAATATTTTTTTATTTGGTTTGGAGTGTACTTTGGGGGTTACAGCACCATTTAACGGTCAAGCCAGCCGGCCCTTTACTTATGACACAGGCGCACGCTTGGCACTACTTTGTTGATGCACGTGCGGTTACTGCGCACATAGGCCCTGATTCTGAGCCGTTCTCTATTTGCGGTCGTTCGTTCAAAAACAAGGGGTGGCTATTCAAATGGTCCGTACACACATTGCTGTCTGTTCACACCTCTAAGTCTGAACGAGCGAGCAAAACATACGCTCGTTTATTTGATAAAAACGCCCCCTGGCCGCTCGCACCATACGTCATGTCCGCTATTTATTAGATTAATCGAGTACATCGAACAGCGTATGAACTGCTCGCTATTCTTGGGGTTGGTTTTCTCAACCGCTATATTACGAGCAGTTCTGGCTAAAAGACACCCAACTGACGTGGTCGATGACGCTGCTGTTTTAATTATGCACACCCATAAAACGCCCGCTTTGACCTTTAAGCACGCCTGCGTTCTGATCTCCACTCCCTGTTTTTAAGCACCTTCCCCTGTTACCACCCACATACGCCTCATTCTGTCACTCAAAATAGCAGGCACTCGCTATATAGCGTACAAACGATTTTCGGCCGCACTGACTGGTTCCCGCATGCGTACTAAAAACCGTACGCATGCGCAGATGTGCGAACATCGCTCGGAACGAGTGTACTGCCGCTAACGAGCGGCTCTGAATCAGGGCCATAATTCACAAACACAGAAAATATTTTTTTATTTTGTTTGTAGTGTACTTTGGGGGTTACAGCACACTTTAACGGACAAGCCAGCCGGCCCTTTACTAATGGGACACAGGCGCATGCTTGGCGCTGCTCCTTTGTTGATGCACGTGCGGCTACTGCGCACACAATTCACAAACACAAAAAAATATATTTTTTTTTAGCACTTGGGGGGAGCACACCTGACGGACAGAGCACCCCCTGGACAACACTACAGCACCCCTTTAGGACTGGGACACTGCACAGGACTTTGGAGTGGACACAGCCCCTATGGACAACTGACTGCACAACACAGTCCAGCCAGCCCCTATGGACTTTGAAGTAGTGGACACAGCCGCTATGGACAACAGCAGCACAGCACTACACTACACAGCCCTAACTCCCACCCTCCCTCTTCACTGTCCACAGCCGAGTGAGAAAATGGCGCTGACGCGGGTACCTTATATAGGATCCAAAACCCGCGAGACCCGGAAGGCGGGATGATGACGTTTTGCCTCGATTTCAGATCAGAGTCAGGCGGGAAAAGTCGAGCCTGACTCGGATCGGCCTCGGATCGGGGGGGTTTAGATTTCAGAAATCCGAACCCGCTCACCCCTAATATATGTATATGTATATGTGTGTATATATATATATATATATATATATATATATATACATATATGTGTGTGTGTGTATATATATATATATATATATATATATATAAACAAATCACTCTAGCAGCACTCCTCTCCAACCAGTGTATTTAAAAATGCAGGTGCCTTCACATAAAACTGTGTGTATATGGCAGCTCATCAGGTAATTAATACAGGTCCCTACTTGCCCGGCCTTGGCTGCTGCTGTTTGCTGCTGGTCGGTGGTGGAGGGCCTGGAAGGCCGCAAAGTGGCAGCTGGGGCGGGTCACAGTGGGGCTACAGTAGCTGGATGAGGATGGATCAGCTGGGAGGGACAAGGTGGTGGGTCCCCGGTGCGTTACCCTGTGCAGTGTGCACATACACACACCCTTCCCTCATCCCACCCGCACGCAGGCTAGCGGCCACGTACACACAGGCTCTACCCGCGTGGGACTCTCAGGAAGTGGATGCGGGACCGCATGATGTCATGACGTCACGCGGTCATGCAGTACTCCTCTGGGAGCGCTGTGATCAGGGGATTTCTTCAGGCAAAGGGGCCCGTCCATGGGCCCCTTGTGTCCTGCCGAGCCCTAGGCGAGCGCCTACAATGGATAGCGGGAAATCTGGCCCTGCCCACAAGGCCACCTAACACTTGGGTGCTTAAGCTCTGCTGCTTATGTGAGTGTTGTGGTCAGTAATGTAGCAATGTTTATTATCCATGTCCTTGTCCTGCATTCTATTGTAAGTCTTTAGTCACGTACTATTTGTTTATATATTTTCTAAGGGGCTGCGGAACACTTGTGGCGCCATATAAATAAATGATGATAATAATAATAATAAAAAAAACAAGTGTAAAAACACTTTAAAAACAGTGTAAAATTTGCTACCAACATGGCTGCGTGCAGCAGCGGCTCCTGCCCTCTTACCTGAGGGGGGCTGCCACCACTGCCGGCTTAGGTTCTGGCACCTGCTCAATGAATCTGGCAGGCGTCAGGACTAGCGCACATGCATGACCGGTGGTGGCGCCGTGCATGCGCACGCTTAACACCAGCTTCTCGGGGCTGCATTGTTAGCTGCAGTGTGCTGGGCTGCACTGGGAGACAAAAAAAGCAAAAAAGAACAATCCTAAGGGCGCTAATCCAACAGGTGACAGTATAATTACTCCAAAATAACTGCAGCTCTCAACTAAGGGTGTTGTACCCCTTATTAGTGCAATCCAGAAAAAATGTATGTAGGCCCAAAGCCCTACCAGAGAGCGCTGTTAGATTGGTTGAGATACCAAAATTGTTTATTCACATAAATTTAAAATACATATATTGACATAGAAAATATGCTAATTAATTAATTAACCACACATAAAATACCAGCAATTCAATGGTTAGTGATATGCCATAACAATAAAAATAATTAATAAAAATACACATATGGATTTAAGCAATGTCCATATATCAATATGATTGATTAGTATGCACTGTAGAAGGACATTAATCCTGATGGAAAAATGATAGCTAATGTCTTATTTAGACATCTCATGCAATTCAAACAGACAGGACTTATCCACAACTTGTCACTGGCAGCTTTTGTTTTTGCAATCAATTATTCTCCTTATAGCAAACAAATAGAGTCTCCTTGTGTATATAGCCAGTTAGTTAATATAAACAGTCCATGCGGTTAGTAAGCGCTTGTGGAACAATGTTAGTATTCACATGCATGCAAACATTGGTCAGTGGTCATTTGTTCCTATTTCCATTCAACACATAATGTGCATAGTGTTCCCTGCTATTGACCACTGTAGCGGATAGTCACAATCCTCCTATACTCCGCTCTCTCTTTCCTTTAAAAAGCGCTATGACAATTGTCAATATTTTGTTACCGCTTCTGTAATCCAAGTACCATGTGTAACGCGTTTCTCCGCCTAGTGAACACCATCAGCGGCTTCCTCAGACCAATGTAAACGAAAACACATGCGACGTACAATGTTAGTACATAAACCCAGGTGAAGGAGAAAGCTTAAAAAACCTCCCGTGGACTGCTGCTGTTTGCTGCTGGTCGGTGGTGGAGGGCCTGGAAGGCCGCAAAGTGGCAGCTGGGGCGGGTCACAGTGGGGCTACAGTAGCTGGATGAGGATGGATTAGCTGGGAGGGACAAGGTGGTGGGTCCCCGGTGCGTTACCCTGTGCAGTGTGCACATACACACACCCTTCCCTCATCCCACCCGCACGCAGGCTAGCGGCCACGTACACGGCGGCTTCCTCAGACCTGAGGAAGCCGCTGATGGTGTTCACTAGGCGGAGAAACGCGTTACACATGGTACTTGGATTACAGAAGCGGTAACAAAATATTGACAATTGTCATAGCGCTTTTTAAAGG
This sequence comes from Taudactylus pleione, assembly GCA_031769625.1. NCBI lineage: Eukaryota > Metazoa > Chordata > Amphibia > Anura > Myobatrachidae > Taudactylus > Taudactylus pleione. The sequence continues at coordinate 554,669 of JAUIMM010000009.1, read as the reverse complement.
AAAGAGAGAGCGGAGTATAGGAGGATTGTGACTATCCGCTACAGTGGTCAATAGCAGGGAACACTATGCACATTATGTGTTGAATGGAAATAGGAACAAATGACCACTGACCAATGTTTGCATGCATGTGAATACTAACATTGTTCCACAAGCGCTTACTAACCGCATGGACTGTTTATATTAACTAACTGGCTATATACACAAGGAGACTCTATTTGTTTGCTATAAGGAGAATAATTGATTGCAAAAACAAAAGCTGCCAGTGACAAGTTGTGGATAAGTCCTGTCTGTTTGAATTGCATGAGATGTCTAAATAAGACATTAGCTATCATTTTTCCATCAGGATTAATGTCCTTCTACAGTGCATACTAATCAATCATATTGATATATGGACATTGCTTAAATCCATATGTGTATTTTTATTAATTATTTTTATTGTTATGGCATATCACTAACCATTGAATTGCTGGTATTTTATGTGTGGTTAATTAATTAATTAGCATATTTTCTATGTCAATATATGTATTTTAAATTTATGTGAATAAACAATTTTGGTATCTCAACCAATCTAACAGCGCTCTCTGGTAGGGCTTTGGGCCTACATACATTTTTTCTGGATTGCACTGGGAGACTACTCGCGGCTGCTAAGAAGCAGCCACAGCAGTCTCCTGTGTCTGTGGGGGGAGCGATCAAGCTGATCGTGCCCCCAACTGGGCTCAGAGCGCCCTCCTCATCAGCACGCAGCGCCGCTGCAAAACTTTAATTTATTTTCTACCGAAGGGGGCATGGCCACGCCTCCCGCTATTAGGCCGTGCCCCCTTTTACCCCGGCCTGCCGCGGTTCTTGGCAGGCCTGGCTGCGTTTGCACGCAGTCAGCCTATGTTTGCATTCTGCGCATGCATACGCATTGCATTGCGCATGTGTGAACCAGTGCGACTGATCGGGAAGCGTTTGCTTGCTGCGCATAGACAACCCGGCTGATTGAGTGACAGGAGAATCCGTTTGTGGGTGGTGACGGGCTGACCGCTAGAAACGGGGGAGTGGTTGAGCGTCTTAACGCTGTTTCAGAGGCATGCATAATTAAGATGCTGCGTCATAGTACACGTCACATGGTTGAAAATCACACTGCATCACTCGCAGTGCACGCAGTAGGGTATGGTCAGCCACAAGCGATGGTACTCGATGCTACCGATGGTTGCATACACTTCCTGGAGATGACGTGCGCAAGTGAGCGTCTTAAGACAGGCGGCTGGGTGTCTGCATACACAGAGTGATCACACGCAAAGAACGCCTGCCTTTGCCATATTTTCATACGCTGGGTGCATGCAAACGCATCTTGCGAGTGGGTCTGAATTGAGCCCGGTGTCTGTACTTATCTTAACCTTCCTCGGATGCTACGCTGGCAACTTCTGCCGCCTCTCTCCCGGCCATCAAAACAACTGACCCTCGCTGAGGTTCTTGCTCCAAGAGAAAGGAGATCAAATTGTAATACCACAAGGTGGGGTGGTACATATCATCAGAGGAGGCTCCAGTTCTTTTGGACTCTTCCATCATTTTCCTCTCTTTCACAAAAACTGTCCTGAGATTCTGGATCTTACTCCTCACCCATTTAAGTATTGCCTGCTATATTGGACCAACTCCTCCAGTGCCAATAGTTTTTTGGACTTATTGGCATAGTCACGCCAGGTGATGGATTTATAGTCCAAATTTTATATAGAAATACTGATTCCGGAAAGAATAATAAAGCCCACTCCTTGGTGGTAAACTGAAGTCCCGTATATAATTATCCAAATAAGGGATAGTAATATTCTGGAATAGAGATTTGACTCTCGTATATATTAGATCAAAAAATTGTTCATTTTACCGGCTCAAATGGTAATATAATAATAAAATTCCATGTGATATAGTGCCAGAGAGACTGTTGGAGAATTGATCAGAGTTCCATTTAGCACCAATCAAAGCAGCTGGCTGGTTAATAGCATCGGCCAAGTTGTAATAAGCGGAGCTATACAGCCAAAATCTGCTGGCTCCGTATGTACTCACAGCCTCCACCTGTAACGGACTCTCCGCAGTGTCCCGGCTTCTGTGCCTTATGGATGCAGTAAGAAGCAGATATCGCCCACCAGGGCTTTTCACTTATGATGCGGTCTCTATGGTCACAAATGTATCGGATGGCTGGTATCACCCTCAGATGGTTTGCAGAGCAAAGTGTAGCCGGTGTGAACAATCCACAGTCCTTAGGGTTCTTAACGCGTTTCTCCATTTCTTTACAATTCTAACAGTTTCCTCAGAAGAGTTACTTGGTTGTCTTAAGTATCCATGACTTTACTCAACTCATACAATAACATTCCATGATACACGTGAACTAAAAAACAGGGAGGGTAAAAGTAAACTCTGAATAAGAATGCAGTGTAAATACATATCTTTACCAAATGTAAGTAAGGTCAATTGAAGTAAATAATGTTTAGTTTATGTTAGAAGGTTAAGTAATGTTGGTATTCTCCAGATAATGTGAAGATAAACATAGGGCCGAAGGATCAGCACTAGGCATGCCCCCAGGGAATGTGCTAAGGCGTTCATACATATATTGTGATAAAAACATAATAACCTCTTATGCTAAGCTTAACTTCTAAATGAAATAACCACACAGACAACGATAGCTTAGGTCGAAATTAGAATTGGTTTATTTACTAAATTGCAAATTTAATTAAAGAGGGTGGCAAAAGAAGGTGCTACCACTACATAGCTCTAGCCCATATAAATCTTACTACAAACAACTGGGGGACGACTAAAATGCCCCCACCTCTCAAAAATGCGTAACCTGCGCTGTGCAAGTCTCACCGCCCCTTACTTTGGCACAGTCCGGACACTTCCGCAAAGAATAGTGCCCGATTGTCCAACCCACATAGGTAGGACCCATTCGCCGTCCTTCAAAAGGGCAAGTGCTTCACAATGACCGCTTACGCCACATGTGGCCGCTGGTTAGTAGCGCCTTCCCGCCACGCCAGGTTCCATGAACCGCAGCCTGCCACCCAACAACAAAACAGCTAATCAAAAACAGAAAAAATACCTTTAAGAAAAATTCCCATCCCCAAAGGCGATAAATGTACCCCATCTGACCTAAAATAGTGGGCATTCTCCAGAACCAAAAGAGGGTGCCTAATTACAACACCCCCGGCAGCCAACACAAACTTAGCCACTGCAATATTTACCTTCTTCCTGGTTTTGTCCAAAGCAACTACATCTACAGACCCTCTCCAATTAAAACGAGGTACAATTTCCGACCACGCTAAACGTACCCCCGGCCAATGGGACAACACCCTATTCAAATCCTCTCTGACTCTTAGTATCAACTCGATGCCTTTCATCTGACCTACATCATTACCTCCTAAATGTATAATCAACCAATCAGGACGGCCCCATTGCCTCTCATGGCTAAAAAGCAGACCCAAAAGGGAATCCCAATGCAATCCTCGAACTCCTAACCATCTAACTGTGCGGCCGCCCATTAGCATACCCGCTCTTTTAGCTAGGGGGTGTCTTTCAGCCCAAAACATATAGGAGTGGCCCACCAGCCATACTTGCTCCGCAGAGCCCGTGGATGCTGAAAAAGAAAACACCTAACCGTCAGATAGTGTACTTGTGAACCCAAAACCAATGTAAACGAAAACACATGCGACGTACAATGTTAGTACATAAACCCAGGTGAAGGAGAAAGCTTAAAAAACCTCCCGTGGACCACTTGTATAGCCAATTGTAAATTAAGGCCCCCGCGGAGGAAAAATTAAAAAAATCCCTTCACACCACCAGTTTTTGAAAGCTAATCTTTCAAAAACTGACGGGTAAGCAGCTTTTCTGGGTTGGCGCAACATCACAATTTATCGCAACGAACATAACTTTTAAAAGCAGCTGATTTCCACCTCCCCATCTGCTGAATAGCAGCCGCTGGCATTCCTTCAGCCGCAGCGCACGTAGCAGCGCCGATGCGAAACGAGTGAGTACCATAGTCCTCACTCTTCAAGCACAAAGCAAGCAAACATTGCCTAAAAAACGCTGCAAACTGAAATTTCGTAAGAGGGGAAGAATCTACATGAACTAAAAATTGGAAACCCCCCGCCGGCTTCGCTTGACTGTAAAGGCACCCGAGGCGCAAAGGGCAGATGTCAGGTATGGCATGAGATTTAAGGGAAACCCACTTCCCACGGCCAGTCTGATCCGTTTTAGAATGGGGAATTTTACACAAGACTTATTCTTTTTTAATCAGCACGTTTCTGGACAGCAATCCGATGACCTCCGAACGTTTATTGACCGCCACCAGCTCGCTGACCCAAAAGACACCGAAAAAAGCAAATGAAAAAGCACACCGTAAAAGCAATTCTTCAAAATCATTCTCAGCCACCGATGGCAATATTGACATAAGGTCTCGAAGCAATCTTAAATCAATAGGCCTGCGGTCATCCGCAGAAGCAGGTCTATCTCTGGCCCAACCTTTAAGAGCCCTAGATAGCACAAATGTCTTGGTGGGATCAAGTCTCTGGTAAAACTTTGAGTAAAAAGAAATGCCTGCTAACGCAGCAGCCATGGCTGCCCTAGATCTACCCCTTTCGTAGTGACCCCAAACAAACGCTAACAAGCAATCCTCCTGTGACTTAGCCGCATCCCCATACTTAACCCTGTAAGCCTCCCAGTCCTGCCACGCAGATGTGTATGCCCGTAATGTAGATGGTGCCAAGGACTTACGCGCCAGTCCAGCTATGCCTGCTCGATAATCTGCCAGACATAAGGAGGACATGTTAAGCCAATAGGGGCAGCCCCAGGCACCAAAATGCGAAACCTAGAAAATTGGAAACGTGACAAAGCATCTGCTATGTCATTGTCAACCCCTGGTACGTGTTCTGCTGAAAAATTTATGTTAAACTGCAAACACCTCAGCATCAAATGCCTCAGAAGCCTCAAAGCCTCAGGGGAAGATGAGCGCTGATTGTTAACAGCGTGTACTAACCCCAAATTGTCACATCGAAATACCACGCTCTGATTCGCCAATCTGGTGGCCCAAAGCTCCACAGCCACAATTATTGGAAATAACTCCAGCAACAACAGATTGGCCGGGAAACCCCGTGCGACCCATGACAGCGGCCAACGTGCCACACACCATTTCCCTTGAAAAAATGCTCCAAAACCCGTAGAACCAGCCGCATCAGTAAATAATTGCAGAGTGGAATTAAAAACCCTAGAAGAAGGCCATATGAGTTCCCGGTTAAAATTTGACAAAAAGGGAAACCACACTCGAAGATCATCCTTGATTTCCCTAGAGAGGCGGATGGTATGATGCGGCTTTAGCACACCCCGCCGTTGATTTCTCAAGCTTGCGGCAAAAAATCCGCCCCATAGGAATAATTCGGCAAGCAAAATTAAAAGAGCCTAAAAGGGATTGCACCTGCTTCAACCGGAGCCTTTCTAGCTGCAAACATTCCTCTATTTGCTCCAAAAGCTTCTGGACCTTATCTGGACCTATCCAAATAGGACAAACAAGAAGTGAGGCCCTCTGTCTTTTCCTGAGCAACTGGAAGCCCCAAAACATGAAACAACGAGCTGGCTGAAAACAAAATTTCTTGACAAATCTTGCTGTTTCCTGGACCTATAAAGAGAAAATCGTCTAGATAATGGGCAACACCATAATGACCTGTGCCCGTGACAATGCACCAGTGAAGGAAAGTGCTGAATTTCTCAAAATAGGCACAAGAAACAGAACACCCCATGGGCAGACATTTATCCATGTACAACTTACCCTCCAACTTAAAAACCCATATAACGCATGGAATCGGGGTGTAGTGGCAGTAGCCGAAAAGCCGGCTCGATATCTAACTTTGCCATCAACGCCCCAGGGCCAAAACTGCGAATCAAACACAGTGCGTTGTCAAACAACTGATACTGTACCCTGTAAAGCTCCTCGGGAATGGCGTCGTTGACAGAGCCCCCGCATGGGTGAGACAGATGTTGGATTAAACGGAATTTGCCGGGTACTTTCTTGGCACCACCCCCAGGGGGGAAATGCACAAACCCGGCAGGGGTTCTGTATCAAAAGGACCGCACATATGGCCTAATTGAACCTCCGTATCCACTCTCTGCCACACCACCAGTGGTAACTCCCTCGCCGACATGAGATTTCTGCGAGCAACTACTTGAAAGGCAACGGAAATGGGTAAACGAAAACCTAAATTAAAACCCTCAAACAAAACTCAGCATCATCCCGCAAAGGATAACGCGCCAACCACTTACTAAGTTCTTTCAAAATAATGGGTGTTGGCGCCCTATTAGCCCCAGCGCTCTCCCGCTGCTCCGAATGGGAAGCACCACCCCCGCCCTTGCAATCCTTGGCTGGGTGTCCTCCCCCACAATGGCGACAGGAGTGGCGAAAACGACAATTCGACCCTCTAGTGCATTTCCCATCATTGAAGGCAAAACATTTACCTTTTGCCGTGTACCCTGAGCCGCCCTTCCCTACTCCACTCGGCTTCTTATACTGACTCTCTGATGGGTTTTTATTATGCTGGGTTACCTCTAGCCACACTTCCATGTCTTTTACCCCCAAAGGCATGACCAAATTTCCTTCCTGTTTACGACAGAATTTTTCGTCGTAATCTCTACAAACATAACCCCGAGAAGCCAAGAACATATCGTGAACGAGATAAATGTTTTTAAGCATGTTCATGTGCTCTCCAGGCCTAGTTTCAAGGTAACAAGCCGCAAACACTAAAACACCCTTTCTTATCTTTTCCCATATTCTGTTCCTTAAACCACTCGTAATAGCCGTATTGACGCAATGCACCATATCAGAATATGGTGGCACTTCAACAGGCGCAGCTGTCTTCTCAGGACCCTTGCTCTTTGCCGCTTTCTTGACTATGCGGTGCGCAATAAATTTTGCTAATTTCCGCGGGCGTTTAGGGGACCCCGACGACTCGCTGCTAGTAGATGAATCAGACGAATAACTGTCATTGGAAATCTGTGCAGATATCCTCCAATATCACTCCTGCCGTCCCCGTAGCATTGCTCCCTGATGCCGCAACTTCGTCCCGAGACACGTTCCTCTTTCTCCGTACCACCGCGTCTGATACCTCAACGGTTGCTGAAACACTAGGGAGAACATCAGGTGTGGCAAAAGACGTGTTAACATCCACGGAGGACACTGACTCAACAACTGGTGTTGGGGGAGGGAGAGGTGGGGTCGGAGGAATGGGAGGCGCCTGCGGTGCAGTAACCGGAAAATTCTGACTCGATGTGGAAATCGGGCTAAAATAAGGAGTGGAAACCACTGGTGATTGCGGAAAACTCGGCAACCAGGATCCAGGTGAAGCGTAAGCAGGGTGCCAGGAGCCATGTGGGCTAAGTGGCTGTTGCGATCCAAAAAGACTCGGCTGACCATAGGGAAGCTGGCTAAATTAGGGGCCGAGGGGGTGTAGGAGGAGTAAGAAACTGTCATGGGGGGAAAAGCGGAATGCTGGGGAAAAACATGGTGCGCTGCTAGGGACCAAGTGGTTTGCACGGCGTGTGGAGAGGAGACCACCGAGGGTAAGTGCGAACTGATCGCATGCGACCCTGACATCTGAAAAAACGGCTGCCGAGCCGTACTGACAGCCGGCACAGCCTGAAAAAAAGGGGCATTAATGGGCAAAGTGTTAACAGCATAACCCGCAAAATTATTAAGCGAGTTTAAAATAGTGGGCCCATGGCCTGCACATACGCAGCTGAACCGGCAGGTGGCACCCTATTCAAAAATCTGACAGGCTCAGCCATCCCAGGAGCTGCAGAGCTCTCCCTCGCAGCCCCTAAAATGGCGCCCGCAGAGGTAGCAGCTGGCAAGGGCCCTGAGAACTCCGCAGAGAGGCCAGGGGTCCCCCTGCCACTTGCCGCTTCATCATTTATCATTAGCACAGCCGGGGATTCCCTGTCCCCGGCATGCGCCTTGTCACCTGACACCCTACCTGCCCCAGCGTCCACCGCGCAGCCAGGGAGGACACCGGAGCCGCGATGGACGCCAGGACCGCCGGGAGGTAAGCCCAGCAGCTGCGCTACCGCTGTCGGGGATTCTAAATCCCCGACTCGCGGGGGGTCATCACCTCCCTCCGCTGGCGCGGGGGCACACGCTCGACTTGAGCGCGCGCCTGGGCCACCAAGCTCCACCGCCGCATGGACAGGCAGCGGGGGCCCAGAGGAGGGAAGATGGGGAGCCGCCTCACCTCCCGTTTGGGAAACGGGCTGAACTCCGGCGGGTTCCCCAGGTGAAGGAGGGCCCGCCAAAAGCACAGGCCGGCGATAGCCTGCGGCCGAGAGTTGGCGAGCTGCCTCCGCTAAACGGAGGGGAGGGGGTGTTGAACGCTTGGGACGGGGCATCCTGACAGGGAAAGGGAGAGGAAAATCCAATGAGGAATAAAAAAGAAAAAAGGGGTGGTGAAATAAAGCAGACATAGGGGGGTCAAACGAGGTTTGGTGTAAAATTAACTAAAGAAATGCAAGATACAAAATTTTATAAACAAGAAGGTTAAGAAAAATGATAAGGGAAAATGAGGCTTAAACAGTAGAGGACAGAAAAGCTGGCACAACTCCTGAGGTAATACAAGAGCGATACAGGTTTGACTTATCTGGTTTCCAACTGAAAAAGAGGCAGAACCTTATTCAAATTCCGCCTTAAATAGTACAACCTAAATGTACACGCCCCTAACAACCTTAATTGGCTGACCCTAAATGATAACCAAATACCTCACAAACTAGAATCTGCCTAGCAACAGCTTCTTTAGGCTACCCATCACAAATAATGTAGAACTCTTAAATAGTCTCCGGCTTAGGCATCCCTCGTCTAGTCTAATACTCATGACATACCAGCCAAACATTTATCAACGAGTTTTATCATACGCAACGAGTGATGAGAATCGTTGCATATATCAAATGGTGCTCCAGCCAATCAGCTCCCAACTGCCCATTATCATATACAAAGAAGTTTATCACTTGTTGCATGTGATAATACTAATTGATAAATAATTTTGCATATCAGTACACAGCCTTATCTGCATCATAATAGACATTCCCTGGGGTTATGCCAACTGCAATGCCACCTCCCTGTATTCCTCCCCTAAAAAATACCCTTTATTTGCTGTGTGCACCAGTGACATCCGCTCTACATACCTCTCAACTTCCTATGAGTCAGTTGAAATGTGTCTGCTCATTGGACAGTGGGATAGTCCTTTTAAAAGAATCGGTATGTAATGCCGGCTGTCGGGATGCCTCCTGTCACAATACTGACAGCGGCATCCCAATGGTTGGTATCCCAACAGGGGTCGGGTATACCTCCCCTACCCCATTCTGCCCCTAACCCTCCTTTCTTCTAGCCTAACCTAACCCTCCCCACCCCGCACCCTAACCCTTCCCATTAGTGCTTAAACCTAAGTCTCCCCCCTTCGTGCCTAAACCTAAGTCTCCCCCCTTCGTGCCTAAACCTAATCCTCCCCCCTTAGTGCCTAACCCTAACCTCCCCCCCCAAAACCCAACACTAACCCCACTATGTAACCTAAACCTAACACACATCCGCCTCCCTCCACAGCTAGCACTAAGGACGCCCCAGACTTATCTCGTTCGTGCAGGCATCCTTCTGTGTTCTCGCATCGGGAATAAGATGGGCGTCTTTGTTTTGATGCCTATCTTAAGTCCCTTGTCGGGCTTCAGGCTTCGGGATTTAGAACTACCTCCCCTTTCAAATTGGGACTGAACCGTATAGATCAGCGCAGTTGGGAGGTATGCACTATAGCTTCTCAATTAAGCTGACTTCTGCTTTGTAGACGTGACGCTGGTTTTACATGTCAGAGTGCAGTCTAGTACAAGGTATTTGTTAGGTTTAGTTTCAGGTTAGCATTTGACCTATGATTTACATTAAGCTCAGTTAACTGAAGTTATCCAAGCCACAAGCTTAAACTTTAAACCTAATGCATTTGGGCTTTTACTATTTTTTCAGATGCTCCTCCTTACCAAGTAAAATTACATCGTTATCTATGTCTTTCTGAATAAAATCATCAATTCAAATCAAACGCAGCAGGTCTGACAATAGATGGCCGAAGAATAGTGGGAGTATGGATGCTCTTGTCTCACTGCAGGGTGTGTATATCACAAACTGTGCCATTTGATTTCAACATATCTATTCCTCCTGCAGAGTGGCCTCACTACACCCATAAAAATAACAAGGCCCCAACTGAGTTCCAAATAAAGGAGATGTCTGTCTCTTATAGCAGCCAAGGGATGAGTCTGTGAATGTGCCCTGCCACAGTACGCATCGATTTTCACAAAACAAATAACGTAGAACATTTCAGTAACAAAGATTACTTCTTACTTCAAACTCCATCGCTACCACAGTGATGAGCTACAGTTGTTTTTTGATTGGATAAATGTTCCATGTGTAATGTACATACCAGTAACTATATACAAAAGAAAATCAGGATGACCTGGCCTGGCAATGGAGATAAACAGACATGTCTCTTTAGTGCTCCATACACTAAATTTAATCTACATTAATTCTCACAGAGGCAAAGGGGAGTACCAGTATAATAGATATCAAAACGAAAATATGTATTTAATCTAGGTTAACTCCACTAAGCACAACTACTTACCGAGAATACTAAAGAAGTAGGTTACAGTAGTGTGCTCCCCTTGCTCTGTATAGTTGACTGCTCCTGCACTTGTTTCCTGCTCTAGTGACTGTGGCATCCTGAGGCTCATCCCCTCTCCTAATAGCTTTAATAGTCAGAGCCAACCTGGTCTCCCCAGTTGCCCAATCCCTATTAATAGATAAGTAAATTACTCAGAACAGCCTGGGAACAAACATCCGTTAGATGTTTCAAAACTGATACCCCAGTTTCAGCCTAGCAGCCTACTGCCCACCAGAACTCAAACCAAAATATTTGCTGCCTCGCCTTTCACAGTCGCAGCAATGCCTTGCTGGGACTGAGAAGGTCCCTAAATCCACCAACCAACCATCTTAAAAAAATATTTTGCAGCTGCAAGTAGATTTGTCAATTAATACATATTTCCTTTGGAACTCCACAAACCTGTTGGTTTTATGGTGGTGTAACCATGCCCCCATTCCTACTCCACTAAACTTTGGCATGTTTAATTATCCTTAGGGTAAGAAATGTAATGAGGTCACCACCCGGGCGGAGATAACTGTGATCCTTAAAGAGGATTGAGTGATCATTATGCTTTGGCTAAAGGGCCTCACTGCTAAATGTTGATTTCAAACAGTTCAAACCTTTAGCAAGGTATTAACAAATAGGCTGATCTTGGTGCATCTAGACCAAGTTGATTTCTTTCCCAGCCACCAAGCAGCAGATAATACTCTGTATAATAGGTCATATACCTGATTTATGCTAATAAAACAGCTTTTCCTGCTTGAGCGGTGGTCTTAGATGTGAAAATGCCTTTGATATTGATTCTTATGCTAGTCTGCAATCTCTAGGTTTTAGTAGATACTCCATTTGGCTGTTGCGACCTCATATTACAACCCTTCTGCCTAAGTTTTGACCAAAGGCTTTTTCTACTATTCGTTACTCATTAAGAAGGGCACCAGCGGGTACAATGCCACAGTTCACTATAAATTTTGGATTCTAGAACTTTTACCTTGTATTTTCATAACAAGGAGCAGCGGCATGCAGCCTAATGATCAGCGGTCTTTGTCACTGATGCATTAGAAGGTTTGGACTTTGTTGTACCCAGTAGGCAGGTCATGGTTCCCTGTCCTGGTTCTTAGCATGGTAAGCTGGTGTCACAAGTACAGAAGGGTGCTCAGAAAGCCAAGGTATATGGAGAGGTCAAGGATATTCCACAAGGATATAATCAAGATTAGACTTAATAATGAACTCTGTCTTAAACAAAGAAACACTATGGGCCATATTCAGTTTGGCTGCGAAAAGTCGGAAACGGCGATAAATTATCGCCGATGACGTCATTTTCGCATGTTTGAATTATCCCCGTATTCAATTTCAAAGACTTTTCGCCGGTGCGAAAAGTCTTTGAAAAAAAACGGGGATAAGTTTTCACCATGTTTTACATGGCGAAAAAAAGTGCAGAATTGGGGTTTAGGGATGCAGGCTTAAAAAAAATAGCCTGAACCCCTGGGAATAGCCCCTAAAAATGAACTGTCAAAAAAAAGTTTTTTCAAAAATTAGGGACACCCCCCCCAAAAAATAATTTAATTTTGGGGTTAAAAAAAAACAAAAACAAAAAAAAATGGGGAACACGTTTTTAAATAACTAAATTTATTCATGGGGGTTCCCAAGTATGCGGCAGGTGTTTAAAAGAACGCGGGTGGTAGCGGCATGTGCATTTTTGAAGAATTTTCAAAATGCACTTTAGGGACTTAAAAATATGCTTACCCCCATTTTCATGTACCCCAAATTTGATAGATTTAATTTTTTTGGAAAAATAACTATTCCTAAGTGCTATTCTTCAGCACTTCTCCATAGCCGCAAATATGCACCTGCCGCGGCTATTACAAACCCTGACTTCCTTCAGCAGGCAAAAATGGGAGTACCCATAGTGATCCCCCATGTCTGGACATCTTTAGGGGGGTCCCAGGCATATTTCCCGAAAATTCCCATTTTTTTTTCGTAGATCCAATCTCGTCAGGTCCTGTTTTCGCTCCTTTTAAATTGAATACGGGGATAAAGCGGGCACGCGCCCGATACTTTATCCCCAGAAAAGCTCCGATGTGGAGCGAAGAGTCCACCACGGACTTTTCGTTCCCTATGGCCCAATAAGCGGTACCAATTCAGCAATACAGAAGGGAACACAAAAACTGTCCAGATCATACTTGGGATCATGTGATACAGAAGTGCTGAAACCTAGGTTTGTGAGCCTAAATCTCTGACAGCATGCAGCAGCCAGAACATAGTTTAAATAAACTGCCTTTGAAACTGCTGCGGTGCTGATCTCAGTGATCTCTTGACTGTAAGGATAAAAAATATTTAAATGTGTCAATCACTCATCCTTCTAGAAGTAGAAAGCTGTTGGCAGTAGATCGGCATTAGTGTGCAGCCCAGGGAGAAGATGAGATGCCAGAGGACGTTGGGCACAGTAACTGCGACATACAAGCTCTCTTTCTCTATGCTGCTGTTTTTGTGACCACCATAACAATCAGCATTCCTCATTCTTTGCTCTGTATGAGGTTTCAGCTCTATAGAGAATTAGGAAACTTCAAAATAAATTTGGATAAATTAGAAAATCTTACAACTAAATGACTCTCCTGAGGTGATAAAATAAAACTCCTTAAGAACAATTGTAAATTTCTGTGACAGTTGAGCAAATTAGAAATACCTGGACATAGAATTAACAGGAGCCTATTGAACTGGAATAATATGTACATCTCCTGCACTGTCCACATAGAGTAACTGCATGTATGATAAATATCTTGTCCCCATGTGCTCCTCTACTTATTTCAAACTTTCACATCTTCGTCCCTGCTTCTCTTCTCAGTACCGGATTATGGGGTGGGGGGGTGACAGGGGCTGTCGTCCAGTGGACCGCACACACATACGAGGGGACTAGAGGCACAGGTGGAGTGCTGCCTGCGCTGCTGCATGATCAGTAGGGCACGGGCAGACCCCTGTAAGGGGACAGTCCGGGGATCCGTGGTGCTGAGTAACTTTATTAAACCGATGGTGCCAGTGGCCGGTGCATTAAAGTTTGTTTTGTTTTTTCGGTGCAGCATGTGTGTTAACATGATGTCACGCAGCGATGCTCCCACTGAAAGAGAGCAGGCTGCCGAGGAGCTGTGCTGCAGTGAGCAGCCGGAAGACAAATAAGGTAAGTGTGGGGGCTGGGCGCTGCGGAGTGTGCCAAAGAGACTGAAGGGGTCTGTGAGAGGGTCATTGGGGGGGAGGGGGGGCACTGTGGCTTTAGGCATGTTTGCCGACATTCTGGCTGCCAGGGAGCAGCCAGGTGGGCATAGTGAAAGGGGGGAGTAAGCATGACGCAGCACAGGTGTGGCCGGGGATATTACCATGCATTAGGGGCGGAGCAGGGCCGTCATTGTGTCATTTTGGCCCTGCCCCGCTACAGAATGGGCGAGATTACCGGCATTGTGAAACAGGGGGCAGAGTCATGATGATGTAATTCAGCGCAAATCGCAACATGGCTCCCCATCGCTTGTGTGGGAATTGCGGGGGGCCCGTGGGCGAATCGGGAGAGTGGACAAGTATGCTTATGGGTCTGATGCAGAGCGCGCAATGCCGATGTTTTCGCAGTTGAGTGATAATCGCCTGTGGCACATGCGTCTAAATCCTACTACACAGGCGTCATGGTACATTACCGTGGTCGCTCGCAGAGACTATTTACTCTCAGTGTGATTAACAGTCAGGGACCATTTGGGGTAGGTAATGGAGTGACAGCAAAGTACACAGGTATGTCGAGACCATTTCGGGGGCGTGTCGCAAACCTGCAACTGCGATCCCATAGCAAGAAATATGGCTCTGGTGTCTCAGTTCCAACAGAGATTCTGCGGGACCATCAGGAATTCAATAATCTAATGATCTGTGACCAATGCTGCATCTTTGTACGCAGATGCTGCAACATTTTATGTAGACGCTTGGATTTGCCATGCTGCAGGTGGGCGTCTCAATACATCTCCCAGCGACTGCGACATTTGTATATTTTCACATAGCAGCTGAGTACACATAAGCAGCAGCGGCTGCGGCATTAGCGTACAACTCTGAATCAGGCCCAATATTCTTATTTTGGATCTCGATGCAGCTGCCCAAAATATCGATATTACATATCACTAGAGTGCGCCCAGAGTCTATAGAGTATGCGCAGGTCACCGGGAAAATGGCCGCGGCAGCCATTTTCCCTGTACTGCGCATGCGCAAACAATGAGAATGGCCGCGGTGGCCATTTTCCAGTCGTTTTTACAGCGCCGGGCCCCCACACCGACGTGGGACTCCAGAGAGGTAAGTAATACTATGGGTGCAGGGTGTGCAGTGCGAGGCCCCCCTGAACCCAGTGTGCCCCATACACCCTGCACCCATTATAGATATGCCCCTGGTATTGACATGTGCACCAGCCCCTTGCTGGGTGTAAAAGATCAGTCTTCCTTTTACCATACTTATGACTTAGAATGGCACAGAACTGTAGCTACATGCCCACCACACTCCCATAAGACACCAGGGGGAGATGTACTAAGCCTTGGAGATGGATAAAGTGGAGAGAGATAAAGTACCAGCCAATTAGCTCCTAACTGCCAGTGTACAGGCTGTGTTTGAAAAATGACAGTTAGGAGCTGGTTGTTTTGTACTTTATCTCCGCCTCTCCAGCCCCGGCATCCACCTACAATGCAGACCCACCTTACCGCATCGCGCCAGCCCTGTACACTGCCACAGACAATATTAATCCAATGGTCTTCAAAAACCAAGTTATCACACTGCTTTTGACAAATAGAAAGAAAAACAGCAATAATAACTGTTGAATATTGTATATTTATCCATACTTGCAAGTTTACACAGCTGAGAAGCATATTTAGTTTTATGCTTGACAAAGTCTTTAATTACTGGGAACTTAAGCAAGATAGTGCACAGTGGGAGAGCAGTTCTTTCACTCTATAATGTTTCTAAGAAAGTAAGGGAATTATAATACAGTTATATAAAGAGAGGACAATGGTTGACAGGGGTCAGAAATTTGACAGCTGACAGAAAACATGCTACTTATGAAGGTCTGAAAATTTAAATTAAATTTCCTAATTTTAAAATGGATTAAAGGTAGGCAAGCAATAGCCTGAGCCCCCAGTGAGTGGCTGGGCATTAGGCCCAGTCTACTCTTTAGTAACAGCTAGGCCTCCAATGTGTGACATAATGTGTCTAATGGGTACTACTCTTAAGCATAATGTGAATAAGGGGCTATACTGTGTGGTGTATAAGGGGTACTACTATGTGGCATAATGTGTATAAAGGGTACAAGTACTGTGTGGCATAAGGTGAATAAGGGGCTATACTGTGTGGTGTATTAGGGGCACTACTATATGGCATAATGTGTATAAGGGGTACTAGTACTGTGTGGCATTAGGTGAATAAGGGGCTATACTGTGTGGTGTATAAGGGGTACTACTATGTGGCATAATGTGTATAAGGGGTACTAGTGCTGTGTGGCATTAGGTGAATAAGGGGCTCTACTGTGTGGTGTATTAGGGGCACTACTATATGGCATAATGTGTATAAGGGGTACTAGTACTGTGTGGCATTAGGTGAATAAGGGGCTATACTGTGTGGTGTATAAGGGGTACTACTATGTGGCATAATGTGTATAAGGGGTACTAGTACTGTGTGGCATTAGGTGAATAAGGGGCTATACTGTGTGGTGTATTAGGGGCACTACTATATGGCATAATGTGTATAAGGGGTACTAGTACTGTGTGGCATTAGGTGAATAAGGGGCTATACTGTGTGGTGTATAAGGGGTACTACTATGTGGCATAATGTGTATAAGGGGTACTAGTACTGTGTGGCATTAGGTGAATAAGGGGCTATACTGTGTGGTGTATAAGGGGTACTACTATGTGGCATAATGTGTATATGGGATACTAGTACTGTGTGGCATTAGGTGAATAAAGGGCTATACTGTGTGGTGTATAAGGGGTACTACTATGTGGCATAATGTGTATAAGGGGTACTAGTGCTGTGTGGCATTAGGTGAATAAGGGGCTCTACTGTGTAGCGTAATGTGAATAAGGGGTAAATAGGAAACATTGTAAAGAGACATATGAAGATGACACAGTTGTAGGAGGGCACACATTTATAGGGGGGCTTCGAACACCCTAGCACCAGCCCTGGGAGTGTGTTAATGTTATGTGGCAAATTCATGTTTTGTAGGGGCTGTCGTGGGAGGTGTAGTTATGTTTTGTGAGGATGTAACAATGCTATGTGGGGAGGTTTAGTAATTCCAAAGTTGTCAAAGTGGGCTGGTATACAGCATATAATACTAAAGATCTGTATAAGTCAGCCTTTCAGGAAATATCCTTCTCTGGAGATCCAAATGATGCTCTTCTCTAAGGGGTCTATTCAGTATCACTTAATTTTCACCTTCTTTTGTAGAGATTAAGTGTGGGGCCCATTCATCATAAAGGTAATGCAGGAGATATCACAGATATCTCCAGCTTACCTTTTATTTCCGACGTGGCCCGATGTCCTCTTTCACATACACTAATACGGGGACAGAAATTCATCAATCTCTGAAAATACAATATTTTCTGAGCTAGACTGCGGGAGCATTTGCAATCTTCAGTTGGTGTTTGCTCCCGAACTTGGTGCTCATCCTGCTCCTTACCTATGGGAAGGAGTCCCGGGTTGCGTAGAGGGATCCTTTCTGATCCCTCTGCCCCTGTCCGGCTTCCTCCGCAGGGTGCGGGAGCTTTGTTCACCTGCGTGAACTCCAGTTCACGCAGGGGCACTAGCACTGAAAAGTCGACTCGACAGTGCTAAGTTTCACTGCTCTGAACAGGAGCAGTGAAGCCGCCTTGGGGAGACAGCTGATTTTCGGATCAGCTATCTCCGCGCCGGAGCAATGATGAATTACTACAGTGCTCGCGGCGAATTAGCATGTTAATTAATGGGGTTCGTTCCCCTTTGTTGTGCTCTAGAGTGCCCTTTCTAGGTCCAGTTCTGGACCTAGAGTGAACACAAGTTCATACACAGTTGGCAACCATCATCTGTCATCCCGCGCCCTCTGTTGCAAGTATACGAGCAGTCGGCTGACCGCCCATACAGCACGATGTACAGATATAGCTGCAGATATATCTGCCATTGGCTGTGCAGCACAGCCGACGTGATATGTCTGTGAAAGACGTTGTTCACAGACATATCGTTGGTACCACTGGCCGAGGAGCACACAATATATTGCCCGATCAATTGATCAGCCAATATATCTGCCAGTGTGTACCTAACTTTACAGACACCACGTGTCCAATTTAACAAGTTTTTAGTATTGTAGGCAAAAACCAGGGTTTGTATTGAGAAATCAAGACTATTGGGAGGAAGGATGGGGTGTTTTAATAGACAAAGCCTAAAAAGTAAAGGAAATCTAATTTAGCTCTGTCTTATGGGACCCGTACATTATTAACCAATTACCGGCAATTCCCCTTTTGCAGATGATTGTGTAAAATAATTGCAATGTATGGTGTTCACCGATTGCCGGTTACAACGAAAAGGTGATCGTAATCGGGAAATCAAGTTGTCCAACATGATGGATTTCACAGACCATAGAGGGCTGTAGATTGCTAGTGCATGGTAATGAGCAGTCGATTTGCCGACTGTTACTAGAAATATGATGAGCCTTTCACGATTGGCAGATCTGATATTTGCTGAAAATGATCTGCAAATGACTAAAAAAAACTATCTGTACAGTATGGGTGCATATTGATGGATTGGAGAATCGTGAAATCAGGGAAAAATACACTGAGTTGTTGACAAATGTTTTTTCTGATTGTTGATGTATGAGCCCCATTATACCCCTTTTACACCGGAGCTTAAACCCCGGTTATTCCAGGGTTAACCTGGGCAGCTCCCTGGTGTAAAAGGGGAGAGGGTTGGATCGCCAGGTCGAGTAACCCGGCAATCCAACCCAGATAACTAGCAGGGTTTAACATGGGAGTAGCCCGTGAAACCCTGCTGTGAGAACAGCGCACTCTGGGTCACGATGACCTGGAGTGCACTGCTAGCCGGCCAATTGGTCCAGCTTCAGTGGCGCTTGGAGATGATGTCATCTCCAAGCGTCCACTTGCACGCCGGGAAAGCCGGGTCTATGAAGACCCGACTCCGGTGTGAGCGACGCCGACTCGGGAATATCCTGAGTCGGCGCGGGCTATTCCGGGTCTGATCCGGATAGGAGCTCTGGCCCTCATTCAGAGCCGCACGTTAACAACAGTATGCTCGTTGCGTTCCGATGTTGACTAACCGCGCATGCGTCGGTGTTACACTGCGCATGTGCGTACGGCAGATTGCGAGCTTTTTTTCTCTCGTTCCTAAAATAGCGTACAGGAAGTGACATGTCAAATGTGATTGCCAGAACAGGGCGTTTTTGGGTGTTGACGGGGGTGGAGATGAAAAAACGCAGGCGTGGCGAGGCGTTTTTGGGGCGTACATACATTAGCAGATGCGAACGTCAAATGTGTTTGGACCGTCTCATACGTCACTGGAACATCCGCTTTCCCTTCAAAATGCTCGCACAGCTTAGGGTCTGGATTACTCGACCACATTGGCGATGGCCTTCTCCTCCGTCCCGGGACTCAACGATGGTGTTGCGATTAATCGCGGCTGGTCAGTAAAGTAATTAGTGTTGGATTGAAACCCGGCTTGGTATGTGTTTGGAAAGCAGTTTATTGGGATAGCACAAAAGCGTACGCAGGTGGAAATCAGAGCTGCTAATGTCATGATTACACAATCAATTAGCGTACATTTTTGGTTTTTTATTTTGGCCACAATTTGTTGGTTATGGCCTATTGTAACAATAATGTCATCATGTTTTAATTAGCTCCCCTTTTTTTTGGTTTACTGTGGAATTTGCATCGCTATGTGATTTTTTAAACGTTCCTTAAAGAGGCCTTTTTTTTTTTTTAAGAGGGTCACTTTTTGCCTTTAGGGCCAGGATTAAATGTAACCCATTTGTACAATAATGTCACAATACAATCTCAGTTTTTTGTTTTAAATTTATTGTTTAAACACAAACAAATTGGCCTAATATTTTGTTGCCTTTTTTTGTGGCAAAGATATTTGTTAATTAAAAAAAAAAAACCATAACTGCTAACATAAGCGTAAATACAAAATTTAAAAACATTTCACAAGAAAGGAGAGGGAAGTTTTGACCAGAAAGGAATATGAGCCAAGCACAGAAGGAGTGTGGGAAAAGTCGCCATTGCTGTCACCGTTTTCTCGGCCGTTTGGCTGGGTGAGGGTGGGCGCCAGACCGGGTCCGGGATGCCATCGGGCTGGCCTGTCCTGAGGCAGATGTTGTGCCTCTGGACTAGGCACAGGGCTAGGCACATTTGGAGGATTGGCTGATGTTGTGCCAGAGGTGGAGGATCCTGATGTTCCGGCAGGAAGGGAGGTCGGCTCCACCATGTGCTGGCGAACGAGCTGCTCCAGGGCATCGGCGATGCGGATGTTGGCCCTGGTATTTTCCGCCAGGGCCTGACCAATGGTCACGTTGGCCGCAGCATTTTGCTCCAGGGCCTCAGCCACCCGTAGCAGACTGGCGTCCATCCTCTGCAGAATCTCCGTATGGAAATCCGATTTAAAATTGAGTTCTGTGAGGAGGCCCACTGCCTGCGAGGGGGCACGCCCTGGACTGGCTTCTGCAGGGTCCTCAGCCGGATGTACTGGTTCCTCCCCTGCAGAGCCAGCAGAAATTCTGCGGCCAAGGCTCCCCTCTGGAGCAGACTCATCCGCCTCTGTCTCTGTTTGGAAAATTGCGAAAAGACTCACATTAGAATCTACATATTGGCACAATAGCATTTCAGAGTTGGTGACATCACAAGACTTACCTTGGCCAACATGAGGAGCCGCAAAGTCTGGCATGTCCGTATCCATGTTGGACACGCCAAACACCTCCACAGCCTGCACACATCCCTGTGCCAGCTCTTCTAAGTCTGTCAACTCCAATGACACAGGGGTGGGACCCCCACCTGTCCCCCTTGCATGCCTAGCCCTGTCGGCAAGTTTTTGCTTGAGACGATATTTGAAGTCTGCCCATCTGTGGAATGAAATTGGACCCATTATCCTTTTTTTTACAATGGGGTTTGTTTATAGGATGGGAAAGTGTTTACTTACCGCCGTTTGACATCCCGGGCTAGACGGACATAATCACCCACCCTATTGACAGCAACGGCGACCTCCTCCCACATTCTCCACTTCTGGCTTTGGCTCATATTCCTGGCTGCCTGGGGCAGGATGTCAATGCACTTCTGGATCAAAACCTCCATCTCCTTGCTTGTGAAATGTGGCTGCCTTTTTTTTTTGGCAGCTTTGGCGGGTTGACTGGGGCCAGCAGTCTCTTCCATCTCATCCTCCTCACCTATTTGGGTAAATATGCAGATTTAGCCACTTCACAACTTGACCAATATATTTGGTTTAAAATAATCATTGAGACAAAATGCATGAAGGCCTTACTGCCGGATTTTTGCCCATTGTTTCCCTGGTCTGAAGCCATGTCTCTGCTTCCAGAATGAAATCAACCAGAAATTCAATGTGATTTCGTGACGTATTTATACATGCGTCCTTTGTTTGCGGCCGCATCATTGATTGTGCGTCCCTATGATTCATCCTTAATTTGTGCGGGAAAATAAACACTATTTATGGCTTGGTGTGTGTGGAGTCGAGGTTGGGTTGTTGGATTGTTGGCGGTTAAGTTGTTTGGATTTGGTTGTTTGCGGTTGGAGGATTTGGCAGAGTTGGTTTTTTGTTTGGTTTTGCTACAGTTGTTTTGGTTTTCCGTTCGCATTTTTTTGCTTTTTTCCACATCCTTTCCTGATTTGGTAAGTTTTGTGCAGTCTAATTTGTGGCCAATTGGTGTCTACTTCTGTTTTTTGGTTAGCTATTTTTTTTTAACACTAATTTCATCTTTTTTAGTTTGTTTTGGCTTTCGGACCCAAAGACCTTTTTTTTGGAAATCTTATATATTCGAGTTGGGTAAGTCCATTTTTTTTCTTGCATTTGCAAATTAATTACCGCATTTTTGATTGTTGGTGTAGTGACTTGCATTTGCGAACTAATTAACGCATTTTTGACTGTTGGTGTAGTGACTTGCATTTGCGAACTAATTAACGCATTTTTGACTGTTGGTGTAGTGACTTGCATTTGCGAACTAATTAACGCATTTTTGACTGTTGGTGTAGTGACTTGCATTTGCGAACTAATTAACGCATTTTTGGCGGCTTATTCATCATGTAAACCAGTTTTGCTTTTCCCTTTTCCATTTTTGGGGGCCATTTGAACCCTATTTGACGTACGGTGTGCAATGTCGTTTTCCTCGATGGCCAAATGTGTGTTTCGCCTATTTTATGTGTTGGCTTGCAACAATTTGAACAACAAAAATTCACCCTCTAAATTTTTGATGTCTCATTTTTGGCTTTTTTACAGTTTATACGTATCATGACAATACCCCGGCATGTAAGCAGCTATGGATGGTATCAGAAAGCTAAGTTGTTTTTTGTTACTTTTGGGGTGGCTCAAAAGCCTTACATTGTAAACTTTGAATTTCAGGTAGATCTGGGGCGCATTGTTCTGGCCCTGCTCCCTGAAGACGACCAACCTCAAACTCGTCCCAGGCGTAGGCATCGTAGGCATGCAAGGCCCCAGATATTTCGAACACGTGTCACCCTTTTTGGAATGCCCGATGATGAGGTTTTAAGACGCTACCGTCTACCTCCCAAAATCATCATAGACACTCTCTCATTAATAGAAAGTGATCTTGAGCGGCAAATTGACAGTCCAACAGCAATACCACCACTTACGCAATTTATGGCGGTGTTACATTTCTGTGCCTCAGGATCGTTTCAAACAACGGTGGGAATAGTGGCGGGCATCTCCCAATCCTCCTTTTCCCGGATCCTGAGGGCAGTGATGGAGGCACTTTTCAAGCACCTCCATCATTTTATTAAAATGCCTTTGGATATGGGTGCCCTTAGTGTGGCCAAGGCCAATTTTTACCAAATAGCTGGCTTCCCACACATCATAGGGGTTGTGGATGGTACTCACATACCACTTCAGCCTCCAGCACGGCTGGAGGCAATATTTAGAAACAGGAAACACTATCACTCCCTGAATGTAATGGTGGTATGTGATGCCTCCCTCCAGATCCTGTCCCTGAATGCTAAATTACCCGGAAGTGCTCATGACTCCTTCGTCATCCGGCAATCAGGGATATGGCAGAAATTAACCAACCTACAAGCTGGTGATGCGTGGCTTCTGGGTAAGTGGAGACCTTTAGTACATAACAATGTTAAGCTTGATACACAGTGTTCCTGATGTGGTCTATTTTTGTTCACAGGAGACAGTGGATACCCTTGCATGTCCTGGCTGCTCACTCCTTATTTGGCTCCCACACCAGGGCCACAAAGTGCGTATAATTCCGCACTTACAGCCACCAGGCAAGTGGTGGAGCACTGTATCGGCCTTTTAAAAGGCCGATTCAGATGCCTCCACCGCTCTGGTGGCGAGCTCATGTATTTGCCGGATATGGTATCGAAAATTGTGGTCCTGTGTGGGATATTTCACAACATTGCCATAAGGAGTGGTGTCCCAATGCAGCCAGAGGATGCCTTACCTGAGGATGGCCCCCCCGAGGTTGGTCAGAGGTCAGTATGTGGGGGGGCCATACGCGATGATGTGGTGGCCAGATTTTTTAGGTAAGTTTTTACAAAACAACAGTGTTTATACCTAATGTGTTTGGGTTTGTTTGCGAACCTCTAATTTTTTGTTGTTTTTTTCACCATCTTCTGTTTGTTCACATAATCTTTGGCACTCCAACGCTCACTACTTCCTGCTACCCTTACCAAACCTGGATCTGGACATTTTGGGAATATATTATGGAACCCATATCACAACGCCATGTTTGTGGAATCATGTTGGCATGGTCCTTCGTCAACCAGTTCTTGATTTGTTGTTTTTGGTTTGTTTTTGTTTGGTATGTGTTGTATTTGAGATTATCACTGTGTGTTTTTTTTGAGAGTGACCACTTTGATTTATCAGTTATGTTGTGAATAAATGTTTGTAGAGTGAAATGTTCTTCCTTTTTTTGGATGATACCAGCAAGTGTAACCAGGTTCACACACGGTACATTTGACTAAGGGGTAATCCAGTGCTGTCGCCAGTTGAGCTAAAATGAAATATGTTTTCAGGTTCAAAACCCACACCAAAAGGAAGCCTGTACAATCATTTGGCTTTGTAAGATTGGCCTAAGCAGCTTGCACACCAACTAGGAACCTGTAAAATGTAGAAATATCTAATTGACACTACACCCAAAAAGGGAAATGACATTGTGACTGTTATGTGTTTCTTGTGGCTGTTTTACATACAAATACAAAACACAATCTTACTTTAAAAAAATGGAAATCCTTGCAGGAACAGTCTACTTATGTCAGGGTAAACAATCTTTGGGTTTGAAAAAACGAATTAGCCGGAACGTATGTTTGAAAAATACAATTTATTTTGAAAAAGAAAAACCACAAATAAAACTATTGGCGAAGGATGCCAGACAGACGGTCAAGGGCCACGAGCACCCCAATTATATGTTGGCGCATCTGGGCCACACAGTCTTGTACTTCTTGACGACGCCTCTGTTCCTCTGTGGGTGAGAAAAGTGTGTGGATTAATACAACAATAGGGAAACCACATTAAAAATTAAAAAAAACAACGAAATCACTCCAAAAAACAAAAAAAAATGGGGGCTGCAAAAAATACAAGGCCTATGTACAAATTCCCCCAGGTGTGATATGTGTATGTTGAAATCAGCAGGAACAGGTAAAGGCAATCTGCTAAATCACCAAAAGTCGACCCAAAAACCCAGAATAAAGGAACGACACATGATTACATACAAACAGTTTGTGCTTAAAAAAAAAGGCTAAAGAAAAACATACCGGTTGACAAAACGGCAGCTCCGGAAGTCCCACCATCGTCCTCCTCGGAGGACCCTCCATTCCCCAAAGATCGGGGCGGGGTTATTACGGACTCCGGGGAGGGGGTAATTGGAAGAGGGGTGGTTGGAGGAGAGGGGGAAGTGGGACAGAGGGGAAGGAGGCCCGACATTTCCGGGAGAGGGTCTTGGAAGGCTGGGGAGGAGTGGGGAATAGGGGAATTATTGGGGGTGGAGTGTTGGCTGGGGGTTGGGGAGAGTGGGCGTGACCGCCGTCTGGCCGGACGGTGACGGCGTAGTCTTGGCTGTCCCCCTAAAAGATGTCAAACAAATTGTGGTAGGTTTCAGCACAAATCCTGGCCAAAATACAATTTAAAATCACCCCCCACCAACAAAAAACATGCAAATATGAGGAGAATGAATAATTATGAAATAGAGGGAAAACATGGCCATGCAAATATGAGAATGAATAAATAGGACAGACATGAAAACATGCACACGCAGTTTGGGCCACAAAGACAAACATGAAAAACAAAATACATAAAACTTACTTTCTGAAATCTGCATGCGAAAGCATGCCAGCAAGCGGGGCGTTCGCCGTTGCAGGTCCGACCACCTGCGCTCCAGCTGGCCGATGTTGCAGCGTGAGCCGAAGGAGCGCAGGCGGGCCCGTGCCTCCGCATATGCGGAACGCTTCTGCCGGTTGGTGATGGGTGGAGGCTGGCTGGTGATACGTCTATCTATCACCTCCGTTAGCACCAGCAGCTCGCGCTTGGTGAATGCGGAGGCTCTCATGATGGCAATGGTGTTTTTCCTAAAAATCATTTTTGATAAAGTGGCCAAAAAATTACTGATTGGCTAATGTATTTGGGAAATTAACAGGAGCAATTCTATTGGTTAGTGTATGAGTCATGTGTTCGACAGGGCCAGAAATCTCTTGAGAGTTATGATAGGCTTGATGCAGTGACATGCGTAAGCAAATTTAAATAAAGAAATGAACCCCGGGAAATATGCGGGGATCCAAAGCAATAGAACAATTGTTTAATTGTGGGTAACATGTTTTTTGAGCAATAAAAGCGAATGTTTAAGCCGTACGTATTCTGCGGGAAAACACAAACACGGACAAGAGTAAAGTTTCTTGCATTGTGTTGAAAAAAACAAACAATTAAGCTAATTGATACATTGATTGGCATGATACGATTGATGGAGGTAGGCAGAATAAAGGAGCAGGTAATCGACATCTGACAAGGCCACTTCCTGTTTATACTTGTGCGTGCGTTCCTTTCAAGCCATTTCGGGGATGTACGCTCGCTATTTCGTACGCTCGTTAGTTAGAGGAGGGGTCGCCTGAGTTTAGGGAGGAATTTTAGATGCGAACGAAAATACGAGCGAGCCATTGAATTTAAATATTTTTGTACGTACGCCTAACGTACGTGCGCCCGCTTGCGAGTGGGTCTGAATGAGGGCCTCTGTTCCAACATCCGGGTCAGTCCCGGAATTTTGGTGGAAAAGGGGTATAAGTCTGTCAACACTGCAGTAAATAATCAATAAAATTGGGAGGAAAACAATTAAAGATATGAGGTAGTAGAGTCTAATTGGGTTACTTGTTTGTGTTAGAACAGTGAACAGAGGAATCAAAGAATTCAGATACAGAATCCAGAGGAAAAGTATCCCTGGAGGATGAGATCACGGTGCAGAGTATTATTAAAAGTGATGCAATAATTATCCTGCAGAACAGATGACACTTTGGTTAAACAAGTTCTTGTCCTGCTTTACCTGCACAGCTGTTCCTTGCTAGACTAATTTAATATGTTCTTAGATCATTATCTCAACTAATTAGGGGAAACAACATTTGTATGTAATGTCGGCTCTTTTCCTTTCATCCAGATTCCTAAAGTACTTTCCAATTTGTAAAGGTCTTGTGAATGGTAAATGTAAACAAAGATTATAGGGTCTATTTACTAAGCAGTGTGAAAAGTGATAAGGTGCCAGCCAATCAGCTCCTAATTGCATTCTCACAGGCTGTGTTTGAAAAATGACAGTTGGGAGCTGATTGGCTGGTACCCAGTGGCGTAACTAGGGTATTTGGAGCCCAGGGCAAATGTAAAAATGGATCTCCCCCACCCCTATGTGTGCGCTCCTTCGGCGCGCGTGGCAAAAAAATGGGCGTGGTCACATAAAAATGGGGCGTGTCAACATGACACACTCCTTTATCATCACATTACTTTCCATATGCACCTTAACCCCAGTAGTGCCCCTTATACAGTACCCCAAGTATGCAATGTCCCCAGTTGTGGTCCCTCTTACACAGGCCCATAGTAGTGCCCCTTATAAAGTACCCCCTGTAGTGGTCCCCCTTATGCAGCCCCTCATTAGTTCCCCTTATTCAGTGCCTCCAGTAGTGGTCCCCCTTATGCAGGCCTCAAGCAGTGATCCCCCCCCCTATCCAGTGCCCCTTATACAGTGCCCCCTGTAGTGGTCCTCCTTATTTAGTGCCCCCAGTAGTGGTCCCCTAGTAGCAAGCCCCTTATATAGTGCCCTCAGCAGTAGCCCCCCCATGCAGTGCCCCCAGTAGTGGTCCCCCTTATGCAGGCCCCCAGCAGTGATCCCCCCTATCCAGTGCCCCCTGTAGTGGTTCTCTCTATTTAGTGGTCCCCTAGTAGTAAGCCCCTTAAATAGTGCCACCAGTAGTAGTCCCCCCCCCAGTAGACATTCCCCCTCCTGATGCAGTGCCCCCAGTAGTAGCTCTCCCCAGTAATGGTGCCCCCAGTAGTAGCTCCCCCCCCAGTAATGGTGCCCCTAGTAGTAGCTCCCACCCGGTAATAGTGTCCCCGGTAGTAGTAGCTCCCCTCAGTAATAGTGTCCCTAGTAGTAGTAGCCCCCAGTAATAGTGTCCCCAGTAATAGTAGCTCCCCCAAGTAATAGTGTCCCTAGTAGTAGCAGCCCCTCCTAGTAATAGTGTCCCCAGCAGTAGCAGCCCCTCCCAGTAATAGTGTCCCCAGTAGTAGCAGCCCCCCCAGTAAGTGTCCCCAGTAGTAGTAGCCCCCCCAGCAATAGTGTCCCCAGTAGTAGCAGCCCCTCCCAGTAATAGTGTCCCCAGTAGTAGCAGCCCATCCCAGTAATAGTGTCCCCAGTAGTAGCAGCCCATCCCAGTAATAGTGTCCCCAGTAGTAGCAGCCCCTTAAATAGTGCCACCAGTAGTAGTCCCCCCCCCCCCCAGTAGACATTCCCCCTCCTGATGCAGTGCCCCCAGTAGTAGCTCCCCCCAGTAATGGTGCCCCCAGTAGTAGCTCCCCCCCAGTAATGGTGCCCCCAGTAGTAGCCCCCACCCAGTAATAGTGTCCCCAGTAGTAGTAGCTCCCCCCAGTAATAGTGTCCCTAGTAGTAGTAGTCCCCAGTAATAGTGTCCCCAGTAGTAGTAGCTCCCCCCAGTAATAGTGTCCCTAGTAGTAGCAGCCCCTCCCAGCAATAGTGTCCCCAGTAGTAGCAGCCCCCCCAACGGATAGTGTCCCCAGTAGTAGCAGCCCCCTCAGTAATAGTGTCCCCAGTCGTAGCAGCCCCCCCAAGTAATAGTGTCCCCAGTAGTAGCAGCCCCCCAAGTGATAGTGTCCCCAGTAATAGCAGCCCCCTCAGTAATTGTGTCCCCAGTAGTAGCAGCCCCCCCAAGTGATAGTGTCCCCAGAAGTAGTAGCCCCCTCAAGTGATAGTGTCCCCAGTAGTAGTAGCCCCCCCCAAGTGATAGTGTCCCCAGTAGTAGTAGCACCCCCAAGTGATAGTGTCCCCAGTAGTAGTAGCCCCCCCCAAGTGATAGTGTCCCCAGTAGTAGTAGCCCCCCCCTAGTGCAGGTTACACAGGTTACAAAAAAAAAATAAAAAAAAATACACTTACCTGAATCCACGCTCCTGCTCCGGACACCGCTCCCACCGCCCCAAGTCAGTCCTCCCGGGCTGGCGCACTATGCATTATGGGAGAGACATCATGACCTCATGACGTCTCTCCCATTACCCACTGCAGGAGCCGGACGGAAGCCCGGCTCTTGCAGTGGGCGCGCAGCAGTCAATGAGAGTCTATCTGATACAATGAGAGTCTGCTGATAAACACACATCTCCATCAGCGCTGGCGGAGGATGTGTGCAGCAGCAACAGCCAATGAGAGTCTGTCTGACTCTCATTTGCTGCTGAATAACACACACATCGATGCTATGCTGGCGACGATGTGTGTGTTAGCACAGCCTAAGGCCACCCGCCTGCCACCCTCCTCCTGGTGCTATTGGGCAAGCGCTCATGGGGAGGGAAGGAGCTCAGCTGTGCAGCACAGGACCGGCGCTGGAAGCCTAGCGCCGGTCCTGTGTAAATGTGTAGCGCTGACCGCACACACTGCGGTCGGCGCTACAGTGGCTAACTAGGGCGGGCCGGTACCGTGGCCTGCGGCGCCCCCCTGCGCCGCCGGTCCCACGGCGCCCAGGGCACGTACCCCACTCTCACTGCCCTTGTTACGCCACTGCTGGTACCTTATCACTTTTCACTCTGTCTCCTAACACTGCTTAGTAAATAGACCCCTGAAAGTTCCAAGAAACAGAGCGATGCCATGTGCTTGCAGAGAGCAATAGCATCCTAGTTCTCATTTCTTAAGGCATAGATACAGTATAGTATAATATAAATATTGTAACTTCGATGGCTTCGATTTTTGGGAATGTCTAATTGGGGAAGGGGGGCGGGGAGAAACATCTCCTCACTAGTATACTGGTGGAAGTCCTAGGGCAGGAACACATGCTTGGAGGTTGTGGAACTTCTCCGAACAAGTAATAATAATAATTTTATTTTTACAAAATAATATTCTCCAATATGAGTCAAGGCGCTTAACAGATAGCATGAACATAATTCAGAGGTTTAGATATGCATGAAATACACAAACCATGATTATACTGTAATACAATGGTGTGGCAGCCATTTTGAGTTATCAATTGCAAGGATTATTCATCCTACCCACCAAGGATCTAGGTGAGGCAGCCATTTTAGGAGCACTACATAAGATTACACTGGGCGGAATAGGCAATGCCTGCAACTGATGACACATAATTGGAAATAATAATACTAGGGGAGATCCTTGCAAAATGATCAGAACCGTGAATTGAGGTAGCCATGTTGGGCGCTCTACATTGGTTACAATGAGCTATAAGCAATACATGGAAATAAGACATACAAGTGTAAAATGCACAGTCACTAACAAGATACCCACTGCATAAACGGTTCAATGGATTGTTCATCCTGCCCTTAAAAATACCAAGCATGTGAAGCAGCCATCTAGGGCGCACTACATAGTTTACAGTGTGCAGGTTGAGCAATTCATAGAAGTGTAACATGCAGAGGAGAATAACAGAGAAAAGAAAAAGAACAGTAGGTTGAAGTGGGTGGAGATAAGTGGGATTGGGAAGAAGAGGGACAAGAGGGGGATGGTAGAGTAGGAAGGCCACAGGCCCGCCAAGAGCCGCGGCGGGCCCGGGTAACAGGAGGCATGGCCTAATTGCGGGAGGCGTGGCCACGCCCCCTTCGGAAAAAAACAAAATTCTGCAGCCATGAGCAGTCTCCCACAGCAGCTCAGCACACGCTGTGCTGGGCTGCTGTGAGGGAGGGGGGGGGGGCGGCGTCTGACCCGGGCTCCTGCCGGGCCCTTCAGGAAGCCCGAGCCCAGGTAATTTGTACCCGCTCCCCCCCCCCTCCCCTTGGGGCCCCTGGAAGTCCATGATGTGGCAGTAAAGAGAGACACGCCAGACAGTCAGTACATTGCACACACTGTAGAAGTATAAGGTAAAGGCGATTAATAATAGAGATGCCATACCTCAAAATGTGTGAAGCACACTTGCCGACTTTCTGCTTGCAATTGCGTCATCGCCCAACCCCCCCCCTCTAGACCGCCCACTTATGCTAGGTAAATGGACGTTTAGGAAGGGCGGGCTGCAGGGGTGGTGCAAGAGGGTGGGAACCTGCTCCGGATGACTTGTCCACTCATGCAGGTAGCCGGGAGTGCCACATGATTTTTGGGAACCTCCCGGCCATTCCGGGAGAATAGGCAAGTATGGTGTGAATGAGGTAGTAATAATAATAATAGTCAAAGGTATGTGTCAGTGATTGAGAACTTGTGGTCTTATTAGGCTTATGGAGTGGGGCAAAATCCAGTCAAAATAACAGTGAATCAGAATATTTTCTATGCAAGTGATGCCTTTGCCATTCATTTAGTACAATGCACTTCAATGTAAGGTTATATTCAAAGAGGAATACATTACAAAAAAGTGCTCTACAGCCAGATAAAAAGCAATATAGTGTTTTTAAATAAATCAATATTTAAATGTGAAATAGAAACACAGAGCGCAGCAGGAATTAAATAAATTTATGATATATAAACATAAATATGTCCTCTGCTTCTAACAATAGTGTGCTACAGCACAGATCAATACAGAGACACTGAGCACTAGCTTGGTCACGTTATGGGGAACTAGCTATAGTCAGGGAGGTTACAGTAGAACTGCTAGAGAGCTCCTGTACGGTCTCCTTTCTCTACTACACATGCTTTGTACTGACAGGGACCCAAAGTCAGAGGGAGGCGCAACCTTCGACCTGATGAGAAGCTGGTGCCATCTTTACCATGTAGAGTGTCACAGTCCTGTGTGGATGCCCGTACTGTGCACATTGCCTGTTGGGGTTCTGTTTATCATTTATTATTTATTTGATATCCCCCAAAATGCTAGTTTTCGGACAGTATCCGCAAAAAATAAGTATTCCCAGGGGACCGCAGCACGTATGGGAGATATCTGCTGTGATCCCCAGGTTTCGTTCATGGAGTAGCGGTAAGTATGTAGTGAGTGCGGGAGAGTATGTAATAGAGGGTTAAAGTATTCGGTGTTTGTGTGTACTGTCTTTTTTTAATATTTTCTTTACAGTGGGGGTATAGGTGCCAGCGGCCTGCTGGCACTTGTGGTTCATCGAGTGCTGCAAGGAAGGCTTGCTGGGACCTGTAGTCTCACTGAACAATCTTATTTCTTTCTTTAACACATTGCCCCCACACAGGACCAGATTAAGACTTTTAGAGACCTTAAGCACTTAAAAGATTTTGGTGCCCCCATATATGTTTTGCACTGAAAAAAAAAAAAAAAGAAAGTTTATATCTAAAATTCTTACCAAGGCCTTTAAAAACCTCCACATAAAATTCTTGCCAGTGGACGACTTAACGGGACAGCCTACATAAACTAGACAAAAACGATCATGTGAGCCTCGGCGGACCGTATGGCATTTTACCGGTTACCAGATTCTAATTTTGTTGTATTCCCAAGATTAATTAAATCATTAATATCTATTAGTACTACTTTATTATTTTTATTATTGTATATAGCTCCTTTTTGTGGAACCTGGTTCACCTGCACCATTTGCAGTTTTGCACCATATGGGCCATAGTAATTCCATCGATAGAAAATTTCTGTGGTGGCACACTTCCCTTTGATGCCCTAAGCAGTCCTGCCCTCGCACCCACCGCCAACAGGGGAGCAGGGATTGCCAGCCCTGGGCTGACCAGTTTGGGGTTGGTTAATGCCTTGGCAGGGGGACACCATGCTGTGTGACCCCATGCTGTGTATCCAGCCCGGTGCTGGATATAGGAAAATAGGGGCAACCCCACACCGGTATTCTCACTAATTTTACTGTTCCAGAAGGGTTGAGAAGTCCAGGGCTAGTTATGCTTTTGGGGAGGGACCCTTCATTATTTTTGTCTTCTTTTTTTTAACCTTTTCTTTGCACTACACATTCACTTCTATTCATGTCTTCCTTTCTGCTCCGTGTTCTATCATGTTTTTAAACATGATTCTTAGTAAATCTGTGACTTGTATTTCTGCCTATGGACTCACTTGTTGGTATGCTAGTCAATTTAGTTGTTTTGCAGTATATTTCACTATGGAATCCTATTTCTGCACTTATGTTTGCCTTTGTAGATCTCTGAGTTTAAAAAAGCAGGGAACACTCGCACGGGAATGCAATCTCAGCCAGACACAATTCTAAGTACATATACCTGTAAGAGTTTTGCTGTGCATGGGTCCACAGCAGATATCTCCAATATATGCTACAGACCTTTTTAATACATATGGGCATATATATTGCGGTAAGCATCAGAAAACATCAGTTTTAGTAATGATAAATTCCATCCATTATTCAAACATTTGCAAGGATCATATAAACATTGCAAAATATATCAGTAGGGTTGTTAATACCATTAGTCAGGGGTGGACGGAGCCGGGGGTCAGGGACTTGTGTTGTCTGTCGTCAATTTTTGTATTCCAGGGCTGCCTATTGTAGCTTCAGAAGGCAAGCAGAGGATGCTCCTGCTGCCCAGCTGCAACTAGGGATGGCCATCGACCATTGATGATTCAAAATCATTGATGCTTTATGGCCGATGTCGAATACTTTTACTATTGATGGCAGAGAGCCAATGGTTCTCTACCATTGATGGATTAGTGGGAGATGATTTTTTTCTGGATAGGACAGAGCTTAGCCCTGTCCAACAAGGCCGGCTAAGCCCCACCCCTGTTTTTGATTGGCCTGCTGCCCACCATTCCCCACCGCAGTGGTGGCCATTGAGGGGTGCAAACCATTGATGGTTCACCATACTGTAGATGGTTTTTATGCCATCGATGGTAACCACTGATGGACCCATCAATGATAACCATCGATGGACACCCCTCTGATGGTCATCCCAAGCCGCAGCTCAGCAGCTATAGCTGTCCCCATAGTAGGCTACAAAAAGATGGCCGCCATCAACCACTGGGGAGCCAGGTTTCCTTTCCCAGAAATCCAAGGGGCTGTAGATTGAATGTGGGGCTTATCTGAGGAGTCTGTCAGGGTAAGAGGAGCTGAATAAAAAGAGATTTTGTGGCACCAAGGGAGGAGAGAGATACAAATGGCAGAGGTGAGGAGTGCTCCAGAGGAGAGCCTTTGCAGCTCCACCATTTGGTGCTGTAGAGAAAGTGTGTCGTAGAAACCATTTGCTGAAGGAAGAGAGAGATTAAAAATTCCTGCTTGTTCGACAACAGGTCCCAGCTAACTGTAAACTGAGACTGTATTCTGCTCATTTGCCAGTGTGACACAAAGAGTCCCAGCCAGCCTGTCATATACTGAATGCCCTGATGGAAGCTGTGCTCGGACCACAGTTTGTATCCTGGGAGAGACTGATAACAGTGCAAGTGGGTCCATTTATCCTGTTATTGAGCTTCAAGCTAGACGGGGACATCTGGATGCACCTGGTTGAATTGTCCGAAACCTCCACTGACCAGATAAGTTACCATTTGTCTATTATACACATCATCCTCAAAACTGTCATTTTACCAAGAAGTCTGCTTAGCTTATGTTATACTTTTCACTTCAGTTCATGCAGCAAGCACGCCAATTGTACCCAACAATGTCAGTACTGCAGTATTATATAGCTAGAGTAGGGTTGTGCGCCGATCCCCGTGTTTTTGTTTTGGTTTTGGATCTGTATCTCCTTCAAAGTTTTGGATCTGGATTTGGTTTTACAAAACCACCCTTGTGTGTTTTGGTTTTGGAGCTGTATTTTTTCTACAAAAAAAATCATAACAACAGCTGAAATCACATAATTTGGGCCTGTTTTTGTTTCTACAGTATTATTAACCTCAATAACATTTATTTCAAATCATTTCCAGTCAATTTTGACTACCTTACAGCTCACAATATTGATGTCATCCAGTTTAGGCCAAAAGGTTGCATCGAGCTAGCTGGCTAACTAAGCTAAGCGACAACAATGGGCAGCACTAACATGTGGCAGTTCAGCTTCCAACACGGCACAGAGTGGCACTGCAGTGGTAGAGAAGATGGCAGTTTAATAAACTATAAAATTAAAAATGTCAGGCAGCAATGCCCCCAACAGCACATTATGTTGTAAATATTAAACAGTACATGCACAGTTTAACAAACCAATCACTTCAGCGACAGGGACTGCCAATTGTGGCAGAAGCGATTGGATTGTTTGGGCCACCACAAAACAAGCTACCAATGGGCAGCTGACATTGCTGGCAATGATTTCTCCATGCACAAACTGGCTTTACAGAGGCAAGATGTTGTCGCCATCATCATCCGATTCCTCACCCTTATCAGTGTGTACATCATCTTCATACAATATTAATTTGTCCCCGCTGGAATCCACCATTACAGCATCAGGTGCCTCTGTAATTTTTGCCCGTAATTGTTGTTAAAGATCTTACTTGTGGAATTTGTAGTTCATTTTGATGAACTTCATCTTTTCCACATTTTTAGGAAGTAGCCTCCTACGCCGAACGCTGACAAGGTTCCCGGCTGTGCTGAAAACTGTTTCTGAGTACACACTAGAGGGTGGGCAGCTCAAGTAAAGCAAAGCCAGTTTGTACAAGGGCCTCCAAATTGCCTTTTTTTTCCTGCCAGTAGTCAAACGGTGACCGTACAAGATAGAGTCATTAATCGTAGGAAATTTTTTTAGCCCCGGCCAGATGTCAAACCATGGTTGTGTTGACTTATCTACATCACCAGTGGGTCTTTTTTTGGGAAAGTTTAGTTTTTTCCTGGCAGCCGCACTTGCTGGAGAAACTGAAGGAGGAGCCATAGCTGAATCACGTTCCGCTTGAGCTGACAATTTGTGGGAATGGGGGGTGGGGTGTGCATGGTGTGAAATAGGTATAGAAAGCTTTGTTAGAAGGGGTGTTGCAGGTGACTGACCAAGACCTTTATGTTGGGATAATGCTTATGGGCGATGGGGTTGTGGGGAGGGAATTGATTGGGGTGGATGCAGACCCCATTACTTCTAATTTAATAAGCCCCTGTGTGCGCTTATCTTGTGATTGTAATAATAGATCTCTGTGGATCTAGTAGTGATCTTGCTGCTATGCACATTACAAACAGGATCTTGTCTGGTCTGGCCACAGGTGATCCATTTCCCCACTGTCTATTACAGTGTAGAGGGTAAGATCAGAATATATGAGTGTGATACTCCTGACACTGACTGTAACAGGTAGTCTTCAATATAGTAATCAGGCTGTGGGACTAATTTCTCCAGGTTCTGCTCATACATCTGACAGACCTAGGGCTGATTCAGAGTTGTACCCTAGGCCGATGTTCACGCATTTATCAGCAATCTGCGCATGAGCCTGAGTCACACTGTGCATGCATCGAGGTACATTACTGTAGTCTTTCACTGCACCTATTTTCACGCAGTGCAATTGACAGTCAGGGATCGTTTGGGGGAGGTAATAGGGAGTGGTAGCAAAAATGCACGCGTGTTGCCACTGTTTTTGTGCATCTCAGTTCGAGTGACCATTCTGCGCAAGCATAGGGTTACTCAGAAAGCTGATTATTAAATGATCTGCAGCCATGGTTGTGTCTTTATATGCAGGGGCATGGATTTGCTAAGCTGCAGGTGGGCGTCTCAAAATGGGATGTAGTCGGCATCCAGGTGTGCAGAATGCCACCGGTCTGAATACTGGCGCCAGAATACCGACAGGTCAGGATCCCGGCACCAGTATCCCGACCGCCGGCATCCCGAAGGTAAGTATCAGGGTGTTAGGGGGAGGTTAGGGTTAGGTTTTGGGGTTAAGGTTAGGCATTAGGGGGAGGGTTAGGGTTAGGCACCGGGTAGGGAGTGTTAGGATTAGGGTGCGGGGAGGGGGAGGTTAGGTTTAAGCACATGGGGGGGTTAGGTTTAGGCACATAGGAGGGGGTGTTAGGTTTAGGGTGTGGGGAGGGGGGGTTAGGTTTAGGCACTAGGGGAGGATGTTATGGTTAAGCACTGGGGAGGGAGGGTTATGCTAGGGGTTAGAATAATACTTACCCATCTTCCCTATACGTGTCAGGATTTTGGCTGTCGGGATTCTGGCCAGCGGCATCCCGACACCCGGGATTTCATACCCTCCCACTCAAAACATC
The DNA here is from genome assembly GCA_031769625.1 of Taudactylus pleione. Taxonomy (NCBI): domain Eukaryota; kingdom Metazoa; phylum Chordata; class Amphibia; order Anura; family Myobatrachidae; genus Taudactylus; species Taudactylus pleione. The sequence goes on along the minus strand of JAUIMM010000009.1, from coordinate 518,070 downwards.
TCCCAGAGGCTGCAACATTTGCATCATTTCACACAGCTGCTGCGTACACAGACATAGCTGCGGTGACATTATCATACATCTCTGAACAAAGCACCTAATCACGTTTGGCATCCATGAGCAGTACGTGGTTATAGTCCAGCAGCCAGAAATAAATAACCCCTTCTTCCCAGACCTCGCAGAGCAGTTTCTGGTATAAAAGCTGTAGGTTTGTTTTAGTGGTTCACGAGGAAAATTTATGTGGTCAGTTCAATTAGCTATGGCTTGCTGTGCTGTTACTGTCCTGCATCACCAACCTCTGTGGGTGCGAGGCAAGGTACTGTACATCACATTGAATTGCCCCCTATATGACCGGTGCAGACTATCCCAGTATAAGCAGATGTGGGAGACTGGTAGCTGTCTAAAGTAATTTTCTGCCACTTCCTATTCTGCTTCCTTTCTGTAGCCATGAAGCGACATAACTGAGAAGTAGATTGTGAGTTGCATTGTACCGGGGGAGTGGTCTGAGATGGACATTGAAGGGACCGGGAGAGCACTGTGAGGTGGTCACAATCCCGATGGCAGAATGCAGGCTAGGGAATCTATGATAGGCATCAAGATATGGACGCCTATCATTATCTTGACGCCGGAATCCAGAACGATGTGGGCCCGAACGAGGTAGGTCCGGGGCGCTCGTCTTCTTAGCTGTGGGGGGGGAGGGTTAGGTTAGGGGGCTCCCGGGGGACTTAGGGTTAGGCACCCCCCTGGGAGGGTTAGGCTAGGGGAAGGGGGAGTTAGGGTTAGGTACCCCTGTGGGGAGGTTAGGGTTAGGCAATAAGGGGGGAGGTTAGGGTTAGGTGCCTCTAAGGGAGGGGAGGGTTAGCTTTACTTACCTCCACTATCTGCATTTCATCCTTTCGGGATTTTAACCTGCCGGCTTTACTATCCCATTCCAGATAAACCACCCCTACAGTTTTTTTTTTTTGCCACATCCATTTTTCCATTGCTGTGCACTGATAGAAATGCCGGGCTCTTGATTGCATTGACACAGAGGCCAAAAGTTGCCAGCCAGTCCTTACCCCTACCCTTAGGTGTAACTCATCCAGGTGAGATGTATCAAGCCTAAGAGAGTGATAAAGAGGAGAAATTACCCAAAGCAACCAGACAACTTCTAACTGCTGGTTGCATCCAAAGACGCAGAATCAGATCCTCTCAGTGAACTTCGGGCGGCCATCAGGCATCTGAGTGTCCAAGGATGCAGCAAATGGCTTTGGCATGCCCTGAAAATGGGGCAGGCACACTTCCGTTGTCTGCAATGGGTCACCTCCCCGCCCCCAAATGGCTGCAGACTGTCACTCACCCGACGTCACAGCCGCACTGCAGGTGACATCACTATGCCGGTTCTGCTCATGCGCAGATCATAAAAGATCGGAAAACTGCTTAAAATTGAATTCAGTGAGCAACTCTGAACCAGACTGTGATGTAATATTACTGTGATATTAATTAATTTGACATGACACAGTATACATGTTATTTCTCTTGAATAGGAGTTTTTATTACTTGCCACATCTCATGTAGCTTTTCTAATTTTCAGTATTACATGTACGGCAGGTTTGGTGCCACTGGTTACGTAAAAAAATAATAATAATCTACAAGACTACAAGATATTTAATTAAAGTTGTTTTTATCACGGCACTCTGAGGGCTGCTCTCACTACTCCATCACTTCCACTACATAATGCCCCTTTATCTGGTCCTCTGTAACATGCCACTTGTAGCTCTGACCCTCTTCCTAAGCACGCACCTGTGCCTCTGGCTGATTTGTTTACGTTTCCTATTCAGGACATGTGAGATGTGACCGCATATCTGGTAGGCACCTGCTGTAATTAGGAGGTGCTGGCCTTCAAATTCTATTCAGTGCCCAACCCTATGCCTATAACATGTTGGTGCTCTTCTGTGCTCCTAATTGTACATTCATTCTACATTGAATTTTATGTACCGTCCATTGGAGTTGGGAAGTCCTATTTAACACGCTTGACAAGAATCGCACTTTTTGTTTGTAATACAAAAAAAGTTAACTATTCTGTTGGGATCAAGAACTTTTAACAGTGAAACTCTATGTGGGTATAGAGTATGTACTAAGCCGTGGAGAGAGATAAAGTACCAACCAATCAGCTCCTAACTGTTATTTTTCAAATGCAGCCTGTAAAATGACAGAAGCTGATTAGTTGATACTTTGGGGAAGATGTTTCAAAGCTTAGAGGGGGCGATTTAATTCAACGCGAACTGAATAGCGCCGCTCCCGTAGCTATTCAATTCAGTGCGCTGTGTGGTCGTAGAATGCCGGTTATTGCGCCTTAACAAGGGTGTTAAAGCACGTTAACCAGCATTCTCTAACCAAAGTGCCGGGTGCGTGGGTGTTGGCTCCGTGCTAAGCAGAAAAGCAGCTGGGTGCCTGGCACTTTGGTAGGATTTCTCCTCGCATCCCCAAGTGGGTGCGAGAAAAAATCCTTAGCCTGCTCAAACAGCGCACGGAATTGAATAGCTCTGGGAGCTCGCTCTCGGCGCTACTCAATTCGCGTTGAATTGAATCGCCCCCAGAGATGGATAAAGTACAAACCAATCATCTCCTATCTGTCATTTTTCAAATATAACCTATAAAATGACAGGAGCTGATTGATTGGTACTTTATCTCCACATATATATCTCGCTTAGTACATCTACCCTACGTAAGGGGGATATATTTCAAACATCAAGAGAGAAAGAGGAGAAATTGCTAATAGCAACCAATCAACTTTTGTCATTTTATAGGCTGTGCTAGATAAATGGTAGCCACATGCAGGGGAGCTGAGAGGGGGTGGGGAGGCGAGTACTAATTACCCGGGCCCGAGCTTGCTGGAGGGGCCCGGCGGGGTTCCGGCGCCATGGCCCTCCTCCCTCTTACCTCACAGCAGCCCAGCACACGCTGCTGTGTGCTGGGCTGCAGTGTGCTGGGTTGCAGTGAGAAACTACTCGCAGCTGCTGAGCAGTCTTCTATGCCTGTGGCAGGGAGTGATCACTCTGATTGCACCCCCCCTGGCTTTGCGCCGGACTTTTTTTTTATCCTAAGGGGGCGAGGTCACACCTCATGTGAGTAGGCCACACTCCCTTCCCCCTAGCACAGCTTTCAGCGCCCCTACACTATCTCTCTCTCCAAACAGAGGTATATCTCCTCTTAAGAGTGGAGATACTTAGTGCTCACCCTGCACCTGTCACAACCCATGCAGTTCCTCTTTCCTGCCTAGAGTGTCGTGCTCTGCTCTGGTGCTTCTAGCACACAGCAGTTAGTTGCATCAGCTGAGTGTGCTAGAAGCACCAGAGCAGAGCGCGACACCCAGGGGCCCATGTGCACCGCACACCTGCACCCATTATAGATATGTCAATGATGTACGCACTGATAAAGATGAGGAGTAGTAAACCCGGAAGAACGGGTGCAACTCCAGATGCCTATAACTCTGCATATGGGCAAATATATAAATGTTTTGCACCGTGCATGCATTGCATAGGCACATACTGTACATATGATTTCTGTCCAACTCTTCATTAAGACCACTGACTGCAGTACACAGTTGTTTTTGTACAACACCGTTTCTTACATCTGTAGTTCTTACCCAGGGGCAAATGCAGGATTGGTAAGGGGGGGTTTCCAGATATAGATTATTCCCTACCATGCCCACTTGGATGGTAGGGAATGACGTTGGCCCCTTGCTGATCTTTACGCTACTTACGTATCTTCACTAACTAGTGAAGATACGTAAGTAGCGTAACCAGTGCCTCCAGCAGGGGGCCGCAAAGATGGGGAAGTACCATGGTACCATATATATATATATATATATATATATATATATATATATATATATAATTAGGGGTGAGCGGGTTCGGATTTCTGAAATCCGAACCCCCCCGACCCCCCCGATCCGAGGCCGATCCGAGTCAGGCTCGACTTTTCCCGCCTGACTCGGATCTGAAATCGAGGCAAAACGTCATCATCCTGCCTTCCGGCTCTCGCGGGTTTTGGAACCTATATAAGGTTCCCGCGTCGGCGCCATTTTCTTACTCGGCTGTGGACAGTGAAGAGGGAGGGTGGGAGTTAGGGCTGGCTGGGCTGTGTAGTGTAGTGTAGTGTAGTGTAGTGCAGAGTAGTGTTGTGCTGTGCTGCGCTGTGCTGCTGTTGTCCATAGGGGCTGTGTCCACTACTTCAAAGTCCATAGGGGCTGGCTGTGTTGTGCTGTGCTGCTGTTGTTAATAGGGGCTGTGTCCACTACTTCAAAGTCCATAGGGGCTGGCTGGACTGTGTTGTGCAGTCAGTTGTCCATAGGGGCTGTGTCCACTCCAAAGTCCTGTGCAGTGTCCCAGTCCTAAAGGGGTGCTGTAGTGTTGTCCAGGGGGTGCTCTGTCCGTCAGGGGTGCTCCCCCCAAGTGCTAAAAAATAAATATTTTTTCTGTGTTTGTGAATTGTGTGCGCAGTAGCCGCACGTGCATCAACAAAGTAGTGCCAAGCGTGCGCCTGTGTCATAAGTAAAGGGCCGGCTGGCTTGACCGTTAAAGGGTGCACCCCTAATATATATATATATATTAGGGGTGTGCACCGGACACTTTTCGTGTTTTGTGTTTTGGTTTTGGATCTGGATCTTTCTTCGTGTTTTGGATCTGGATTGGTTTTGCCAAAACCACCCTTCCGTGTTTTGGGTTCTGGGTTTTGTGTTTTGGATCTGGATTTTTTCTTAAAAAATAAAAAAAACCCGCTAAAATCACATAAATGGGCCTTTTTTTGTTCCTACGCTATTAATAACCCCAATAACATTAATTTCCACTCATTTCCACTCTATTCTGAACACCTCACACCTCACAATATTGTTTTTAGGCCAAAAGGTTGTACCGAGGAAGCTGGATGACTATGCTAAGCGACACAAGGGGGCGGCACAAACACGTGGCCCATCTAGGAGTGGCACTGCAGTGGCAGACAGGAAGCCAATCAGCGTTATGGTGCCCATTTGCATGTAGCACGAACCCGGGAGATCCGTGCTACATGCATCTGTGTGATTGGCACAGAGCAATGACAGGTCCGTGAGACCCGTCTGTGCTGCTGTGGTAAAAAAAAAAAAAAAAACCTGTGTAAAAAAAGAAAAAAATGGCGTGCACCCCCCCAAAAAAGAGCAACCAGCCCCGGGCATTAGTAACCCAGTGCTGGGTGTGCTTAAATACAGGGGACAAACGACGTAGGGGTCCCCTGTACTTAAGCACAACCAGCACCGGGCTAGTCAGAACCAGCGCTGGTTGCCAAAATACGGGGGACAAACGACGTAGGGGTCCCCTGTATTCTGCGCAACCAGCTCTGGGCTCTGATCCGGTCCTGGTTCTGGAAATATAGGGGACAAAAAATGAGTAGGGTTCCCCTGTATGTTCCAGAACCAGCACTGGACTTTTTCTAGCGGGGGGCTGATGCCACAGCCAGGGGAGCCCTTTCACCGGGCCCCCCAGCCGCAGCATCAACCCTGACCGCTAGTCAGCCCAGGCCGGGGATCCCTGGAGAGCTGGGGACCCCCCCAATAAAGGGGTCACCCTCTCCAGGGCACCCCAGGCCCAGGCTGATAGCCCGGGGCTATCCCCGCCACCCCTGGTGGCGGTGGGTGGCGGGTTGATTGTGTGGTGTGGTGTAAATAAAGAATATCAAACATTGTCTTTACAAGTAGAACTGCAAGTCCCAGCTAGCCTGCCCCGCATGCTGGTACTTGGAGAACCACAAGTACCAGCATGCAGGGCATTAAGGGCCCACTAGTACCTGTAGTTCACCTGTAAAAAAAATGTTTAAAAAAACACAGGACACACACCGTGACAGTATAAGTTTATTAAACATACATACACACACACACATGTACACATACTCACCTATGTAACCTGTAGCATCGGTCCACTTGTCCGGTAAAGTATCCCTAGGGGACCTGTGAAAAAAAACATACTCACCATCTCCTATGCGAGGTTCTGTCCTCTTCGTTCCAAAGTAGGCATCCCCGGACTTGGCAAAAAAAAAAAACGAAAACGCGATCCACGAACTTAGTACCGTTCTATAGAACGGTACTTCCCGAATGAGAGCTTAGCGGCGGGGTATCACCATGGAAACCCCGCTGCTAAGCGTTCATTGGCTGAGAGAGGTCATCTCCCGTCTCTCAGCCAATGAACGGCTCCCTCCATTGTAGTCAATGGTGGGAACCGCAGGGTAAACTTTAATAACCTTGCGGCTCCCAGCATTGACTACAATGGAGGGAGCCGTTCATTGGCTGAGAGACGGGAGATGGCCTCTCTCAGCCAATGAACGCTTAGCAGCGGGGTTTCCATGGTGATACCCCGCCGCTAAGCTCTCATTCGGGAAGTACCGTTCTATAGAACGGTACTAAGTTCGTGGATCGCGTTTTCGTTTTTTTTTTTTGCCAAGTCCGGGGATGCCTACTTTGGAACGAAGAGGACAGAACCTCGCATAGGAGATGGTGAGTATGTTTTTTTTCACAGGTCCCCTATGGATACTTTACCGGACAAGTGGACCGATGCTACAGGTTACATAGGTGAGTATGTGTACATGTGTGTGTGTGTGTGTGTGTTTAATAAACTTATACTGTCACGGTGTGTGTGTCCTGTGTTTTTTTTAAACATTTTTTTACAGGTGAACTACAGGTACTAGTGGGCCCTTAATGCCCTGCATGCTGGTACTTGTGGTTCTCCAAGTACCAGCATGCGGGGCAGGCTTGCTGGGACTTGCAGTTCTACTTGTAAAGACAATGTTTGATATTCTTTATTTACACCACACCACACAATCAACCCGCCACCCACCGCCACCAGGGGTGGCGGGGATAGCCCCGGGCTATCAGCCTGGGCCTGGGGTGCCCTGGAGAGGGTGACCCCTTTATTGGGGGGGTCCCCAGCTCTCCAGGGATCCCCGGCCTGGGCTGACTAGCGGTCAGGGCTGATGCTGCGGCTGGGGGGCCCGGTGAAAGGGCTCCCCTGGCTGTGGCATCAGCCCCCCGCTAGAAAAAGTCCAGTGCTGGTTCTGGAACATACAGGGGAACCCTACTCATTTTTTTCCCCTGTATTTCCAGAACCAGGACCGGATCAGAGCCCAGAGCTGGTTGCGCAGAATACGGGGGACCCCTACGTCGTTTGTCCCCCGTATTTTGGCAACCAGCTCTGGTTCTGACTAGCCCGGTGCTGGTTGTGTTTAAGTACAGGGGACCCCTATGTCGTTTGTCCCCTGTATTTAAGCACACCCAGCACTGGGTCACTAATGCCCGGGGCTGGTTGCTCTTTTTTTGGGGGGGGGGCACGCCATTTTTTTCTCTTTTTACACAGGTTTTTTTTTTTTTATTTACCACAGCAGCACAGACGGGTCTCACGGACCCGTTAGTGCTCTGTGTCAATGACACAGATGCAAGTAGCACGGATCTCCTGGTCCGTGCGTGCATCTGTGTCATTGAAATACACAGCAGCACAGACGGGTCTCACTGACCCATCTGTGCTCTGTGTCACTGTCAATCACACAGATGCATGTAGCACGGATCTCACGAGTCCGTGCTACATGCAAATGAGCACCATAATGCTGATTGGCTGAGAGCCGTGACAGACGGCTCTGTCAGCCAATCAGCACTTTGCCCATTAAAGGCAAAGGCATTTTTTTTTAAATGGCCGCTCGAGGCAAAACCTCGAGATCCGACAGCAGATCTCGAGGTTTTGCCTCGGGAGAGGGATCCGGGGCAGACAGGGAGATCCGAGCTTGGGCTCGGATCGCCCCGGATCCCCGAAGTTCGGGTGGGTTCGGTTCTCAGGGAACCGAACCCGCTCATCCCTAATATATATATATATATATACACACACACACACTATATATATTTATATAAACATACATACACAATACACACACATATTGTGTGTATATGTACAGTATATAATTGCCATATACATTCAATATATCCCAATAGAACATAGTATACAACCTGTAATATAAAAATACCCCACCGCACAAACCCCGATACAGTACTACAACCCACCTAACCCCCCCAAAATATTAGCTTATTAAACCTCCATAATACATTACTGCATCCCCCCAAACTACCTCCCTTACCAAATAATAAGATTACAAACCCCACCCCTGATAATTAACACCTCCTAACCTCCCCCATAGCATGAATGCATTGCCATCCTTTGGTAATTACCTGTGTTTGCAGCACTGTAGTAAGCTCTGTCTGTCTGTCTTCCTTCACACACCGGAAGCTGCCTGCAAGGGAGAAGAACAATCCTTGCAGAGTAGAAAGGGGCGGGGACTCGTGGTGGGAACTGGATGGGGGCAGGGAGAGGATACTGTTTGCTGGAGAGGACATACCAGGAAGAGCAGTGAGGGGGCGGGGACTCGTGGTGGGGACTGGATGGGGGCAGGGAGATGACACTGTTTGCATGGGAGGACACACCAGGCAGAGCAGGAGGGGCGGGGACTTACTCGGGTTCCGTGGAGGGATGGGGAGAGGAGTCACAGTGACTGACACTGACGGGGCCCGCAGCTGCTGATCCGAACACCAAGCTGCTTTGTACTCGCAGGCAGGATCATCTGCACTCTGCGGGCTCCTTCTGAAGCCACTGCAGAGCTCAGTGCAGTTGAGTATTCACTGCTGCTGAGTGCCCGCAGTTCCCCTCAAACTAGAGGGAGCTCTGATCTGAACAGAGCTCTCTGAATGATCCGATCGTAGCTACAACATCACTGTCTCCGTCTCAAAACAAAAAACACCTCAGCCCATCAGGGGGGGTTTCTGGGTACTCAGAAACCCCCCCTGCGTGCGCTACTGTTAGCTAGGCAGAAGCCACGCTAGTTTTAAAAATCACTCGCAAAAGTAAACTTTTAAATAAATTAGGGGTGAACGGGTTCGGATTTCTGAAATCCGAACCCCCCCGAGCCCCCCCGATCCGAGTCCGATCCGAGTCAGGCTCGACTTTTCCCGCCTGACTCGGATCTGAAATCGAGGCAAAACGTCATCATCCCACCTTCCGAGTCTCGCGGGTTTTGGATCCTATATAAGGTACCCGCGTCGGAGCCATTTTCTCACTCGGCTGTGGACAGTGAAGAGGGAGGGTGGGAGTTAGGGCTGTGTAGTGTAGTGTAGTGCTACTGTTGTCCACTACTTCAAAGTCCATAGGGGCTGGCTGTGTTGTGCTGTGCTGCTGTTGTTAATAGGGGCTGTGTCCACTACTTCAAAGTCCATAGGGGCTGGCTGGACTGTGTTGTGCAGTCAGTTGTCCATAGGGGCTGTGTCCACTCCAAAGTCCTGTGCAGTGTCCCAGTCCTAAAGGGGTGCTGTAGTGTTGTCCAGGGGGTGCTCTGTCCATCAGGGGTGCTCCCCCCAAGTGCTAAAAAAATAATATATTTTCTGTGTTTGTGAATTGTGTGCGCAGTAGCCGCACGTGCATCAACAAAGTAGTGCCAAGCGTGCGCCTGTGTCATAAGTAAAGGGCCGGCTGGCTTGACCGTTAAAGGGTGCTGTAACCCCCGAAAGTACACTCCAGTCCAAACCAAAAAAAAAATTATTTTCTGTGTTTGTGAATTGTGTGCGCAGTAGCCGCACGTGCATCAACAAAGTAGTGCCAAGCGTGCGCCTGTGTCATAAGTAAAGGGCCGGCTGGCTGGACCGTTAAAGGGTGCTGTAACCCCCGAAAGTACACTCCAGTCCAAACCAAAAAAAAAATTATTTTCTGTGTTTGTGAATAGTGTGCGCAGTAGCCGCACGTGCATCAACAAAGTAGTGCCAAGTGTGCACCTGTGTCATAAGTAAAGGGCCGGCTGGCTTGACCGTTAAGGGTGCTGTAACCCCCGAAAGTACACTCCAGTCCAAACCAAAAAAAAAATTATTTTCTGTGTTTGTGAATTGTGTGCACAGTAGCCGCACGTGCATCAACAAAGGAGCAGCGCCAAGCGTGCGCCTGTGTCCCATAAGTAAAGAGCCGGCTGGCTCATTTCTTAAAGGCTGGTGTAACCCACAAAGTGCACTACTCTCCAGCAAAAATAAAAAAATATTTTCTGTGTTTAGCCGCACGTATATATCAAATCGATATAACATAAATGGAGGACCAAACTTTCTCCGATAAAAATAAAATAGAGAAAGATCAAGAACCACTTCCTCCTAGTGCTGAAGCTGCTGCCACTAGTCATGACATAGACGATAACATGCCATCAACGTCGTCTGCCAAGGCCGATGCCCAATGTCATAGTAGAGAGCACATACAATCCCAAATGACAAAGTTCAGGAAAATGACCTTGAAAAAAACATTTAAATCAGCTGAAGAGAAACGTAAACTTGCCAATATGCCATGTATGACACGGAGTGGCAAGGAACGGCTAAGGTCGATCCCTAGTATGTTCATGACTAGTGGTTCAGCTTCACATGACGATGGAAGCCCTCCTCCCACTAAAAAAATCAAGAGTTAAGCTGGCAAAAGCACAGCGAAGAACTGTGCTTTCTAAGAAGATATCACAAATCCCCAAGGAGAGTCCAAGTGTGGTGGTGGTTGCGATGCCTGACCTTCCCAGCACTGGACGGGAAGAGGTGGCTCTTTCCACCATTTGCACGCCCCCTGCAAGTGCTGAAAGGAGCACCCACAGTCCACTTGCTGATATGCAAATTGAAGATGTCACTGTTGAAGTACAACAGGATGAGGATACTGGTGTAGCTGGCGCTGAGGAGGAAGTTGGCGAGGAGGATTCTGATGGTGATGTGGTTTGTTTAAATCAGGCTCCGGGGGAGACAGTTGTTGTCCGTGGGATGAAAAAGCTCATCACGGTCATGCCTGGGCAGAAGACCAAACATTTCACCTCTTTGGTCTGGCAATATTTCTATCCAAATCCGGACAACAACTGTCTTGCCATATGTACCATATGTAAAGGTGAAATAAGTAGGGGTAGGGACGTCAACCACCTAGGAACATCCTCCCTTATACGGCACCTGCAGCGCGTTCATAAAAAGTTACTGTCAAGTTCAGAAACTTTGGCTAAGACCGTAAGCAGTCCAGGGATACCTAAATCCCGTTGTCCTGTTGTATCCAAGCGCCTGCAAACCACACCGTCAACTCCCTCCTCGTCAATTTCCTCCTTAGTCAGGATCGGAAGTAGTCCTGCAGGCCATGTCACTGGCATGACTGACTCTCCTATCCGGGATTCCTCCGGAGGATCCTGCATTGCTACGCCTACTGCTGCCGCTGCTGCTGTTGCTACTGCTGGGAGTCATTCATAATCCCAGAGAGGAAGTAGGAACACCACTACTTTTACTAAACAATTGACCCTCCAACAGTCCTTAGCGAGGAGGATGAAGTACGACAGCAGTCATCCTGAAGCAAAACGTATAACTGAGGCCTTGACTGCTATGTTGGTGTTAGACGTGCGTCCGGTATCCGCCATTAGTGCAGTGGGATTTAGACAATTGATGGAGGTAGTGTGTCCCCGGTTCCAAATCCCGTCTAGGTTCCACTTCACTAGGCAGGTGATACAGAGACTGTACAGAAACGTCAGAAAAAGTGTCCTCAGTGTCCTGAAAAATGCCGTTGTACCCAATGTCCACTTAACCACGGACATGTGGACAAGTGGAACAGGGCAGACTAAGGACTATATGACTGTGACAGCCCACTGGGTAGATGTATCACCTTACGCAGCAACAGCAGCAGCGTCACCAGTAGCAGCATCTCAGAAACGCCAGCTCGTTCCAAGGCAGGCTACGCTGTGTATCACTGGTTTCAGTAAGAGGCACACCGCCGACAACCTCTTAGAGAAACTGAGGGAAATCATGGCCCAGTGGCTTACCCCACTTAGACTCTCCTGGGGATTTGTGATATCTGACAACGCCACCAATATTGTGCGGGCATTACATCTGGGCAAATTCCAACACGTCCCATGTTTTGCTCACACAATAAACTTGGTGGTGCAGAATTTTCTGAAAAGCGACAGGGGCGTGCAGGAGACGCTTTGGGTGGCCCGAAAAATTTCTGGCCACTTTCGCCATTCAGCGACTGCGTGCCGAAGACTGGAGCACCAGCAAACACTCTTGAACCTGCTCCGCCATCACCTGAAGCAAGAGGTAGTGACGCGGTGGAACTCAACCCTCTATATGCTTCAGAGGATGGAGAAGCAGGAAAAGGCCATACAAGCCTATACATCCACCTATGACATAGGCAAAGGAGGGGGTATGCACCTGACTCAAGCACAGTGGAGAATGATTTCCGTGTTGTGCAAGGTTCTCCAGTCCTTCGTACTTGCCACACGTGAAGTCAGTTCAGACACTGCCAGCTTGAGTCAGGTCATTCCCCTCATCAGGCTTTTGCAGAAGCAGCTGGAGAAAGTGAAGGAGGAGCTAAGATGGAGCGATTCCGCTCGGCATGTGGGACTTGTGGATGAAGCCCTTCATTCGCTTTGCCAGGATTCCAGGGTGGTCAATCTGTTGAAATCAGACCACTACATTTTGGCCACCGTGCTCGATCCTAGGTTTAAAGCCTATGTGGTGTCTCTCTTTCCGGCCGACACAAGCCTGCAGAGGTGCAAAGACCTGCTGGTGAACACACTGTCAGCTGAAGCGGAACGTGACACGTCAACGTCTCCTTCTTCATTTTCGCCCGCAACTGGGGCTGCCAGGAAAAAACTTAGGTATCCTAAGCAACCCGCTGGCGGTGATGCAGGGCAGGCAGGACCAAGTTTGGACATCTGGTCCGGACTGAAGGACCTGGCAACAATTTCTGACATGTCTACTGTCACTGCATATGATACTGTCACCATTGACAGAATGGTAGAGGATTACATCGGTGACAGCATCCAAGTAGGCATGTCAGACAGTCCATACCTGTACTGGCAGGAATAAGAGGCAATTTGGAGGCCCCTGTACAAACTGGCTCTATTTTACCTGAGTTGCCCCCCCTCCAGTGTGTACTCCGAAAGAGTGTTTAGTGCAGCCGGGAACCTTGTCAGCGAAAGGCGTAGGAGGTTGCTTCCACAGAATGTGGAGAAGATGATGTTCATCAAAATGAATTATCAGCTCTTCCAGGGAGACCAGCCTCCAGAAGGTACAGAGGGACCTGTGGTGGTGGATTCAAGTGGGGACGAGTTAATACTTTGTGAGGATGAGGATGTACACACTGAAGAGGGTGAGGAATCGGTGGATGAGGAGGATGAGGATGACATCTTGCCTCCGTAGAGCCAGTTTGTGCAGGGACACATTAATTGCCAGCTTGTTTTGTGGGGGCCCAAACGAACCAATCATTTCAGCCACAGTTGTGTGGCAGACCCTGGCGCTGAAATGATTGGTTTGCTAAAGTGTGCATGTCCTGTTTATACAACATAAGGGTGGGTGGGAGGGCCCAAGGACAATTCCATCTTGCACCTCTTTTTTTTTCTTTGCATTATGTACTGTTTGGGGCCTAGTTTTTCTAACTGCCATCCTGTCTGCCACTGCAGTATCACGCCTAGATGGGTCACGTGTTTGTGCCACCCACTCGTGTCGCTTAGCATAGTCATCCAGCTACCTCAGTGCAACCTTTTGGACATAAAAACACTATTGTGAGGTGTGAGGTGTTCAGAATAGACTGGAAATGAGTGGAAATTAAGGTTATTGAGGTTAATAATAGCATAGGAGCAGAAAAACCTACAAATTCTGTGATTTTAGCTGTTTTTATGCTTTTTTTCAAAAAAATACAGATCCAAAACACGGAAGGGTGGTTTTGGCAAAACCAATCCAGATCCAAAACACGAAGAAAGATCCAGATCCAAAACCAAAACACAAAACACGAAAAGTGGCCGGTGCACACCCCTTAAATAAATACATTTTCAGTTGCAGTATGGCAATCAGAGAAAAGTTTTTTCTAAATGGAACAAATCCATTAAATTGGGATGTAGTGATCTCTATTAATTGAGGGTAGTGAACTCTATTAAATAAGGAGGTTTGTCGTATGAAAAGCTTGCAGCTAATGCTGATGTTTACGCTGATAATTGTATTTAAAAAAAAAATTGCCAACAGGGGACAGACCACTTGTAGTTTGTGCATAAGTATGAAAATGCATTTTTTCCAGTGACACCTTATTTCAGCAATGAATTTTCCACACATAGCAGACCTGAATTAAAGTAAGGGCCCAATTCAGACCTGCTCGCACGCAGCCTCCCGATGTTTCATTTCAATCTGTGCATGCGTATGCATTGCAGTGCGCGTATGCTAACTAGTCCATGTGATCGGGAAGCGTTCGCTCGCTGCACATAGACAGCTCGCTAGAATGAGTGACAGGACATGCCGTTTGTGGGGTTGGTCAATGGAAATGGGAGAGTGGTGGTGTGAACGCAGGCGTACCTGAGCATCTTAACGCCGTTTCAGAGGTGTGCATAATTAAGACACAGCGTCATAGTACACGTCACATGGGTCACACTGAAGCACTCGCAGTGTTTGTGGTAGGGTGTGGTCAGCCACAAGTGCTGCGATCACTTCCGATGGTAATCGATGTTACCGATGGTTGCATACACTTCCTGGACATGACGTAGGAAAGTGGGCATCTTAAGACAGGCTGCTGGGCGTCTGCATACAAACCGCGATCGCACGCCAAGATATAGTGGGTGTGCTAATGCCTTGCTGTGCGATCGCGGATTTGGATACTTTCGCTACGTGCGAACGCCTCTCGCGAGTGGGTCTGAATCAAGCCCTATGTCTCAATATTGGGACTCAGAGGTACACTTAAGAAAGTGGCAGCTTAGCGAGTGTATTTTAAGGTGCAGCAGGATATTAGATACACCAGTTATCATCATCAACTTCAATTAATACTGCCCATTGGAAAATGAAATAAATAAAAAAAAATACATAGCTCTTCCTACACCCCTAATTGAGTCCTGCACAGGAGCTTTTAGCCTGATGTGTTTACTGCTAATGCAGGGGGACAAACAGCATGGTTTTTTTCCCCGCAAAGCAATAAGACCCAGGTTATGTAAATAACATATTATCCGTGGCGCTATCTAAAACCCTAATAAATGTCAAATTTTAAACTAACACTGGAACATCATGTTAATCACCTAATATTATGATTGATAGCAAAAATAAATGTTCACTATTGCTAGCCATATAGCTAAATATTTCTAACTTGAATGCCAAATAAGTGTTCGTGTTTCCTATCATCAATAGATCAGTGGGTAAATTTACTATTCAGAACTTTTCAAAGCCACTGCATTTTTCACAACTAGGTATGATACACTTTGCAAATTTAGCCCTTGTCCAAAATAACATTGACACAGTTGTATCAATCATCACCAACAATTGGTTCCGATTTGCCCAATGTCCACGAGAAGAATTCTCTTGTATTACATTTTTAAGGCAAGAGATGTCTGAGCTGTACAAACGTAAAATCGTATCCTTGCTTTATAGTAGACGTGTACCCGAGGCTCATTTGGGAATGTATATTCCAGTTACTGGCAATCCGAAGGTCATCCTATGACTGTCAATGTAGTGCCTCCATCCAAGCCTTTCTAGGATGGTTAATATATGAAAATAACCAACTAGGGTTTGTCTGGGAGACCCATCTAACCTGCTTTACTACTTTTATTACTAACCACGTGAAACCGTTGTCTATCCCAGTCACTGTCAGAATACAATCCGATAGATAAATTAAAATGCATTTTACAGCCAATCTTCTCAGAGTGAATAAAATCTTGTTACAGGATAAAATTGTTATAACTAGGGGTGTGCACCGGCCACTTTTCGTGTTTTGTGTTTTGGTTTTGGATCTGGATCTTTCTTCGTGTTTTGGATCTGGATTGGTTTTGCCAAAACCACCCTTCCGTGTTTTGGGTTCTGGGTTTTGGATCTGTATTTTTTTGAAAAAAAGCATAAAAACAGCTAAAATCACAGAATTTGTGGGTTTTTCTGCTCCTATGCAATTATTAACCTCAATAACCTTCATTTCCACTAATTTCCAGTCTATTCTGAACACCTCACACCTCACAATAGTGTTTTTATGTCCAAAAGGTTGCACAGAGGTAGCTGGATGACTATGCTAAGTGACACGAGTGGGCGGCACAAACACGTGACCCATCTAGGAGTGACACTGCAGTGGCAGACAGGATGGCAGTTTGAAAAACTAGGCCCCAAACAGTACATAATGCAAAGAAAAAAAAGAGGTGCAAGATGGAATTGTCCTTGGGCCCTCCCACCCACCCTTATGTTGTATAAACAGGACATGCACACTTTAACAAAGCAATCATTTCAGCGCCAGGGTCTGACACACAACTGTGGCTGAAATGATTGGTTCGTTTGGGCCCCCACAAAACAAGCTGGCAATTAATCTGTCCCTGCACAAACTGGCTCTACAGAGGCAAGATGTTGTCCTCATCCTCCTCATCCACCGATTCCTCACCCTCTTCAGTGTTGTGTACATCCTCATCCTCACAGAGTATTAACTCGTCCCCACTGGAATCCACCACCACAGGTCCCTCTGTACGTTCTGGAGGCTGGTCTCCCTGGAGGAGTTGATAATTAATTTTGATGAACATCATCTTCTCCACATTTTGTGGAAGCAACCTCCTACGCCTTTCGCTGACAAGGTTCCCGGCTGCACTAAACACTCTTTCGGAGTACACACTGGAGGGGGGGCAACTCAGGTAAAATAGAGCCAGTTTGTACAGGGGCCTCCAAATTGCCTCTTTTTCCTGCCAGTACAGGTATGGACTGTCTGACATGCCTACTTGGATGCTGTCACCGATGTAATCCTCCACCATTCTGTCAATGGTGACAGTATCATATGTAGTGACAGTAGACATGTCAGAAATTGTTGCCAGGTCCTTCAGTCCGGACCAGATGTCCAAACTTGGTCCTGCCTGCCCTGCATCACCGCCAGCGGGTTGCTTAGGATACCTAAGTTTTTTCCTGGCAGCCCCAGTTGCGGGAGAAAATGAAGAAGGAGCTGTTGACGTGTCACGTTCCGCTTCAGCTGACAGTGTGTTCACCAGCAGGTCTTTGCACCTCTGCAGGTTTGTGTCGGCCGGAAAGAGAGACACCACATAGGCTTTAAACCTAGGATCAAGCACGGTGGCCAAAATGTAGTGGTCTGATTTCAACAGATTGACCACCCTGGAATCCTGGCAAAGCGAATGAAGGGCTTCATCCACAAGTCCCACATGCCGAGCGGAATCGCTCCATCTTAGCTCCTCCTTCACTTTCTCCAGCTGCTTCTGCAAAAGCCTGATGAGGGGAATGACCTGACTCAAGCTGGCAGTGTCTGAACTGACTTCACGTGTGGCAAGTACGAAGGACTGGAGAACCTTGCACAACACGGAAATCATTCTCCACTGTGCTTGAGTCAGGTGCATACCCCCTCCTTTGCCTATGTCATAGGTGGATGTATAGGCTTGTATGGCCTTTTCCAGCTCCTCCATCCTCTGAAGCATATAGAGGGTTGAGTTCCACCGCGTCACTACCTCTTGCTTCAGGTGATGGCGGAGCAGGTTCAGGAGTGTTTGCTGGTGCTCCAGTCTTCGGCACGCAGTCGCTGAATGGCGAAAGTGGCCAGAAATTTTTCGGGCCACCCAAAGCGTCTCCTGCACGCCCCTGTCGCTTTTCAGAAAATTCTGCACCACCAAGTTTATTGTGTGAGCAAAACATGGGACGTGCTGGAATTTGCCCAGATGTAATGCCCGCACAATATTGGTGGCGTTGTCAGATATCACAAATCCCCAGGAGAGTCTAAGTGGGGTAAGCCACTGGGCCATGATTTCCCTCAGTTTCTCTAAGAGGTTGTCGGCGGTGTGCCTCTTACTGAAACCAGTGATACACAGCGTAGCCTGCCTTGGAACGAGCTGGCGTTTCTGAGATGCTGCTACTGGTGACGCTGCTGCTGTTGCTGCGTAAGGTGATACATCTACCCAGTGGGCTGTCACAGTCATATAGTCCTTAGTCTGCCCTGTTCCACTTGTCCACATGTCCGTGGTTAAGTGGACATTGGGTACAACGGCATTTTTCAGGACACTGAGGACACTTTTTCTGACGTTTCTGTACAGTCTCTGTATCACCTGCCTAGTGAAGTGGAACCTAGACGGGATTTGGAACCGGGGACACACTACCTCCATCAATTGTCTAAATCCCACTGCACTAATGGCGGATACCGGACGCACGTCTAACACCAACATAGCAGTCAAGGCCTCAGTTATATGTTTTGCTTCAGGATGACTGCTGTCGTACTTCATCCTCCTCGCTAAGGACTGTTGGAGGGTCAATTGTTTAGTAAAAGTAGTGGTGTTCCTACTTCCTCTCTGGGATGATTAACGACTCCCAGCAGCAGCGGCAGCAGGAGGCGTAGCAATGCAGGATCCTCCGGAGGAATCCCGGATAGGAGAGTCAGTCATGCCAGTGACATGGCCTGCATGACTACTTCCGATCCTGACTAAGGAGGAAATTGACGAGGAGGGACTTGACGGTGTGGTTTGCGGGCGCTTGGATACAACAGGACAACGAGATTTAGGTGTCCCTGGACTGCTTACGGTCTTAGCCAAAGTTTCTGAACTTGACAGTAACTTTTTATGAACGCGCTGCAGGTGCTGTATAAGGGAGGATGTTCCTAGGTGGTTAACGTCCCTACCCCTACTTATTTCACCTTTACATATGGTACATATGGCAAGACAGTTGTTGTCCGGATTTGGATAGAAATATTGCCAGACCAAAGAGGTGGAATGTTTGGTCTTCTGCCCAGGCATGACCGTGATGGGCTTTTTCATCCCACGGACAACAACTGTCTCCCCCGGAGCCTGATTTAAACAAACCACATCACCATCAGAATCCTCCTCGCCAACTTCCTCCTCAGCGCAAGCTGCACCAGTATCCTCATCCTGTTGTACTTCAACAGTGACATCTTCAATTTGCATATCAGCAAGTGGACTGTGGGTGCTCCTTTCAGCACTTGCAGGGGGCGTGCAAATGGTGGAAAGAGCCACCTCTTCCCGTCCAGTGCTGGGAAGGTCAGGCATCGCAACCACCACCACACTTGGACTCTCCTTGGGGATTTGTGATATCTTCTTAGAACACACAGTTCTTCGCTGTGCTTTTGCCAGCTTAACTCGTTTGATTTTTTTAGTGGGAGGAGGGCTTCCATCGTCATGTGAAGCTGAACCACTAGTCATGAACATAGGGAAAGACCTTAGCCATTCCTTGCCACTCCGTGTCGTAAATAGCATATTGGCAAGTTTACGTTTCTCTTCAGATGATTTAAATGTTTTTTTCAAGGTCATTTTCCTGAACTTTGTCATTTGGGATTGTATGTGCCCTCTACTATGACATCGGGCATCGGCCTTGGCAGACGACGTTGATGGCATGTTATCGTCTATGTGATGACTAGTGGCAGCAGCTTCAGCACTAGGAGGAAGTGGTTCTTGATCTTTCCCTATTTTAATTTTAACGGAGAAAGTTTGGTCTTCCATTTATGTTATATTGATATATACGTGCGGCTAAGGCGCACACAAACACAGAAAATAATTTTTTATTTCTGTTGGAGACTAGTGCACTTTGTGGGTTACACCACCCTTTAAGAAATGAGCCAGCCGGCCCTTTACTTATGGGACACAGGCGCACGCTTGGCGCTGCTCTTTTGTTGATGCACGTGCAGCCACAGTGCACACAATTCACAAACACAGAAAGAAATTTTTTATTTTGTTTGGGGGTTACTGCACCCTTTAGCGGTCAATCCAGCCGGCCCTTTATTTATGGGACACAGGCGCACGCTTGGCACTACTTTTTTGATGCACGTGCGGCTACTGCGCACACAATTCACAAACACAGAAAATATTTTTTTATTTTGTTTGGAGTGTACTTTGGGGGTTACAGCACCTTTTAACAGACAAGCCAGCCGGCCCTTTACTTATGACACAGGTGCACGCTTTGCACTACTTTGTTGATGCACGTGCGGCTACTGCGCACACAATTCACAAACACAAAAAAATATAGTTTTTTATTTTGTTTGGAGTGCCCTTTGGGGGTTACAGCACCCTTTAATGGACAAGCCAGCCGGCCTTTTACTTATGGGACACAGACGCACGCTTGGCGCTGCTCCTTCGATGATGCACGTGCAGCCACAGTGCACACAATTCACAAACACAGAAAACATTTTTTATTTTGTTTGGAGTGCCCTTTGGGGGTTACAGTCCCCTTTAGCAGTCAATCCAGCTGACCCTTTATTTATGGGACACAGGCGCACGCTTGGCACTACTTTGTTGATGCACATGCGGCTACTGCGCACACAATTCACAAACACAGAAAATATTTTTTATTTTGCTTGGAGTGTACTTTGGGGGTTACAACATCCTTTAACGGTCAAGCCAGCCGGCCCTTTACTTATGACACAGGCGCACGCTTTGCACTACTTTGTTGATGCACGTGCGGCTACTGCGCACACAATTCACAAACACAGAAAATATTTTTTTATTTTGTTTGGAGTGTACTTTGGGAGTTACATCACCCTTTAACGGTCAAGCCAGCTGGGCCTTTACTTATGACACAGGCGCACGCTTGCCACTACTTTGTTGATGCACGTGCGGCTACTGCGCACACAATTCACAAACACAGAAAATATTTTTTTATTTTGTTTGGAGTGTACTTTGAGGGTTACAGCACCCTTTAACGGTCAAGCCAGCCGGCCCTTTACTTATGACACAGGCGCACGCTTGGCACTACTTTGTTGATGCACGTGCGGCTACTGCGCACACATTTCACAAACACAGAAAATATTTTATTTTTTTTTGCACTTGGGGGGAGCACCCCTGATGGACAGAGCACCCCCTGGACAACACTACAGCACCCCTTTAGGACTGGGACTCTGTCCAGCCAGCCCCTATGGACTTTGGAGGAGTGGACACAGCCCCTATGGACAACAGCAGCACAGCACAGCCAGCCCCTATGGACTTTGGAGGAGTGGACACAGCCCCTATGGACAACAGCAGCACAGCACAACACTGCCAGCCCCTATGGACTTTGGAGGAGTGGACACAGCCCTTATGGACAACAGCAGCACAGCGCAGCACAGCACAACACTACACTTCACTACACTACACTACACAGCCCAGCCTAACTCCCACCTTCCCTCTTCACTGTCCACAGCCGAGTGAGAAAATGGCGCAGACGCGGGTACCTTATATAGGATCCAAAACCCGCGAGACCCAGAAGACGGGATGATGACGTTTTGCCTCGATTTCAGATTCGAGTCAGGCGGGAAAAGTCGAGCCTGACTCGGATCTGCCTCGGATCGGGGGGGCTCGGGGGGGTTCGGATTTCAGAAATCCGAACCCGCTCACCCCTAGTTATAACAGTATTTAATTTGACCAGAAACCTTACATTTACAAATATACCACTTTTACACAGATTATGGATCATAATGATTTTAGACTCCTACTGAAGCTACTTCTCCCTGAGAGTAGAGTTAGCGTTAACCTCTCCCCTCTATTATCAGGTATCTTCCCTTATTCCTACATCCTCTCTATCTATAGTACATTTAATTCCAATGGATCTTCCATTGCCATAAACCTCAATCTCTGGTAGTGAATATTTACATATTTTGATTCGTAATTGAATGTTTCAAAGCTTACAATAGTCACTTTAAAAGTTCATTTAACCTGTATTTTTGGGCAATAAGTCGGTGGTGCACTTTTGATCTATTTTATTGCAATCCCGGCCTAGATAATTGATCACATTGTATCAGAATTGGGTACAGAAACTGTCTAGGTGGTGTTCCTTTAATCACAGACAATGTATGCTGGTTATTGTTATAGCTAAAGCTTTTAGTGGGAAGCAGTCGGGAAGCCGACGAACTTAATCCCAACCGCCGGCTTCCTGACTGTCTAATCCCGGCAGGGGTCTGATAACAGGCGTCGAAATCCCGACCCCTGTCATTAGACCTACGCCGGGAGCATGACACCTGGCTTACTGATCGAAGGTAAGCCAGGCACCGGGCGCGGTCAACCGTGGGGGTGAGTGGGTTAGGGTTAGGGCTCCCGGGGGGGACTTAGGGTTAGGCACCCCCCTGGGAGGTTATGGTTAGGCTAGGGGAAGGGGGTTTAGGGTTAGGCACCCCCGGGGGGAGGTTAGGGTTAGGGGTCCCCCCGAGGGACTTACATTTAGGCGGCAGGGAAGGGGGGGGTTAGGTTTAGGCACTTAGAGGGGGGATTAGGGTTAGGCACTTGGGGGGAGGTTAGGGTTAGGCACCTCTAAGGGAGGGTTAGGGGGGGATAGAATAGGGTTAGCAAATACTTACATTGGACGATCAGGATTTATACCCCTTCCTGGCAGCTGCTGTCGGGATTAGAACCGCCGGCCATGCGGCCAGCGGTAAATCATAATGAATCCGCTTTTAGTAAACTTTCAATATAGGCATGATTCAGACTGCTACGCTAATGCCGGCGCTGCGGCATCAGTGTGCGAAGTGGATGTGAGAAAATATGCAAATGTTGCAGACGCCTAGATTTGTATTGAGATGCCCACTGACATCGGCGTACAAAGATGCAGCATCAATCGCAGATCCTCCAATAATCGTCCTCCTGAGTAACCCTATGGGGTCATGGAGAATGGCCGTGTAAGTGAAACTCCAGATCCATGTTTTCTGGATATGGGATCGCAGAGCAGACACAGTCTCCGACATGCCCTGAAAAGAGTAGCTAAATCCCTGCATGTTTGCCACCACTCTCCCGTTACATCCCACAAACACTCCCTAAATGTCAATCACACTGCATGAAAAAAAGTTGCTGCGATCACTGATGGTAATGTAACTCGACAAATGCGCAGTGCAACTCGGATGCATGATAATCGCTCAACTGTGTAAATATCAGAATTGCTTCTATCTCTGAAGTAGGCTCTATATATAGCTTATAATTTAACAAGGTATATAATGTCCAGCTACCGGAAGATAAGGCAGATGAAGAAGGATGCAGTATTTTCGTATGCATCGCATGCGTGCATGAACCGGCCACTGTGATTAGGATTGTGATCGCAGTAACTGTGCAAACCCATCGCAGAATAATTGACAGGAAGTGACGTTTGTGGGTAGTGACGGGGGTGGTCAGTGAAATACAGGCGTGCCAGTGCATTTCAACGCCGTTGCAGGGGCGTGCATAAATTAGCCACTGCGATGCCGTACGCAGCCTGAGTACTCATAGCATGCAATGAAGTTAGCAATTTCTGAGTAAGCTTGTGCAAATGTGCGTGAGGCTGCGATGGTACTCGATTGTACCGATGGTTTTACAGTCTTGCTAAATATTACGGATGTGTGGAAGGTCGCAGTTGTACTTTGTGCGTAATCACTATTACAATCGCAGTTGCGATCCGTAGTGAATCAGGTCCATTGTCCAATATCTCAAACTTTTGAAGAACACATTTAATTAGATTTCCTTTCATTTGTTAACTTGAGTTATATTGCTTTTTTAATCTTTAAAGTCAGATCTATTTAGGTCAGCGTTTTTCAACTACTGTGCCTGGGCACACTAGTGTGCTGCGAGCAGTTGCCAAGTTGTCATGGCGGTCAGCTCAGCACAGTTGTACTATAGTGTTACTCTCTTTCTTTCTCTCTCTTGAACATTTATATACGGTGAAGAGTTGTTTCACTACTAGATGGAGTGAACTGGTGATTTTTAACATTATTTTATACTTTCATAAAAAGAAACCAACCAGCCAGGGGCGTAACTAGATCTGTCTGGGCCCCTTAGCAAAATTTAGCTATACGCCCCCTACCTCCCAATGTGAGCTCTTCTGAAATCTGAGGGCTGGAACTGAGCACTCTCCTCTCCCTTTCGGCAGCTTCTCTGAGGTGATTGGCTGCAGAAGCTGTTGCAGTCATGGCAACGGTCTCATCCCAGTGCGGTCAGCATCAGTCTCTGACGCTAGGTTAGGCATGGCCGTCGATAGTTACAAACCATTGATGGTCTGTACCTAGTGCCCCATAGTTTTATTATCGATGGCGGGGATGCAGATAGATGATAGCCTTGGAGCTGATGGCAATGGTTTCTTTTCACAAGTCTCATGTTGGTACTGCAGCGCTGCTGGCTGGCAAAGACATGATGACAGTGAGTTTAGTTAATATCAGTCAATTATGATGTGTGCCGGGATGAGTGGGGTGTCAGTAGCACACGCAGGGGGGGGGGTCCTGAGTACCCAGAAACCCCCCCTGATGGGCTGAGGTGTTTGTTTTTTTTTTGAGACGGAGACAGTGATGTTGTAGCCACGATCGGATCACTCAGAGAGCTCTGCTCAGATCAGAGCTCCCTCTAGTTTGAGGGTAACTGCGGGCACTCAGCAGCAGTGAATACTCAACAGCACTGAGCTCTGCAGTGGCTTCAGAGGGAGCCCGCAGAGTGCAGATGATCCTGCCTGCGAGTACAAAGCAGTTTGGTGTTCGGATCAGCAGCTGCGGGCCCCGTCAGTGTCAGTCACTGTGACTCCTCTCCCCATCCCTCCCCGGACCCCAAGTAAGTCCCCGTCCCTCCTGCTCTGTCTGGTGTGTCCTCCCATGCAGGGCCATCTCTTCCATTGGGCTTGTTGGGCAGTTGCCCAGGGGCCCGAAGCTTGTAGGGGCCCACCAACTCGCCCTCCCTGCAGCCCGGCCAGTTGGTAAAATTGTGATATTTCTATAAGCCAGCCGCCGATGCACTGTATTCTGATCTAACCTACCACCCCGGTGACGAGTACTCACCTCAGTCCCAGTTTCACTTCATGCGCCGGTTTCAGACAGAGGGCCTGATTCAGAGCCGGATGCTCTGAAAGAGCGCTCACTCTGAATCAGGGCGTTTTTTTTATTTTTTTGTGCAGCCTCCTGGCCGCTCACATAGCTGTGGGTGACCACCCACAGCTATTGCGAGCGGCCAGATGATGGTCGTGATGGTCTCGACCATCGCGGCTTGCGTCGAGACCATTGTGGTAGGGTCTCGTTCCCGCAAGCCCCAATGAGCTTTTAGACCCGGAAGCTCACCCACTGACATCACTCGTGATGTCAGTGGGGCTGCCCCCAAACGGCAGGTGTTCTTTCGGGAACGTCTCCATTTGGCCAGCCACCCCCCCGGCCCGCCTCCAAAACGGGGCCAGCTGTCAATGAAAATAGACAGCTGTCCCCTTTTGGTGTGAGACACGGAGCGCCCGTTGCTAGCCGGGTCTCGCGCATGCGCACGTCGGAGCCGGCTCCGGCGTGTGCATGCGCAGTGGCCAAACATCGACCCACTCGCGAGCGCATAACGCTTGCAAGCGGGTCTGAATCAGGCCCAGAGTCTCTCTGCATGTGTGGGAGGTCTGATGGGCATATGCACCATTTAAATTTTATTCCCGTGAATGGATGGGTAGGGGCCCCAGTGCATTGCTTTGCCCAGGGCCCACACTGCTGTTAAGACAACCCTGCTCCCATGCAAACAGTGTCATCTCCCTGCCCCCTTCCAGTCCCCACTACGAGTCCATGCCCCTCCTGCTCTGCCTGGTTTGTCTGTCCTCCCCAGCAAACTGTGTTATCTCCCTGCCCCCATCCAGTTCCCACCGCGAGTCCCCGCCCCCTCCTGCTCTTCCTGGTGTGTCCTCCCCAGCAAACAGTATCATCTCCCTGCCCCCATCCAGTTCCCACCACGAGTCCCCGCCCCTTTCTACTCTGCAAGGATTATTCTTCTCCCTTGCAGGCAGCTTCCGGTGTTTGAAGGAAGACAGACAGACAGACAGAGCTTACTACAGTGCTGCAAACACAGGTAATTACCAAAGGATGGCAATGCATTCATGCTATGGGGGAGGTTAGGAAGTGTTAATTATCAGGGGTGGGGGTTGTAATCCTATTATTTGGTAAGGGAGGTAGTTTGGGGGGGATGCAGTAATGTAATGGGCTTCTTAACGCAACGCTCCTGGCTGGGAGGGATCCGATTGGGTCCAATTAGCGACAGCATGAGGCCAAGTGAGACATTGTGTCAGGTGTCATACTGTTAACAGGGGTTCTCTGATCGGTCTTCTGCTCCCATATCCCACGGAAGAACACTGCACTGACCTGCTGGATATGCATATGGTACTTCCTGCATTTAATGTGGATGTTAGTTGTGCCAGTGTTGCTTGTCTTTTAACATGGAAAATTCTGTCCAGATGCCTCTGGTCACGATATTAAACACCCATGGTCGGCCACTCCGCTGTCCACGGTGAGGGGTAATGCCTTCCATGAGGTATTCCCGGTACACACCTGACACCGTAGATCAAGGAATGATGAATGTCCGCACAATTTCGGAAATATATTGTCCCACCTATTGGGCACCCGCTATCATTCTCCATTCGAACTCCAATAATTCACTTAGCCTTGCCATGAGCAGCTTCGGAGGTGATCAAACTGACTCACGATATGTCAGATTACAACTGATGCAGGTCTGGGCATTTCTAAGACATCACAGTACGGTGACGCCACCTACCATTACCTTTACATACTGCTATCCTATGACTTTTGGCACTTCAGTTTACAACTGGATATAAAGTCAGTGGTGATGGTATAGCACACCCATACATTTTAATACTAGCACTTTGCGCATGCGCAGTAGGGAAATTGCTGGGAAAATGGCTGCGACATAATTTTGGTTGGTTGGAATGAAAATCTGGGAAGGAATGGGAGTAAATGATGATCAGCAATTTGCTCCTAAATGCCAGAAAACAGATGAAAATGGTCGTCAGAGAAGTTTGAACAAATTGTTTAGATCAAACATTTAACAAACAGTTTTTGTCCATTTTCTGGTGTTTGGGAGCCCAATTGCTGATTGTCATTTCCTTTCATACCTTACCAGATTTTCATTCCATCCAATCAACTAGTTGGATGGTTGGATGTATAGTTTGTGGCCAGTTTTATTCACTACCAATTGCAATTCTGATTACGCACGCAAATGGCCGATTGTTGCGTACTGCCCATGCGTATGCATCGCAGTGCGCGGACCGGCCACTGCAGTTGCAGTGACTACGCAGACCCATGGCAGAGTGATTGACAGGAAGTGCCGTTTGCGGGAGATGACGAGGTGGTGGTCGGGGAAACAGGCGTGCCAGTGCGTTTGAATGCTGTCAAGTCTGTTACCAGTGCTATCCCAGACCCTTGCTCAGCATTGTTACACAGCATTCTGCATACCAGCTCATTTCAAGGGTATTTTTTTTAGTTTTCTGCAGACCTGCATTTTCCAAGTAACTGTGAACTCCCAGTGAGTATCCTCCGCAATTTTCCTGGGTAGTTTTGTGCCTGATGTGCCTGTGTCTGCTGTTGCTCTTTGCCTGAGCTCTGGAACCCTTTTGCCTGCAGCCTGTCTGTGGAGGATGCTGGTAACTGGGACTTTTGTTTATCTGCCTGCCCACTGCTGAATCACATCAGTATACAGTTTCTACATTTCTCTTCTTACATGCCACTGACTGTGTTTTGTATTATTTGTGTACTCTCCAGCCTTCAAGGGCTTTGTATACCATGCATTCATGTGTGCTCTGTCTAATAAACCTTTGATGCACCTTCATCTGCTCCTGAAATCTGCATTTTGGGTTTGCACATGCTGAAATTATGACAGCTAGTAGTTTTTACTCAGTTATTTTGAAAATGAAAGAGGTTATTGAAAAAATAGACGCCTACAATGTGTGATGTGCAGGAATTTGCACAGACTTTTCCTGGAATGGCTCTTCCAAACACCATCAGCACCAGGATCCCATGGGAGAGCTCCAAAGACATTCCTTCAAAGTTTCACCTCACTGCCACCCACAGTCGCTGGCATCCCAACAAGTATACTAGGCTCTCCTCTCAAAGTTGTGCTGCCTCCTCTCAGAGGGCGCTCTGCCTCAGGGACCTGCCTCCGACACTCCCCCATCACACGACCGTTCCCTTTGGCCATTCCTTTTAGGGGGACTCTGATATTAAGTTAACTTCCCTAGCCAATGACATCTTAATAGCTGCACCTTGTATCAGCACCATTGCTTTCTGAATGGAACACCATTGCTACCGCTGCCTCTACTCCTTCACTCCTACTACTGTCAAGCCACCTCCTGTATAACCGCTACCTGCTGCAACTACCAGACTCCTCCTCCCCAGATAGCATGGGCTCCGTCTCTCAGTGAAGTACCTATTTCAGACTCTCGTTAGCGTAACAGTGCAGCTCTACTTATCCTCCCCCAGGATAGATCCAACAGATGTCTCTCGCTCTGCCCTTGAGCCCCTTTTCACGTGGCACATGGGCTTCTGGCAGTGACTCCCCACTGTGTGTGAGCTTCTGGCAATTTCTGTGCCCAAAGTATTAGTCCACTGCCTCTGATGTGAATAAATTTAACAGAAAGCATACAGACGACACATAACAAAAATCCCTATGAATTATTACGGGTTGGGTACAGGATGCCGGTGCTCGGGATCCCAGCGTTCAAAATCCTGACACCGGCATCCCGAAAGGGTTAGGATACAGACACCTGTCGGTAGGTATCCTAACCCTTCTCCTACCCCTAACCCTTCCTCCCTGGTTCCTAAATCTAACCTCCCCCTAGTGCCTGTGCCTAACCCTAACCCATAACCCTCCGCCAAACCCCGCTACTTACCTTCGGGATGCTGGTGGGTGGGATTCCGACACCGGTATTCTAAGTGCCGGCATCCCATGTGCCGAGACATTGACTGCATCCCATTATCACTAAATTTAAGCAAAACTTATATAATTAATACAACACATATATTATATATAATGACAGTATAACCATAGACGTTTAGTTGGTTAATCCTGTCTGGGGCATTAGTTTATTTACAAACTGTTGGTAGGTCTTTAAAAATACACAAAAATGAAATAGAGCCAGATGGGTAGGTACAAAGTGCTGGGGACTCTGGTCTGCCAAAGAGGGGTGGTCCTGTCCCCAACATGGTGTTACCACCACACCACTTTTAGCGATTTACAGCCTCTTAGCAGGGGCACAGCATCCACTCATAGGGCCAGTATTACACAATGTGCCTCACAAGCAGCATGGCCATCCCATCCTTTATACCAGAGCCAGAGAATGACACAAACTGAGACCTTCCATCCTACATTAAAATCCCATCAGAGGCTTGTTAGTAATTAGCTCCTCCTCCAAAATATAACAAATTATCTTTTTTCTCAAGCACATTTGCCGGGTTCTACCAGTTGTGAATCCCACCTCTGTCTCCCTCTCACTCTCTGCTTACATTCTTAGTGGGAGTTGCGTTCTTAAAATAAATCCTCAGAATAGCACATCAACTTGTGTTTGCCACTATATTTTTATTTTGGATAAAACCTCTCTGGGGATTTCTTTTCATCTCCCAACTGGATGGCTCTGCTGACTGCTCAGTACAGTAGGATGTGTGGGCAGTGCGGACAACTCTGCTGACGGGGGTGGAAATTGTGTTTACTTGAGAAGCATGACCTTACAGTCTAGCATTTTCAAAATGTGCAAAGGATAGCAGTGGGGTAATTGGAGGAGGGGGAAGATACAGGGGTGCAGGGTGCAGGAGATGAGCTAGATTTTGTCTGGTATATATGTTACTGATCTGTGTCTTGTGGTTATCATTTACAATAACCAACCTTGTTTAACACCCCTCACATTGTCTAATACTGTTTAACACTTCACGATATGGAACTGTAAATATGGAAAATATTACAGAGGTATATATTAAATACTATACTGTATTTTTTAAAGTTTAATATTGGCTAAATTTTTTGGAATCGTTAATTCACTTTATAATTTATCTGCAGAATACAAAATCAGACAAATATGATAATGACAAACTAACAGCCATTGGGGTATTGGGGCTTATTTATCAAGAGGCATTTTTTTAAAAACTGCAATTTTCTGAATTTTTTTGCTAATGTGTCAATAATGTTAACGGCAATACACATCTAATTTTGCATTATTATTGTCATTTTAAATTTTTCCTCTTGTTAAACACCCTTGTGTCATTATTTGCTGTTCCTGAACATGGTAAATACACAGCTTATATGTATGTATCCAGTTATCTAGCAGCACACGCGTGCATTACATGGTTTCAGCAAAAGAAAATATATAAAATGTACATTTGAGAAAAGTGCTTAGGATCACAACTGAAAAGACGAGTCTGACCTGAATCTGATTAATGGGAGTGTTGAAAGTATTTCTGTGCCTAGCAGTTTAATGCAGCAATCCAACACTATAAATCTGTAATAGTAATTATTCTCCGTTTTATCACATGTACAGTACGTGCTATAAAATAAGTCTGTTATAACACAGATCTCCTAATGACGTTTATGCTTCTCTTGTGAATCATATGCATTGTGATATTATTAGAGCTAAGCGAAATTGTAGTGGATTTTAACCAAAACTGATTTTCGCAGCACAACAAGCAGTTTATCAGTTCCAATGATATGATCTTCAGGTTCCGCTTTTGCATCACCATTAGATGCCAATTGCACTGTATTTGTACATTCACATTTTGCAGGCTTTATAGTTTATGAATAGAGCTGTGACAACAATACTCTCTGCTGGATACACTTAAAGCTAAATTTCACCAGCAAACATATCACATTTCAGGCTCAATCGCAGAATTAGGTGAATATTTTACGGAAATTTTATAGCTACAGTATATATACTGTACAGTAAGTTACAATGAGCCTTTTCAGCATTGCCACTGTCCATGGTACTGATTTACTCTGAGCAGTGTCCCTAATTATTTGCTTGGCCTATAGAAAATTCTACAAGGTATATTTAATAGCATGGTGCAAATAATAAAAATGAGCTATAAACCACAACCATAAGTGTACACTTATAATATATGAATCATAACATAGAGAAACTGTCATTTAACTGTAAAAATATAAATATTCGAGATAGGAGAGTTTTTATTTCCTCAATATACTTGCTTCTTACATTTTTTTATGTCTCTATTTTTTTAATCTATTGCTTATATTACGTTTCAGAACTGGATATTCTGTAGTGTTCCAGATTGTCTTTGCTTAAAAATGTAGCCATGGAAAGGACCTAATTCTACACATCAGATATTAGCTGAGAACACTGAGCTATTTTTAGGGAAGAATGACTATATAATCTGCTAGTTTATCTTACAAAACAAATAGATGGATCCATTTAAATGACCTTTGCATTGTAGCCTGAAAAGAGTCATTGCTTAGGACCACATATTGCAATGATAACCAATTACATTTTAGGGCTAGTAAAGAAAAATTTCTTGCCGGGACAGCAGCTCTTTAGTACATTACAGTGTAGAGTGAAAAGCTTTTGCTAGCAGTTTGATTGGTTTAGACCTGGCTTACCTACTGCAGATGTGCGGCCATTGAGCCATGCATGAACCTAGTATAGGCTGCCAGGGAGTGCTCTGGCTACAGTGGTTAACACCATAAGAAGACAGTGCTAGCTACTACAAACCCTGATAAGCTAAGCTTTTTGGAACTTTGTATATTACTGGAGTCCACCATCTATTTAGCAAAGGGCATGGTGGTACCAAGCAGTAATTTGGTTAAAGCAAGTATCTTGTGCTTTAACTGATTATTAAATACTAATGTTTGCCTTGTTCATGTGGACATTGAGGTTTATAAGTTAAATAGACCCAATAACTTCATATAACCAGGATTCCATGAGTCAAAAAAATACAGCTGAACCTCTAACATCTTTCTCTGTGGTATTTATTATTACATGGTACATCTATTAATGTTCTAAGTATACATATTTTATATCTATCCATACTATACTTTACCTTGCATTTATTATTTCCTTTTTTATTGCTCAGTTGTACTGATGCATGTAATTGTTATCTTCTTGGCCAACCAGAACAAAGATTGCTATAAAAAGACACCAATGCACCTGACTGGCTTACAGGTGGTTATGATAAGGTACACAGCCCTGTAGGATACGTTTCATGCTCATCTAATTGTGTTGCTAATGACATCAGAAAATATTACTTATGTGATATTAGGGATGATGTATCAAGCTGGGAAAAGTGTGGAGAAGTTGTCCATAACAACCAATCAGCTTTGAGGTAGCAATGATCAAGTACATTCTATAAAATGATAGGTAAAAGCTGATTGGTTGCTGTGGGCAATGTCTCCAGTGGTCCAATTCTCCACTCTTTTCACTGCAGACACTGGACACAGGATTATAAAAGTATAAGCATTCATATTATTGCATTTATGTAATAAATTTAGCAATTTAGAACGTATAATCAAGGATCAATGAGGTTCATTCTTGTTTCTTGAACAGGAATTTATGCTGTTGGCATAAGCTCCTGTGATATAGTACACACTTATGTCGCACATCCACTAGCAGATGAGGCAACGACAGTATGATTACGACATTGTAATCGCACACCCTGCACCCATTATAGATACACCCCTGTGTGTTTGGGTTTCCTCCTGGAGCTCCAGTTTCCTCCCACAAAGCATACTGGTAAAATAATTGGCTTCTGACAAAAAAATAATGTGTGCATATGTCCATATATAGGGAATATAGATTGTAAGCTCCTCACTAGGGCAGGGACTGATGTGAATGGCTAAAATATTCTCTCTATAGTGCTTCAGGTGTGTGCACTATATAAATAAGTGTTGCTAAATAATACATCTATTCATATAATACATGGTTCCTTTCTATAGTGTGTACCAGACCAGGTTTTAAGGGCCCAATTCAGAGATGGGCGCAATGCCTATATTTACACAATTGGAATTTTTTTTTCTACTGCGCATGTGTAATAATTCTAGAAAACCCGTACTGCACACGTGCAACCCAGTGTGTGTCCCAAGTTATATAGGTCCCTGGCTGGTTCTAACACCAAACAATGAAATCTACCCCTCCCCCAGGATTCAGGTGAATCTTTAGCCCCTAAAGCTACCAGTTTTTTTGGTCTGTTGCAGACTAAGAAGACTTGAGAAAGTCTTTGGCCCTCATTCAGAGCCGGACGCTCTGAGCAGAGCGCTCGCTCTGAATGAGGGCCGTCCTCCATAAAAATGGAGCGTCCTCCTGGATGCTCGTATAGCTGTGGGTCACCACCCACAGCACATACGAGCGTGCAGGATGATGGTCGCGATGGTCTTGACCATCGCGACCATCGCCAGTGCGACCAGAAGCCTGTGGTCGGGGTTTTCGACCACAAGCCCTGGAGTGATTTTGGGAATGCCTCCGTCTGGCAGGCATGCCCCCGGCACGCCCACCAAAGGGGGCGTGCTGTCAATCAACATCGACAGCACGTCCCCTTTGATCAGACACAACGAGCGAAGGAAAGTCCTTCGCTCGTCGCGTCTGGCGCATGCGCACGACGGAGCTCCCTCTGTCGTGCGCATGCGCAGTGCACACCATCGACCCACTTGCGAGCGGACAGCCGCTTGCGAGTGGGTCTGAATGAGGCCCTTTGTTGCCAAGGAAATGAAACGTATTGATGTTTTACTGCTCTGCCTGATAGCTTCCATTTGCTCTTCCTGCCGTCCTTCCATGCTGTCTGTGCATGCTGAACCACTCTGGACACAGGGCCTGATTCAGCAAGGAACGCAGTTGCTTATACGCACGCAATCGGCTGATTGTTGCGTTCTGCTCGTGCGTATGCATCGCAGTGCGCAAACTACCCACTGTGGTCAGGACTGCGATTGCACTGGATGTGCACATCCATGACAGAGTGACTGACAGGAAGTGCCGTTTGTGGGTGGTGATGGGTGGGTGGTTGGGGGAACGCTGGCATGCCAGTGCGTTCGAACGCCTTTGCAGGGGCATACATAAACTATCCACCCTACGCAGCCTGAGGCCTCATAGCGTGCGCTGAAGTAAGCAATTCCTGAGTGAGGTCTGACCTGCCTTAACTGTGCGTATGGGTCCGATGTTACTCGATGTTACTGATTGTTTTGCTATTTTGGCCAAGTATACGGATGTGAGTAAGGGGAAGTGGGCGTCCTTATGTCAGGCTGCGATCGCAATGCAAATGCAAACATTTACATGTCACCACTGATGTTAGCAACTGCGTTGCGTGCGTATTAGCAGTATAGCGATCCATGCTGAATCAGGCCCACAGCCACTTCCTTACAAGCAGTGGTCCCGGCACCAAAAACAGTGCTGATTGCACTCACTAGGCTGGTAATAAAGCTGAAGCTTCATAAAGAGCACGGTATTTGGATATCATTACAGTGACATATATATTGAGAGAACCCAGTACTGTATATTACCGGTACTATATAATCTCCCCCCACCGGTTCTCTCCGGTCGGAGCCTTCATATCAGTATACTACTAAATTAATAAATTGGTGCATGTCCTCCAACGCACTGTGGCAGCCACTTGTGCCATAGTTGCCGACTGTTTTACCTATATTCTCAACATCAGCTGATTAACATAACCACAGAGGATACTTTGTAATTACTTCTACCACAGAGGATACTTTATACAGTAACTACTTCTCTGTGAATCCCCAAACCTTCTGAATACTAATGTTACCTTTTTTACTGTTTCTTTTTATAAAGGAAACAAAAATGAATAAGACAAAAAAAATGTTTTGACACTAAACAAATACATCAGTTCTGTGGTCTCCCGAGATATTAGATATGATGAACAGTAATGATTATTCATTTATTTTTCCATTAATGATCCAGAGCACAGCAGAGGTTAAACCTGCATCCCTTGCTGATGCCAAAGAACATGGCAGGGAGTCAGATTCCAATGTAGGCAATCAGCCTTCTCTTCCCACCTTGCAGCCAAAAAGGTTTAAGATCAAAATAAAGCTTACAACGTATTCTTTCAAAGTCACATTAAGTATCAATAATAGAGGTGCTTACTGATACCCAATACAATTCAACCCTTATTTTTTATTTATAGCTGACAAAGCTGCGAGCAGGAGAAATACAATCACACTTTAAATAATGGAAGGCAACCGCATTAAAACTATCTGCGCAGTTACAGTACTTGCAGAAATGCCTCCCAGGGGACCCCGGTCTGCACACATCCTGCATTTTTAATTTTAAAAACATATTTCTTTCAAAATTATTCAGTGTTTCAGAAGAGCCTCTTTTATTCCTGTGATAAATTACTGTAATAAAAATGCCTTTTGTCCCAAAAATATAAGAAGCAGATTCTACAGTCAGATAGCGGAGAAGCAGCCTCCGGAGGCTTGAGACGGAGACTACAGAACAGGCTGATTTATAACTTTTAAGTTTAATTATTTTTAAGGCATAGCTTCTGTTTTTATAGAGGAGTTGTAAAGAAAATGATTTTCTTTGGGTTCACCGTTATTTTAAAAGTGCAAGTCCTAAGAAGAGGAGAAAAAAACAAGTTTTGTTAAACAGAGCATGAAAGCAAAGCACTGGCACACTTATTCATCAAGGGGTTCGGAGGGAATAGCTGTAAAGGTAAATACTTAAAAAACAAAATGAAAGGATGTGATAACATATCCAAAACGTAGCAGCTGATATTAAATATCCGGGAAGCTGCAGGTTCATTAACAGGGAACACAGCTGAAGGAAATCTATATAGCTTTCATGAATTATGAGCCTCAGCTAAGTTATGTATCTTAGTCTATCGTCGGCCTATGAATATGAATTAGCATTTTCTCTTTCAATGCTGTGATAAAACCAAACTACCTACACAATGTGTCAGTGACTTTGCCTGGAATTATTTAAAGGCATAATTATAAAAATAATATCTTCGGGTGCTTTTAAAGGGGTACCCAAAAATATTAAGTACCACATGGATTTATTTACAGGGGGCCACAGCAGATATCAGAGATATCCCTTGTTTTTAATTGCAAAAGAAGGCTCCATAGGTTTCTATTTGGGCTGCTAAAATCCTGAAGTTACCATGTTTGGACCTGGTGGCTTACGTCATCTTCAGATGTAGTCTATAGACTTCACAAAATTTACCAGGAGAATCATGGAGCTTCTAGCTGCCAGTTTCCGTAATAATCCTGCCATTGCAGGTATCCAAGTAGGCCATACAAGCCATAAAGTAGCCTTATACGTGGATGATGTCCTGCTCACACTGACTCACCCCACCTCTTCTCTTCTGGCTGTCTTTGAAGAATCCAAACACATACCCGTTTATAAAACTTTAAAATAAATGAAGACAAAACGGAAGTACTTCCCTTACTCTTAGACTCCCAATATAATATCTCAGCTGTGAGGCTCATACAATTTTCGTTGGTGCTCCCACTCTCTGAAATAACTGGTCCAACTTACCAATTCTTACGATAAATTGTTTGTGTCAACGCTATTAAAATGAACGTGCTTCCGAGATTTTTGTACCTCTTTCAAACACTCCCAGTCAGAGTTCCATCCATTTTTTTAGCTACTCTCCAGCGACTAGTCTCCAGATTTGTATAGGCGGGTCTCAAGCCCAGAGTCAGATTTCGCATTCTCTGCCATCGTGTTAGGAAGGGAGGTTTGGGTCTACCCAATTTCCACAAATATTATTTAGCTGTTCATCTAACCAAGCTGTCCTTGCGCACGCTGATGCACGCACTGGAGGATGGGTGGACTTAGAAGATCAATTACTCAACTTTCTTTCCCACTACTCTCTTTTTTGGATGGAACATAACCACAGACCGCCTTACTCCAGTATTCCTCCTTCTCTTCGCTTCTTCCTATCTATATGGGATTACTGCAATAGACCTTTTTCTCTAATTCAGGACCGGCTTCCCATGACCCCTCTATGGAACAACAAGGGTTTTCTACCTGGATTAGATCTTAAGCCCTTTACTCCTTAGTTCTCCCACAACATTAAGTTCCTAAGAGATATCGCTCCCTTTCATGTTTTCCCTGAATTTTCTTAATTGCGGGACAGATTCAACATACCAACAAGATGCTTTCACCAATATCTCCAAATACGCCATCTTTTTTCTTCAGTGATAGGTTCCCAGACTCATCCGTCATACTCTCCTTTGGAGTCCTTCTGCTTCCTTAGATCTAACTCTAAAGTCCTCATCTCAATATTTTACAGTTTATTAGTTGATCACAACCGCCCCCTAAAAGAACCACACAAACTGGCCTGGGAAAAGGACATGGGGGAGTCTCTGGAACCTGAGGAATGGTCTAAAATTCATGAGCTGGCAGCAAAATCTTCAATATGTGTTAGAATTAATGGAAAACGCATATAAGCGGCTGTACAGATAGTATCTAGTTCCCACTCCTATTCAAGCCATCTTCCCTCAATTCTCAGGTGAGTGCTGGAGGGGTTGTGGAGAGGAGGGTACCCTAGCTCAAATTTGGTGGCACTGCCTTATAATTAGGGCCTTTTGGGAGAAGGTTCATCGCCTGATTCTCTCAATCACAAATATTTCTCTCCCCTCTTGTCTGTCTTTCTATTTACTTCCGAGACCCATCCATAGCTGCGACAAACACACCCAAGCACTTATCAGACATATTCTTAACGCAGCTAATTGTGCGATTGCAGCCTCATGGAAAAAAAACAGATTCTCCTTCCATCACTGCTCTACACAACTCCATCTGGAACACGTATAAATTGGAACTTATCACCAGTCTACTTCATGAAAGTTCTCAAAAATTCTCTGTGATCTGGTCCCCCTGGCTAGTCTACCATGAGTCACATGCCTGACTTTGAGTGGCTATTCGACAGATGTTCTTCTTACCCCTCCCAGTTTCCCTTACTAACAGTCCCCAACTTCCCACCTCCTGTGCCCCCCCCCTCCTTTTTTCTTTATTTTCTCTTTTCCATACTTCTACAATAATCTATTGGTATGTTCTCTTTCTTAGTGGAGGCACATTTGTGCCATTGATATATTCTTTATACCATTAGATTCTTACCAGTACGTTTATGCTCATAGCCCTATTTACACTGATGTACCTAATTTTTTCTGTACTCATAAAAAACGTAATAAAATCTCTTTTCTCAAAAAAATAAATTCACCAGGAGAGTTATCCATAGTGATCACTTTACTTTCATACATTGCAGGGACAGGCTCTTATCGGAGCCCCTGTCCCTGCATGTGCATAATAAGGGTTGGGTACTGGATGCCAGCGTTCTGAATCCCGGCGGTCAGAGGACCTCATTCAGAGTCGGTCGAAGCGGCCGCACGGTCGTACGGAAAAAGGGGCCGGATATTCAAATGATTTTCTCGCAAGTTGCGTCCCTAAGTTCTGATCGGTAGTTGGCCGACCAAGGGGAGGAAGCGGTCAGAAGACAAAAAAATACGCCCCCTTCTCGTACGCTTTGCACGTCATCTCTGGGCATATAAGGATTAATTGAGACCATCGGGAACCATCGGCACTGGTCGTAGAGCTTTAGGTTGAACATACCCTCTCTTAAGCTCTACGATCATGTCAATGTAAAAACCTCCCATGTCACATGTGCCATGACGCTACTTTGTTAATTATGCACTCCCATAATCCGTATGCACTCCCATAAAATGCTGTTCGCATAATGAGGCACGCCTGCGTTCGGATCCCCACTCCCCCGTTTTCAAGCACCTTCCCCTGTTACCGCCCACAAACGCCTCCATCTGTCACTCAAACTACCAACCTGGCTGTGTTCAAGGAGAGAGAAATTTCTGATCGTAGTGGCTAGTTTGCACACGCGCATTGCGAACTTTATGTATGCGCAGTATAGCGAACATTGGTGTTGTACGACCGTGCGACCGCTTCGACCGACTCTGAATGAGATCCAGAATCCCTTCGCTGGCCTCCTGACAGGGTTAGGATAAAGACACTTTTCTGTCAGTATCCTAACCCATCTCCTCTCCCTACCCCAAACCGTAACCCTCCCTTAACGTTACCTAAACCTAATCTCCTCCCCTAGTGCCTAAACCTAACCTCCCCCTCCCCGCGTCCCTAACCTCTCCCCTTAGTGCCTAACCCTAACCCCTAACCTTCCCCCTAACCTCGATACTTATTTTCAGGAGGCCGGCTCCGACATTCTAAGCCCTGGCATCCTGACTGTCGGTATATTGTACGCATCCCCATAATAATAGACTCCTGAGGTACTTAATTTCTTATTGACACGATCGTTCCAATAATGGATAAATATGTACATTATTCCATAATGATGTAGTGGAAACAATCTCACCTGCCAGAGACACCTGTTTTTCTTGGCCACTGTCTCCTGAGGAAGCCGCTGAAAGGATTGGAGGCGGAGAAACGCGTAGAGATATTCCCTGCATTTTCTTCAATCTGCTGAGTGCTGACCGGTCAACACCTCAACACTATACAGGGCGGCATTGACTCGGTGCTACAGACTGAGCACGGCGGCGGCAGAAGACGGATACCCTACCCCACGCTGAACAAGACGCAGATTCCCTATGGGATAACTAATAGTGGTGAGACAGTTACATGTTACAAACCAGCTACCACTGCATACAAATACCCTGTGGAGGTTTATCCTATATGCCGCCTACAACAAGTGTTAGCAGGCACAATTCAAATTATATTTATATCTTCTATTTGCCCTGCATGTGATTCAAATAACTGTGGGATTAACAGGACTCGTATATAAATTGGCAGACTGCATTTAAGTTTTGGCTATTCCTTGCCTTATAAAGCCATGCACTAAAATCGATTTATTAGAAATACGAATACCCAGGATTTGCCACATGTGTGTTTCCCTATCTCCAGACATAAATAGGAACTAAACAACAAGCTCATTACTGATATTGGAGATTTTCAGTGCTTTTATCAGCTTGATTGATGCTGTTTTATACAGAAAGGAAATCAGTGGATACTATTTGTGCACGTAAAAGGATACAGAATTAAAACTGTGTTACTATCAAGTGGATAAAGAATTTTAAATGTGTTGGTATCAACAAGAGACAATTTCAGAATTAACAGATTACCCACTGGCTCCCTTTCTTTGTCCTTTTTACATTTGGATATTAATTATGACTGACCATCTGTGTTAATCGTTATGTGATTCAACTGTGTTTTAATCTGATATTTATATATCTATACATTATTGGTATTAAATTATAATTTTTCTGACAGCGCTTATGTACTATTTTTCCTTCTACCTTCTGACAGATAGCTGCGAGAACTGTTACTTGGCAGGCTAACCATAATTATATATTTTTTTTGTAAATCTATTTTATTCATTTTTTTTCATATAACATTAAAATAAGGAATACTACAAGCAGTGTTACACCAGAGTGAACTGGTCTCTTATAAGAAACAATATGGAATAGTACATAACATTTAGGTGTGCCAAAACAATAAGGCAGGAATAAATCTCATTGTAAGTTTAAATTGTAATACAATGGTTTTGAACGAGAAACTGCAACACTATGTGCGAACAATGGGAATATTGATCTAAACAAGTCCTTTCAACAACAAAGAAAGGAAATTTTCACCTATTGCAGGGATGGGGAACCTCAGGCCCAGGGGCCGCATAAGGCCCGTGGAGTAATTTAGTCTGGCCCTCTGAGCTTTTCTCTGCTAGCCTCATCTGGCTAGCAGGGTGCCTAGAATGGCACCCTGCAGCCAGAATCTATGCAGCAGTGCCACCAGGAGTATCCCTAGGAGGCTTCAGACGGTCACACCGCTGCTCTTACAGCTCCCCGGAGTTTCCCCAGGATGCTCCGGGCATTGCTGTAATCACCGGCGATTGTGGCCCTTCCCTGTGTGATGTCACAAGGAGAGGGCGTGGCCTGCACCAGGCCCGTGAATAATGTTATATATATCAAAATGGCCCTCGACAGAAAAAAGGTTCCCCACCCCTGACCTACTGTAAAAAGGACAAAGTCAGTGTACTGTACATTTGTATCTTAGTAATGCGGACGTGAAGGGGCGGAGGAGTAAGAAAGGGGAAGGAAGCCGTAAGAAGAGCGTGTACAGCAGCAAAAGGGTAAGAGACACAAACACAACATCTCTAGTTAAGTGCATGCTTTAATCAATAGTCTCCCAGAACCCCAATGTTTTAATAATATGTCTGGTATTGGGGCAGAGGAATATGACACGTTGGCACAGAAGTGTAGCTAGAACCTGTTCTGTAGTTTTTGGAAACTGAATTGCTGCTTGTCCAAGTGGTACTGTATGTAGTCGTTATGTCGACATTGAGAGTGTCAATATAGTCTGAATGTCGACATGGTTGAAATATCGACATTCACAATGTCAACATGGACATAATGTTGAGAGTCACAATGTTGACACATTTAGGTTAGGCTGCGGTTAGGATTTGGGTTAGGCTGCGGTAGGGTTTGGGTTAGGCTGCGACTAGGGTTTGGGTTAGGCTGCGGTTAGCGTTTGGGTTAGGCTGCGGTTAGGGTTTGGGTTAGGCTGCGGCTAGGGTTTGGGTTAGGCTGCGGTTAGGGTTTGGGTTAGGGGAGACAGTGGAATAGTTCATCTGATCAATATGAGCCTTAATTCAGAGTTAGGTGTAAGTGCAAAAAAATAAATGATATACCATGTAGCACTGAAGGTGAGGCAGATTTAATGTGCAGGGAGATTTATAGGGCCTGATACAGAGATGTACGCTAATGGTGCCGCAGCTGCAAGTTTGTATGTAGTGGCTGCACAAAAATTTGCAAATGCTGCTGCCGCCGGGATTTGTATTGAGACTCCCAACGGCAGTTTCGCAAGGCCAAGCGACTGC
Organism: Taudactylus pleione; assembly: GCA_031769625.1. Taxonomy (NCBI): domain Eukaryota; kingdom Metazoa; phylum Chordata; class Amphibia; order Anura; family Myobatrachidae; genus Taudactylus; species Taudactylus pleione. Next base: position 476,551 of record JAUIMM010000009.1, on the reverse strand, counting down.
GTATAAAGATGCAGTATCGGTCGCAGAACAGTTGATAAACGGCTTTATGAGTAAACCTATGTCTGCGTAGAATGGCGCAGGAACTGAGACACCAAGCCATTTTCACTGCGCACTGGATCACAGTCGCTGTATGAGATCATCGTCTGCACCCACCCCCCAGTTGCCACCCACAAACAGACCCTACCTGCCAATCACTTTGCAAATAAATCCTCACTGCTTGCGATGACGAACATTAATATTGACGCGTGCGCAGTGCGACTCAGAGACATGTGTAGATTACCAATAATCCCCACAGAACTTTTTGCCCGATTCAGACCTGCTCGCTAGGAAGTGTTCACACGCAGACTGCCGATGTTTGCATTGTGCGCATGCATATGCATCGCAGTGCACGTGCGCAAACTAGTCCAAGCGTTTGGGAAGCGTTGGCTCACTGCGCATAGACAGCCCAGCTGAATGAGTGACAGGTCAAGCCGTTTGTGGGTGGTGACGGGTTGGTCGATGAAAACGGGAGTGGTGGTGCGAACGCAGGCGTGCCGTAGCGTCTCAACGCAGTTTCAGAGGCGTGCATAATTAAGACACAGAATCATAGTACACGTCACATGGCTGAATTTTACATTGAAGCACTTGCAGTGCTTGCGGTAGGGTATGGTCGACAACAAGCGCTGCGTTCGCTTCCGATGGTACTCGATGTTACCAATGGTTGCATACACATCCTGGAGATGACGTGCATAAGTGGGCATTTTAAGACAGGCTGGTGGGCGTCTGCATACACAGTGCGATCGCACACCAAGACATAGTAGGCGTGCTAATGCCTTGCTATGCAATCGCCTGCCTTGCTGTGGGTTTGCCGGATTTGCATACACTGGCTGCATGCGAACGCATCTAGCGAGCGGGTCTGAATCGAGCCCTTTGTCCCCTGTATCCCTTGCTAGCATTACTATTGGTAACAAAAGTATCATCACATTGCTCAATTATTTGAAATGGAATCTTGTGAAATGGAATCTTCTGACAGGATTAGGAGGAAGTATTGAAATATGGGATTATGTGATTAATTCCAATTCAGATGTGACAAATCGCTGAAATTGCTTATATCTATTCCAAGATATAATAGAGAGACAGATATGTAAACTGGTAAACAATTTCAGGGAAGCAGGTCTCACAAATGAATGCACCCTACTACCCAGATAACTGTAGGAGTTTTCATTTAGATGCGATGACACAGTCCTGATTACTCAACATCTGCCAAAATAAGTCTTAAAAGGTTTTGAAGACAGTTCCTTTAACATTGCCCGACATTTGAAAAAAATTATGCAGAATCTACCACTGTGTTAAGCTTAGCTGAATGTGACTATATGAGCTATTTTGCACTGTTGTTGTGTTATTATATTATTTTATTTCCAGTAACTATAGGAAACCCTTCAGTTTCACCTATTCTGTGTGACGCCAGGCAGTACATCAAGGTTAGGTTATCTGTGGTGCTCCAGACGTTTGTGACTGGCAGTGCATGCTGGGAGCAATCCATTATAGCTGATGGTTGGCAGATGATGCTGGGAGTTATAGCTAAACCAGGGATGGTGAACCACAGTTTTCTGCAGCATGCCCCTTAGGAGAACTATTCCCCAGGTTTACCAAGAGGGCCGCATACATATTTCAAATATATATTCACAGGCTAACCTGCATCAAACAATGTACTGCTGAAGCTGGGACATTTGTTAAAGTTGTTGGGGCCCATAAAAATTCTAAAATTGCCACATGAGGATTGTAGAGCTTCATTTGAAGAGCACTGTTCTATAAAACAGTGCTCACCGTTCCGGCCCAGATAGGGTTAAGGCGGTTAAAAATACTGGCACCATTATCATGGCAACATGGAACATCTCTTTGCTCTTCAATCTCAAACACAATGACATATGTTGTCCTAATGCCTGCAGCACAGACAAGTCATCTTGGCTCATTGAAAGGCCTTTCCTGAAAACTGTTGACACTTTATCTTGCTTATGGTTTGGTTGTTAAAAATCTCTTCCTCGCCTGATAAGAGCTGCCAAGATTAAGACTGAACATCGAGGTCCTCAAGTCTCAACGCCAAGAAATCTACATTTAACTCTTTCTACAGACTGCACAAAGCAAAGCAAATATTTATCGGCGGTGTGAATGTTTTTCACCTCTAAATAAGCACGGCTCAAAGCCAAAACCAATTTTCTTGTTTTTCCGTGTGCTTTGGCTTTAAAAATAAGACACATGTTCTCCCTCTCTCGGTCTCCCTCCCTCTTCTCCTTGCCATAGATTCTTTATGGCATGCTGCACTCACAAGCAGCATTTCTTTATGTTACCAGTGACAGTCTGGATGACAGATCTTATACCTGTGGAGACACATGGGTGACACAGATTCAAAATTAATCTTTCCTAAATAGGAGCTCTGCAGCAAACCAAAGACAAGACGTCGATGCAGTAGGATAGCATGTCACCAATAAATCAGACCTGATTTGCTCCTGTCTACTTAGCTGCGGCTTGTGGAATATGTGCATCCTAACAGACTGGATATACATGACACCTCCTGATCAGTTAGCATAGAGTAGGCTCCCTTTACTTTTGGATGTAACAAACATGCCATGATATTGCCCTGGGGGGACTATTTTACCTTCTATCCAGTACGAATATGCAGTTTGGTGCTTTGAAATTGCTCAGCGGGATGTGAAGTATATTTTGTGAATATTTCTGCTTTTCTTTATTTTTTCATAGCTTAAGTCATTTTAATATAACAAATGCTTTTTTTTTTCTCCAAAAATATTTTTATGGCAGTAAATCAAAGAGTATATTGAGCATTGATAAACAATTGAAATGGATGGTGTTCAGTAGGAATGCTAGCTTAGTAAAAGTCCCAGCCAGCGCCATAACAGGTCTCAAATGCCCCCTGGGCGCCTGATGTCATGTGTATGACGTCATTACATCATGCAGAAGGGGCGGCAGCACCAGTAAGTGCAGCTCTGACCGAAGCATCCTGAGAACACACTGACCGGCTGTACAGGCGGGATTGGTATGAATGACCGCCGGACCTATGTCCAGCAGTTCAAATCCTGATGCCGGAAGAACGGCACCACTGAAAATCCTGACAGGTAAGTACACTATCTAACCTAACCCTCTCCCCCCCTATCCCTCCCTTAGGGGTGCCTAACCCCCCCTAAGTGCCCAAACCTAACCCCTCCATCCTAGCAGCCAAAACCTAACCCTCCCAGGGGGTGCCTAACCCTAACCCCCCAGAGGGTGCCTAATCCTAACCCCCCTTCCCCTAGCCTAACCCTAACTCTCCCGGGAGGGGGCCTAAGCCTAAGTCCCCTCCCAGGAGCCCCTAACCTATCCCTTTCCGCCGCGGTTGTCCGCTCCCGCCGCCCGGCTTACCTTCGCTCGGTATGCCGGACGTCAGGCTCCCGGGGTAGGGATAATGATAGGCGTCAGGATTTTGACGCCTATCATTTGTCCCCTTTCAGGATTGCACATTCGGAAGGCCGGCGGTCGGCATTTTGACTGTCGGCTTCCTGACTGCATACCGTACAGGCTGCAGGTTGCTAGCCTGGAGGGCCAAAACAACGCTGCGGCCGTGTTGCAGTAGCCATCCTGGCTACAGGGTGCCTTTCTAGCATGGGCCGTAGGGTGGCGATGGTGCCGTTTACAGAGCCCTGCGCTCTGCTCCAGCACCGGTTTTACACACCCCTAGTTACGCCCTGGTCCCAGCTGTTTTGGTGTCTTTAGGTTGTAGTGTTGTGAGAATAATGTATGCAGCAGTATGGTAGGAAACAGTTTTGCAAAGAAAAAGCATTTGCTCTGTATGTAGTAACACTAACAAAAACAGTGGTAGCTCCCCTGGGTTATGTGGTCACCAATTGGCATCTGGTCCTTATGTGCCACAATCAGCCATTTTTGTATGCTAAGTAGGGGTAGGTAGGTCTTACATATGTGTTTATATGACAGTAGGGCGTTGATGTTTGAGAAAGCGAGGGGGATACAGTTTTTTTTTAGTGGCTTGTTTGTTGTCTGATGAAAGGATAAACAGTATATGAATTTCTCCCAACATTGTAATAAAGCGAACGTTTGTATTTCAGTCTCAAGTTGATCCAGTCTTAAATAGGTATAAAAGTCTAGCTTGGGCTGATTCCAGAGTTAGATTGTCACTTTGATATACACTGCTACAATGCAGATTTGCGTCTAGCTGCTTTTAACATCAGAAGTTTTTCATCGGCACACAGGATGCTTGATGACACACAATCCAGATACAGTGAAAGTGTCTTGGGCTTGTCAGTTGGAATGATGGATATTCTTAGGTAACACTTGGTTCTCAGTAAAGGATGGCAGATTTCGCACTTCTTAAGGAAAGAAGGTGAATGTACTGCTCTGCTTACCTAGGTGGGATTCAACTACCCAGTACTGACCATATACAGTATATACAGAATTTTTACTTTTTTTAAATATCTGAGGTGCGAAATCTGCCATTTTTTACTGAGAACCAAGTGTTACCTAAGAATTATCCATTGTTCCAGTATATTTGAGACCAACTGGAACTTACAATATGTATTCCTTTATGTGAAGGCACAGAGATGAACCCCTGAAGAAGTCTCCAAGGAGATGAAACGCGTAGGGTAACTGTTTTTGATCCTAATTCGGTGACTACACCACAACAAATACATGCTTTATACCTAAGGGTGAATCATCCATGTTCAAATGTGGAACCTAATCAGCACCATCTAAAATTGTATTGGTACTGTACAAAATGTTTTTTTATTGTAATAAATTGTATTTTGTTTTTATAAGGGTGTGAACAGCTTTTTGTCCACAAAATTACTAGGTTTTATATGTGAACGTTTTTATACTTTAATAGTAGTATTTTGAAGTGTTTACCCAGAACGGCCTTTTCTTAATTCTCCAGTAAAAACTGTAAAAGTTACTTAAGAGCTCTCTCACAGACCTTTTTATATATATATATATATATATATATATATCCAGAAGGAGAAAGAACTGGCACTCGGAGACAGCAACAAGGAAAAATGATGTATATTCTCTTCTAACGTTTTCGAGGTTACCACCCCGTCGTCAGGACACAATACATACAGCAACAAACAACACTTACCCCACCGTTAAATACCCCACCTGTGGCCAGCTTCCATCACCGTGCACCGCGGTCGTCGGCTCCTCCCACCGGATACAGTCATCACCGAACTTCCGGGACGCCTTGCAGCCGTTACCATGGGAACTGCAGGCTTGCGTTCCACCAGCCGGCCATATGCGCTCCAGCTCAGTCCAAGCTCAGGGCTGTCACCAGCGGTAAGATGCCGAACTGCCCGTGTGTGCACCAGCTAGGGAAACAAATTAGATAGCCATAAAAACAACATCCCCATAGGAAATAGATACAAACATTATGAACAACTAGGACACACATCATATATTGATACATATGGGAGATGATCTAACAGTATTATACCATGAATATCAAATATACTGTCAGTACCTATAGCAAATCACCCCACTTTTTTTTAAAACACAAGACATTCATAATAACCAAGACAAATATGCACAGTACACAAGCCTCATCACTTATAACAGACTATTCCAGTTAATTTTATCATTGAGTCCCCCTGGTTTGGTCGTGCCCAACTTAATCCAACGGGATTCTTTAAATAGCAGTGATCGAGCCCGATCACCACCCCGCACTGAAGCAGGGACATGATCAATGATGAAATATCGCAATGATTCTAACGTATGCCCAGCTTCCAGGAAGTGGCGTGCCACCGGTTGATCAATATCCCTACCATTGAGTATCATCCTGATCGCTGAACGATGAGCCGTCATCCTTTCCCTAAATTTCCTGGTAGTTTGACCTACATAATGTAGTCCACACGGGCACACAACAATGTATACAACATACGTTGAAAGACAAGTCAGCACATATCTAATATCAAAACTAGTATCCTTATGTGGATGCTTAAATGTTTTGCACGGTATCAAAAATTTACAAGTAGTGCAACCACTACATTTATAGCATCCCGAAGGTTTGAAATACATATTGGGGCAAGGGGATTTACCAAATTCAGAGACATCAGACCGCACAAGTCTGTCTCTAAGATTCTGACCCCTCCTAAAAGCTGCTAAAGGTCTTTTATTACAAAGCATCGGTAGATCTCTATCTGTACTTACAATTGGCCATAATGCTTGAGTAGCTCTCCTAATGATCGGACTGGCCACCGTGTAGTCACTGACCCACGGGATAACATTAGTCTCCTCCCTTCTCATGGGATTTAACAAAAGTGATCTCTCCATCCCCAAGACCTCCATTTTTTGGTCCTGCAGCATCTTAATATCATAACCTCTAGAGGCAAATTTAGCAATCAGTATGTCTAACTCCAATTCAATCCTAGCGGGATCACTGGTAATACGCGCCACCCTCATCATTTGTGAACGTGGCAACCCTTTCTTTAGCGATGGTGGGTGATGGCTGTTTGCCATCAACAACGTGTTCCGATCCGTAGGTTTACGGAACACCTCTGTCTGTATCTTGCCCTCATGAATCTTTACAATCACATCCAAGAAATTGACCTGGCTGGTGCTGTAACTGTATGTAAATTTTATAGGTGAGTTAAGTGCATTGATCTCACGCATCACCATTTCAAACCTATCAACACCTCCCAGCCAAATCAAAAACACATCGTCTATATAACGAGTGTACAAATATATATGTCGACTGATATCTGGGTCACTGAAAAACATATCATGTTCTTGTTTAAACATATATACATTGGCATACGAGGGTGCCACAGACGACCCCATGGCACACCCTCGTAGCTGTAGATAGAAAGATCCATCAAACAAAAAATAGTTACGACGTAGTGTAAGTTCTAATAACGTCAGAAACAACTTATGATCAAACACAGAAGTGGCTAAGTTATTTTCCAAAAATAACTTCATGGCACACATCCCACCATTGTGAGGGATGGACGTGTACAAGCTACATACGTCTAAACAACAAAGGAGCGCATTATCAGGTAGTATATCTATTGTTAATAGCATCTTCAAAAAACTTGTAGTGTCCTTCAAAAATGTCCCTTGTTGAGGTAATAGTGGTTGGAGGATACAGTCAAGCAACTGTGACACTGGTTGCAGTAGTGAACCACGGGCCGATATAATAGGCCTCCCTGGTGGTCTAATGGGGTCCTTGTGTAATTTAGGTACCGTATAAATCACTGGAACAATAGGGTGCTGGACACATAAGGCCTTAAATATTTTCACATCCATGATCTCTTTTCCCTTTGCTTCTGATAGAATATTCATCAATTCTTTTTGATACTCCATAGTAGGGTCAGACACAAGTTTCAAATACACCTCACTATCCGACAATTGGTGGTAGATCTCTCGCTTATAATCATCTACTCCTTGGATTACAATTGCTCCGCCTTTGTCAGCGGGCCTAATAATGATGTCCTTATAACTCTCAAGGTCATGCAACGCCCGCGATTCCAATCTAGAAAGATTAGACCGTATCTTACACGGAGTAGATATATATCTATGAACAGAATCATCAAGCAGTCTGTTGAATGTCTTTAGTGAGGGGTTAGTGGAAACAGGGTCGAAGTTAGACCGTGAGGTTTTGCAAAGGAAGGTATCTAGAACTGTTGGCACCTTCAAAGAATTATCGTCTTTATACAATTCCTTCAATCTCAGTTTTCTCGAAAACTTGTGTAGATTAAGTTTCCAGTTGAATTCATCATGTATGTTAGTTGGTACAAAACTTAATCCTTTACTGAGTACCTTGAGTTCAACTGGAGTCAGCACACGTTCAGAGAGATTAAAGATTAGGGTTTCTTCCGTGGTGCCAATTTTCTTGTTCCTCTTCCCTTGCCCCCCTCTGCGGGTGGGAGGTCGTCTCTGGTACTTGCAGAGGCCGTAGTTGCCATCTCTAAAGGGATCATCGGTCTAGATGCAGTGTCATCTGTTTCAGAGATAATGAAATCACTGTCGCTGCTTGATTTATATTTATCCTGATGGATTCCTTGTACTTTCCTCTGCCAAGGGCGTCTCCTCCTCATCCCCGCTTTGTTTGAGGGATATAGATCGCCACCTACTAGTCACTTATATACCCTATTGTCCTCGTAGTCAGAGTCTACTGCCATCTTCTTCCTACGTTTGAACTTCAAAAGTTCCTTCCGGTACTGATCACATTGACTGTTTAGTTTAGACATCCAATCATAGTTATTATCCTCCTGTAAAACTTGGATATGGTCTTTCTCAAAGATGGCAATCTTAGACCTAGTAGACGCCAGCTCCTTGTTGGCTACCTCCACCACAAGTATCATCAGGTCAAACGCACACTTATTTAGAATCGCAATCCATTTGCGAACAAATTCAGGGTTATTCCTGCCAATAGTCGGCACGTTATGTACTCGAAACCCCCGGGGAATTTTATGTTCCCTAAAGTAGTCTGAGAGGGAGGTGCTGTGCAATAAATAATCTATCTCACGTCGTTTTAGTTTGAGAATTTGAAAATATAATTCTTCAGTATTCAGGGTAGGGTCACAAATAGGTACTGACTCCTTAGACAGAATCTGATCAATTTCTGTCTGTGTGAAACTGAAAGTCTCTCCCAAAGGTGTAGTTAATACACTGTGATGTCCTATAGGGTCTAATCCCTGTGTAGAACTGCGTAAGGGATCCATTACGCTGCCAAAGTAAAAGCAACTGGAGCTATATCGCACCACTAGGTGTATGAATCACAGTCCAGGGTAATCAACAAAATGATGAGCAATATTCAGGTGCCTTGCAACGGGTGCTAGATGCACAAATACAGAAAAGACACAATCTGCCGGCACTCAAAAGAATAAAAGGACAACTCGCTCCGGTGCATCCAGTAGCAAAAACAATATCCAGAAGGAGAAAGAACTGGCACTCGGAGACAGCAACAAGGAAAAACGATGTATATTCTCTTCTAACGTTTTCGAGGTTACCACCCCGTCGTCAGGACACAATACATACAGCAACAAACAACACTTACCCCACCGTTAAATACCCCACCTGTGGCCAGCTTCCATCACCGTGCACCGCGGTCGTCGGCTCCTCCCACCGGATACAGTCATCACCGAACTTCCGGGACGCCTTACAGCCGTTACCATGGGAACTGCAGGCTTGCGTTCCACCAGCCGGCCATATGCGCTCCAGCTCAGTCCAAGCTCAGGGCTGTCACCAGCGGTAAGATGCCGAACTGCCCGTGTGTGCACCAGCTAGGGAAACAAATTAGATAGCCATAAAAACAACATCCCCATAGGAAATAGATACAAACATTATGAACAACTAGGACACACATCATATATTGATACATATGGGAGATGATCTAACAGTATTATACCATGAATATCAAATATACTGTCAGTACCTATAGCAAATCACCCCACTTTTTTTTAAAACACAAGACATTCATAATAACCAAGACAAATATGCACAGTACACAAGCCTCATCACTTATAACAGACTATTCCAGTTAATTTTATCATTGAGTCCCCCTGGTTTGGTCGTGCCCAACTTAATCCAACGGGATTCTTTAAATAGCAGTGATCGAGCCCGATCACCACCCCGCACTGAAGCAGGGACATGATCAATGATGAAATATCGCAATGATTCTAACGTATGCCCAGCTTCCAGGAAGTGGCGTGCCACCGGTTGATCAATATCCCTACCATTGAGTATCATCCTGATCGCTGAACGATGAGCCGTCATCCTTTCCCTAAATTTCCTGGTAGTTTGACCTACATAATGTAGTCCACACGGGCACACAACAATGTATACAACATACGTTGAAAGACAAGTCAGCACATATCTAATATCAAAACTAGTATCCTTATGTGGATGCTTAAATGTTTTGCACGGTATCAAAAATTTACAAGTAGTGCAACCACTACATTTATAGCATCCCGAAGGTTTGAAATACATATTGGGGCAAGGGGATTTACCAAATTCAGAGACATCAGACCGCACAAGTCTGTCTCTAAGATTCTGACCCCTCCTAAAAGCTGCTAAAGGTCTTTTATTACAAAGCATCGGTAGATCTCTATCTGTACTTACAATTGGCCATAATGCTTGAGTAGCTCTCCTAATGATCGGACTGGCCACCATGTAGTCACTGACCCACGGGATAACATTAGTCTCCTCCCTTCTCATGGGATTTAACAAAAGTGATCTCTCCATCCCCAAGACCTCCATTTTTTGGTCCTGCAGCATCTTAATATCATAACCTCTAGAGGCAAATTTAGCAATCAGTATGTCTAACTCCAATTCAATCCTAGCGGGATCACTGGTAATACGCGCCACCCTCAACATTTGTGAACGTGGCAACCCTTTCTTTAGCGATGGTGGGTGATGGCTGTTTGCCATCAACAACGTGTTCCGATCCATAGGTTTACGGAACACCTCTGTCTGTATCTTGCCCTCATGAATCTTTACAATCACATCCAAGAAATTGACCTGGCTGGTGCTGTAACTGTATGTAAATTTTATAGGTGAGTTAAGTGCATTGATCTCACGCATCACCATTTCAAACCTATCAACACCTCCCAGCCAAATCAAAAACACATCGTTTATATAACGAGTGTACAAATATATATGTCGACTGATATCTGGGTCACTGAAAAACATATCATGTTCTTGTTTAAACATATATACATTGGCATACGAGGGTGCCACAGACGACCCCATGGCACACCCTCGTAGCTGTAGATAGAAAGATCCATCAAACAAAAAATAGTTACGACGTAGTGTAAGTTCTAATAACGTCAGAAACAACTTATGATCAAACACAGAAGTGGCTAAGTTATTTTCCAAAAATAACTTCATGGCACACATCCCACCATTGTGAGGGATGGACGTGTACAAGCTACATACGTCTAAACAACAAAGGAGCGCATTATCAGGTAGTATATCTATTGTTAATAGCATCTTCAAAAAACTTGTAGTGTCCTTCAAAAATGTCCCTTGTTGAGGTAATAGTGGTTGGAGGATACAGTCAAGCAACTGTGACACTGGTTGTAGTAGTGAACCACGGGCCGATATAATAGGCCTCCCTGGTGGTCTAATGGGGTCCTTGTGTAATTTAGGTACCGTATAAATCACTGGAACAATAGGGTGCTGGACACATAAGGCCTTAAATATTTTCACATCCATGATCTCTTTTCCCTTTGCTTCTGATAGAATATTCATCAATTCTTTTTGGTACTCCATAGTAGGGTCAGACACAAGTTTCAAATACACCTCACTATCCGACAATTGGTGGTAGATCTCTCGCTTATAATCATCTACTCCTTGGATTACAATTGCTCCGCCTTTGTCAGCGGGCCTAATAATGATGTCCTTATAACTCTCAAGGTCATGCAACGCCCGCGATTCCAATCTAGAAAGATTAGACCGTATCTTACACGGAGTAGATATATATCTATGAACAGAATCATCAAGCAGTCTGTTGAATGTCTTTAGTGAGGGGTTAGTGGAAACAGGGTCGAAGTTAGACCGTGAGGTTTTGCAAAGGAAGGTATCTAGAACTGTTGGCACCTTCAAAGAATTATCGTCTTTATACAATTCCTTCAATCTCAGTTTTCTCGAAAACTTGTGTAGATTAAGTTTCCAGTTGAATTCATCATGTATGTTAGTTGGTACAAAACTTAATCCTTTACTGAGTACCTTGAGTTCAACTGGAGTCAGCACACGTTCAGAGAGATTAAAGATTAGGGTTTCTTCCGTGGTGCCAATTTTCTTGTTCCTCTTCCCTTGCCCCCCTCTGCGGGTGGGAGGTCTTCTCTGGTACTTGCAGAGGCCGTAGTTGCCATCTCTAAAGGGATCATCGGTCTAGATGCAGTGTCATCTGTTTCAGAGATAATGAAATCACTGTCGCTGCTTGATTTATATTTATCCTGATGGATTCCTTGTACTTTCCTCTGCCAAGGGCGTCTCCTCCTCATCCCCGCTTTGTTTGAGGGATATAGATCGCCACCTACTAGCCACTTATATACCCTATTGTCCTCGTAGTCAGAGTCTACTGCCATCTTCTTCCTACGTTTGAACTTCAAAAGTTCCTTCCGGTACTGATCACATTGACCGTTTAGTTTAGACATCCAATCATAGTTATTATCCTCCTGTAAAACTTGGATATGGTCTTTCTCAAAGATGGCAATCTTAGACCTAGTAGACGCCAGCTCCTTGTTGGCTACCTCCACCACAAGTATCATCAGGTCAAACGCACACTTATTTAGAATCACAATCCATTTGCGAACAAATTCAGGGTTATTCCTGCCAATAGTCGGCACGTTATGTACTCGAAACCCCCGGGGAATTTTATGTTCCCTAAAGTAGTCTGAGAGGGAGGTGCTGTGCAATAAATAATCTATCTCACGTCGTTTTAGTTTGAGAATTTGAAAATATAATTCTTCAGTATTCAGGGTAGGGTCACAAATAGGTACTGACTCCTTAGACAGAATCTGATCAATTTCTGTCTGTGTGAAACTGAAAGTCTCTCCCAAAGGTGTAGTTAATACACTGTGATGTCCTATAGGGTCTAATCCCTGTGTAGAACTGCGTAAGGGATCCATTACGCTGCCAAAGTAAAAGCAACTGGAGCTATATCGCACCACTAGGTGTATGAATCACAGTCCAGGGTAATCAACAAAATGATGAGCAATATTCAGGTGCCTTGCAACGGGTGCTAGATGCACAAATACAGAAAAGACACAATCTGCCGGCACTCAAAAGAATAAAAGGACAACTCGCTCCGGTGCATCCAGTAGCAAAAACAATATCCAGAAGGAGAAAGAACTGGCACTCGGAGACAGCAACAAGGAAAAACGATGTATATTCTCTTCTAACGTTTTCGAGGTTACCACCCCGTCGTCAGGACACAATACATACAGCAACAAACAACACTTACCCCACCGTTAAATACCCCACCTGTGGCCAGCTTCCATCACCGTGCACCGCGGTCGTCGGCTCCTCCCACCGGATACAGTCATCACCGAACTTCCGAGACGCCTTGCAGCCGTTACCATGGGAACTGCAGGCTTGCGTTCCACCAGCCGGCCATATGCGCTCCAGCTCAGTCCAAGCTCAGGGCTGTCACCAGCGGTAAGATGCCGAACTGCCCGTGTGTGCACCAGCTAGGGAAACAAATTAGATAGCCATAAAAACAACATCCCCATAGGAAATAGATACAAACATTATGAACAACTAGGACACACATCATATATTGATACCATGAATACCATGAATATATCAAATACCCTGATGACAAGACCGCCCAGGTCTTGAAACGTTGGCAAATAAAGTCACTTTACTTCAACTATAAAGTCCGTGGAGTGCCGCCTGTTGCTGTTTTTTAACAGACATCGTATTTCTACATTGTTCCTAGGAAGGCACCCAGGCATTATCACATTGGAATACTGAGTGCCCCTCTACATGTTCTATATATATATATATATATATATATATATATATACACTGTATATATATTTTACGGTGTCAACCATTGAGCCATGTGGACCTAAATACAGAATATTGGTCAACCTAATGACCACGTTGACCTTGTGGTGTCGGCCTTCTGAATGTTGACCTTTATACTGTGAAACTCTTACACCCCACCTCTTGTTTAGGCCAATAATCTGCTGCACATCTGGCTTATCATACTCTGCTTATTATTAACTTAATCTTCTAGCAAATAATTATAGTATTTGCTTGGGCTAATTCAACCATGCACACTATAGAAATATACAGTAGTATACCATGCCAATATATTTGAACAATAGTGTTGCCGTAAAGTACACTTTTCTATTCTTTTCTTTTTCAGTGCTAGCAGTCCTTAAGATGGGTACACACTTAAAAGACCCAAATATCTAGCGACGTCCCGTTACTATGCAATGTTATATCGTGTCCACATACACACTATACAATCCACTTTACAATAACACAATGTATTGTGTTTGGGGAACTTTACCACACCACATCGTACATTGCATCATCCCATCTGACATGCAACACACATTAGATGGCAGGGCCTCAAGTAGGAGGGGGCTAGGTGGACATGTGCCCCGGGTGCCGGATTTGAGGGGTGTGCAGCCTGAACCAGCTTGTCTGACTGACTCTGAGCCATGCTGCTCGAGTGACACTGGGGAAAGTCAGTTGCAGGGTTCATAATGTGTTATAAGGGGCATTACTTTGTGGAATAATGTGTAAGCGCATTACTGTGGCATAATTTATTATAAGGGGCATTACTGTGTGGCATAATGGGTTAGGGTGAAGATTAGCATTAGAAAAAAAAATGTGTCGACCATTTTTGAGTTGACCTTTTATACCTGTCAACCTTTTCTGTGTCGACATTTTGTAAGTGTCGACCATTTGTCCCTCTCGACATATTGCCTGTCTAACATCTGCTGTCTGTTTAGACATTGTCTGTCTTATTCTTGTCTTTTATACCAAACCCCATGAAGACACACGCCCTTTTTGGGAGCGTTTGCGCCTGGAGAGGGCCCTCTTTTTTTTAATTTCTTGTGTGTGTGTGTGTTTGAGGGGTGGCAAATTATTACCTTGTACAATGTGATGAACGATGTGTGTAAAGGACAGATTGGGAGTACACACTACACAATGGTTATGCAGTGGTCCCAGGTACCATGAGTGAAAGCCCTAAATATCTAGTTTGAGCTGGCCCCATAAAGGCTTGCTGTTTTAAACAATACACTGCAATTATATGAACACATAGAGTGGCAACATTCACCAGTACACCATGACTTTACATAAAAGACCTCCATGGAATGTACACTAGTTAACCAAACCAAGAGCACATTACCCATGCTCAAATAACCGCTTGTGATTAGGCTCATTGTATAAACATTTGTAGCCAATATTGTCCCTTAATCCCTTCTGACGTATCAAATGTTTGCATACAAGTCCCAAATCTATCTATTGGGATTACATAAATGTTATATACCAATAATGCAGGAATGGCTGCAGATTTTTTGATGTTATAAAAAAAAAAATTCACTCTGGAATTCAAATCATCAGGTTATATATTTTATTATATATTAAATTTAATTTGTTTTAATCTTTTTTGTAATTTTATTATTTATTTTTCATTGTTTTGTTATACTCATTTTAACAATAAACTCTCCCCCCCCTTTTTTAATATTAATTTACTGACAGTATGTCTTAAAAATCAAAGGCAATATTATTTCTTAATGACACTGCATTAAGCATGGGATCTCCCAGCAGCACAGCAAGATCCACTATTTGATGTCATCATAAACCGGCGGATTCTCTGGGTCCTAAATGAATGTCCAATGAGTGTTATCTACATACAATGGGGGAGCACTGACCACAAGGATTATTACACCAGATGGGCCCAAATGATAACACAAGAGACACAATGTTTTTTTCTTATATACTGTATAACCCTTGCCAAGCATTTCAGCAATGATATACAACCAACCCTGAAACTATCAAAGACTTTGTTATGCACTGCAACCACTGTTTAGTAAAAAAAATAGTGAGATCTTCACATCTGTGAACCCAGGGCCAGACCATCCTACACAATATATAGACATACGAAACCAGGATAAAATAAAATTATCAAAACACCAATTTGTTAGAGCTCTGTCATTTCCTTCTCTGTGATAGTCCACTGTACTCCTCTGACCCTGGGCAAATGCCCCCTCCTTTCCATACCCCTTCCCTTCCTTGTGTACTTTAGCATTCTTCATCTACTCATGTTCTGTTGTTGTTTTTTTGCTTTTGTACAGCTAATTTGAAAATGCAAATATAAATACAAATTAAAAAAAAAAACAATTTATTAACTTTCTGGCCTTATGTGCACTGTTTGTTCAAAACGGAATGTAGTTTGCACAATGAGAAGGCACTGAAGAGATGCCACTTTGGCACAGGATATTCAAGCGACATCACTATGTGAAATCAGTAGGAATTTGTTCCTAGCTCCTATTCCATGCAGGAATTACTACTAGATCCGTCTTGACATGCATAGTAGTAAATACTGTAATATTGTAGTTAGTATTGGAACTAATTTGCAGTGGGTCTATTGGTAATATAAATAATACAGACCTATTTGAGTTTTTCTTGACTCCTGAAGACTTCCCTATGAAAAGTAATAAGACAAACAATATATATTGTTTTGCCACCATCTTGATGCACTAATCTAAGTGCTTCTCATTCCTGCAAAAATAGGAGCATGCTTTCATGATGAAATAGCATTTGTTCTGGATCCTTTATGATCCTTAAGGGTAGATGTATTAAACAAGCCCTTAGCAACCAATCAGCTTGTAGCTATCATTTATCTAGTACGTTCTATAAAATGGAATCGGTATGAAATACCGACAGTCAGGATCCTGACGGTCAGACCCAGGGGCGTATCTATAATGGGAGCAGGGTGTGCGGGGAACACGGGCCCCTGGGTCTAGGGGGGCCCCACACCGCACACCCTGCACCCATAATCTTACTTACCTCTCTGGAGTCCCACTTCGGCGCAGGGGTCTGGCGCTGTAAAACGAGTGGAAAATGGCCACGGCGGCCATTTTCCCATCGTTTTTGCATGCGCAGAAAATGCACGGCCATTTTCCCGGTGACCTGTGCAGACACTATAGACTCTGGGCACACTCTAGTGCCCAGAGTCTATAACTCCGGCACTGGCTGCGCACAGCTCAGTGCGCTGCCGGCCGCTGGACGGAGAGGAGAGGCCCGTGTCGGAGACAGCACACGGGCCCCCTCCTCTCTAGAAACGCCCCTGGTCAGACCTGACTGTCAGAATCCTGACGCCCTGATCCCGACAGGGTTAATATTAGGGGTCAGTGTTTCTGCAATCCGAACTCCCCCGATCCGAGGCCGATCCGAGTCAGGCTCGACTTTTCCCGCCTGACTCGGATCTGAAATCGAGGCAAAATGTCATCATCCCGCCTTCCGAGTCTCGCGGGTTTTGGATTCTATATAAGGTATCCGCGACTGCACCATTTTCTCACTCGGCTGTGGACAGTGAAGAGGGAGGGTGGGAGTTAGGGCTGGCTGGGCTGTGTAGTGTAGTGCTGTTGTCCATAGGGGCTGTGTCCACTCCTCCAAAGTCCATAGGGGCTGGCTGTGTTATGCTGTGCTGCTGTTGTCCATAGGGGCTGTGTCCACTCCTCCAAAGTCCATAGGGGCTGGCTGTGTTGTGCTGTGCTGCTGTTGTCCATAGGGGCTGTGTCTACTCCTCCAAAATTCATAGGGGCTGGCTGGACTAGTTGTCCATAGGGGCTGTGTCCACTCCAAAGTCCTGTGCAGTGTCCCAGTCCTAAAGGGGTGCTCTAGTGTTGTCCAGGGGGTGCTCTGTCCATCCCCCAAAGTGCAAAAAAAGTGCAAAGTGCAGTAGCCGCACGTGCTTCAACAAAGTAGCGCCAAGCATGTGCCTGTGTCCCATAAGTAAAGGGCCAGCTGGCTTATCCATTAAAGGGTGCTGTAACCCCCAAAAGCACTCCAAAAAAAATAAAAAAATTTTTTTTTTGAGTTTGTGAATTGTGTGTGCAGTAGCCGCACGTGCATCAACAAAGTAGCGCCAAGCGTGCGTCTGTCATAAGTAAAGGGCCAGCTGGCTTGACCGTTAAAGGGTGCTGTAACCCCCAAAGTGCACTCCAAACCAAATAAAAAAATATTTTCTGTGTTTGTGAATTGTGTGCACTGTGGCTGCACGTGCATCAACAAAGGAGCAGCGCCAAGCGTACGCCTGTGTTCCATAAGTAAAGGGCCGGCTGGCTTGTCCATTAAAGGGTGCTGTAACCCCCAAAGTGCACTCCAAAAAAAATAAAAAAATATATATTTTTGTGTTTGTGAATTGTGTGCGCAGTAGCCGCACGTGCATCAACAAAGGAGCAGCGCCAAGCGTGCGCCTGTGTTCCATAAGTAAAGGGCTGGCTGGCTTGTCCATTAAAGGGTGGTGTAACCCTCAAAGTGCGCTCCACAAAAAATAAAAAAATTCTCCTTTTTTTTTCCTGTATTTGTGAATTGTGTGGGCTGTAGCTGCACCCGCTTCCTCAAAGCAGCAGCGCCAAGCGTGCGTCTGTCTGTTACAGGGTGGTGTAACCCCCAAAGTGCACTCCAACAAAAATAAAACATTTTCTTCTGTGTTTGTGAATTGTCTGCACAATTTGTGCATCCTCAAAGCAGCAGCGCCAAGTGTGCGCCTGTGTCCCATAAGTAAAGAGCCGGCTGGCTCATTTCTTAAAGGGTGGTGTAACCCACAAAGTGCACTAGTCTCCAACAAAAATAAAAAATTATTTTCTGTGTTTGTGTGCGCCTTAGCCGCACGTATATATCAATACAACATAAATGGAGGACCAAACTTTCTCCGATAAAAATAAAATAGGGAAAGACCAAGAACCACTTCCTCCTAGTGCTGAAGCTGCTGCCACTAGTCATGACATAGACGATAACATGCCATCAACGTCGTCTGCCAAGGCCGATGCCCAATGTCATAGTAGAGGGCACATACAATCCCAAATGACAAAGTTCAGGAAAATGACCTTAAAAAAAAAACATTTAAATCATCTGAGGAAAAACGTAAACTTGCCAATATGCCATTTACGACACGGAGTGGCAAGGAACGGCTAAGGTCTTTCCCTATGTTCATGACTAGTGGTTAAGCTTCACATGATGATGGAAGCCCTCCTCCCGTTAAAAAAATCAAACGAGTTAAGCTGGCAAAAGCACAGCGAAGAACTGTGCATTCTAAGATATTACAAATCCCCAAGGAGAGTCCAAGTGTGCTTGCGGTTGCGATGCTTGACCTTCCCAGCACTGGACGGGAAGAGGTGGCTCTTTCCACCATTTGCACGCCCCCTGCAAGTGCTGAAAGGAGCACCCACAGTCCACTTGCTGATATGCAAATTGTAGATGTCACTGTTGAAGTACAACAGGATGAGGATACTGGTGTAGCTGGTGCTGAGGAGGAAGTTGGCGAGGAGGATACTGGTGGTGATGTGGTTTGTTTAAATCAGGCTCCGGGGGAGACATTTGTCCGTGGGATGAAAAAGCCCATCACGGTCATGGCTGGGCAGAAGACCAAACATTCCACCTCTTTGGACTGGCAATATTTCTATCCAAAACTGTCATGCCATATGTACCATATGTAAAGGTAAAATAAGTAGGGGTAGGGACGTTAACCACCTAGGAACATCCTCCCTTATACGGCACCTGCAGCGCGTTCATAAAAAGTTACTGTCAAGTTCAGAAACTTTGGCTAAGACCGTAAGCAGTCCAGGGACACCTAAATCTCGTTGTCCTGTTGTATCCAAGCGCCTGCAAACCACACCGTCAACTCCCTCCTCGTCAATTTCCTCCTTAGTCAGGATCGGAAGTAGTCCTGCAGGCCATGTCACTGGCATGACTGACTCTCCTATCCGGGATTCCTCCGGCGTATCCTGCATTGCTGTGCCTACTGCTGCCGCTGCTGCTGTTGCTGCTGCTGGGAGTCATTCATCATCCCAGAGAGGAAGTAGGAACACCACTACTTTTACTAAACAATTGACCCTCCAACAGTCCTTAGCGAGGAGGATGACGTACGACAGCAGTCATCCTGAAGCAAAACGTATAACTGAGGCCTTGACTGCTATGTTGGTGTTAGACGTGCGTCCGGTATCCGCCATTAGTGCAGTGGGATTTAGACAATTGATGGAGGTAGTGTGTCCCCGGTTCCAAATCCCGTCTAGATTCCACTTCACTAGGCAGGCGTTACCGAGACTGTACAGAAACGTCAGAAAAAGTGTCCTGAAAAATGCGGTTGTACCCAATGTCCACTTAACCACGGACATGTGGACAAGTGGAACAGGGCAAACTAAGGACTATATGACTGTGACAGCCAACTGGGTAGATGTATCACCTTACGCAGCAACAACAGCAGCGTCACCAGTAGCAGCATCTCAGAAACGCCAGCTCGTTCCAAGGCAGGCTACGCTGTATATCACCGGTTTCAGTAAGAGTCACACTGCCGATAACCTCTTAGAGAAACTGAGGGAAATCATCGCCCAGTGGCTTACCCCACTAAGACTCTCCTGGGGATTTGTGATATCTGACAACGCCACCAGTATTGTGCAGGCATTACATCTGGGCGGTATGGAATCGGGAAGCCGACTGCCTAAATACCGGCAGCCGGCTTCCCGACTGTCATATCCCGGCAAGGGTGAAATGCCGGGCGTCTAGACGTAGACTCCCGCATTTCCCTGATGCTGGGAGACCGGCGCCCGGCATCCCGATCGTAGTGATGCCGGGCGCCGCGAGAGGACAGCTGCAGGGGGGGAGGGTTAGGTTTAGGGCTCCCGGGGGGGACTTAGGGTTAGGCACCCCCCGGGAGGGTTAGGGTTAGGCTAGGGGGAGGGAGGGTTAGGCACCCCCGGGGGGGACTTAGGGTTAGGCACCCCCCCGGGGGACTTAGGTTTAGGCAGCGGGGAAGGGGGTGGTTAGGGTTAGGGGGGTTAGTAGGTTAGTAGATACTGACCTATCCACGATCGGGATTTCCAGCGCTGTCGGGCTTCCGCTGCTCGGGAACTCTGCTCATGTTGGGCTGCCACAGATGGGAATCGAACCGCCGACCATGCGGCCGGCGGTATTTCATACCGATTCCCATCTGGGCAAATTCCAGCACGTCCCATGTTTTGCTCACATAATAAACTTGGGGGTGCAGAATTTTCTGAAAAGCGACAGGGGCGTGCAGGAGACGCTTTGGGTGACCCGAAAAATTTCTGGTCACTTTTCGCCATTCAGCGACTGCGTGCCGAAGACTGGAGCACCAGCAAACACTCTTGAACCTGCCCCGCCATCACCTGAAGCAAGAGGTTGTGACGCGGTGGAACTCAACCCTCTATATACTTCAGAGGATGGAGGAGCAGCAAAAGGCCATTCAAGCCTATACATCCACCTATGACATAGGCAAAGGAGGGGGTATGCACGATGATTTCCGTGTTGTGCAAGGTTCTCCAGCTCTTCGAACTTGCCACACGTGAAGTCAGTTTAGACACTGCCAGCTTGAGTCAGGTCATTCCCCTCGTCAGGCTTTTGCAGAAGCAGCTGGAGAAAGTGAAGGAGGAGCTAAGATGGAGCGATTCCGCTCGGTATGTGGGACTCGTTGATGAAGCCCTTCATTCGCTTTGCCAGGAGTGGTCAATCTGTTGAAATCAGACCACTACATTTTGGCCACCGTGCTCGATCCTAGGTTTAAAGCCTATGTGGTGTCTCTCTTTCCAGCCGACACAAGCCTGCAGAGGTGCAAAGACCTGCTGGTGAAAACACTGTCAGCTGAAGCGGAACGTGACACGTCAACAG
Source organism: Taudactylus pleione (assembly GCA_031769625.1). Lineage (NCBI taxonomy): Eukaryota > Metazoa > Chordata > Amphibia > Anura > Myobatrachidae > Taudactylus > Taudactylus pleione. Next base: position 455,200 of record JAUIMM010000009.1, on the reverse strand, counting down.
CTCCTTCTTCATTTTCTCCCGCAACTGGGGCTGCCAGGAAAAAACTTAGGTATCCTAAGCAACCCACTGGTGGTGATGCAGGGAAGGCAGGTCCAAGTTTGGACATCTGGTCCGGACTGAAGGACCTGGCAACAATTTCTGACATGTCTACTGTCACTGCATATGATACTGTCACTATTGACAGAATGCTGGAGGATTACATCGGTGACAGCATCCAAGTAGGCATGTCAGACAGTCCGAACCTGTACTGGCAGGGAAAAAAGGCAATTTGGAGACCCCTGTTCAAACTGGCTCTATTTTACCTGAGTTGATCCCCCCCTCCAGTGTGTACTCCGAAAGAGTGTTTAGTGCAGCCAGGAACCTTGTCAGCGAAAGGCGTAGGAGGTTGCTTCCACAAAATGTGGAGAAGATGATGTTCATAAAAATGAATTATCAACTCTTCCAGGGAGACTAGCCTCCAGAATGCACAGAGGGACCTGTGGTGGTGGATGCCAGCGGGGACGAATTAATACTCTGTGAGGATGAGGATGTACACAACACTGAAGAGGGTGAGGAATCGGTGGATGAGGACGACATCTTGCCTCCGTAGAGCCAGTTTGTGCAGGGACAGATTAATTGCCAGCTTGTTTTGTGGGGGCCCAAACGAACCAATAATTTCAGCCACAGTCGTGTGGCAGACCCTGGCGCTGAAATGATTGGTTTGTTAAAGTGTGCATGTCCTTCTTATAGTACAACATAAGGGTGGGTGGGAGGGCCCAAGGACAATTCCATCTTGCACCTCTTTTTTTTCTTTGCATTATGTACTGTTTGGGGCCTAGTTTTTCAAACTGCCATCCTGTCTGCCACTGCAGTGTCACTCCTAGATGGGCCACGTTTTTGTGCCGCCCATTCGTGTCGCTTAGCATAGTCATCCAGCTACCTCGGTGCAATCTTTTGGACTTAAAAACACTATTGTGAGGTGTTCAGAATAGACTGGAAATGAGTGGAAATTAAGGTTATTGAGGTTAATAATAGCATAGGAGCAGAAACACCCACATATTCTGTGAATATTAGCTGTTTTTATGCTTTTTAAAAAAAAAATACAGATCCAAAACACAAAACCCAGAACCCAAAACACGGAAGGGTGGTTTTGGCAAAACCAATCCAGATCCAAAACACGAAGAAAGATCCAGATCCAAAACCAAAGCACAAAACACGAAAAGTGGCCTAGTTAATATACTGACACTTGCTGGCCGGTATGCTAACCCTCCCTCTCTCTCAAACCTAACCTTTTGGTGCCTAACCCTAACCCTCCCCACCTAGTGCCTGAACCTAACCTCCCCCTCCCCGCACCCTAAACCCCTTAGGACCTAACCCTAACCCTCCCCTAGTGCCTAACCCCTAAACCTAACCGTCCTCCCAATCCCGTTACTTACCTTTGGCATCCCGGCTGTCGGGATGCTGGCGCCGGGATTCTGCCTGGCCTCGGTATTCAGGCGCCAGTAATGTAAGCGTTGCCATCCCGACCGCCGGGATGCCAAACGCATACCCTATAGAATGATAGGTAGAATCTGATTGGTTACCTTGAGTAACGTCTACATTTGTCCTGTTTTGAAGATGTGATACATCTCCCCCCTTAATATGTACATGTGTGTATTGTATATGTTTTTATAGTTTACTATGTATTGATAAAACAGGAATATTTGCTTGCAGGACACATCATTCAAATTCCCACCATCAATTGCTGAATCAAGTACCTGCAAATTAGAATAAAATGAAGCCATATGCAAGTAATGAGCAAATTGTACCAGAATATAACATGGCACTAATTACAGCTGGGTTGTAGTGAGCTCACACTGACATAGGTTGATTGCTGTAAATATAGGCATCATGTTACTGAAAATGTAATTACCCGTAATCTTTAAATTCATATAACCACTATCAAGTTTTATTTTGACAGTCAGTTTCAATTTTAGGATAAACTCTCATTAAATTAAACATCATTGATATTCAAACTAGCACATCCTCTCCTCCCCAATTTTCTTCATTAAGTGACTTTTTCATCTGTAGATAGCAGATGTCACTGCAGAGCCAGCTTAATACCATCTAACATTATTGCTGTTTAGATACTTCCAGTTATCCTTGCTATGCTATTGGGGAAAGTGCACAAGAAAAAGGGTCTTTCACATCTCCCATCCTGTCAGGAGAAGCACAGAACAATCAAACACTAACTAGCAAAATACATTTCTACTTTAAAATGACATTTTGACGTAAATTTCTCTTAAAAGTAGGGAACGAGGAACCATCAATCAAGTTTGCAAAAGTGCACTGGCTACCGAGATATCATGGCAGCCTTAAGGCTTCTATATGGGGAGGTATTGTTTGCTTAATTAGCTCCAATTGTATATGACATTGTCATGTTGGTTTACTAAATATACACATGAAATCTCTTTATTTTACCAACTGATTGCTGACATAATTTCGAAATATAAGTTGCAGATTTGACATCAATTCCCTTTGGTGATGTTACCTGCCTGTTCCACCTGCAAAAGCTTGAATAAAGCCTGCAGGGAGACTTCAATAACTGATTTATTTACTGCAGGATCTGATAGAGGGAAAGCGAGCGCAGATTCGGCTGCAAACATTCAAGATGACAATCAGAATTCTATTCCGTTCAGTTTTTAGAGAGCATTATCTCAAATTATTATCCCGATCAGACAAGCAGAATCCAAACAATCAACTCGTATGCACAAGTAAACTTTCAAAGCAGCCACCACAGGAAATAAGAACATGTGACTGGTTGACAAATGACATGTTGGTCTCTGAAGTGGTTGGACACGATTCTCTGTTTACGTCATATGGACAATGTATGCTCACATCTTATAGCCATTATAAGGCAGCAAAGTCTCAAATAAAACCAATCATCAGTGGTAGATCCTTCTGAATAGTGGAGACATGCGGTTCGGATTTCCTGAAAATCGAACACACCAGAATTTAGGGGTTCCGAGTCAAATCGAGCCCCAGTTCGGAATCACTTTAGGCTTCCAAATAGAACTGAGTCCCGGCTCGGGTCTGCTGTAAGTTTGAAACTCAAATTTAATAATCGAACTCTGGTTTTGGATTGCACGTAAACAGGTCCAAATTACACAATTTTAGCTGTTTTATCAATTATTTTAATTGATTTTTTCTATTTTAAAAGGAATCCAAAACCAAAACACGTTGATGAATTAGAACCAAAACAAGGGGGATCGCACACATTTCTATTGGATAGCCCATTAAATAAGATCATAGGGACAAATCAATTCCGTCAAGGTCCATGAGTTACAGATGTTCTGACCACGTTGTCGGCAACATGCAATCAGCAGTAACGCATATTTTTCTTCACACTACATTGAATTGCCCTCATAGAGGCACACCATGGACTAAAATGTGCACCTTCCTTTTTCCTCATACCTTTAGTACCTTTTGTCTTTTTTCACTGCATGCTACCGTACTGTATATTTTTTAAAAGATCCATTTAAGTCACCGAGAGTTACAATCTACTATTTAATACAAACAGTGATGGCTCCAGAGTTGGGGCTGCAGCACAGTCCAAAATTCAGCTAGGGGAACTACACCAACTGCCACCCCAAACGCTGCCGGGACTTGCTGGCAGTTGGTGTGGCTCTCTGAAGCCTCCCATGAACACAGGTATTTATATATGGGTTAAGTTACAGACAATTCTGAAATGAAAAGTGGTGTGTTGTTGTCCTTGCAATCAATAGCTATCACTTATCTAGTGCATTTTAAAAAATGTTAGCTAGAATTCAATTGGTTGCTATGACCAAAATCTCCACTTTTCCTTGTTTTAGTATATCTACCCTGTAATCATTAGCATATCTATAATGAGTGCAGGGTGTGCTGTGCACATGGGACCCACACCACACACCCTACACCCATATTAATTATACTTACCTCTCCAGAGTACCGCTGAGTTGCTCATTGCTGCAAACAGAAATCACTGGGGAAACTGAATGGCGGCCATCTTCTTGGAGATTTGTGCATGCACAATAAAGCAGTCTCTCAGGCCCTGTGCATGCACTGTAGACAGGCCTGGCGACTAGGGGACACTTGTACCGGGCCCCAAGATTCCGAGAGGCCCCGAACCCTTAGGAATTTCGTGAGCCCAGTTCACGTGTCCCCTTTGCCTCTGCCAACTGCTGTGTAAGGGCACCTGGTACAGCTATGGTGGTTAGATCCTCATCTTCCTGAGTCCCAAGTCCCGGCAGTGACAGGGAGGCCGGGTTGGCGCAGCGTGTGTGACATCATGAGCTGACATGGGTCTGAGCCGCCCGCAACGGAAGACTGCAGGAGAAACACAGGCAGTGCAGCAGCCAGCAGGTTAAGTGTTGGCCAGGGCAGGGCTAGGCTAGAGAGTCATGGGGTGAGTGGTGGCTAGCTGGGGGGCAGACACAGGGGCTGGGGAAAAGGGGGAGGTGTGACAGACACAAGGGCTGGGGAAGAGGAGGGTATGACACGTGACAGACACAGGGGCTGGGGAAGAGGGGGAGGTGTGACAAACGGGATGGGGAAGAGGGGGAGGTGTGACAGACACAGGAGCTGGGGAAGAGGGGGAGGTGTGACAGACACAGGAGCTGGGGAAGAGGGAGAGGTGTGAGACACAGGAGCTGGGGAAATGGGGGAGGTGTGACAGACACAGGAGCTGGGGAAGAGGGGGAGGTGTGACAGACACAGGAGCTGGGGAAGAGGGGGGGTGTGACACGTGACAGACACAGGGGCTGGGGAAGAGTGGGGGCGGTGACAGACACAGGAGCTGGGGAAGAGGGGGAGGTGTGAGACACAGGAGCTGGGGAAATGGGGGAGGTGTGACAGACACTGGAGCTGGGGAATGGGGGAGGTGTGAGACACAGGAGCTGGGGAAAAGGGGTAGGTGTGACAGACACAAGGGCTGGGGAAGAGGAGGGTGTGGCACGTGACAGACACAGGGGCTGGGTAAGAGGGGGAGGTGTGACAAACACAGGAGCTGGGGAAATGGGGGAGGTGTGCCAGACACGGGCTGGGGAAGAGGGGGGGGTGACAGACACAGGAGCTGGGGAAATTGGGGAGGTGTGACAGACACCGGAGCTGGGGAAGAGGGGGGGTGTGACAGACACAGGAGCTGGGGAAGAGGGGGAGGTGTGACAGACACAGGAGCTGGGGAAATGGGGGAGGTGTGACAGACACAGGGGCTGGGGAAGAGGGGTAGAGGTGTGACAGACACAGGGGCTGGGGAAGAGGGGGAGAGGTGTGAGACACCGGAGCTGGGGAAGAGGGGGGGTGTGACAGACACAGGAGCTGGGGAAGAGGGAGAGGTGTGACAGACACAGGAGCTGGGGAAGAGGGGGAGGTGTGAGACACAGGAGCTGTAGAAATGGGGGAGGTGTGACAGACACAGGAGCTGGGGAAGAGGGGTAGGTGTGATAGACGCAGGAGCTGGGGAAGAGGGGGAGGTGTGACAGACACAGGAGCTGGGGAAGAGGGGGAGGTGTGACAGACATGGGCTGGGGAAGAGGGGGGGTTGACAGACACAGGAGCTGGGGAAGAGGGGGGGTGTGACAGACACAGGAGCTGGGGAAGAGGGGGGGGTGTGACAGACACAGGAGCTGGGGAAGAGGGGGAGGTGTGAGACACAGGAGCTGGGGAAATGGGGGAGGTGTGACAGACACAGGAGCTGGGGAAGAGGGGGAGGTGTGACAGACACAGGAGCTGGGGAAGAGGGGGGGTGTGACACGTGACAGACACAGGGGCTGGGGAAGAGTGGGGGCTGTGACAGACACAGGAGCTGGGGAAGACTGGCTAGGAGAGCGGATAGGGGGCCCCAAAAACATGAGTGTTCCGGGCCCCAAGATTTCTGTTGCCGGCCCTGGCTGTAGACTTTGGTGCAAAGCCAGACATCTACTGCACTGCGGGAGAGGAGGGGGCCCGCACAGAGGCTGCACATGAGAACATTATAGTGAGTTGTGAAGATAGTAACATTTGGTTTGAGTTTCAATAAAATGTTTTGTAAGTGAGTTATAAAATAGGGAATATTGTTTAATTAGCTCAGGGAAGCATTTAAGCTTGTAGGTTGAGAAAGTGTAGTCTGAGGGCCTGATTCATTACGGATGGCAACTACGATCGCCGCTGCGATTGCGCACGCAGTCTCACTGGGAAAATATGCTAATGTCTGAGATCGCTGTCCTTTGCAGCACAACACAAGGATGCCCACATCCCCTTACTCATATCCGTAATACTTTGCAAGTCTGCGAAATCATTGGTAACATCGAGTACCATCGGAGAATCACACACACTTTCACAAGGTCAGACCTTAATCAGGAATTGTTAACCTCATCGCACGCAGTGATAGGCTAAGCTGCGTATGGCATCGCAGTACCTAATTATGCACGTCCCTGGCACTTCTGTGTTTCACCGACCAGCCTCCCGTCACCACCCCCAAACGGTCACTTCCTGTCATTCACTAAGCAATGGGTCTGCGTAGTCACTGCGATCGTAGTCCGATGAGGAAATTAACTTTTATTACTTAAATGTAGCAAACATGTAAAATGAAATGGTGACATATGGATTCCTAATGACAAAAGTCCAATCTTAAGAATTTTACAGTACATAAGAAGCAAGAAAAATAAAACTATAATAATAATATTGAGCCTCTCTGATAAATCAGGAAAAATAATTGTAAAAAATTAGGTGAAACCAGAAATTTTAAGGGGTATAGGACTGGAGTCTATTTGCTAAGCTGTATTAGGAGATAAAGTGAACGGTGATAAGGTACCAGCCAATCAGCTCCTAACTGCCATTTTTCAAACAGCCTGTGACATGGCAGTTATCACCATCCACAAACACGTGGCCCATCTAGGAGTGACACTGCAGTGGCAGACAGGATGGCAGTTTGAAAAACTAGGCCCCAAACAGTACATAATGCAAAGAAAAAAAAGAGGTGCAAGATGGAATTGTCCTTGGGCCCTCCCACCCATCCTTATGCTGTATAAACAGGACATGCACACTTTAACAAACCAATCATTTCAGCGCCATGGTCTACCACACGACTGTGGCTGAAATGATTGGTTCGTTTGGGACCTCACAAAACAAGCTGGCAATTAATCTGTCCCTGCACAAACTGGCTCTACAGAGGCAAGATGTCATCCTCATCCTCCTCATCCACCGATTCCTCACCCTCTTCAGTGTTGTGTACATCCTCAGCCTCACAGAGTATTAATTCGTCCCCGCTGGAATCCACCACCACAGGTCCCTCTGTACGTTCTGGAGGCTGGTCTCCCTGGAAGAGTTGATAATTCATTTTTATGAACATCATCTTCTCCACATTTTGTGGAAGCAACCTCCTACGCCTTTCGCTGACAAGGTTCCCGGCTGCACTAAACACTCTTTCGGAGTACACACTGGAGGGGGGGCAACTCAGGTAAAATAGAGCCAGTTTGTACAGGGGCCTCCAAATTGCCTCTTTTTCCTGCCAGTACAGGTACGGATTGTCTGACATGCCTACTTGGATGCTGTACCGATGTAATCCTCCACCATTCTGTCAATGGTGACAGTATCATATGCAGTGACAGTAGGCATGTCATAAATTGTTGCCAGGTTCTTCAGTCTGGACCAGCCCCAGTTGCAGGAGAAAATGAAGAAGGAGCTGTTGACGTGTCACATTCCGTTTCAGCTGACAGTGTTTTCACCAGCAGGTCTTTGCACCTCTGCAGGCTTGGCCGGAAAGAGAGACACCACATAGGCTTTAAACCTAGGATCGAGCACGGTGGCCAAAATTTAGTGGTCTGATTTCAACAGATTGACCACCCTGGAATCCTGGTAAAGCGAATGAAGGGCTTCATCCACAAGTCCCACATGTAGAGCAGAATCGCTCCATCTCAGCTCCTCCTTCTCTTTCTCCAGCTGCTTCTGCAAAAGCCTGATGAGGGGAATGACCTGACTCAAGCTGGCAGTGTCTGAACTGACTTCATGTGTGGCAAGTTCGAAGGGCTGGAGAACCTTGCACAACACGGAAATCATTCTCCACTGTGCTTGAGTCAGGTGCATACCCCCTCCTTTGCCTATATCATAGGTGGATGTATAGCCTTGAATGGCCTTTTGCTGCTCCTCCATCCTCTGAAGCATATAGAGGGTTGAGTTCCACCGCGTCACAACCTCTTGATTCAGGTGATGGCGAGGCAGGTTCAAGAGTGTTTGCTGGTGCTCCAGTCTTCGGCACGCAGACGCTGAATGGCAAAAGTGGGCAGAAATTTTTCGGGCCACCCAAAGCATCTCCTGCACGCCCCTGTCACTTTTCAGAAAATTCTGCACCACCAAATTTATTGTGTGAGCAAAACATGGGACATGCTGGAATTTGCCCAGATGTAATGCTCGCACAATATTGGTGGCGTTGTCAGATATCACAAATCCCCAGGAAAGTCTAAGTGGGGTAAGCCACTGGGCGATGATTTCCCTCAGTTTCTCTAAGAGGTTGTCAGCGGTGTGCCTCTTACTGAAACCGGTGATACACAGCGTAGCCTGCCTTGGATCGAGCTGGAGTTTCTGAGATGCTGCTACTGGTGACGCTGCTGTTGTTGCTGCGTAAGGTGATACATCTACCCAGTGGGCTGTCACAGTCATATAGTCATTAGTCTGCCCCGTTCCACTTGTCCACATGTCCGTGGTTAAGTGGACATTAGGTACAACTGCATTTTTCAGGACACTGAGGACATTTTTTCTGACGTTTCTGTACAGTCTCAGTATCGCCTGCCTAGTGAAGTGGAATCTAGACGGGATTTGGAACCGGGGACACACTACCTCCATCAATTGTCTAAATCCCACTGCACTAATGGCGGATACCGGACGCACGTCTAACACCAACGTAGCAGTCAAGGCCTCAGTTATACGTTTTGCTTCAGGATGACTGCTGTCGTACTTCATCCTCCTCGCTAAGGACTGTTTTAGGGTCAATTGTTTAGTAAAAGTAGTGGTGTTCCTACTTCCTCTCTGGGATGATGAACGACAGCAGCAGCGGCAGCAGTAGGCATAGCAATGCAGGATCCTCCGGAGGAATCCCGGATAGGAGAGTCAGTCATGCCAGTGACATGGCCTGCAGGACTACTTTTGATCCTGACTAAGTAGGAAATTGATGAGGAGGGAGTTTATGGTGTGGTTTGCAGGCGCTTGGATACAAATGCAAATGGTGGAGAGAGCCACCTCTTCCCATCCAGTGCTGGGAACACCAGGCATCGCAACCGCCACCACACCTGGACTCTCCTTGGGGATTTGTGATATCTTCTTAGAACGTGCAGTTCTTCATTGTGCTTTTGCCAGCTTAACTCGTTTGATTTTTGTAGCGGGAGGAGGGCTTCCATCGTCATGTGAAGCTGAGCCACTAGTCATGAACATAGGGAAAGACCTTGCCACTCCGTGCGTAAATGGCATATTGGCAAGTTTACGTTTCTCCTCAGATGATTTAAATGTTTGTTTTAAGGTCATTTTCCTGAACTTTGTCATTTGGGATTGTATATGCCCTCTACTATGATATTGGGCATCGGCCTTGGCAGACGACGTTGATGGCATGTTATCGTCTATGTCATGACTAGTGGCAGCAGCTTCAGCACTAGGAGGAAGTGGTTCTTGATCTTTCCCTATTTAAATTTTTATCAGAGAGAGTTTGGTCCTCCATTTATGTTATATTGATATATACGTGCGGCTAAGGCGCACACAAACACAGAAAAATGTTTTTATTTTTGTTGGAGACTAGTGCACTTTGTGGGTTACACCACCCTTTAAGAAATGAGCCAGCCGGCTTTTTACTTATGGGACACAGGCGCATGCTTGGCGCTGCTCCTTTGTTGATGCACGTGCAGCTACAGTGCACTGAGGGCCTGATTCAGAGCTGAACGCTCTGACCAGAGCGCTCACTCTGAATCAGAGCCCTCCTACCTTTTTTTACCACCCACAGCTATAGCGAGCGTCCATGATGATGGTCGCGATGGTCTTGACCATCGCGACCATCGGGCTTGTGACGGAGACCCTGCGGTAGGGTCTCGCTGCCGCAAGCCCTGGAGTGATTTTGGCTCTATCAGAGCCAAAATCACTCCCACTGACATCACCAGTGATGTCAGTGGGGCCAGCTTGAGACGGTAGGCGTTCCCATGGGAACGCCTCCATCTGGCAGGCACGCCCATGAAAGGGGGCGTGCTGTCAATCAACATCGACAGCACGCCCCCTTTGGTGCGAGACCCGGAGCGAAGGAGACCCCTTCGCTCGCCGGGTCTCGCACATGCGCACGACGGAGCTTCCTCCGTTGTGTGCATGCGCAGTGGGGGAACATCGACCCACTTGCGAGCATACTGCCGCTCACGAGCGGGTCTGAATGACCCCCATAATTCACAAAGACAGAAAAAAATATTTTTTTATTTTTTGTTGAGCGCACTTTGAGGGTTACACCACCCTTTAACAGACAGACGCACATTTGTCGCTGCTGCTTTGAGGATGTAAGTTCGAGCACATAAGAAAAAGAATGAAATATCATAAGTGGTGCACTAGTTATTAAAACGTAACGTTTATTATTATAAAGTTAATACTCAATATACATGTAGATATATGTAGATTTAGTAAGCAAAGATTTGAATAATTTGGAGAAAAGGAAAAGAATCATGGAGAATGATTACAATTTAAAAAGAGAAGAAAGAAGAGCACTAAGAGAAATGCAAACATGGGAAGATACGGTAATTAAACCTTCCGATAAAGGAGGTAATGTGGTTTTATGGTCCCGAGAACAATATGTGAAAGAACTAAGGCCCTCATTCAGAGCCACTCGCTAGCGGCAGTACGCTCGTTCCGAGCGATGTTCGCACATCTGCGCATGCGTACGGTTTTTAGTACGCATGCGCGAACCAGTCAGTGCGGCCGAAAATCGTTGGTACGCAATATAGCGAGGGCCTGCTATTTTGAGTGACAGAATGAGGCGTATGTGGGTGGTAACAGGGGAAGGTGCTTGAAAACGGGGAGTGGAGATCCGAACGCAGGCGTGCTTAAAGGTCAAAACGGGCGTTTTAAGGGAGTGCATAATTAACAAAGCAGCGTCATTGACCACGTCACTTGGTTTTTTTAAACTCAGAACTGCTCGCAAAATAGCGGTTGAAAACACCAACCACAAGAATAGCGAGCAGTTCATACGCTGTACGATGTACTCGATTAATCTAATAAATAGCGGACATGACGTATGGTGCGTGCGGCCAGGAGGCGTTTTTATCAAATAAACGAGCGTATGTTTTGCTCGCTCGTTCAGACTTAGAGGTGGGAACAGACTGCAATTTGCGAACGGATCATTTGAATAGCCACCCCTTGTTTTTGAACGAACGACCGCAAATAGCGAACGGCTCTGAATCAGGCCCTAAATCGACAATTGGAAGATGACTCATGCTACAAACGTTTAACATTTAATCCCACCAATGACTTCTTAGAACTATACAATAAAATCATTCTCAGAGCTAAGAATGATGGTATCATAACTAAAAGAGATTATGAGTTTCTCAAAACAGAATATCCTAAGATACCCACTTTGTATCTATTACCCAAGATTCATAAAAATGAAAGTAACCCACCCGGGAGACCAATTGTCTCTGGGATAGGCAGTCTTACTGAGAATGCCAGCAAGTTTTTGGATTCCCATTTAAGGAATTACGTCTTGGGTTTACCATCCTTTACCCGAGATACATTAGATGTATTGAACAAAATCCAGGACGTTATCCTTGATGATGACACATGGCTGATAACTTGTGATGTGGAAAGCCTTTACACGAGTATCAGCCATGACCATGGGATTAAGGCAGTGCAATACTTTCTGAATATGGATCGAAATACGGACTTCAATGAATTTTTGATAACATTGCTACGATTCGTACTCACTAAGAACTATTTTGGATGTAATGGCAACTTCTACCTCCAGGTAAGAGGTACTGCAATGGGGACCACTTGTGCCCCCACATATGCAAACCTCTACCTGGGGTGGTGGGAGAGGGAGTACGTATTTAATGAGGAAAATGATACCTATACTAAACATATCATTTTGTGGCTCAGATATATTGACAATCTTTTAATAATTTGGGAGGGAGAGATAAAACAATTTGAAGAATTTCTATTGAAATTAAATATGAACAACTTGAATCTAAAATTGACATATGAAACAAGTCAAAAAAACATCAATTTTTTAGATGTCTCCCTCACTATCGAAAAAGATGGACATATATCATCGGATTTATTCCGTAAGAAGACATCTACCAACAGCATTTTACACAACAAAAGTTTTCTCATTTTCCCCCAGTTCTGAGAGGTCTACCTAAAGGTGAGTTTCTCCGGATGAAACGTAATTGCTCAAAGAATCACACATTTCAAGAAAGATCAGTACAACTAAGTGATAGATTGAGATCTCAAGGATATAGTAATAGGACCATTAAAAAAGCTTGTGAAGAATCTACCAAATATACTAGAGATCAGTTATTAATACCCAAAATTAAAGAGAAGAAAGCAGAAGGTGTGAGATTTGTTGGAACCTTTTGTTATGAGTGGAAACAAATCCAGGAAATTTTGCAGAAACATCTGAACGTACTTCAGACGGATCAAGATCTTATGGAAATCCTTGGGGACAGGATCTAAATGAGTTGGAGACGCTCCAAAAGTTTGAAGGATATCTTGGTTCAGAGCCATTTTGAAACTTCTAAAAAGCCCTTATATTTTAGTAAAGGCTCCAGAAAATGTGGAACCTGCAAAGCCTGCTGGACGATGGCCACTACTGAAACCTACAGGGATAGATTTAATAAAATCTGGCAAATAAAAGAACATATAAACTGTAATACTTCTGCAGTTGTTTACAATTTGAAATGCCCCTGTGATAAACAGTATATTGGCAAGACCACGCAACCTCTTAAAAGAAGGATTCTTAAGCATGTGGGCAATATAAAAAATGCCAAACGTGACCAACTTCTCTTTAAACCTTTAACACCAGTAGCCAGGCATTTCTTGAGATTTCATGAAGGGAACCCAATAGGCCTAAGAGCATATGGAATGAGGAGAGTAAGAACCAATATTAGAGGGGGAGACATTGATTGTGAACTCCTCAAACAAGAGATGAGACTTATCTTTCTCATGGATACCTTAACTCCCAGAGGTCTAAATGAAGAAAATAACTACACAGCCTTTTTGAAATAATGAATCAAATAAGAGACTAATGTCTCTCTTCTAGATATAACAACTATCTTTATATCTTTATTTTCCCTATACAGCCTCTTTGAAACAATGAACTTGTAGGGAATGAAACAAGAGACAAATGTTTTCCTTTCGAATGTAACTATTATTTTCACATCTTTCTTTACCCTATCTCACATGATACTAAATATGATTAATTTATCCTATGATCCAGTATCTATATGGAAAAAGAATCATTATCTCACTAGATAATCAGTGATTTATCCTATATATAGGATTTGGAATTTATATGAATATCATAAACAATCAGGCTATCTCATTATCAAATTAGTTGATCCATTTTTGTATATATACATCTCCATAGGTCACTATGTTTGAGAAATGTTACAGCTTTTTATATATATATACACAAATTTTGATTATTCATTTACTTATTTATTATATACATGGATTAAGGTCACCCCCCCCCCTATAATGTAGAATTTTATATTTTATACATTCTTTGCTTCACATACCTTTTATTTAATTATCAATTGCACTTAATAGAGATTTTTTTTTTTAATATATATATAGTCGTCTTTTCTATGACAATTATGACTAATTATTTAGTAATTAATAAGGATAAGGGTTATTGTTTTTGTGTTTTTTGTCACTTTATATTGATTTGAGTTTATACGGATTTTTCCTTTTTTTGTCATTGCACTTACCTGAGACCTAGGTCTCCCTAACACATTGGATAGTCACTCCTCTTTCTTCACCATAATTATTTATTTAATGTATTCACGCTCATGTTCATCAATTCATAATACACCTTTCATTCACATTTATATTAAAATTTATGTATATATGTAGGGTTGCATAGATATAGGATTGGCTATTGTTTGGAGGTGAACATTCAATTTTCTTTTATGTTGTGCAAATAATTTTATTAAATATGGAATTTACACAATAATCCATATTTATATGATTTATAATCTTATGAATATGATTATTGAATGACTTATTCTTATTATTTAGTTATATATCACTGTATTGTTATTCTATTCAATATTGGGATCTATAGATATAGTGGATAGTCTTTTGACATCGATATTCCAATAATTATGATAACTGATTATCATCATTTTTTAATTTTTAACTCTTATAATAATCTGACAATTGGATAATACACTGATGTATGGATAGAATGGATTATTTCTCTCTTCCCACTTTTTTTTTTTTTATATCAATATTTAAGTAATTATTGTATGAATCATTGAAGTCTTTAATGCATATTATACTAGAATCTATGGCTCATATAGCCATTGCTCTAGCCTTAAGGAGCCCATATACTTGATATAATATGAAGATCATGTGATCAGTATTAATAAATCTGAAATTTATATTGATACTTATTAAGGAATTGAAGAAGGGGAGAATGGAAGCCCTAGTATCAGCCTCAATACAATGAATGCAAAATCCATAAAATATAGATAACACAACACTTTTTAGAATAATAAAAAATACGCGGATAGGCAATCCATTGATTGAGTCTTATCCAGATCCATGTATTCTAGACTCGATTAAGGTATCCTGAATACACACTATGTATAACTAAGCATAGTCGTTAGTTGAATGGTGGTGGGCGGTGCCGCTATGACGCGGTCTAGCGCGATTGGCCACAGGAATTGAGGACATCTCCGGATAGGTTGAGGACTATACATCTGGATATATTAGGACACCCCGATGTGGGATTCGGCTTGCCTTGACAAAGCCAGTGTAGCGAAACGCCGCGTCAGTAGCGGCACATGTGATCTGACCTCATGTCCTAATATAGAAAATACGATTTATATGTGTTGTTTGTGCATGTGCATTCTGTTTTAGGGCTGAAATTTATGTGCCCAAACGGTCGCCATTAATACATTCGATCTATATGCGGTGTTTGTGCATGTGGATTCCAATTTAGGGCAGGGATCACTATACGTGAATTGCTGTATGATTGATCCTGAACAGTAACGTCATTCATACATAGAGTGACTTATTTGCATATCCCCCAGCATACATGCCATGATAGAAGCACCCATTTTAACAAGCTGTGGGAGAATTTGCTAATGCATTATTATCATTGTGAATTACCATTTCAAAATATTTCCATAAATAAATAAAGAAAAATATGTGTCATTTAAATATCTTTTTAGTGATATGATATGATTCACCTTAATTGTCGCAGCATATTGTTAATACTACTCCCTGAGAAATTATCACTACTGGATATAAAAAGATCTATATATACTGTGATAAACTGTATAAATATATCTATTGTAAGTCAACCCATGGTCTGCTAGATGAGCAGAAACCTAGAAGACTATATAGGGTCTTTAATATCTGATCTCACAAACAGATAGAGATCTTTAAGTTTGTATTAATTTCTATACAGTTGCATAAACACACTAATTACTTAGGTGAATTTTGATAATACCAAACAGGTGTGAATATAAATATTATATCAGCTTTTTTCAGAGACGTAATAGAGACAGACACATGTGCCGCAATCAGTTTTTAATCACTATTTTCTTTTTCTTTGTGACACATCTATATATTTTTAACCAATTTTCGCTTGTCTTTTTTGTATATTGAGTATTAACTTCATAATAATAAACGTTACGTTTTAATAACTAGTGCACCACTTATGACATTTCATTCTTTTTCTTATGTGCTTGAGTATTATATAGATGTCTGTGGTAGCACCCCTCAATTATATTATTTGATCCTTATGATATAGAATATGAGGGTTTACAATTTCTCTCTTTTCTAAGAGGAAACATAGTTTTTCTTGTGCGACTGCAATTACACAATAGGATGTAAGTTCGGCTACAGCCCACACAATTCACAAAGACAGAAAAAAAAAGAAGAATTTTGTATTTTTTGTGGAGCGCACTTTGGGGGTTACATCACCCTTTAACAGACTTATGGGACACAGGCGCACGCTTGGCGCTGCTCCTTTGTTGATGCACGTGCAGCCACAGTGCACACAATTCACAAACACAGAAAATATTTTTTTATTGTGTTTGGAGTGCACGCTTGGCTTTACTTTGTTGATGCACGTGCGGCTACTACGCACAGAATTTACAAGCACAGAAAAAAAAATATTTTTTTTTGGAGTGCACTTTGGGGGAGCACCCCTGATGCACAGATCACCCCCTGGACAACACTACAGCACCCCTCTAGGACTACAGCCTTTATGGAACACTGCACAACACAGTCCAGCCAACCCCTATAGACGTTGGAGTGGACACAGCCCCTATGGACAACTGACTGCACAACACAGCCCAGCCAGCCCCTATGATAGCAGCACAACACAGCCCAGCCAACCCCTATGGACAACAATAGCACAACACAGCCCAGTCAGCCCCTATGGACTGAGTGGTCATAGCCCCTATGGACAACAGCAGCACAACACAGCCCAGCCAGCCCTAGCTCCCACCCTCCCTCTTCACTGTGAGAAATGGCGCCGACGTGGGGACCTTTTATAAAATCCAAAACCCGCGAGATTCGACAGCGGGATGAAGATGTTTTGCCTCGATTTCAGATCCGAGTCAGGCGGGAAAAGTCAAGCCTAACTCGGATACGACTCTGATCGGGGGGGCTCGGGGGGGTTCAGAATCTGAACCCGCTCATCCCTACTATATACATAAACACACACACACATACAGGTAGGGCCACACATATATACATATATACATACATGGATACCACCGGCCGCATCAAATCCCAGCAGCGGCAGCCCGACAGAGGAGGATATCCCGATCGTCCTAATGGTAAGTATAGCTAATCTAATTTTACCCTCTAACCCTCCTTTAGGGTGCCTAACCCTAACATCCCCCCTGTGCCTAAACCTAATCCCCCCTTCCTCGCCGCCTAAACCTAAGTCCTCCGGGGGGGTGCCTATCCCTATCCCCCCCTTCCTCTAGCCTGATCCTAACCTCCCGAGGGGGTGCCTAACCCTAAGTCTCCCCCGGGAGCCCTCAACCTAAGCGGCTGTCCGCACCCAGCATCACCTCGATCAGGATGCTGGGCGCCGGTCTCCCTTCGTCGTTAAAATGACAGGCATCTAGATTTAGACGCCTGTCATGTAACCCTCGCCGGGATTAAGTAGTCTGGAAGCTAGCGGTCATCATTGTGTCCGCCGGCTTCCCGTACATATACGCATAGATACATATATATTCAGGCCGGGTCATACATACAGTGTATATATATATATATATTCTCTCTTAAATAGAGGGACCGGCACACACCAATACAATAATCCAAAGTGCCTGGGTGCCAAACCAAAAATAATATGCATATACAGAAAAAACGGACGGCACTCAACAGGACTGGGCAGCATTCAGAAACAGACCAGACGGAGCCGGTAATCTATGCCAACGTTTCAGCGAATGAACACTTTTATTGTCTCCGTTAGGTCTGTTTCTGAATGATGCCCAGTCCTGTTGAGTGCCGTCCGTTTTTTCTATATACAGTCAGGTGCATAAATATTGGGACATTGACAGAATTTTCATATTTTGGCCTCTATTCACCACCACAATGGCTTTGAAATGAAACAAACAAGATGTGCTTTAACTGCAGACTTTCAGATTTAATTTGAGGGTAATTACATCCAAATCAGGTGAACAGTGTAGGAATTACAATGGTTCCTATATGTGACTCCCACTTTTTAAGGGGCCAAAAGTAATGGGACAAACTAAACATCCTAAATCTAGCTTTCACTTTTTAATACTTTGTTGCAAATCCTTTGCAGGCAATTACAGCCTGAAGTCTGGAACACATAGACATCAACAGACGCTGGGTTTCATCCCTGTTGATGCTCTGCTAGGCCTCTACTACAAATGTCTTCAGTTCCTGCTTGTTCTTGGGGCATTTTCCCTTCAGTTTTGTCTTCAAGTGAAATGCATGCTCAATCGGATTCAGGTCAGGGGATTGACTTGGCCATTGCATAACATTCCACTTTTTAGCCTTAAAAAGCTCTTTGGTTGCTTTTGCAGTATGCTTCGGGTCATTGTTCATCTGCACTGTGAAGCGCCGTCCAATGAGTTCTGAAGCATTTGACTGAATATGAGCATATAATATTGCCCGAAATACTTCAGAATTAATTCTGCTGCTTTTGTCAGCAGTCACATCATCAATAAATACAAGGGAACCAGTTCCATTGGCAGCCATACATGCCCACACCATGACACTACACTACCATGCTTCACTGATGAGGTGGTATGTTTTTGATCATGAGCAGTTCCTTTCCTTCTCCATACTCTTCTCTTCCCATCACTCTGGTACAAGTTGATCTTTGTCTCATCTGTCCATAGGATGTTGTTCCAGAACTGTAATGGCTTTTTTAGATGTTGTTTGGCAAACTCTAATCTGGTCTTCCTGTTTTTGTGGCTCACCAATGGTTTACATCTTGTGGTGAACCCTCTATATTCACTCTTGTGAAGTCTTCTCTTGATTGTTGACTTTGACACATATACACCTACCTCCTGGAGAGTGTTCTTGATTTGGCCAACTGTTGTGAAGGGGTTTTTCTTCACCAGGGAAGCAGGGCGTAGCTAGGGTAGTGCGGCCGGTGCCATCGCACAGGGCACTGAAGGGCAGGTGGCGCTGTTTTGGCCTGTGAAATTTCTGTTTATTATCATCCTTGCTTGTAACTTCCTCTTATTTCATCCCCAGCACCTCCTGGCCTCTCCTATCTCTTCCCTGGCCCTTCCCCATGAAGCCATGGCCCTTTTTTGGGTGCATTATGTCCCTTTTAAAAAAGAGGGTGGCGGCAATGCTCTTTCTGGCACAGGGCACCAAAAAGTCTAGTTACGACTCTGCAGGGGGGGTCACACATACAGGGAGGGTCACACATACAGGCAGGGAGACACATACACACATACAGGCAGGAAGACACATATAGGGAGGGTCACACATACAGGCAGGGAGACACATACAGGCAGGAAGACACATGCAGGCAGGGAGACACATACAGGGAGGGTCACACATACAGACAGGAAATGCCACACATAGGGCCCTATTTACAACAATCAGCATTTAAAATAAAGATTTTAGTGTGATATTTCCGACTGAATTCGTAAAAAACACCCTTTTTCACTTTATTTTAGTAAAAATAATGATAATAAATAGAGCCCATAGACACATACAGGCTTGGAGGCTCACACATAGACACATACAGGCAGGGAGAATCACACATAGACACATACAGGCAGGGAGGGTCACACATAGACACATACAGGCAGGAAGGGTCATACATAGACACATACAGGCTGGGAGGGTCATAGAAATTACTGGGATACCTCTCTCACCAGTGGCGGATTCAGGGGGGGCCATAAGGGTGATACACGCAGCCCCAATTCTCAATAGCCCCGCCCTCTTAGTGTCAGCCAGGCAGTCGGCTCAGCTGGTGCTGATGCCTGTCAGCAGTGCAGCCGTGTGGTGCAGCACCAGTGCGATTTGAGTCACAGATGGTCGCTGGCCCCCATGTCCTCCTTCCGGATGCCCGCTGAGATTTTGTTACCAGCGGGCGCCCGGCCCCCTCCCCACAGCAGGAGACGGAGGCTTTCTGCTCCTGCAGTGTGTACTATGGGAGAGACATCATGACGTTTCTCCCATAGCGCAGAGGAGCAGCCGAGCGGACCGGACGGCAGTGGACGCGGGCAGCGGGGCTTAAGGTAAGTATTAGGTTTTTATTTTTTTTGTGCAAACAGCTGGGGACATTACTCAGGGGGCACTACTACTGGGGACATTACTCAGGGGGCACTACTACTGGGGACATTACTCAGGGGGCAAGTCTACTGGGGGCATTACTCATGGGGCATTACTTAGGGGGTCCTTCTACTGGGGCATTGTTTAGGAGGCACTACTACTGGGGCATTACTCAGGGGGCATTACTACTGGGGCACTACTACAGAGGGAGCATTACTACTGGGGGCACTAATACAGTAGCATTACTACTGGGGGCATGACTACTGGGGGCACTCCTATTCAGGGCATTACTACTGAGGCACTACTACAGGGAGCATTACTATTGGGGGTACTACAGCTGGAGGCATTTATACAGGGGCATTACTATTAGGCGCACTACCACAGGGGAAACTGCCACAGAGGGCATTACTACTGGGGGCATTGCTACAGGGGGCATGACAACTGTGGGCACTACTAATGGGGGCATGGCATGGGGGCACTGCATAAGGGGCACCACTCGTGGGGGCACTGCTACTGGTTGCACTGCATAAAGGGCACCACTACTGTGGGCTCTGCATAAGAGGCACTACCATTGTGGGCACTGACACTATTGGGGGCACTGCATAAGGTGCACCAATACTGTGGGCTCTGCATAAGGGGCACTACCACTGTGGGCACTGTCACTACTGGGGCACTGCATAAGGGGCACCACTACTATGGGCTCTACATAAGGGGCACCACTGCTGGGGGCATTGCATAAGGGGCACTAATACTGTGGGCATTATGTGTATTAGGGGCACTACTACTGTGGGCATTGTGTATAAGGGGCACTACTGTGGGCATTGTGTAAAAGGGGCACTACTGTGTGTCATAACATGAAGGGACACTACTATGTGGTGTAATGTGAATCAGGGGCACTATGGCCCTCATTCAGAGGCGGTCGAAAGAAGCGAGCACTCGCTCTGAATGAGGGCAGCCGCTTGACTGTTCAAGTGCGGCCTCCTGGTCGCTAGCTAAGCTGTGGGTTACCATCCCCAGCTTCAGCGACTGACCAGGTTGATGGTCGCGATGGTCAAGACCATCGCAACCATCGGGGCTTTGCGACGAGACCCCAAGGTTGGGTCTCTGTAACCGCAAGCCCCAGGGAGCTTCCTGCTCTGATCGAGCAGGAAGCTCCCCACTGACATCACTGCTGATGTCAGTGCGGCCACCCACAAAACGGCAGGCGTTCCTTAAGGAACGCCTCTGTTTGTGAAACCACCCCCGCCACGCCTACAAAATGGGTCAAGCTGTCGATCAACATCAGCCGCCCCTTTTGCACGTGCAGTACGGCCACTGCGCGTGCGCAGGGCCTAAACATCGTACCGGTTGCGAGCGCTCAGTGCTTGCGACCGGGTCTGAATGAGGGCCTATTTGCGGTGTAATGTGGATAAGATGAGTAATATTTCATGTGGGTGCCTATATGTGTTTTATTTCTGTGTATTTTTTTAGTATTTGTTGAAAATAGGAGGGGCAGAACTCTAAGTGGGAGGAGTAAATGAATAGAAAGGGGAGGACTCAGTGCTAATCCTTAAACCACCCCCCCTTAAAGTAAAGTCTAGATCCGCCACTGTTTCTCACCTTTATGTGGACCTGGCAGCTTCTTCCTCCTGTCACGGCCAGGGTTTCTTGGCACGGTGGTCACCGGGTATTACCTGTGAGGTCATTGTGGCGGGGGGTGTCTGGCAGCGGTGCTGGTGTTTGGCGAGGGGCATTGGCTGCGCGTGGTTCTGTGCGGGCACATTGTCACTGGGCCTGGTGAGGTCTGGCGGTGCTTCCGTTCCGTTTGGCATGGGCACCGCAATCTTGCCTGCGGCCATGTGATTCAAGCTGTCCAATCCTGGTGGGTCATGTGTTCTTTCCAGCCAGTCACAGCATGGCACTGAGTATTTAGGAAGGTCCAGAGCCTTCCTTCCTTTGCCAGTGCAACGTGTTTCTCAGCTGTGGCTGAGAGAGAGTACCTGTGCCTTACCTGCCTCCTTGGAAGTGCTACTAGCCTGAACCTTGCCTGCTCCAACCTGCTGGACTTACCCTGCACCCTCCATTTACCTTTTCACCTGCCTGAGTACCTGAACCTGCTGTTTCCCTGCACCTTGCCTCCACTCACACCCAGCTGGACTTCATTACCTCTGCCTGCATTCTGTTACAGCTCACCATACCTGCATTCTGTTACAGCTCACCATACCTGTATACTGAACTGTTACTGCCTGTCACTATCTGGACATTCTCCCATTTACCTCACTGCAGTTATCAAGTGCACTTTAGTGCTATACCTGGACTTTTTCATTTGCCATTCCCATGTCTTCTAAGTCACTTATTAAAACCCCACCTATTCATTTAAATCTGCTTCTGTGTCTGCTCCTATCACCACCTCGGGTCCACAATAAAATCAGAACCTCACAGTTTGCACTGGCCCCATGGATCCGGCCACGGAACAGGAGTCTGGAGTGGATTTATTTTGCTGTATTGCTGGTTGTTTAGAAAACCTGGAAGCTATGCAATGGCTCAGTTTCTACAGGAGATGTGTAAACGACAAGATAATCTGCAAACCTCGTTAATCACCCCTGGGGTATCAGCAACTACACCTCCTCCTGTGCCTGGTAATATAGGGACCAGGGTATCCCCTCGTCTACATCTTCCTATGCCAAGCAAATTTGACGGCAATCCTAAGCTCTGTCGTGGTTTCTTAAATCAGTGTGATATACACTTTACATTACAGCCTGATAACTTTCCCACCACTAGAACTAAAGTGGCATACATTGTGTCTTTGTTGACCGGCTCGGCTTTGGATTCGGCCTCCCCACTCTGGGAGCGTTCAGACTTGCTGCTGGATAACTATACAGACTTTGTATCATCATTCAGGAGGATTTTTGATGAACCTGGATGCACAGTGTCAGCATCGTCCAGTATCATGACCCTGAGACAAGGAACCCGTCCTGTGAGCCAATATGCCATACAGTTTCAAAGCTTGGCATCAGAGCTTAAGTAGAATGCGGAGGCCCTCACCTCAGCCTTTTGGCATGGCCTTTCTGACCGACTAAAAGATGATCTGATCACCCGTGAGCTTCCCACTAATTTAAATGATATGATCTCACTCTGCAACAAAATTGACCTACACTTCAGAGAACGTCAGGCTGAAATGCACAGATCTGACCGGCAAAGGTCATTTACACCTCCCTTGCCTACCCGTCCACCCCATCCTCCTATAGATAAGGAGCCTATGCAGGTGAACCAAACCCATCTCTCCAAAGAGGGACGTCAGAGAAGGATGCTAAAAAACCTCTGTCTATACTGCAGAGATTCAGGTCACCTGGTAGCCTCCTGCTCCCGTAAATCGGGAAACGCCCATTCCTAACTGACCCTGGGGACATCAAGTTAGGAGTTATGAGCCCGTCCCCAAATACTAAAGATTTCAAAATTTCCTTAGCTTTGGATCTCAAGCCTAACCCTGTCTTCGTCTCTGCTCTATTAGACTCTGGAGCAGCCGGAAACTTCATGACTTCCAGCCTAGTTGTTAAACTACAAATTCCTTGTTCATCTCTCAATCACGCAATTTCCCTGACTTATGTAGATGGACAGCCTCTAGCTAAAGGAGGGGTCACCAAGGAAACTCAACCAGTATTAGTTCGTGTTGTGGCACTTCACTCCCGAGCTTTTAAAGTTCTTAGTGATATCAGAGGCTTCCCAAGAAATCAGAGACTTGTTGTACGACTCGGTTGTTGTTTACCTGGACAATATATTGATATTTTCGTCTTCTGTAGCAAAACATCATAAACATGTGAAGGAAGTATTGTCCCGTCTGATAAAGAACCACCTTTACTGCAAACTGGAGAAATGTGTCTTTGGGGTACCCAGTGTGCCATTCCTTGGTTACGTCATCTCTGGCTCCCGTCTAGAAATGGACCCCAAGAAGGTGCAGGCGATTTTGGATTGGTCCCGTCCTCAAACTTTGAAAGCCATCCAGAGATTGCTTGGGTTTGCGAACTACTATAGACGTTTTATTAAAGGATTTTCATCATTATTGACTCCCATTACCGCGCTGACCCGAAAAGACGCTAATCCTGCCCTATGGTCACCCGAGGCAGAGACTGCCTTCCAGCTTTTAAAACGCGTTTGTTTCTGCTCCAATTTTACGAAAACCAGATCTGGATAGGCCGTTTCTATTGGAAGTGGATGCGTCATCAGAGGCCGTGGGTGCAGTTCTTTCCTAGTGTTATGAGGATAATCGAGTTCATCCCTGTGGGTTTTTCTCCAAGAAATTTTCTCCTGCCGAAAGAAATTATGCTATTGGTGAACAAGAACTCTTGGCAGTGAAGTTGGCATTAAAAGAATGGAGATACCTGCTGGAAGGGGCCAAGTTTCCCTTCACTGTCTTCGCGGACCATAGAAATCTCCTCTTCCTCAAGAATCTTCAGTGTGTGAGTCCTCGTTTGGCCCGATGGGCAATATTTTTTGCTCGGTTCCAGTTCACCCTGACCTTCCGGTCTGGAGCCCTTACTCAAAAGGCAGATGCTCTGTCCAGATCTCTCCTCTGTGATGACAAATCGGAGAATCAACAAAATACACCTGTTTTGGAGTCAAGAGTGTTTGCCACCTTACAGTTACATCCCCCTACTGGGAAGTCCTTTGTGGCCCCGGAGTTAAGGAAGCAGCTCCTCACCTGGGTTCATTCCTCTCACTTTGCAGGTCACTCAGGTACCCTGAAGACCTTGGAATTTTTAAAGAAAGGCTATTGGTGGCCATCCATGAAAGCAGATGTCTCGGAGTTCATCTCTTCATGTTCTTCGTGTGCCCAGCATAATTCTTCACGTCAGGCTCCAGCTGGTGAGTTGTTGCCACTACCTATTCCATCACGTCCATGGACGCATCTCTCCATGGACTTCGTCACGGATCTGCCGAATTCTCAAGGGTTCACTACCATCTGGGTCGTAGTAGACCGATTCTCTAAAATGGTCCATTACATACCACTAAAGAAATTGCCTTCTGCTCCTGACTTGGCTCACTTGTTTGTTCAACATATTTTCCATCTCCATGGTCTTCCAGCTGAGATAGTCTCTGACCATGGTGTTCAGTTCACAGCGAAATTTTGGAGAGCCTTATGTTCTGTATTGCAAGTGAAGCTAAATTTTTCTACGGCTTATCACCCACAAAGCAACAGTTCCACTGAATTTGCACATAATGCCTCCTACCACTCTTCCACAAACCAAACTCCATTCCAAGTGGTCTACGGACTTCATCCTCGGCTCCCTGAATTTCAAAGCCTGCCCGTCTTTGATGTTCCAGCTGCGGAACACACTGTACGGAAATTTGCGTCAATTTGGTCTCAAGTTCGTGCTGACCTGGAGAAGGGGTCCTCCCATTACAAATTTCAAGCTGATAAGAAGCATAGGAAAGTACCACGTATGCAAGTTGGAGACCAAGTCTGGTTGTCCACCCGGAACCTACGGCTTAGAGTACCATCTATGAAATTTGCTCCACGCTTCATCGGGCCCTTCTCCATCATAGAAATCATTAACCCTGTGGCTTATCACCTTCAGTTACCCCCTTATCTGAAAATTCCCAATTCCTTTCATGTCTCCCTGCTTAAACCCCTGGTGCTGAACAAATTCCACAGAGTCCTGCCTGCTTCTCCCCGTGTCCAGACTGAAAGGGGCGTGGAGTTTGAGGTCTCACAGGTCTTGGATTCTCGTCTCTGCAGAGAACATTTGCAGTACCTGTTGCATTGGAGGGGCTACGGCCCAGAGGAACATTGTTGGGCCGATGCCCGAGATATCCATGCTCCTGCACTCATCAAGATTTTCTATGCTGCCCATCCAGAGAAGCCTGGTGAGTGTCCTGAGGCCACCCATAAGGGGGGGTACTGTCATGGCCAGGGTTTCTCGGCACGGTGGTCACCGGGTATTACCTGTGAGGTCATTGTGGCAGGGGGTGTCTGGCAGCGGTGCTGGTTTGGTGAGGGGCATAGGCTGCACGTAGTTCTGTGCGGGCACATTGTCACTGGGCCTGGTGAGGTCTGGCGGTGCTTCTGTTCCGTTTGGCATGGGTGCCGCCATCTTGCCTGCGGCCATGTGATTCAAGCTGTCCAATCCTGGTGGGTCATGTGTTCTTTCCAGCCAGTCACAGCGCGGCACTGAGTATTTAGGAAGGTCCAGAGCCTTCCTTCCTTTGCCAGTGCAACGTGTTTCTCAGCTGTGGCTGAGAGAGAGTACCTGTGCCTTACCTGCCTCCTTGGAAGCACTATTAGCCTGAATCTTGCCTGCTTCAACCTGCTGGACTTACCCTGCACCCTCCATTTACCTTTTCACCTGCCTGAGTACCTGAACTTGCTGTTTCCCTGCACCTTGCCTCCACTCACACCCAGCTGGACTTCATTACCTCTGCCTGCATTCTGTTACAGCTCACCATACCTGCATTCTGTTACAGCTCACCATACCTGTATACTGTACTGTTCTTGCCTGTCACTATCTGGACATTCTCCCATTTACCTCACTGCAGTTATCAAGTGCACTTTAGTGCTATACCTGGACTTTTTTCATTTGCCATTCCCATGTCTTCTAAGTCACTTATTAAAAACCCCACCTTTTCATTTAAATCTGCTTCTGTGTCTGCTCCTATCACAACCCCGGGTCCACAACAAAATCAGAACCTCACACCTCCATGTTACAGGTTAAACATATGATAGTGCCTAGATGCCCTTCATGGAGAGGACCCTGACGTCATCAGCTACTGTCCAACATCATTCCCTACCATCCACGTGGACATAGAGGGGGAATATAATCTTGTGGTGAGCGTACCAAAAAAAAACGTGCCCAAAGAGTGGCGAGCAAAGCAAGCACGAATTGGGACAAGTTTCTTCTTTAGGTGGACTTTATGGGCATGGAACCACACTTCCGCCCTCACTGCATGTCACTTCCAGGTCCTTAGCATGAAGAAAAAAAAAATCTCTACCTTAAACATACCCCTGATGTCGACATTCTGCTGTAGCCCCACCCTCTGCTGGGGTCAGATGAGCATGTGCTGAGCTCAACCAATCAGGGCTCAGCACAAGCTCCTCTGACCATGGAGTAGGGATGGCCATCAGTGAAGTAGCCATCGATGGTTACAAAGTATTCACTGTATGACCATCGATTGTTTCACCAACCGATGGTCATCCCTGTCTTTTGGCTGACTGGCCCATGGGCCAATCGGAACATTGGGGTGGGGCTTCATGGATACTGGGGGGCAGAGCTATGCTCCATGTCTGCATTTGGAAAATAAAACAAAAAAAGAACCATTTGGTTATGCTTTAACATCGATGGAGGGAAACCATCTGGTTCTCCCTATCGATGTCAAAAACATTTGACATTGGCCATAAACAATTGATGATTATGAATCATCGATGGTCGATGGACATCCCTACCATGGAGTCACACAGCAGGAAGGCAGGACTGGAGCTGCTGCTGCTCTTTATGCACACTTCCACAGCAAATGGCAGGCTGGACACGGACCCAGCAGGCTGTCAGCTATTTGACAGCTGCTTCTGGAGTCCGACTTCAGGGCACACTTTGCCAAATTCCGCGCCCATAGCTCGCACTCTGGTGGAATCGCCCATTACCCACATTATGAAGCTGATATATATATTTTCAAATGGGGTTATTAGTATAATTCCCTGCATTGGTTATAAGGCACAATGATCCCTATGGCTACATGTATTTTCTGTAGAGTATCAGTGTGTTTTCATCAACAAGTAGATCTTACTAATTGCTTTGGGACTCACTTACATTTTGGATTTAAACTTAATTTTATGACACCCCTCTCAGATGTAGCAGTACACGCCCACTTTAACACGTGCTCATAGGTGCTGCTTTCATAATCTCCCTGAAATTCTTTTTCAAAAGTAGACAAGTATCGTATGTAAGGTATGTATGTAGGTATCTATCTATGGTATGTATGGTATGTATGTATGGGGTATTTATCTATGGCAGTGGTTCCCAAACTGTGCGCCTCAGGTTGGTGGTCCAGCACCAAATAAAATAATTTATGGTCAATATAATGTAAATATGTGGACAAACAGAAGCATAAACCTGTCCACCATCACATAACTGAACCTATGGATGACAGGTAAGGACAATTTACTTCGCCTCATTTTTTTTTCTGAATTTCTCAATAACAAACTCTAGGGCGACGTGGTTCAAAAAAGTTTGAGAACCACTGATCTATGGGATGCGTTATGAAACCTAAATGATCACTTTGTTTATAAATAAGTCTCTGTGTATGGGGTATGAGAGAAGGCCTCATGCTTGTCCTGTGTTATTGTACAGAAAAGTAATTTTTTAATGTAAAATAAATTCTCTTAATGCATCTCATACATTGGGAGTACTTTAATATTGTCATATATGGGAGATTAGGGCATTGGGCATACACTATACTAGGCCTTAGAAATCATCCATCTAATACAGTGGTCAGGGAACAGGGGTAAATTACCCCACATGGGGTAAAAATTAAATTCCAGGGGGTAATGGAAGGACAGCCGGGCATGCATATGAATAATTTTATAATATAGAATGATTCATATGCATGCCCGGCTCTAAACCGGACGCCCGCTGAGGTGTTATTACCAGCGGGCGTCCGGCTCCTTCTCTGCAGCGCCTCGTTAGCCGGAGGCTGAAGTTCTCTTCTAAACTCCAGCTTCCGGCTCTCTCCAAGTGCACTATGGGAGAGACATCATGACGTCTCTCCCATAGTTCTAAGGAGCAGCCGGGCGGACAGGACAGCGGAGGATGCAGGAGCTGGGATTAAGGTACATTTTTTTTTGTACAAGTGGCACTACAGGGGCATTATATGGGGGCACTACTACAGGGGCATTATATGGGGGCACTACTACAGGGGCATTATATGGGGGCACTACTACAGGGGCATAACTATGGGGGCACTACTACAGGGGCATTATATGGGGGCATAACTATGGGGGCACTACTACAGGGGCATTATATGGGGGCACTACTATATGATTTATTTCCTTTCCAATCAAGGGGGTAACATCGGCGTATCTAAATATATATTGGGGTAAAAGGTAAAAAAGTTCCCTGACCCCTGATCTTATATCAGTAATATCGCCCTCCTCTCCGTCTCATATCCCCCCGGGAGTGAGGGGGATAAATAGGGAGATATGGAATAAGCCACCAGTAACTTTCAACTAAACTTTAGGACATGGATGCAACAAATATTCTTAGTTCTGTCGGCAATAATAAATCATATCCAATAAATATACTGAGCCCAATACAGACTGGTGGATACATACCATGTAATAGGTAACACTATGACATCACAGACTGTGAGATGAGACAGTGATGGGGACCTGTGGCCTCACTCTCAGATTAGTGAGGGATAGCGACAGAGTGATTGGAAAATGCGCGTTGTTATTTGCTTGATTTGCCTATTCGGCATATTATCGCAAGGTAAGTAACAATTTATATGAATTTATTTTAGTAAAGGGTTCTAAATCAATTTATTTAGAATTATTATTTATCAAGTGCAAATAGCCCTTTTACCTTCATAAACAGCTCTTCCTGTCACACAAAGGGCTCTTTGCTTTCTATTTATGTAATTATTAAAGTGGTGAAAGCAAACTTTATAAAATTAAGTAAAAAAATAAAACTATTTAAGATATTTATTATACATATTGTTGATTATGGACCTTAACTAAGTCAATGTGAAAGGCAATTTGATATCAGAACTTGACTTGAGACTGTGGGTGGATTCGCTTAAGATGGAATTGCAAAGCTGCACGCACGCCATCACTCCTCCTGCATGCATTATTGATCCGACCTGCGTCCACGGACGCAGCATCAGATTATCAGCGTAAAGTATTCCCTGGCCGGCTGAGTGAGGGAAAGAGGCCAGTAAATCTAAATCAGCCGACGAAGATCCTGGCCTCTTCCCTCACCCCCAACTGCGGCGCTTACGCAGATCCTGGCACCCGACGCACCTCCATTTCGGAAAACGGAGATCGTTGCCGCCCCCCACCCTGCCCCCAAACGGTAGCAGGCTGTCAATCACTGACTGCTGCTGTTCTGTATGCGGACACTCAGGGCCTGTACTGCAAAGGTCCTGTGTTCGATTAGGGGGCAGAGACCTGACCTGGCTTGGAAGGATCACAGCAAAAGTACCCTAAGGGAGCGCTAAAGGGGTTATATTTCGTTAGTAAATGGAGCCCTAAGGGCCTCATTTACTAACGAGTTTTATCACCAAAACGAGTGATAAATTTCACTGTGTATGATAAATGCTGCTCCAGCCAATCAGCTCCCAACTGTCAACTGTTAGAAAAATGACAGTTGGGAGCTGATTGGCTGGAGCAGCATTTATCATACACAGTGAAATTTATCACTCGTTTTGGTGTTAAAACTATTTAGTAAATGAAGGCCTAAAACTTTTAAAATCATTATTATACAATGTCTATCTTCATGGAGGCAAACACTATACATATGTATACACAAAAATGGTGCAAAAATTACAAGGATGTATACATTTTTAGAAGTAAAACATGTTTTGTGGTAAATCAAACTTGTTATTGAAGAAATAAGTGATGCATTATCTAATAAAACTTTAATGAAACGGCTCATTGCTGCTTACCAAGAGCTGCAGCAGCCAGACACCCCAGCAGCCAACCAGTGGCCCTGATTCAGAGCCAGACGCTCTGACAGAACACTCACTCTGAATCAGGGCGTCTTTTTTTTTTTTTTTTTTTTTTATGGAGCGGCCTCCTGGCCGCTCGTATTGCTGTGGGTTGCCACCCACAGCTAATGTGAGCTGCCAGGATGATGGTCGCAATGGTCAAGACCATTGCGACCATCGGGCTTGCGACAAGACCCTTGTGGTAGGGTCTCTTGGCCGCAAGCCCCAGGGAGCTTTCGGCTCTAACAGAGCCGAAAGCTATCCCACTGACATCACTTGTGATGTCAGTGGGGCAGCCCCCAGATGGCAGGCGTTCTCATGGGAACGCCTCCGTCTGGGCAGCCACCCCCCCGGCCTGCCCACCAAAGGGGGCGTACTGTAACTCAACATCGACAGCACGCCCCCTTTGGTGCAAGACCCGGAGCGACGGATTGCCCGCCGCTATCCAGGTCTCGCACATGCGCACGAAGGAGCTGGCGCCGTCGTGCGCATGCGCTCTGGGCCACCATCGACCTGGTTGCGAGCGCTCATCGCTTGCGACCGGGTCTGAATCAGGCCCAGTGTTCACTGAGCGCAGCACCATTCCAGTGGCAGTGAGCTGTGGCTGGGACTGTCCAATGTGCTGCTGCTGCTAATTGGCTGACTCTGTCAGCCACCACCCCCAGCAGTAGCATGCATGCAGCAGCAGTAGCCCAGTCAATGTGTTAGGTACTCAGGGCCTGATTCAGAGCCGGACGCTCTGACCAGAGCGCTCGCTCTGAATCAGGGCCCTCCTACCTGAAATTGGAGCGGCCTCATGGACGCTCGCATAGCTGTGGGTTACCACCCACAGCTATAGCGAGCGTCCATGATGATGGTCACGATGGTCAAGACCATTGCGACCATCGGGCTTGCGACAAGACCCTTGTGGTATGGTCTCTTGGCCGCAAGCCCCAGGGAGCTTTCGGCTCTAACAGAGCCGAAAACTCTCCAACTGACATCACTTGTGATGTCAGTGGGGCCGCCCCCAGACGGTAGGCGTTCTCATGGGAACGCCTCCGCTGGCAGCCACGCCCCTGGCACGCCCACCAAAGGGGGCGTGCTGTCACTCACCATCGACAGCACGTCCCCTTTGGTGCGAGACCCCAAGCGACGGATTCCCCGTCGCTATGCGGGTCACGCGCATGCACACAACGGAGATCCCTCCATCGTGCGCATGCGCATTAGGGCACCATCGACGCTCGCGAGCCGGTCTGAATCAGGCCCTCTCTTCTTAAGTTGGAATTGATTATAAAACAAGGAGAGAGCCAGTTGGCAGCCCAAAGCAGTGACAGCACCACACAGTGTCACAAAAAAAAAAAAAAAACATCGGAAAAGCAGGGAAAAACATCAGAGGAGAATCTTGCGATGGTAATGAAACATTGAATCCTAAACATTGCAGGGTTAAGCATCAAACATTGGAACCATCTGACCGATGTGTCCGATGAAACATCAAATTACTCCCATCCCTACTTTACAGAGCAGGAGCCCTCATTCTCAGAACTGAAGACTGATTCATGCACAACAGGGGAAGGGCAAGCCTGAACATATATTTATGTGTTGAAATAAAAATAATTATAATTGAATCTGCTTTGCAGAGCAAATCATATGCACCAAGCCACTTGGGTACTTATAAGCTGCCATTAGCTTCAATATATTTCCATTGTGTGCTGCGATTTTCAGCAAAGTCTGCACCCAGTGAAGCCATGCCTCCAGTCACATTTCGCCCACATCTCAGACGGTTACAACACATGGAGGGAGTCGCAGCTGCACTTAAAAAAAAACGCAAATGTGATTAAATAAGGCACTGTGGGGGTCTACGTACAAAGGACCTCATTCAGAGATGGCCGCTAATGTAATCACAGCTGCGATTTCGTATGCAATCCAGCTGCGAATATATGCTAATGGTACCAAATATCACCCGAGCATAGAGACGACCCCTGCTGCATTTTTACCTGCGTGTGGCATCGCTTACCTGCGTAAATATCAGTAACATTGATGTACGTCAAGCGGCCATCTTGTCCTTGCGGGAGATCTGAGCTGCCGCAGGCTCGTCTGCTCTCCTGACACACAGAGGGCTCTCATGCTGCATAGAAGGTCACAGGGGCTAATTTATGCACGCCCATGTAACGGTGTGTAACCGGTCAGACAGCCTGCATTTCACTGACCACCCCCCTGTTACCATCCCCATACACTGACAATCTGTCACTCACTTTGCGTTGGATTCCTCTGTGCGTCTGCAATCGCAATGCGATCACTGTGTATGCGCAGTGCTGCTTATATGCATGCGCGATGGCAAACAATCGCTCGATCTGTGTATGTAATCGCCATTACGTCCATGTCTTTAACAGGCCCTAAGCCTTGGAGAGAGATGAAGTGGATGGTGATAAAGGGGTCTATTTACTAAGCAGTGTTAGGAGACAGAGTGTAAAGTGATAAGGTGCCAGCCAATCAGCTCCAACTGTCATTTCTCAAACACAGCCTGTGAGATGGCAGTTAGGAGCTGATTGGCTGGTACCTTATCACTTTCTTATCACTTTTCACTCTGTCTCCTAACACTACTTAGTAAATAGACCCCAAAGTACCAACCAAATAGCTCCAACTAAACTGTAATTTTTCAAACACAGCCTGTAAACTGACTCTTAGGAGCTGAGTGGCTGGTAGTTATCACTCTCCAATTTATCCCTTTCCAGAGCTTAGTACAGTGTTAGCTAACCTTGACACTCCAGCTGTTATGGAACTACATAACCCAGCATGCACTGCTACAGTTTTGCTATTAGGGCATGCTAAAACTGTGGCAGGGCATGCTGGGATATATAGTTGCACAACAGCTGGAGTGTCAAGGTTAGCCAACACTGGCTTAGTACATCTCCCCCACAGCCTGTAAAGTGACAGGTAGGAGCTGATTGGTTGGTACTTTATCTCCATCCACTTTCTCTCTCTCCAAGGCTTTGCACATGGACCCTTATGTCCCTGTGTCTGTTATTTCTATACTTTATTTTAACAATTTCCTTTCTTAAATAATGTAAGTGAACGCCCAAATATGTGTGTCAGACAATGTTACAATTCAATATATTTTTTGTCTGCAGACACAACCCCGGAAATGCCGGCGTACATGAAAATACATGGTGAGTTTTATTTATCAAATATGTTTTTCCAGTCTCTATAAAGAAAAATATTGATTGCTGATAAAAATGATGTCATCACATTGGCAGGTACCTCCCACCAGTGTTACAGGAAATAGTGAGGGGGCGGTGATAGAGAGAGACAGTGTAGGGAGGGAGGAGAGGTGGGGAAGAGGGAGAGAGAGAGAGGAAGGGGGGACAGAGAAAATATATATATATAAAAGCCAGACTACATCGGGCATTACAGCTAGTTTGTTATATATAGCACTAAAACGGTTTACAATTATGTCTCACAAATTGTTCCAGGAAGATTGTTACTTAATAAATTACATTTATCCTACATTTCTTATTTTATGTGTTATAGTGGTGGGCAGCACTATGATTGGCACAGTGGTCAGCATTGCTGTTGAAATGGAGGGACTGCGGCAGGTATGGAGATATCTGCTGCGGTTCCTCCTTCATACGTACAGGTGATACTTAATACATATTTGTGTTTATCCCCTGAAAACGGGGAATTTCTGCAACTGAATATGATAAATAGGCTGCTCTGTGTGGTAGATGTTTTGTATGCTTGAGATATGGTAGGGCTTTAATCAGAAGTCTACTTCACTAGCCAGATGCTGGATACATGACTTAATAGTGTTTGTACTCAATTTCTTTTTCTTTGCAGAGAAGTATACCAGCCCGGAGGTATATGAGACTTATCTCATGCAGGAGATGGAGATGGGAGAAAAGGGTAAGTATATATTTGTTAGACATGTTTTTAATATAAATAACACAGATAGTCCCTGGCTTGCATGGCAAACACTTGTGCATGTAGATCATTTGAATTATGTATATATAAGTGGGTATTATTTTCTTATTATGTCCCTGTACATTGATGGCATTGTACTATGTGAGTGTATTATGTGTAGTGTAGTGTAGTGTAAAGCGAAAGATGACAAAGACTTGTGCACACAGCAGTAATGGGGGGCAGAGAAGCAATTGTTAAGCACAAGTCGCACCAAGGGCTGCCCACACCCCCTCCAACACCGTGGCAGTGTCGGACTGGAGCATGAAGGGCCCACCAGGGGAATGCAGTGATAGGGAATGCAGTGATAGGGGCCCATGCTTTGTGGTGTGGTCAGTTACCCCAGGGGATGAGGCCAGCCCCCACAGAGGTTTGGACAGACATTAGAGACCATGCAACTGACCCTCTAATAGAGTAACAATGTATTATTCGAGTGCATAGTCTGGAACCTGACATTAAAACAAGTGGTCAGACCCTCAGGCAGTGGGGCCCACCAGGGAGTTCCTCTGTATCCCTGTGGGCAAGTCCAGCCCTGCACCGTGGTATCACAATGGTGCCGTGTGTCCTCTATTTGTCCCCAGATATCAGTCACCATACACCAGTGATGGGTAACAGGTGATAGGCTGATATCTGCTTACTCTGTATATCACTGTGGTCTGGGCTCTTGTTGCCTTTCCACAAAATCTGGGCCTGATGGGGTGCAGGAAGACAGTGTAACAGAATGGAGGGGAGGGCATGGAGAAGGGGAGGGTGATAAATGTCACAAGGTAACATAAAGTAATAGAAGTTGGGGAGATGGGCACAGGTGAGGCAAAGGGCAGGGTGACTTGGGGGAACAAGGGGGAGGCAGAGATGAAGCAAAGGGACAGAAGAGATGAGGAAAGCAGCAGATGTAATGCAGGGAAGGCAAAGGGTGGAGTAAGTGAGAGGTAAAGATGAGGCATGAAGACAACAGGTAGATCAGATCTAAGAGATATTCAACATGGAGGCTGTGGCTGACGTAATGAGTGGTGGGTCCAGGTGCAACAATATTCTTTGCCGCCGCAATTAGGGAATTAGGGAATTTTTGCACGTGATGAAGATATGTGCCCACAAAACAGGGTGTGATCTCATGGGGAAGAGGTGTGGCCTCACAGCACACGGGGTATCATTAGTGCCATTTAATGCAGAGAGCATTGCAGTGACCGCCGTATAATGCAGAGACAATCGGTGCCTGCCGTATAATGCAGAGAATGTCGCATTGAGCGTTATATAATGCAGAAAGCTTCCCAGTGACCACCATATAATGCAGACAGAGAACATCACAGCGACCACCATATAATGCAGAGAACATTGCAGTAACCGCCATATGTTACAGAGAACATCATAATGCCCGCCATATAATGCAGAGAATGTCGCAGGGACTGCTATATCATGCAGAGAGTATCACAGTGACTGCCATATAATGCATAATAAATTACAGTGCCCATCACTCATGCACATGACATAAAAGTACATTGCTGGCAGCGATAGGCTGCCAGCAGGTGAGTGGAGGACCCCGTCAACTGCAATACTTACCAAAATATGCCGCTGGTATTTAGGTTTGTTAATAAATGGGGCACTAATGTCGGGAACACACTAGACGATATGTTGTCCGATCCGGTGGATCGGACGATGCATTGTCTACATCAGGCAGTATGTACCCGCTATGTCGCTGATGACGCGTGCTCCTGCGCGTCATCAGCAACATCGCCCATCAGACATGCTTGCAGGTCCGAAGAGCGATATCATCAGTGGGAGCCATTCTGTCAAATGCAGCATGGTCTCTACTGTCGTCGCTGGGACCTGCCGCCTGCGATATTGTGCTGGGTATACATCGACTAAAGTGTACCCATCTTAAGTTTCAAGTTGGGAAGGTATAGGAATTAGACAGAGTATGTAGAACTGAATCTGGGTACACACTAGGGGTGAGCGAACCCGCTCACCCCTAGTACACACTAAACGATATATTGTACGATATATCATTCTGACACGGATCAGTGTGTATGGCCGATGGCTTGTTATCGATGGTCATTCATCACATTATCCCATCTGCTGTTCATATTATGTTGTTATATGCAGCATGATGTTACATGCAGCATGTAACAATGCATTGCGTCATCGTACACGGGATTGTGCAGTGTGTACGGTGAGTACAATGTACCCAGCTTTAGAATGGAGTAACTCTAGTGTAGAGTGGTAGCTAACGCATACTAAGGGGAGGCGTCTTTTTTTCTCCACCAGCCGGACCGCCTCTCCTTATTTATGGCCCACGGCCAGCAGCGGCGTAGTGTAATGAGTCAGTGTGACTCTTTATTAGTTCTGCTCTCTGATAATGCCACCGGCTGTGGGCCCTTTCATTGCTATGGGCCCCGGTGCAATGCATCGGCTACACCGCCAGTAGTTCCGGCCCTGCATGGAGGCAGAGGTGACTGAGAGCTTCATAGCTCTGTGATGTATGGATAATACAAAGTCCTGTTTATCCCTGATGTCCCCATATCCTGAGATACATAAATACTTATTCTGGTTTATTTTTAAAGGACCTGGCATATTTCACCGCATAAAGCAGCATATGAAGACCTTGTGGCTCCTGGTAATTTAATTGTTCTATGTATTGTCCAATTGTCCTGATAGAAAAGCCTCAATTAATGGTCTTAGGCCCTCATTCAGAGCCGTACGCTCTGAGCAGAGCGCACGCTCTGAATGAGGGCCGGGCTCCATTTTCATGGAGCGTCCTCCTGGACGCTCGTATAGCTGTGGGTCACCACCCACAGGCTATACGAGCGTGCTTTGTGATGGCCGCGATGGTCGAGACTATCGCGACCATCGAAATTGTGAGCCGGAGCCTGCGGTTGAGGTTTTCAACCGCAAGCTCCGGAGTGATTTTGGCTCCATCATTGATCGGACACAACGAGCGAAGGACTTTCCTTCGCTCGTCGCGTCTGGCGCATGCGCACGACGGAGCTCCCTCCGTCATGCGCATGCTCAGTGCATAACATCGACCCACTTGCGAGCGGACAGCCGCTCGCGAGTGGGTCTGAATCAGGCCCTTAATGGCTTAAATTACTGTATTTCTCTGTTTTATTTAGTGAGAGTGCCCGCACGCTGTATAGTTAGTGAGAGTACCAGCACGCAGTATAGTTAGTGAGATTGCCAGTACGCTGTATAGTTAGTTAGATTGCCAGCACACTGTATAGTTAGTGAGATTGCCGACACACAGTATAAGTAATTAGTCAGTGAGATTGCCAGCATACAGTATAGTTAGTGAGATTGCCAGCATACAGTATAGTTAGTGAGATTGCCAGCACGCTGTATAGTGAGATTGCCCACACGCTGTATAGTTTGTGAGATTGCCCACACGCTGTATAGTTGGTGTGATTGCTGCCACACAGTATAGTTAGTGAGATTTCCAGCATGCAGTATAGTTAGTGAGATTGCTGGCACGCTGTATGGTTTGTGAGATTTCTGGCACGCTGTATGGTTAGTGAGAGTTCTGGCATGCAGTATGGGTAATGAGAGTGCGAGCATGCTGTATGGTTAGTGAGAGTTCCGGCCCACTGTATGGTTAATGAGAGTGCGAGCACTCTGTATGGTCAGTAAGAGTTCTGGCATGTAGTATGGGTAATGAGAGTGCCAGAACACTGTATGGGTAATAAGATTGCTGCCATGCTGTATGGTTAGTGAGAGTTCCAGCACACAGTCTGGGTAATGAGAGTTCTGGCACCCTAAATGGGTAATGAGATTGCTAGTACATGGTATAGTTAGTGAGATTGCCGGCACTCTGTATAGTAAGGGTTTTTGCTGGCACATGATAGTAAAGAATGAAAATGGATATATACAAAGTTGAATTCCCCTTGTGACTCCTCCTCACTCTTTGGCTAAATGTAGTTTTCTGCTTATTCCTTCTCCTCTGCCAGGCATACAACCCAGCCATGCCCTGTATATCCCAGCAGATATGGTACCCAGACCGGTATGGGGCCATCATGTGCGGTCTCCAGCTGCTGCACACCCTCCTCACCCACCTGCTATTCTAGGTGCAGCTGGAGGCCAGTGCTTATGACATCAGGTCTGTATAACATACTATATGAACATACCACTGTTACTGCCATGTGTGTTATACTTGGTAATGGGAAGTGTATGTGTAATATCAATTTTAAGGTCATTGCAGCTGCGATTCCGTACACAACTGTTGTGCGAAAATATACAAATGTCGCAGACGGCCAGTAATGTATTCAGACGCTCCCCTACGGCTTTGCAAATCCAAGCATCCGCATACACAGAAGCAGATCTTTTGAATATCGGTCTTCTGAGTCACCCTCTGTTCGCACAGAATGGGCGTGCTCCCTAAGACGCCGGAGACCTTCTTCTTCCATACATGATTGCAGACGCAGGATATGACACACCCACAAAACAGTGGCGACATGCCTGCATTTTTTGCCGATCCTCCCCATTACCGGCCCTAAAGTAGGAGTATCAACCAATCAGCTCCTAACTGTCACTCTACAGGCTGTGTTTGAAAAATGACAATTAGGAGCTGATTGGTTGCTACTTGAATTCTCTCTTCATGGCTTATTACATCTACCCCTTAATGCTTTATATTAGGGGTGGGCAATAAGCGGCCCCCAGATGTTGTAACACTACACATTCCAGCATGCCTTGCAACAGTTTTGCTATATGGCTATGCTAAAACTGTTGCAAGGCATGCTGGGATCTGCAGTTCAACAACACCTGGAGGGACGCTTATTGCCCACCCCTGCTAGATTCATCTATTGACATACCTAACAACAGTGTTATTGGAGAATTAGCAGCGTCGCATTAGAAGGGGAGTGTGTGATGCATCTGGAGTATTATATTACTACATTGTGGTAGGTGCACATTCACAGTTTGGGGAAAGTGGGCACTAAGACCTAGCACCTTATTGGGACTAATATGCTGCGCCATCCTTGCCCCACATGCAAGATGCCATATTGTTTAAAACACAACACCAAAAATGAAAAATAATCATGTATTATATTCCACAGAACATGCCGTCAGGGGCCACAGTGGAGGATGCGGCTCTGGCAACATCTTATGAAGCTGAACATTGCAAACGTGGCTGGTGACTGCAGCAGACGCTGAGGAACAGCGAGACTGTGGTACCCGAAAGACCAGCAGAACACCAGTGACTCCCGAGCAGGTGCCAGGCCTGCTCCAGAGTGTGGACGCACTACAGTCAGCTCTTAGCATTAGGGGCAGAATCAGGAGTGCAAGATACCGCTCACCAAGAGGGGAACGCCCAGCAAGACACAGATGGAAGGCACGGGACGCCGCCCCTCCAGAGCAGACTGCCCTGGCAGGACTTGTACCACTTGTGGGCTCACACCATCCCCTGCACTTCCAAGACTGGGATACCATCATTCCCCAAACATTATAATAAGGTGCATTACAATAATATGATCAGTGACTTTTGCTGGCACCTTAACATCCAGCATAATCCACAATGGGACAATAAGTATGATTGGTTGGAGCACTGTGCCTTCCGAATAAAACCTAACTTTCACCATCTATCGCAATATGTATAATTTATTTGGTCACTCACATAGCTTATAGTTATTAACCTATAAATACTGCATTGTGTTATCCACTTTATGTTTTACAACTTATATGGTATATTCTACTCAGGGGCATATTAAGAGAGGATGGGGCCTGTGTGCAGTCTCCGACTGGGCCCCCTCCTCTCTCCCTGGTGGCCGGCAGCACACTGAGCACCGCAGTAGACTCTGGGCACTAGTCTGTGCCCAGAGTCTACTGCACATGGGTAGATCACCGAGGAAATGGCATGTGGGACAAGGCTGGTGCGGCACAGGTCGCCGCTGCAGCCATTTTCCAGGTGATTTGTGCAGAGCTGCTACCGCCGATGTGGCACTACGGAGAGGTAAGTATTAAAAATGTGGGTGCAGGGTGTGTGGTGTGCGCCCCTCTGGACCCAGGGGCCTGTGTGCCCTGCACTCATTATAGATACGACCCTGATTCTACTTACTGTGTCATCTATATACGGACATTAAGTGATTCAATAGGTGTTAAGATTGCATATCTCCTTAACTATAACCAATAGCGCAGACCCATCACCCCCCTTTATTCACTGGTGCAATTTGTAGGGGAAGGTACCCTACAGGGTCTAGCAGCTGCTTATACACACCACCTTGAATATAGTGTAACAGTATCTCCTGTGGAGGAGGAGTGTCTGGCTATAACACCCACCTTTGCCAATGACAGTGACAGCCAGGTGTGGCTGACATGCACAAAAAAAATGTGTTTATTTATTTTTTGGGCAGCAGCCCCTTGACAGACAGGAGCACAGCACCCCTGCACAGCTACGCCGATGACAGTGACAGCCAGGTGTGGTTGACACACACACAAAAAAATTAGATTATTTATTTTTTGGACAGCAGCCTCTCGACAGACAGGAGCACAGCACCCCTGCGCAGCTACACCAATGACAGTGACAGCCAGGTGTGGCTGACATGCACAAAAAAAATGTGTTTATTTATTTTTTGGACAGCAGCCTCTCGACAGACAGGAGCACAGCACCCCTGCGCAGCTACGCCGATGACAGTGACAGCCAGGTGTGGCTGACATGCACACAATTTTTTTTTTTATTATTTTGGACAGCAGCCCCTCAACAGACAGCAGCACAGCACCCCTGCGCACCTACGCCAATGACAGGAGTGGCTAATACGCCACACATTTTTTTTAACATTTTTTTTTTTAACACTGGGGTGAACCCCTGAATTAGGCAGCAGCCCCTTAACAGACAGCAGCACAGCACCCCTAACACTATTTTTTTTTAAATTTTTCACACCAGGGGTGGGTGAAGAGCACCCCTGAAGGACAGAGCACCCCCTGAATAACACAACACTACAGCCAGCCAGCCCCTATGGACAGGACAAGTACAACAGCCAACCCCTATGGACACGACAACAGCCAGCCAGCCCCTCTATAGACAACAACCAGCCAGTAGCAAGTTTTGACAATAACAGCACAGCACAGCTCCCAACTCCCTCTCTCTTCACTCTCCACAGCCGGAATGAAAAATGGTGACGAATCGCGGGACCTTTATAGAATCCAAAACCCGTGAGAATCCAACAGCGGGATGATGACATTTTGCCTCGTTTTCAGATCCAAGTCAGGCGGGAAATCCAGAGCTGACTTGTATCTGCCTTGGATCCCCGAAGTTCGGGTGGGTCCGGTTCTCA
The DNA here is from genome assembly GCA_031769625.1 of Taudactylus pleione. Taxonomy (NCBI): domain Eukaryota; kingdom Metazoa; phylum Chordata; class Amphibia; order Anura; family Myobatrachidae; genus Taudactylus; species Taudactylus pleione. Next base: position 413,402 of record JAUIMM010000009.1, on the reverse strand, counting down.
GGGAACCGGACCCGCCCATCTCTAGTTGAAACATCAAAGGAGCCCTGGTAGAGATGGTGCATTGCCTAATCTGAAAGGCACGGCCACACCCTCCAGAAAAAAAAAACGGATAGAAGTATACTTGGCATCTCGAAGCTGCACTGCACGCTACAATGGGTGACATTTCCCCCCCCCCTCAGTATCTGGTCTGCACCCAGGTAATTAATACCCCCCTCTCTGCACCCCTGATAGACCAATCACTTTGTAAGTTAACATATATGACCAGTGCCAGATTAATGTCTACATGGGCCTGTAGCTGAAATATATGAAGGGCCTAGTGGGTGTCGCTGTGGCGATGTGACTAGTGGGGGAGTGACCAGTGTTTGTGGTTGTGGTCTACACAGGTGGTGTGACCTGTGCCATGGGTGTGGCTATCTCCATGATGGGCATAGCTAGCGCCTACCTTCAACCACTTGGATGGCTCCTGCTGCATTACCATATTAGAGCTATTGCAGCTGCTACCATGTAAGCAGCTGTGATAGCGCCTCCATACTCTGCTGAATCAGGCCCTCTATTCCATAGTGAACAAAGGGCCGGATTTAGAGATGGACGCTGTGAGCATCACTGCTGCGTCATTGGATGCTCAAATATTCTAATACAGCAGGAGGCAACTGTAAGAAAAAGATGCCTCATGCAGCGCTGATTTGAGTGCTGTATCCGAAGACACAGCATCAGACCACCATCGCGACCATCAGTCGCATACATCGGCCATCTGTGTAAGCTAAAGCTTACTTAGACTGGCCCCCGGAACTCTTTTGCTGAGGCCAAGATGACTGCGTCCAAAGACGCAAAGCCTGGCATTGGCATTCCTACAAAATGGGGACAACACGCCCCTGTTTTGTCGAACAGTCCAGGTTGCTGCCCCCGCTCTGTCCCCCAAATGCTACAGCCAATTAAGCTGTGGATGAGGGGGGCGGGCACTGCGAGCGATCACACAGGACTTGTTCTGTACATGTGCAGACCCACAAACAACAATCAAGTAGGGAAAAATTGGTTCCACCACTCACCCCGGCAGGGTTGCAGAGTTCCAGTGCTGTACTTGGTCCAGGCTCCAGGTTATCCAAGTACTGAGATGTCTTCTGTTAGGAGGGTTGCCTGCACCCATGGCTTGGTGTGTCCTGATGTGACCAAATGAGTCACACCACCAAAATATGGGTATTTCGGATGTCCAGGGGTGGAGCTTAGCATGATCAAGGGGCTCCCACTGGTGGCACATTTTTAAGTGTCCGGGGGTAGAGCTTAGAGTGACATGGGGCAAAGCTTAGCAAGAAGAGCTGCAATTGTTAATCCAACCCTGAATATGTCCATATGTCAGAAGATCTTGTATGCATCCCCAGCAGCAGGGGAGGAATTCAGTGTGCAGATAAGTTGGACATGGGGTGTAATATTAGATTGGAATAAAAGGAGAGGGGAACTCCAAAAAAACATTGAAATAAATATAATAATAAAAAAACAAAACATTATGTTCTCATACGGGAACATAAATGTAAAAGTCCTCTTTGCACCCAACGTAAATAAACATCATGAATTTGAAGAATTGTTTATCTCTCGGTTATTTATTTCCCGTCTGAATCTGACTTCATTATAATTTTTCTCTTTACCAAGAAACCTCTTTGTTTTTACAACAGCTGGAGAACCATAATAATTGTTCCAGATATTCGGGAGAGAGGATCTTTATTTGTGTAAATAGCTCTCATCATGCCGAAGGGCCTCAATGTTCTTCTCTTTGTCAGTCATGATGGCACTGTGGCAGTAGTTATTCAATTTGATGACCTTATCTATTATGCCACCGAAATTTCCTCCAGCGTAATAAGTCACCAAAATTAAGTGGAATGTAGGCCATGGATTGTGGCCTTCGCTCATAGATCAACTGCCTATTCGATACCATAAATAAGCCGGGATGTAAAGCCCCAAAAACGTTACTTAGGATCAGAGCCGTAACTAGACATTTTGGTGACCTGTGCGAGAAAGTTCATTGGTGCCCCCATATTTGTGCCCTTATATTAAGGCTGCGTGTAAAAACTGCAATTCTCCCATAGAGAATTCCGGAGGGGGGGGCATGGTGTTTAAGGGGCTACACCTCAAAAGCTATTGGAGGTACCAAGCTGATATTTGGCACGGGTGGGTAGAATTGTTGCTCAGTGTTGCATGCCAAATTTCAGGGCATAACCATAAAACATGAGGACTTGGGAGCAATCTAAAGTTCCAACTGTGACATTTTTCTGCCATTCTCAATTAGGACCACTTTTCTGCTATAGTTTATGGTTTTTTTGGGGGGAAGGCATAACTCAGGGTAAGGGGCAAATTTAGACTTGGGGTTTGTTTTATTAGGTAGCTATTGTGCCAGGGTACATGCTTTTGGGGTTCAGGTAAATTAGAACATTACAGTTTTTAAACTATTACCTCAAGAATGCACCATTGAATAGGTAGGACTTTTCAGCTTGTTGCGCAGCCGCAGTAGGAGCCTCCAGCAGGTGTTTTCACTGTGGCTTCACTTGGGTGCACTAAAATGGCCGTCGTTTGCGGGCTTTAGCGGTGGTAGGCTTGGGGGAAAGACGCTGGCATTAGCTACAGCGGGACCCAGGGGAAAAGCACAGGGGGGTAGCGGGTGTTAGCTGCAGCCAGGACCCTGGGATGAGATAGCGGGCCTTAGCAATGGCAGTGCGGGTGTCAGTGCAGTCGGCGGTGGGGCTGGCGTTAGGACCCGGGGGAGGTAGCAGCACACAGAATGCAGGCTCAGATCTGAAAGATCCATGATACCTTGCTTCTATGTTAAAAAAAAAAAAAGGCGTGACCCCACCCCCCAAAAAAACAACCAGCACAGGGCTTTGGAGACCCAGTGCTGGTTGTGCTAAATGCAGGGGACAAATGATGTAGGAGTCCCCCGTATTAAGCACAACCAGCACCAGGCTTTTCAGAACCAGTCCTGGTTGCCAAAATACGGGGGACAAATTATGTAGGTGTCCCCCGTATTCAGCGCAATTAGCACTGGGATCTGAGCCAGCCCTGGTTCTGGAAATACAGGGGGAAAATGTGTATTTACCAGATCCAGCGCCAGACCCTTTCTAGCAGGGGGTGATGCCACAGCCAGGGGAACTCTTTGACCGGGCCCCCCAGCCGAAGCATCACCCCGACCGCTAGTCAGCCCAGGCCTCGGATCCCTGGGGAGCTGGGGAACCCCCAATAAAGGGGTATCCCTCTCCAGGGCACCCCAGGCTGATAGTCCGGGGCTATCCTCGGCATCCCTGGGCGGTGGGTACCGGGTTGATTGTTTAAAGTGTGGTGCAAGTTAAGAGTTAAAATATTGCCTTTTACTGTGGAACTACAGTTCCCAGCAAGCCTCCCCCGAATGCTGGTACTTGGAGAACCACAAGTATCAGCATGCAGGGCATTACGGGACTGTTGGTACCTGTAGTCCCACAGCAAAAGCAATATTAAAAAACCACACAACACACACACTGTAGAAAAGTAAAATTTTGTTAAAACATACATGCACACATACATGTACTCACACATGCACACACTATCTCACATACTCACCTAGTATCCCCAGGGATCCCCGGCGTGGGCTGACTAGCGGTCAGGGGTGATGCCTCGGCTGGGGGGCCCAGTGAAAGGGCTTCCCTGGCTGTGGCATCACCCCCTGCTAGAAAGAGTCTGGTGCTGGTTCTGGTAAATATGCATTTTTTCTCCTGTATTTCCAGAACTAAGGCCGGCTCAGAGCCCAGTGCTGGTTGCGCTGAATACGGCGGACCCCTACATCGTTTGTCCCCCGTATTTTGGCAACCAGGACTGGTTCTGAAAATCCTGGTGCTTGTTGTGCTTAATACGGGTCACCCCTATGTGATTTGTCCCCTGTATTTAGCAAAACCAGTACTGGGTCTCCAAAGCCCGATGCTGGTTGTTGTTTGGGGGGCGGGGCCATGCCATTTTAAAAAAAAATTTAAACACAGAAGCAGGTATCACGGGTCTTCCAGATCCGATCCTGCCTTCTTTGTGCTGTTACCTCCCCCAGGTCCTAACGCCTGCCCCAATGCTGACCGCACTGCCACCCGCTACTGTCCCCGGGTTCTGGCCGCAGCTAACGCCTGCAACCCCCCCGCTCCTTTCCCCCGGGTCCCGCTGCAGCTAATGGCCGCTTCTTTCCCCTGAGCCCACCACCGCTAAAGCCTGCAAATGACGGCCATTTTTGTGCACCCACGTGAAGCCACAGTGAGTGGAGGAGGCTCCTACTGCGGCTGCGCAACAAGTTGAAAAGTCCTATCTCTACAATGGCGCATTCTTGAGGTAATAGTTTAAAAACTGTAACTTTCTCATTTACCTGAACCCCAGAAGCACGTACTCTGGCACAATAGCTACCTAATAAAACAAACCCCAAGTCTAAATTCATCCCCTACCCTGAGTTATGCCTTCCCAAAAATCTCCCATAAAGAACAGCAGAAAAGTTGTCCTAATTGAGAATGTCAGAAAAAAGTGACAGTTGGAGCTTTAGATTACTCCCAAATCCCAATCCTTTATGTTTATGCCCTGAAATTAGGCATGCAGCACCGAGCGACAGTTCTACCCGGCCGTGCCAAATTTCAGCTCAGTACCTCCAACAGCTTTTGAGGTGTAGCCCATCAAACACCATGCCTCCCCCCCTCCGGAATTCTCTATGGAGATTTCCGTTTTTTTAGATGCAGCCTTAATATAAGGGCATGACTGTGCCCTTATAATAACATCCGAGAGAGTGGCACTCTAATATAACAAATATGTTCCAACAGCCGTGGTGCCAGGGCCAGTGTTACCATTAGGCAACCTTAGGCAGCCGCCTAAGGGCGCCGCAGGTTCACAAAAAACAAATTAATGGCTGAGTGGCATATAATGCATTTGTGGCACAGCTGTGTGGCGTATTATGAATTTGCGGCAGTGTTATGAGGTACATTATGATTTTGGTGCTCTGCTGAGTGTAATATTCTATATAGTATATATGAATTTGGGACACTGCTGTGTGACATGTTATTTAACTGGGGAGACTGACACGTGGCATATTATGAATTGGAGGGGGCAGGGTCGGTTGGTGAAATGTTGCCTAGGGCGCCCAGAAACCTTGCACCGGCCCTGCGTGGTGAACGTTACCAGACAAATGTATATGGGGTACTGGGCTTACCAGAATATTATCAATAGCACACTGCATTATACTGAAGTGAACTTGTAGGCAGAATGATGCCAACCATTATAAAACAAAACCATGTGCAAAATGCAGGTTTCCATTGTTCTGTTAGGAATATATTTTATACGTTGCACTCATAGGCTTAACATGAACATGGAAAAAATTTGAAAAGTTTTTGGGCCCAAGATCTTAAGTGTATTTATTCCTTCAATCTATAACAGAGGTTCCTAAACGCGGTCCTCAAGGCACCCTAACAGTTCAGGTTTTAAGGATATCCATGCTTGACCACAGGAGACTTAACTAGTGCCTCAGTCAATTTGATTTAACCACCTGTGCTCATCCATGGATATCTCTAAAACCTCAGCTGTTGGGGTGCCTTGAGGACCACATTTGGGAACCTCTGATCTATAACAAAGTTCGTAAATACTTTTCAACCATATGATTCATTTCCCACAAGCATAGCAACAGGCAGAGTTGATGGGTGTTCTCAGTCATTTATGTAGTCCCTCTTTAAGGCTAACTTGTGTGCTTGTGATAAAACTATGTAGTTGTCGTGACATACTAATATTTAAGATATCCAGTGGTCGAACAATGTGACAATTCCATTAAAAAAGGGGCCTCTATTCCTTCAATCTATAACCTCTGTTAAAGATTGAAGGAATAAATACACTTAAGATCTTAAAGTTACTTATCTGCCTTGGTTAATTCACGCATCACAAGCAAGTTCAAAATAAATTGTATACAAAGGTGACATCATTTTGTCACATGTACACAGATACCCACAGCACTGAATATGGTGTTGTCATTGCAAAAGAATAATAATAAAATGTACATACACCTTGTCACGAATGCGGTGTGGAGCTAAATAATTAAATAATTCTGGAACTGTCAGCATTTGCTCATCATTTCAGGGAAACAGAAGAAGTGATAGAATGAAAGAGAGAACACTTCCTGACACCTCTCAGCCAGCAGGAAGATACTGTACACAAATATAGCCTTTCCCTCGCATTATCAGATATTTCATTATCACATCCACACTGCAGCAGATTTGAAGCACAAACCAGCTGGAAGCACAAGGCGAGTTTTTAATCCTGCTCTGTTTGTGCCGATGAATGTGTCATGATTTTTTTCTCCTCGTCCCCCCAGATCCTTAGCATCTTTCTGTATCCTCATAAGTGTGATACTCTGGAGGTTCAGCCGTTCAACTGCCTAGCAAGGTATAACATATGCTTCCCCTTTATGTTCTGCTGATCAACATCCAAAACAGCATCACTTGTTTTCATTGTATTTTCAGAAAGTTTTGAAATATAACGCAGATGAAAAATGACAGCTAAAACTCAAGGCTGCTTCTAGATTTGTAAATTCATAGCACATTTGGTCTGGGGTCTTCTGGTGGATGTCCAATGTCCAATGATCTCTAACTTTACTTAGTTTAATGCTTAATTTAGTCTACAATATAAAGGGGTACTCCGGAAATCTGCTGTTCAGTGCACACTGTGCAATTAATTTAATGCCAGAGTGCATAGATCAGAGGAAACAATGAAAGAGTGACAAACTTGGTAATACTGTATATGTACCATCCTTTTCAGGGTTTCTGGTCATTAGGTCAACAGTAAAAAAGTAGCCAATGTTTAGGTAGACAATGCAAGTTAGACAGCCAGTAGGTCGACAGGGTCTGAAGGTCGACACACTAAATGTCGACTAGCAAGAAGGTCGACAGGGACAGAAGGTCGACAGGGTCATTAGGTTGACACAAATTGTCAACACAGAAATGGTCGACACTTTTTTTTTTTTTTTTAAGGGTTAGGGTTAGGCACTTACCGGAGGGTTAGGGTAAGGCACTTACTCTGACGGTTAAGGTTAGGAACTTACCCTGATGGTTAGGGCTAGGCACCAGGAGGGAGGGTTGGGGTTAGGCACTTACCGGAGGGTTAGGGTAAGGCACTTACTCTGACGGTTAAGGTTAGGAACTTACCCCGGCGGTTAGGGCTAAGAACCAGGAGGGAGGGTTGGGGTTAGGCACTTACCGGAGGGTTAGTGTTAGGCACTAGAAGGGACAGTTAGGTTTAGGCACCTACCCCGATGGTTAGAATTAGGCACCAGGAGGGAGGGTTAGGGTTAGGCACCAAGGGGACAGTTAGGGTTAGGTGAAGATTAGGGCTACAAAAAAAACCATGTCAACCATTTCTGTGTCAACCTAATGACCATGTCGACATTCTGGCCCTGTCGACCTTCTTACTAGTTGGCCTTTAGGGTGTCGACCTTCAGACCCTGTCGACCTATTACCTATCTAACTTGTATTGTCTACCCAAACATTGTCTACCTTTGTATTGTAGACCTAATGATCCACACCCCCTTTTCAGAGCCACTGCATGTTGCCAACCCACATTCCTTACAGATTCCAATACATTATCACTACCAATGAGTAAGTCCAGGAGATGGAACATAACCCCATCTAGACGAAACGCGTTGGTTACTACTAGAAATTCATATTCAGATAAGCATTTTTTTATTCCTTGAATGTACGGGCATTTTATATATATTTATTTGTGCCCTTATGTATAAACTTTATTGCACTATATGTGTTTCTGTTTTTATCCTATGTATGCTGTTGGAGTTCCATTAAAAACTTATGAATAATCCTATGGTGGACGAATTTGTGTATACTCATTTATTATTCTGGTACGCTTCCACTTATTAGCTTTTTGAGCACATATTGGTGGCATTTGCACTTTATTGCACCAGGCGGCGCCTTTGTCATTTTATATATTACAGAATAAAGGAGGTGGCGTGGATCTAGACAAGGAGCTGTGTTGCCATCCTTCACGTGGAATTTCCTATGCATTTCTGGAACTGTAGCCCATTGAATTGATTTGGACCTTTGTATAACACATTTTTTTTTTTAAATTTCACATATTTATTTACATTGTATACACCTTAGTGCCAAGTGGTTTTTCTTTTATACATATATATATATATATATATATATATATATAGTGCTCAAAGTGATCCTAGAGATGTGGTGGAACTCATCTGGGTGCTTATTTAATAAAGGGACTGTGCGGGTGCAAAAAAAGGGTCCGGTCTCAAAAAAGGGGTGTGGTCTCAATAAGAAAGGGTCGTGGTCACACAATAGTATCCCCAATTCAAATTACGCCACACATTAGCACAATCTTATTCACATTACACTGCACATAGTGCCCCTGATTCACATTACACCTCATAATAGTGTCCCTTATTCATGTTATGACACACAGTAGTGCCCCTTTTACACAATGCCCACATTAGTAGTGCCCCTTATACAATGCCCACAGGCAGTAGTGCCCATTACACATAATGACCACAGCAGTAGTGCACCTTATGCAATGCCCACTGTAGTGGTGGTGCCCCTTATGCAGTGGCCACAGTGGTAGTGCCCCTTATGCAGTACCCCCATTAGTAGTCCCTCCAGTCAGAGGCGGATCTACTATGAAACTAATGCAGATTAAACTTCAATGCCCCTAACCCCAGAGGGGCCCTGAAATAATTTTTTCAACAAAATCAATGGAGTTTATAAGTATTTGTTATTAAAATAAGGTTATTTTAGTGATAGAATCATAAGCCAAAGGGTTGAATGACTTAATATTGACCTTAGAATATGCTCTACAGTAGTGCATGTACAGGGGGTTATGAATGCACAGAAACCCCCCCCTGATCAGTACTGGCCGGCAGACACTCTATCTACAGCTCCAACCAGAGGATGGCTCTTATGAGCTTCCTGGGCACAGAATAGAGAGCTGCTGTCAGTGTCACTTCTTAGTGCAGTACTGTCTGGTGCCACTAGATGCTCCCATCTCCATTTGTGCTGTTCCATCTGTCAGAAGACAGATCCCTGCAGTGATGATCATAAACTGAAAGCTGAACTAACTGAGGGATGACATGCAGCTCAGAGGCGGGAGCTCGCAGCGTGGTGGAGAGACCTGACTCAGGGAGATTCCAGAGAACCCACTCTGGAGGATCAATAGCTGAGATCCTACAGAGGAAGTGACTAAGTTTAGTTTTGTATGTAATCTATCTACATTCTTTATCTCTCTATCTCTATCTCTATCTGTCTATCTACAGTTTCTATATCTCTGGAGTGTTTCTACATCAGTCTACAGTGTTTCTCTCTCTAGGTTTTTTTTACATCTATCTATCTATCTATCTATCTATCTATCGATCTACAGTCTTTCTCTCTCTCTCTCTCTCTCTCTGGGGGGTGTCTACATCTATCTATCTACAGACTTTTCTCTCTCTCTCTCTCTCTCTCTCTCTCTCTCGGGGGTTTCTACATCTATCTATCTACAGTTTCTCACTGGGGGGTTTCTCTATCTATCTATCTACAGTCTCTCTCTCTGAGGGGTTTGTACATCTATCTATCTACAGTCTTTCTCTATCTCTCTGGGGGGTTTCTACATCTATCTTTCTACAGTTTCTCATTCTCGGGGGGGGGGTTTCTACACCTATCTATCTACAGTGTCATACTCTCTGGGGGGTTTCTACATCGATCTATCTATCTATCTATCTATCTATCTATCTATCTATCTATCTATCTATCTATCTATCGTCTCTCACTCTTGGGGGGTTTCTACTTCTACCTGTCTATCTACAGTGTCTCACTCTCTGGGGGTTTCTCCATCTATCTACAGTCTCTCACTCTTTGGGGGGTTTATGAATCTCTGCCATTTGGGCCTCAAGGTCCTTGCAAGGGCAGCAAGGCCGTTGGATGTTGCCCTGTTGCTGCTGGTTGCAAAGGGGCCCCCATAACAGTTCTTTAGGGCCCCATAAATGTTGAACCACCACTGCCCCCAGTAGTAATGTCTCCTGTAGTAATGCTCCCAGTAGTAATGCCCCCAGTAGTAGTCACCCCAGTGGTAGTGCCTCCAGTAGTAATGCCCCCTATATTAGTGCCGCCTGTAGTAGTGCCCCCATTAGTAGTGCCCCTTGTAGTAATTCCCCCAGTAGTAATGCCCCCTGTGGAAGTGCCCCCAGTGGTAATGCCCCCATTAGTAATGCCCCCTGTAGTAGTGCCCCTTACACAAAAAAACACAAATCTTACTTTAAGCCCCACTCCTGTGTCTGACCGCTGCCGTCCGTCAGGGTGCCCGCTTCTCGGAACTACAGTATAGTGCACACTGCAGGAGCTGGAAACTGGAGCTCAGGAGTCAACTCCAGCCTCCGGCTGCCACTGTGGTGAAGTAGCCGGGTGCCTGGGCACACATCCTGAGCTAGGTGGGCCAGAGGAAGTGGAACTGGTTCTGGAACTGTCGGAACACAGTTCTGCCCCATTCCGGCCCACTTTAACCCATATATATATATATATATATATATATATATATATACACAGTATATATATAGTATTCCGACTAGCCAGTGGGTAGGGCAGGGTGCTGGGGGGACCGGGCATGGAGTATCTGTGCACACTCCAGAAAGGGGGCGTGACCAAGAGGAGGCAGACATACCCCAATTTGTAACACTTGGGGCATGCCCAGCACTCATGAAGGTGCTGGGCTTCCCCCAAACTCTCCCCTCATGTGCATACACACAGCATCTATTCACCTGGCGGTGATCGGTCACTGCAACTTTTACCACCCACAAAACACTGCGGCCTGCGGGTGGCGCTAACAGGGCAGGGTGCATTTTGCTCCTTTAATATTGGCCAGGGGGCAGCACCCCGCTAAAACAGCCTAGCAAGAACACTAATATAGATATATGTATATAGTCATAATTACCCACAATGTGCAAATATATTTAAAACAATCAATATAATAAATCAATAATACTTAGACAATATAGGCTGCAATCCCAAAGTCTGTCATTTTGCCAGTCCAAGGACAAATGTAGTTTTAATAGAATTTGGGGGTCTTTAGGATGCACCACCACAATGTCTTTATACTTGTTGAACTAACACTTCAGTAACCTGGTTGACTATGCTCCTTGGAGACATTTTCTGAAGAAGGAGTATTTGAGAGGATCTCTTCTTTAGATTTCTATAATGAGACCCTTACACCAGAGTTCAGCCGAAAGACCGAATCAATTCCTCTATATATCTTTTACAATTATTTTATTTATAAAAGTTTCAAAGGGATCTTACACAGCAAATGCAGAGTGATTTAGGTGGGCCAGCTGTTGTTAAATTTGATGTGTGAGCTCATATACACCAAATGTGCCCACCTTTCACTATTGCATTAATCACCCAACGCGTTTCGGCAAATTTTTTACTTCCTCAGGTGTGTTTAATATTTAGACTAGCATCTCCAAAAATACTATGAATCCTTCTACTCGGAGTGTATAATATACTAGATAATTAGTAGAACAATCTTTCCTTCATGAAAATAGTTATTTGTTAGGATCACTCTATCCAAGCAGCTGTCTCCTGTGTTCGTTTTGCTTCACAGTCAAATGATGAAAAGATTCAACAGCCTGCTTCTCGGTTTGGGTCCTCTGCATGTACTGCCTCTGAAAAAATCACTGTTACAGTAGCCCATAGGCTATTCACAGATACAGTAGACCACTGGCCACTATAGGTGAAAAATATACTAGTTAGCTACCAAGACCAAGCTCCGAAATGCAAAGCTTGGTAAATTTGACTGCACAGCATCCATAGATTCCTATGAGAGCTACTTTGCGGTCAGAAATGGAGGAAGTGCGGTAGATATCGCAGATCTCTAGTGCGGTTCCTCCCTGTTAATTACCAGGGATCTTTAATATTTGCAGGTACCTCTGAAAATGGGTGTTTTCAGGTGATATCCCGCAAATATTGTTTGAAAAATATATTTATTTGTGAGATTCCTCTGAGAGCTCCAGTTTCTCCCACAGTTGAAATACATACTAGTAGGTCAATGGGCTTCTGACAAAACTGACCTCAGTGTGTTTGTGTGATTGGAAATGTAAATAATTAAAGCATTGTCTATAAAGCACTGCTTAATATGTTGGTGCTTCATAAATAAAGGTCAATAATAAACAGCAGCGGCTCCTTACCTGTCTGGCCGGGGTCTGCGCATCATAGGATGCAGTGTATACAGCCCTTTCCTCCCTGCCATCTTGGTGATTTGCAGCTGATGTCACCGGGAGGTGGGGCTTAAAATGGTGGCAGAAAGGGAGGAACCTAAATATAAACGTGGCTTAAGTCCGGAACTGCTGAGCTGGCTTTTAGGGACTACATCAGCTGCAGCCCCTAGAAGCCAGATAGAGCTGCCTTAATAGCAGAAGAGTGGCTTTCCATGGGAAGCACTTTCTCTGCTATTGCACTCCAGACTGGAAGTCCCAGGGGGATAAAACACCTCCTCCTGGGACTGCCTGTCTGGCTGTGACGATGATCAGCAGGGAGTGCTTTGTCAAAGCCAGATGGTTGGCTGAGACAGAATCTATTTAAATCAAAATCTGCACAATGCCATTTTGCAAATGGCTACTCAGCACCATTTTGCGAATCCTACACAATATACGGCGCTATGTTATCGTTTAGCGTCGTGCGCTTCCTACGCAATAGAACACTGTTAAAAGTCCTTACAAAAACAATACGTACATTTATTAAGATTACACATATATCAGTGATGACAGACATGTCTGGTGGACATGTTTGTGACAAATAATTAAGAATACACAAGGATACTGTGAGTGTTTGCTCTACATATTGATACAGTGTGTCTATGACAATTGAAGTATAACACAGACACTGATAAGCTAAATGTAGATTTGAAAACAATGGTCAGACGTTTAGACATCGTTTAACTATTGTAGGCCTTGTATCCAATGCTGATGTGGTTAAGTAGAACTAACCGTTGTATTCTGGAGAGCCTTTTGTTAAAATTATCAGATTGTTTGCCAAAGCTTGCTCCATCTATGAACAGGACAAACCCCATTGTATGTCATTCTTTTAGTTCAGACAGAAGTAATATTACTAATAACCAGTTTGAAGCCATGTATATAAATATATATATATATATATGAATATATATATGTCTATATACACTGAAACGATCACATGGGTATCCACAATGCATGCACACACATATATATATATATATATATATATATATATATATTATATATATATATATATATATATATATATATACAGTTGCATTTGTAAATTCAAACACACACACAGCGCATGTTTTGGGCTGTAACACAAACCCTGCACACAGCGCACCTTTTTACACTGCATGCAGACACACAACGCATACTTACATATAACCATAAATATACACGCACTCATAAAAGGTTCCTGCACATTATGGTTTATATTAAAGTTATTAATTATGATGTAAAATATATGTATTTGATATTAATGGTATACAACATTATAGACATGGCATATTTGGTACTAAACTGACACACTGTTTATTTCCAGATATCTGAATCTATCAGCGAGGGAGTCGCATCTTGCGTTCGATGGTTATGGAATATAGAAAATATTGGTTAGAATGCATTCTGTTTGTAGTGTCTATTGATTAGTTAAAACACACACAAAGAGCCATTGGAGGGCTGAACTACAATTGTACAAACTGACCTATGACAGAAGAACCAAAAAGAAGAACCAATGGGATTATGCCAACTCGTTCCTATTGTATTGTCTGCTCTCTGTAAGGGTATATATTCAGGTGCTCTGTATTCAGTAGTTAGTCATCATATTCTTTCTTTTGATAGGCTTCACCTTGATGCCGGAAATCTGGATCCAGAGCGCCTGCGCAATGTATCGACTATACCTTATTTCTGTATAATCCTTTGCGCTAATTGTATTTAGATCACAGCGTGTAACTAAATGCTTTTCATGTGAATAATAACTTTTGTGCTTTGGAAACACACTCAAAGTCTGGAAAGCGATTATTTTATATGCGTACGCTACGCTAAACAGCGACATTTAGGCATATAGATCATTAGGAATTCACAGCTTCCAATGAGAAGTCACTGCCACTGCTAGGCAGTCCCTGCGGGGGACAGATTTTCCTGGAGGGGCTGCAGTTCCGCAGCCCTTAGGTAAAATCTGCCACTGATCAGCCCTACTGGTGTAAATGAAAAGCTATATAAGTTTTTGCGCAATGTGATTATGTAACACAGAACTTTTTACAGTAAATGTATAGATATCTCTAAGAGGAGGAAAGCCAACAGACATTATTCCAGCAACATATGCACATGACTAAGGGCCTGATTCAGCAAGGATCGTTATTCTGCTAATACGCACGCAACACAGTTGCCAATATCAGCGGTGATATGCAAATGATTGCATCCGCATTGCGATCGCAGCCTAACATAAGGACACCCACCTCTCCTTACTCACATCCGTATACTTTAGCAATATAGCAAAATAATCGGCAACATCGAGTAACATCGGACCCATACGTACACTTGCACAAGCCCAGACCTTATTCAGATATTGCTAAATTCCATGCACGCTATCAGGCATCAGGCTGTGTATGGCATCGCAGTAGCTAATTTGTGCACGCCCCTGCAACGGTGTGCGAATGCACTGGCACATCTGCTTTTCCCTGACCACCCCCCGTTACCACACACAAACGGCACTTCCTGTCAATCACTCTGTGATGGGTCTGCGTAGACGCTGCTATCGCAGTCTCCATCACATCGGCCGTTTTGCGCACGCGCACTGTGATATGTACGCAGACCCTCCAACATGACCCGTTCCATTAAGTACAAAATGCTCCGTTCCTGGACTTCTCTCTTAATTTATGATTGCAGACATCTGTGCTGAAACACCTGTCTCATCAATTACCTAGTTCAACACAGGTGACTGCAATCATACATTAGGTGGGAAGTCCAGGAGCAGAGAGTTTTGTACCTAATGGAACGGGTCATGTTGGAGGGTAGGCGTACGCATGCGCAGTGCAAATCAATCGGCTGATTGCGTGCACATTAGCAACTGCGATCCTTGCTGAATCATGCCCAAAGTCAGTAACTAAGGCTTGCAGAGTATTGTTGGCCATGTTTACTGAACACAGTGGCCTACAATGGTTTGGAATTTGACAGTTTTTCATCAAACCAATAGATAATTTATGACAAAGATACAGATTTACAAAATACCAAATGTAGTCCTCACACAGCTTTTATTTAGCTATTTTTTTTTAAACGGAAACATTGTAATATTGTAATTTCATAATTATGGGTCTATTTACTAAGCAGTGTTAGGAGACAGAGTGAAAAGTGATAAGGTGCCAGCCAATCAGCTCCCAACTATCATTTTTCAAACACAGCCTGTGAGATGGCAGTTAGGAGCTGATTGGCTGGTACCTTATCACTTTTCACTCTTCTCCTAACACTGCTTAGTAAATAGACCCCCTAATTTGTCAAAAGTCTGACTACTATAACAGAATACATGTTAAGAAGAACTAAAATTGGATACTTTTCTTATTTAGTTTCTACATTGGCATATGTTAACTTATATAGTACATGGGTATTTGATCTAATTGCTTCTGCCCAATCTGAATGCTACATGAAGCCCTAATATACCTTATTCAGGAGATGTCTCAGAGATGCTTGCTGTCACTTGATCTCCACGCAGTACGCTTAGCAGAGGAAGAGTAGGAATTATCTCTTATGAGGAAGTAACAGTAAAGTTCAAGAGCAAAATGAGCACCAACAACTTTTTAATGATTGACTTTAGTGAATTTTCAGTGGCATACTGGATGGAAAGTGTCTCATAATTTCACAAATAAAGCACAAGTAGCAGAATGGCAGAGTTCAGTCCCGGTCGGGTTGGGTATGAAATACCGGCGGCTCAATAGCCACTAGTTAAAATCCCAATGCCAGAAGGCCGATCAAAGAAAATCCTGACAGGGGCAGGTAAGTACCCTATTCCTCCCCTCTCCCAACCCTAACCAGAGCCCTCCCTTATTGGTGCCTAACCCTAACCCCCCCTTCCTGCACCCTAAACCTAACCCCTCCCGGTGACACAACCTGTGCTTGTTACTCCTGCCCCTTGGTCACTTATCACTCCTGTGGCCAGCCGGCTCGCTCCCTGAACTTGGTCCGTGCATCCCTTGTCTTCTCAATGAGACACAGGCTCCATCGTTTCTGGCCTGCCACAGTTTACATCCAGCCAGCCCCGGAGTACTGATGTCCCGATCACTTGACCGATCCAGCCAATCTCTATCTAGTCTGAGTCAGCCAGGACCATCTGACTCAGCTCATCCAATCCTGGCTAACCCCAGGGTATATATTATAGGCAGCACAGATGGTGTAATGGTTAGCGTTACTGCCTCACAGCACTGAGGTCACGGGTTCGATTCCCACTATGGCCCTAACTGTGCAAAGTTTCTATATTCTCCCTGTGCTTGTGTGGGTTTCCTCTGGGTGCTCCAGTTTCCTCCCACACTTCAAAAATATACTGGTAGGAAAATTGTATATGTTTGTGAGCATGTGATAGGGAATATAGTTTGTAAGCTCCACTGGGGCAGGGACAGATATGAATGGTAAGAAATTATCTATATAGCGCTGCAGTATATGTGTGCGCTATATAAATAACTGGTAATAAATTAAAAAAAAAAAATATTCCAGCTGCTGGGTCTCAGTCATTGCCAGTACAATGTCTAGCTCAGTCCTTACTGAGTGAAGCGCAACTGTGCTCCGTTTACAGTCATATTGTTATCCTGCTGGTGCAGCCCTGTTGTTGTTTGCTGCACTAACTCTCAGTGTTATTTTACTTCTATATCACAGGTTCTCAAACTCGGTCCTCAGGGCCCCAAACAGTGCATGTTTTCCAGGTCTCCTCACAGAATCGCAGTGAAATAATTAGCTCAACCTGTGAATCTTTTAAAATGTGTCAGCAAGTAATGACACCTGTGCTCCTGCTGGGTGACCTGTAAAACATGACCTGTAAGTGGTCCTGAGGACAGAGGCCCTGATTCAGAGCCGGACGCTCTGACAGAGGGCTCGCTCTGAATCAGGGCCGTCCCTCTGAATTTAAGAGCGGCCTCCTGGCTGCTCGCATAGCTGTGGGTGACCACCCACAGCTATAGCGAGCGGCCAAAATGATGGTCGTGATAGTCAAGACCATCGCGACCATCGGGCTTGCGACAAGACCCTTGCAGTAGGGTCTCGTTGCCGCAAGCCCTGGAGTGCTTTTGGCTCTATCAGAGCCAAAAGCACTCCCACTGACATCACTTGTGATGTCAGTGGGGCCGGCCCCAGACGGTAGGCGTTCCCATGGGAATGCCTCCGTCTGGGCAGCCACACCCCCGGCACGCCCACCAAAGGGGGCGTGCTGTCACTCACCATCGACAGCACACCCCCTTTGGTGCAAGACCCATAACGACGGCTTGGCCGTCGTTTTTCGGGTCTCGCGCATGCGCACTTGGCCAACATCGACCTGCTTGCGAGAGCTCAGCGCTCGCGAGCGGATCTGAGTTAGGCCCAGAGTTTGAGAACCACTGTTCTATAGGATCAGCATCTCAAGTTGCACAGGTAACCCCAGCTTGTTTCAGTGTGCTGTATCTGTGATACGCCTGTGCAAAGCATCCACCTGTCTGCTCAGGTATATTGCCGTTCCTGCTTCCCTGGTCCGTTCCAGACTAATCCACAGCTACCATCCATTCCGGTGTTCGGTCATTGGGCCTGTTTCTGTAAGGTTCGTAATTGCAAAGCTGCACTCAGGCAGCTCTGCAATTGCGATCCTTTGCATATATGGTAATGCACAGGAGGCATCACGCCCCCTATGCATTACTTAACAGAGCTGCGTTGTTCAAAGCAGTATCGGTTAATCTGCGTACCATCGGCCGGCTGCGGTGAACCATAGGGTCCCACAGTCAGCCGCCACAGTTTAGAGAAGGAGGTCAGGAAATCTCCATCACCCGACGGCGATTCTGGCCTCTTCCCTCTGCCCCAGCGGCGGTGTCATGCCTCCATTTAGAGTAACGGAGGCTGTTGCCACCCCCTCCCCGCCAACAAATGGCAGCAGACTGTCAGTCACTGTCAGTCTGCTGCCAATTTGCAAGCGGACTCGCAGACCCGTTCAGCACATGCCGATCATCCCAAATCGTGAAATCAAGGCCTTGTTTAGGGGTAATAACCTGTGCAAAAAAAGTCCCCACCAAATAAAAAACTCTCGCAGGTGAGGACAAGGAAAAAAGAACTACAAAGGGAAGAAATAGTGTTCAATTTGTCCTCTAGAAACCTCACTAATGATGAAAATGCATTACTCAGCAAGGGACTATCTTTTGTGCCCTCTAGCAAGCCAGACCTGTTTAAATCTAAAGTAGATCTACATATTTTCAATCAGAGATTACAACTTAAAGAACATTTCCAAGCAATGGAAGACTCCACTGGAGATAAATTACCGTTTCACAGAAAATCCTCCTTTGATCCCCATTCCCAAAATCAAATTCTTTACCTCTAATGTTGAGAACACTATTACAGAGTTAACCAACATCTACAAACCATCTAAAATGAACCTTACACCTAGTGAGACAAAGGCACTCAGGGATTTAGGTACCACTGCCTACCAAGACATAGTCATTCGCCCCGCCGATAAAGGCGGGGGCATTGTAATTATGGACTTGTCTATGTACAAAACTGAAGCTTATAAACAGCTCTCTGAAAAAAAAAGTTATCTCAGAATCTGACAGAAATGTTTAAGATAAGATTACTTAACATATTGGAGCAAGATGTTGAACAACAAATCATTACTAAAAAGTCCATGGAGTCTTTGATCATAGGCTATCCGTTGATCAATGTTTTTTACCTGATACCCGTTTACATAATAACATACAAAACCCTCAGGGCCGGCCGTTCATAGCCACAAGGAATTCATTATACTATGTAGTGCCACAATTTCTGGATTTTTTTTTTTTTGTGCAAGTAAATTTTATTACATTTTAAAATGACAGACATATAGAAATGCAATACACCTATACATGACAAAAAATATCCAATACCAAAAACTATAGGCAAAATTTAGCAATAGTCATGTGAATACTGTTAAAAATATAACATCAATTTAGACATGGTGTATTAGCAACATAACAAATAAACATAAAACATAACCAAAAATCAAAATCAAAACAAATCACAAAGGAAAATAGAGAAAGGAGAAGAAAGAAACAGACAAGCAAGAAGGGGAAGGGAAGTAAAGGAAGGGGGTTGATACCGGGTCCTAGTAATTGATAGTCTAGAATCCAGCCACATAGAGGAAGATAAAATTTATAATGGGCATGTGAGGGATTTGTATCGATCCAACTCACAAAATTCCAACCAAGTATACCAAATTGCTGAATAGGTCTGAAACTGAACAGGAGAGGACATAAAAATATCATCCATTGTCCTTGTTCTATCCTCTGAAACCAGTCAGCAAGGGTCGGGGGGAGGTAGACTTCCACCGCACAGGAATCACAGCCTTAGTCGCACTGTTGAAATATTTAAATTTTTTGTATACAGATAATGGTCTGTGAATTCAGTTCAAAAGCCAAAATGAAGGCTCATCTGAGACATCAAAACCAATTATGTCACTTGCAATTGAAATCACCCCATCCCATAACAACTTCATGAATGGACAGGACCACCATATGTGAAGTTCCCAAATCTGTACCACATCTCCAACACTTTGCGGACACTCCAGGACACATCTTAGACAAAATGAACGGACAGCGATGCCATCTAGAAATAACCTTAAAGTGAGTCTCAATGATCAGTATGTTGGTGGAGCTACTCCAAGGCTTATCAAATGTAGAATACCATTGGTTGTTGCTAGTGTCCAAACCAGCATTATAACTTATGGATAGTACATGAGAAGGATAAGACTGCGACAACACTAGCTGCTCATAAGGTAACAAGTTGCAAGACCCTACAGGGAGAAGTTCTTTTTATTGCAGAAAGTGTTTTATTGGCGATAGCGCCATATCTCGTTATTAGGCAAGTTCCAATTTGCTCGAATATCAGTAAAAACATCACTCCGGAAGGACCATACAACTGACCCACCCGTAAAATGCCCGTCTGTGACCAATATTTGAAAGCCTGTCTCGAAGTACCTTGAGGGAATGCAGGATTGTCAAGTAGCGGAGTTTAAGGGGAGTAAGTTGAGGAATCGCTATCAAGACCCCTAATGCGTTTCCATACCGATAATGTGGGGCCTATAATTGGGTGTGAAACTGTAGGCAAACACGGGAGCCAAGGCACAACATATAAGGGGGGGGTGTATAATAGAGGTCTCAATAGATACCCATTGTTTAGTAGAATCTGCCCTTGACCAGTCCAAAATCCTGCCAAACATAACTGCTCCATAATAAGTACTAAAATGAAGGAGTTGGAATCCACCTAGATGGCGTCTCCTAAAAAGGACATTATGTTTGAACCATGGCTTTCTGCCACTCCACACAAAATTTCTAACCGCTCAATGAAGATCTGTGAACCAGCTATGTGGGATCAACACAGGTAAAATTTGCAATAAATAAAGTACACTGGGTAAGATATTCATTTTAATAACATTAATCCTTCCAAACCAGGAGAAGCCTTTACGTGCCCATGAGGTTATGGGCTCTATTTACTACAATCCGCATATTGAATGCGGATTGTAGTGTGATATTACCGAGTGAATTTCGCATTGCGAATTCAGGCAATATCACAGGGATTTACTATAAATCCCTTGCAGGGACAGAGCTTGCCATAAAGTGCTGTCCCTGCGGATCCCATCCGCACTCTAGTCGTGGTATTTTCGGAAAAAATACAGCGACTAAGAGCCCGCGCATGCGCCGTCCCATCATCGCTGCTGCCCCCCCACTGGTGCTAAGCCCCGCCCCCCGGTGCTAAGCCCCGCCCCCACGATCGCGGACCCCCGCGACCCCCCTTCCCTTCATTACACTTACCTGCATCCTCCTGGCCTCCGGTGATCTTCTCCGGGCTTCCCGATCAGGTGATCTCCCATACTGCACTGGGGCCCGATCACCTGATGACCGGGCAGCAGTGCACTGTGGGAGACCAGCTGACCGGAGAGGAGCCATCACCGGAGGCCCGATCACCGGTCCCTGGAGTCAGGTAAGTAAAAAAAAAATGTTAAATTTTTTTTTTCTTTTTTTTTACAGCAATCAGCTTGCGGTCTATTTAGACCACATAGCTGATTACTGGTACCGGCTCCCGGCTCTGCTCTCCCCGTTAGAGCAGAGAGGGAGCCCGGTAACCGGGGGAGACCCTGGATAACGCCATCACATTATCACAGGGCTTCCCCCGGTATTTTTTTACAATTTATTTTTAGTAACTATGGTAGGATCACATTTCCCATTACAATTATCGGAAATGCGATCTGCTTTACTAAAAATAAGTGATACTAGGGGTTGGAGTAGAATTTTACTAATTCTACTCCAATTGCCCTATAGTAACTACAGGTGAAACTAAAATAATGTGAAAAGGGTGTGAAAACACCCTTTTTCACTTTATTTTAGTAAAAATAATGTTAATAAATAGAGCCCAAAGTCCTGTTGGATTTTCGCAAGGTTAGGAATAAAATTAAGTGAGTGCACCTTAGAAAGGTATCTGTGAAGATGAATACCTAGAAATTTTAAATGTGAGGGATGCCATTTAAATAGGATGGCCTGTTGCAAACTGGTGAGCACAATAGGAGAAACGGTAAGGTTTAAAGCTACTGATTAAGAGTAATTAATTTTGAAAAAGGATAATTCGCCAAAGGTTTGGATTTCCTTCATAAGATTAGGAAGGGAGACCGTGGGGTTTGTGATGATTGCCAGAAGCTCATTGGTGAAAAGGGACAGTTTATGCTCTGAGTCACCTACTCGGAGCCCTGAAATATTAGGATTAGCTCGTATGGCCCGAGCCAAATCTTCCATGCACAATACAAAATATTAACGGAGACAAAGGACAACAAAGGACAACCTTGACATGTTCCATTTGAGATCCAAACAAGATCGGAAAACTCACCATTTACCTTATCCCTGGAAGAGGGTCCCCTGTACACGCTAAGATCCTAGATAACGAAGTTGGGTGCAAACCCATATGCTCTAACAAGTCTTGCATGAAAGCCCAACTAACGCGATCAAGCGCTTTGTCCGCATCAGTCGATAAAAGCATCGTGGACATAGCCGATTTGGCCACTACATGTATTAGATTTATCATTTTGGAAGTTGTGTCTCGAGCCTCACGACCTAAGACAAAACCAACCTGATCTGTATGAATCAACTTTGGCAGCAATAACTTAAGCCTGTTTGTTATAAGCTTTGTGTAAAGTTTAAGGTCCATATTTAAAAGAGAACTGGGCCTATAGCTAGGCCAGCAGGAGGGATCTTTCCCCTCCTTAGGGATAATGGTCATATGAGCCTCTAAGGACTGAGCAGAAAATTTTTTTTTTTCTGAGACTGCATTAAATGCTCGGAGCATCAGGGGTGTTAAGGCTTCACTAACAGTCTTGTAATAGGAGATCGGAAACCCATCTGGACCAGGACTCTTGCCAGATGGGGAAGTCTTAATCACCTTTCCAAGCTCCTCCAGTGTAAAGGATCTATCTAGATCTATTGCCCCATTTGGGGAAGTTAATGTTCGAGAGATATGTCGCTGTTGCCTCGAATCCTACCCCAATAACTGACCTAAATGGATCTTATGCCAAATTATAAAGCCCAGAGTAATACGAATGAAATGCATTTGCAATTTTAGATGGCAATCATGCCCGG
This sequence comes from Taudactylus pleione, assembly GCA_031769625.1. Taxonomy (NCBI): domain Eukaryota; kingdom Metazoa; phylum Chordata; class Amphibia; order Anura; family Myobatrachidae; genus Taudactylus; species Taudactylus pleione. Next base: position 390,572 of record JAUIMM010000009.1, on the reverse strand, counting down.
TATCATCTACTATGGACTGTATGTGCATGGAGACCCATTGAGCTTGCACTGCCCTGGCCAACATCTTACTAGGTATATTTCCCCATTAGAAAAATGGCTCCTACATTTACAATTATCCAATTTAATTTTATCTCCCATGAGTTTTTTCAGTGACCTTCTAGCCTCAGTAAGCTCCGCAAGAACATCTCCAGACAAGGAGAACTTATGAGAAGCCTTCAGTGTCTGGATCCTCTGCAAGAGCAGCACCTTTTGCCCCTCCTTCTGATATTTCATGTAGGAACCAAGTTGAATCAGTTTACCTCTCAAAACACTCTTATGAGCTTCTCACAATGTTATAGCTGACATGTCAGGAACATTGTTGAGGGAGATGTAATCATCTAGACACTACTTCAATTGGTCTCTACAATATGAATCCTGAAGGAGAAGCTCATTGAGTCTCCATGAACGGAGAGCAGGTGGGGGATGGCAAATCTTAAGTATGAGGGACACTGGGGCATGGTCTTACCATGTGATGGGCCCAATCTCCATCCACCCAACATATGCAAATGATTATGTTTAATAAATAGATAATCAGTTCTGGAGTATACATTGTGGGGGTGGGAGAAAAAAGAATACTCACGGTCAGTCGGATGTCTTAACCTCCATGTATCTACTAACGATGTTATTTATCAGGGCGATTTGAGGAATTAGAAGATGAGTCTAGCAGAGGATGTAGAATCCAGTTAAGGTCCCCACCAACTACTAGGATACCTGATTTGAGAGCGTGTACCTGTTCAAGCAGTCTGTCTAAAATACTGGGTTGATTTAGGTTCGGGGAGTAAATATTGACAAATGTAAAAACTTGATTATGTATATAGTACATTTAATCCATGTCTCGACCCTCCATAAGAACATGCATCTTAACATAAGACAGAGGAAGACAATGAGCAAAGAGTGTCGCCACTCCCAGGTTCTTACCTAGGCTATTATCACTAAAATATGTATTTGGAAAGTCTCGATTACGAAGAGACCGAGCTTTACATTTTTGAAAAAGACTTTCCTGTATAAAGGCCACATCCACCCTGTCTGCCCGAAGGTCCCTGAGAAGTCTGGACCTCTTTTCAGGAATATCCAGACCTTTAGAATTTAATGAAAATATTTTAAGTTTAAGGGTCATCAAGGCAAGCAGAGAGAGGAGCCCACAACATAACCCAAAAAGATAAAAAGGAACATGGAAACAGCATATATATTACTCCTATACAGGAACACTGAAGCCCGGTAAGGGACAAAAGAAGGGGAAAAGCCAGAAAAAAGAGAGAAATTTCTGGATTTTTACTTGCAGCCAGTAGTACAGTCCTTATCGACCTTTTTAAAAGATGCCACCAACTTTCTTAAGTAAATTGGAGTCCCTGTCACCTTTGCCTGAAAATGCAAATTCCCACATTCCAGAGCATTAGAGGCAGTACGTAGAACCTTGATGAACAACAGTACATACAGGTCCTGACATAGACTTGAGATCACAGTTTCAAAATTACTTCCTATTTGATTCCTATTTGATTCTGGAATATACATACAATGGTCAGGCTGTGCCATGGGGTCCTGTGTGGCCTAGCTTTGCAAATATTTTCATGGTGGTGGTAGAGAAATACCCTTTTCACCAATACAAAAATGTTGAAGTCGATAGGTTGGTGCTGCCGATACATAGATGACATCTATCTGATCTGGCTGGACAGTGAACAGGGGGCCTGATTCAGATCCGGACGCTATTTGCGTCCGCTCGCTGGCTAAAAGGGGCCGGCTATTTAAATCATGTGCTCTGCATCGCGTAAAGCCGCCCACTAAGTAATAGCGAGTGGCTGCACTATGCGCTCACACTTGTATAAAGATGCCCCTTTGCCACTCGCAACACACGTCATCTCCGGCAGTTGTTGGATTAATCGGTAACATCGAGAGCCATCGGAGCTGCTCGCAGCGCTTGTGGTAGCCTTTTCCCACCACAACATTGCGAGCAGTTCAGGCTAAAATACAACCCATTTTTACTGTGTCACTTTTAAATGTGAGAAGAAATACATTGGTATGACTTCAAGGATGTTAAAGATCAGAATCCTCGAGCATATTGGTAATGTACGGAATGCCAGCACAGATATGTTAAAAATGAAACAGTTCACTACAGTAGCCAGACATTTCCATCATGTACATTCTGGTAGGACACAAGACCTAAAGGTATTCTGCCTAGAGAAAGTGAAACTTGGAATTAGAGGTGGTGACCTCAGTAAAGCCTCCAGAAGAAAGAGAGTGAGTGGATCTTCAGGTTAGGTACACTTATACCTGAAGGTCTGAATGAAAATATTAACTATAGTGTCTTCTTGACAGAGTGAACATCTTACGGTCTCCATCCCCTCCAAGGAAATATAAGAAACAAAATATATTTATTTAGAAAAAATTTCCATTATTCTTTTTTAATGGTTTTGTTGCTTTAATTAGTAACCTTACCATTTCCCATTATTCTTTTTTAACACTATTTCAGCACTTAACTATACGTCTCTGTAGGTTTTGGTTCCCTTCACATCTCATGTGCCTAATATTATATACACAGATCTTATTTTCAATCATACCAGAGTATTAATTTGCTTTTCTCACTTGTCCCTTATTTTTAATATATATTTTTTATATATTTTTTATTAGTTATTTTTATAAAAGGCACTGATGCTTTAGATACAACAATAATACTATTTGTTAGATATATGTATTTTGTTTAATATATGGATAAAATTAAATAATAAATAACATATATATATATATATATATATATATATATATATAATTATATATGTGAGTCCTTATACACTATGCACCAGCTTATATATTATTGCACTTTGTATTATTATTTTTATATATTTTTTTGTCCCATTTATTTATTTTTTCATTTTTCTTCTTCTACCCCATGCATCACCACCCTACGCTTCACCTCCACATACATACACATTCACTATTAATCCACATAGCTAACACACTATATTCACTTCCTTTTCCTTCACTTTATCCTTCCCGTTTTTCTGCCCCGTTTTTTTTTCCTTTTATAATCCTATAAATCCTTATGATAATTATATATATCATTTAATTTTTCTTTATCATATTTAGATCTTTTCATTTGTTTCTATTTGTATTCATTTTTCACACTACTTACAATCATTATCTATTTCTTTCTTCACTTCCCTCTTCACTTTTTAGCTGTATACACTATTCACCTACCCTTGCACTCACCTATCCAGCAAATATTATTATGTTTTTCATATCACATAATTTATCATTTTGTTATTATTTTCTTCCAAACAAAGATATTCCCTCTTATTAATAATTGTTATTTGCTGATATGTATTCAATACTTTATTATTTTCCCTTCCCTAAATCCTTGCCCCAGGTTATCTAGGCATTTCCCCATTCACTTGATTGGCGATCTTGCAACACAGAGAGTGACTTACTAGCCATGTGATGATATTTTCCTTTATTCACTCTGTATTGGTTATAACAAATTTTATTTTATCTTAAACTGTCTCTCATCGCATATAACGTTTAATTTTATTTTAAGATCGCCTCACAGCCATGTTAATATCAGCGCTAATTTACTTTCTTCCACAGGAATCCTTTAATAATATTATATAACATTTACCCTATACCGTCCTAGAGTTTTTGTTTACATATGTAAATCACTTGATTTTCTATACACCCTCCTTGAAACCATTGGAGCTCAGCTCTCCCCTTTTGATTGGTTGGGTGCAGAGTCACTCAACATTACAGCCTTAGGATTGGGAGGACGCCTTACAAAAGGCAGGGTATTACAGTCCACACCAGGTAATCAGGTGACCAAGCCTCCCGGTGAAAAGCGCGTCCTGCTATTCACAGCATACAAATCTCTGACAGCACACATGCAGCCTTGACCCACGGACTCTTCCGGTGAGGTACTTTCTATTGCTACTGTTGCATCTCTCATCTGAGTCCTAGTGTGTGACTCCCCTGCAATGCCACTTGGTAACAGGGGAGAGACCCATTTCTATTCTCAGACAGCAGAAGCGCTGTCTGTTGTTTCCCCTGGGACTGATGCTGCACCCACTCTCTCATCCCCTGTTTGAATTGACAGGGGAAAGTAGAAGTGGGTTCACATTTATACTTCCCAGGTCTTACTTCTTTCATCTCTATCTATCCAATTTTTTATTTACTCACAGATGGTATTTACATTTATTACCGCTTATGCTAATTAGTTGTTGCATTGTTTATTGTCTAACAATTGAATATAATCCATGCTGATTATTGTTACCTATATATAACATACAGGCACTCAAATCCTGTATCAATGGATTTATTCATGTTCCACTTTTTCTATAATATTTAATATTTAATTTTTAGCATTTCTCTCAAATATCCTTATTGCTTATTTATTGCTCTGAATATATTGTTTGCTCCTAGAAAGTGCTGCTTATTATGGATTGTGCTTAATACTATTGTTATAAGTACCATTTTCAATTGATTCGAACTAGATAGATCATTTTCATTTTTTGATTACAGGTATCAGAAACTCATTATTGATAATTGAATGTCTGTCTTTTGTCTCATCTGAATCTGGTATAGTTTTATTCCTTATACCATATCAGAGATCTAGTGAACTGTTATTATTTTCGCCTAATATATATATATACGCCAGTGTATTGTACACTCATTATTTATTTATTTATTAACAGTTTCTTATATAGCGCAGCATATTCTGTTGCGCTTTACAATTGTCAACATTGATAGAACAAAACTGTGTAATAACAGACAGATATATAGGTAGGAAGGCCCTGCTCGCAAGCTTACAATCTGTAGGGAAATAGGCAGTAATACACAAGGATAGGTGCTATATATTGCATCTTGGTCCAGCCACAATGCACAGTTTCTTGGTTGGCTGCATGATCCAGTCACACAGGAATGTCGGCCAAATGTCATGAGGATGTGAGAGAAAGACAATGTGTGAGGTTGTGTGTGGACTGTAAAAGGGGATGTAATTAGATATGGAAACTATGAAGGTTGTGTGGGCGGTTCTGGGATCTGATAAGCTTGCCTGAAGAGGTGAGTTTTCAGGGATCGCTTGAAGGATTGGAGACTATAGGAAAGTCGTATTGTGCATAGTAAGGCATTCCATAGAGTGGGTGCAGCCTGAAGAAAGTCCTGTAACCGTGAGTGGGAGCAAGTAATGCATAGGGATGAGAGACGCAGATCTTGTGCTGAGCGGAGAGGTCGGGTAGGGCGATATTTTGAGATGAGTGAAGAGATGTATGTTGGTGTGGTTTGGTTAATAGCCTTATGTGTAAGTAAGAGTATTTTGTATTGAATACGGTAGAAAACCGGCAACCAATGGAGGGACTGACAGAGCAGGGCAGCAGACGAGGAACGTTTGGCAAGAAAGATAAGCCTTGCAGCTGCATTCATAATTGATTGTAATGGCGATAGCCTGTTTTTGGGAAGACCAGTAAGGAGACTATTGCAATAGTCAAGGTGGGAAATAATAAGTGCATGGATTAGAGTTTTTGCAGTGTCTTGTGTGAGATATGGTCGAATTTTGGATATGTTTTTTAGATGTATGTAACATGATTTAGAGACAGATTGAATGTGGGGAACAAAGGACAGTTCAGAGTCAAGGATGACACCAAGGCAGCGAGCTTGTGGGGCAGGGTGGATTGTCGACTTATCAACTGTGATAGAGAGATCAGGTTGGTAACTGTTGTTGGCTGGTGGAAATATAATTAATTCTGTTTTAGAAATATTAAGTTTCAGGTGGCGAGATGACATCCAAGATGAAATGGCAGAAAGACATTCAGTGACACGGACCAGTACAGTTGGTGATAAATCTGGGGAAGATAGGTAGATTTGAGTATCATCCGCATACAGATGGTACTGAAATCCAAAAGAGCTGATTCGTTTGCCAAGAGAGGAGGTATATGTTGAGAATAACAGAGGCCCTAACACAGAGCCTTGAGGTACTCCAACTGATAGAGGTAGCGAAGAGGAGGCAGAATCAGAAAAACGAACAGTGAATGAGCGATCAGATAGGTAGGAAGAGAACCATGAAAGAGCAGTGTCCTTAAAACCCAGGGATTGTAGTGTTTGTATGAGAAGAGAGTGGTCAACAGTGTCAAAAGCAGCAGAGAGATCTAGAAGAATTAGGAGTGAGTAATGGCCTTTAGCCTTGGCAGTGACCAGATCATTTACTACCTTAGTCAGTGCTGTCTCTGTGGAGTGTTGGGAACGGAAGCCGGACTGAAGTGGGTCCAATAGGTTGTGTGAGTTAAGAAAGTGTGTGAGGCGGGTGTAGACAAGTCTCTCAAGTAGCTTGGAGGGGCATGGGAGCTGGGAGATAGGACGGTAATTTGAGAGAGTGTTGGGGTCAGAGTTTTGTTTTTTCAGAATAGTAGTAATCACTGCATGCTTGAACAGTGATGGAAAGATGCCAGTAGAAAGAGAGAGATTACAGATTTTAGTTAGGGTTGGGATAAGCACTGGAGACAGAGCTTTACTGATTTGTGAGGGTATAGGATCTAGAGGAGAGGTAATAGAGTAGGAGTATGAGAAGAGGGAAGATACTTCATCTTCATTTGTGAGATCAAATGAAGAGAATGTGCCAGAGGATACAGGTAGCGAATTGAGCAGGTCACTAGCTGAGGAAGAGCATACCATTTCATTTCGGATCTCATCAATCTTGTCCCTAAAATAGGAAGCAAAATCTTGTGCACAGATAGTAGCAGGTGGTTTGGGTGAGGGAGGGGTAAGAAGCAGTTTAAATGTATTAAAAAGTCGCTTGGGGTTAGAGGCTTGAGCAGAGATAAGAGATTGGAAATATGTTTGTTTGGCAGTGTCCAGAGCAGTACGATAAGAGTTGTAGATAGTCTTATATGTGAAGAAGTCACTTGGAGTATGAGACTTTCACCACTGATGTTCTACTTTACGTGAGAGTTTTTGTAGATGCCTTGTAAAGTTAGAATGCCACGGTTGACGTCTAAGTTTACGTGGTGTGTGATGGGTAGCTGGAGCTACTTCATCGAGGGCTTTTTCTAGAATCTGGTTTAGGTGTGATGCAGCAGTCTCAGGAGAAGTGAATGTAGAAATTGGTGAGAGTTGTTGTTGTAGAGAGGTAGATAGTTGATGAAAGTTAATAGTAGGGATGTGCGCCGGACCATTTTTGCCGGATTTGGATTTGGTTCTAATTCGTCGTCCGGCTTTGGATTTGGATTTGGATTTGCCAAACTGCGGTGACTGGCTTTGGATTTGGATTTGGATTTGGATTTGGATTTTTTTACAAAAATTGACAAAAAAAGCTAAAATCACATAAATTGGTCTTTTTTTTCTTCCTAGAGTATTATTAACCTCAATAACATTAATTTCCAGTCAATTTAGACCATATCACAGCTTATAATATTGTTTTCAACATTATTGGCCAAAGGTTGCAGTGAGCTGACTGGTTACTAAGCGACAAAGCAGCGGCACAACGACACAGACACCACAGTATAAAGCACATCTATGACACATTGCCACACAGCAGTGGCAGAAATGAAAAGTAGTGCACCCACCCAGTGGGGTACGGCCAGCAGAGTCACAGTACTTGTTTACAAAGTGGGCTACGGCCCTAGGAGTCACAGTGCACAATCTTATTAGCATTACACCGCACATAGGGCCTGATTCACATTACACCATAAAGTAGTGTCTCTTATTTATGTTACGACACACAGTAGTGCCCCTTTTACACAATGCCCACAGTAGTGACCCTTTTACACAATGCCCACAGTAGCGGTGTCCCTTACACAATGTCCCCCAGCAGTGGTGCCCCCTATGCAGTCCCCTTAGTAGTACGGTCCACTATGCAGTGCCCCCAGTTGAATGCTCCCCAGTAGTATGCCCCCCATTAGCAGGCCCCCCCAGTAGTATGTCCCCCATTAGCAGGCCCCCCCAGTAGTATGCCCCCCATTAGCATGCCACCCAGTAGTATGCCCCCCCAGTAGTATGGCTCCCCCAGTAGTAGGCTGCCCCAGTAGTAGGCCCCCCCAGTAGTAGGCTGCTCCAGTAGTAGCCCCCCCTGTAGTATGGGCCCCCCCTGTAGTATGGCCCCCCCTGTAGTAGGCCCCCCCAGTAGTATGCCCCCCCCCAGTAGCAGGCCCCTCAGTAGTATGGCCCCCCCAGTAGCAGACCCCCCCCAGTAGTATAGCCCCCCCCAGTAGCAGGCCCCTCTGTAGTATGGCCCCCCCAGTAGTATAGCCCTGCCCAGTAGCAGACCCCCCCCAGTAGTGCAGACCCCCCCAGTAGTATAGCCCCCCCCCAGTAGCAGGCCCCTCTGTAGTATGGCCCCCCAATAGTGCAGATCCCCCCCAGTAGTATGGCCCCCCCAGTAGCAGACCCCCCCCAGTAGTATAGCCCCCCCCAGTAGCAGGCCCCTCTGTAGTATGGCCCCCCCAGTAGTATTGCCTCCCCCAGTAGCAGACCCCCCCCAGTAGTGCAGACCCCCCCCCAGTAGTATAGCCCCCCCAGTAGCAGGCCCCTCTGTAGTATGGCCCCCCCAGTAGTATAGCCCCCCCCAGTAGCAGACCCCCCCAGTAGTGCAGACCCCCCCCCCAGTAGCGCCCCCGGACCTTTGACAAGTAAAAAAATAAAAAAAATAAAACTTACCTGTATCCCCGCTCCCGCGCCGTCCGCTCTGTCACACGCTGAGGAGGGAGCCGGAAGACGGAGCTCATGTGTGAGCTCCAGCCGGCTCCCTCCGTGCAGCAGCCAATGAGAGTCTGTGTGACTCTCATTGGCTGCTGTAACAAACACACAGCTGCCGCTGGCGGCTGTGTGTCTGTGTCTGTGTAGGGCAGAGCGCTATCACTGCGCTCTGCCCTACACGCGAGGAGACCTGATGTCGGATTCTCTAGTGAGAATCCGACATCAGGCGGCCGCCGTTCGGCCCCGAACGGGGATCCGAGTCAGGCGGTGAACACCCGAACAGGGTTCGGGTGGACTCGGATCCCCAATGTTCGGAGCGGTTCGGATTCCACAGAATCCGAACCGCTCATCTCTAGTTAATAGCATTAATATTTCTGCGGGTTTTAGGAGGTTTGGTTGATTTCACTGACGTTGAGGTTGATGTAATTGAGGAGAGTGTGCAGGTGATAAGGTTGTGATCTGAGAGAGGGAGAGGAGCATTAGTGAAATCAGAGACTGAGCATAGTTGGGTGAATACAAGATCAAGGCAGTGGCCCTCCTTATGAGTAGCGGAGTCAGTCCATTGGGAGAGGCCAAGAGAGGAGGTTAGAGAGAGTAGTTTGGAGGCATGAGGAGATTGTGGACTGTCAATGGGGATATTGAAACCACCCATAATGATGGTGGAGATGTCAGAGGATAGGAAGTGAGGGAGCCAGGCAGAAAAATGTTCCAGAAATTGTTGAGGTGGCCCAGGTGGGCGATAGATAACAGCAACTCGCAGAGAGAAAGGGGTGAAAGTCCTGATAGAATGTACTTTAAATGATGTAAATGTGAGTGAAGGTACCTGTGGGAGAACTGTGTATGTAAAAGATTGGGAGAGTAATAGTCCTACCCCACCTCCTTTACAATTACCAGGCCTGGAGGTGTGTGAGAAGTGTAGGTTACCATATGAAAGTGCAGCAGGGGAGACAGTGTCTGATTGCATGAGCCATGTTTCTGTTATCGCCAGAAGGTTGAGGTTAGTTGAAATAAAGAGGTCATGGATGGATGTTAGTTTGTTGCAGACAGAGCGTGCGTTCCATAAGGCACATTTTAGTGACTTGGAGGGTCTGGGGAGGCACGCAATGTTTATAAGGTTAGCTGGATTTATAGCTCGTTGTGGGTGTGGCATGTGTGTTGGGCCTGGATTTGGTGATATGTCACCAGCTAATAGAAGCAGAAGGAGAGAGATATAAATATATTGGCGGGATTTGTATGATAGATGTTTTTGGCGACAGGTTGTGGATGTCATTGTCAATGTGTGTAGATAAGATAAAAGCTCATGTGTGTTTGTAAGAGGAGAATGGATTAATGAGGCAGCAATATGTACAGAAGGATGAGCTGCAGGGAGAGTAAAAGATATAGTAGCCTTAGAGATGATTCCATGTAGTGAGATAAGAAATAGAAGTTTTTGATACATTATGTTTTTTATATTAGTCCAATCAAAATTGTTAAGTAATGGGTTTGAAATTACCTGGTATTAGATGTTTTCAATGTTTTTCAACTGCTTTTTTAACTGCTCAGAAAGCACACTTGATTTTAACCACACATAATGCACTCATATCACCTGTTTTTAATTGGACCCCTTCCTCCCCATTTTTTTTATTATTTTCCATTTATTGTGATAATCATATATGTATATATACTTTTTTTAAACAATTCAATTTTTTATTTTTATTTTTGTGTCTCAATTTGGGCATAATTCCTTTTTTAAGAAGTTACATAATAAATGTTAAGTTTTATGTACTTAACTAATTATCTCTTTACAATTAATTTTCTAATTATACTTAAGAGTGCGCCCATATAGGCTTATTTGTCCTTTTCTTCTCATGCTCTCTGCATGAAAAGTATTTTTCATTAAAATACAACCCAGTCACGTGTGTAATGACGCTACTTTGCTAATTATGCATGCCCATTAAACGCCGTTCTGACGGTCAGGCATGCCTGCGTTTGCACATCCACACCCCCGTTTACAAGCACCTTCCCCTGTTACCACCCACAAACAGCACTGTCACTCAAAATAGCGGCCCAACTGCAGGCTATGGGCGAGTGCTTTCCCATCGCAATGACTGGTTCGCACACGTGCATTGCGACTCATACGCATATTGCGAAAAAGCGCTCAATGCGAGCGAGCGCAGCATAGTGTCCAGGTTTGAATCAGGCCCAGAGTTTTTGCACCACGATGGAGAACATCAATTCAATATATCCAGCTATTAAATTTACCTGGCAGCACAGCTGGTCTAAGTTCAATTACTTGGATATGGAAGTCTCACTTAACTTACAGAATTAAATTGTGACTACTCCTTTTTCTAAACCCATGGACCGTAATACTTTATTGTATGGAACCAGTAATCACCCTGAAGCTTCAAAAAAATGGACTCCCGTTTTCACAATTTCTTAGAGTCCTACAAATATGTAGTGACCCCAGAGATGCAGAGACACAGATTAACACCATAATAGATACATTTCTAACACGAGGATAACATCCAGCTGGTTTAATAAAAAGCTAAAGAAAAATCTCTAGCACTGACCAGATCGGAGGTATTAGTATCTAAAACAGGTCCAAAAGAAGTCTTTAAGAAGATCCCTTGGGCCCAGGAATATACTCCCATCAGCCATCAAATTATTTGCAGTACCAACCGTATTTGGCCAATTATTACTTCAGACCATCAATTACCTAGATTGAAGGACTTTAAAATGCTACCTTCCTACCGACGTGGCAAAAATATCAAGGACATAGTCGTTCATAACGACGTTTCTCTGTTCAAGAATCAATCTACAGAACACTTTCTTACATGCAAACCAGGCAATTATAGATGCCTAGGCTGCATTACATGGGCAACACTTTTGCCGAACCCCATTAAGGCAAAATTTTCTAAATCAAAAATCCCTTGACCTGCTCAAGCAGATTTGTTGTGTACTATATACGTTGTCCGTTTGGACTTCTGTATATAGGTAAAACTTCTAGACAACTGAAAGAAAGAATAGCCCTACACAGGTCCAATATACTGGCGGCACTAGATGGCAAACCATCTGAACATGTGGAAATGGGGCCCTAGACTGCACACCCTGAAAATATATATAATGGGAGGTGCTGCCTGTGGAGACTATTGTTGCAAACATACAAAAAAGAATTACAGATGCAAAACTCCAACATTATTCATTATATATTAATAATAAATTTTGCAATAGAATTTTGCAAATAATAAAAGAGGTTTTGGCATAATCATGGCCATGGTTATGGGCCTACCCACCGCGCCCAGGTAACCTCTGAGGGTAGGTCCCTAACATACTGGGGTTGAAATCCAGAGCGCAGGACACCCCCAAACCAGCCCAGCTGAGCCACCCCAGGGCATCACTCCAATAAGGAAAGGTGAAGTGTAAAAAGGTGGAGGATAGACAAGAGCAGCTGCTGCTGCATGTAGGGAGGTGAAAATATTCTACTTAGTGTGCTCTTATGCATACCTGAAGATATGAGACACCTTCAATCTAGACTAGCACCCCTTCCCACCTGTCCCTTATTGGTTTTAAGCAGGGATCTGGCATTTTGACTGCACTTTAACAAGAGGCACAATCTAGGTAAATCCTAAAAATGTTTATACTGTAGTGTAGCTTAGGGTTGATTTTTGGGGCATGGGTCCCCTGCATTGCTTTGCTTGGTCTGCTTCAGGGCATCACATTATATACACATTTTTCCTTTCTTGCACTATTAGCACTTTCATTGTTTGTTTAATATATATGTATTATTTTCACATCTTTATTTTTCACCTCCCTACATGCAGCAGCTGCTCTTATCTATCCTCCACCTTTTTACACTTCACCTTTCCTTATTGGAGTGATGCCCTGGGGTGGCTCAGCTGGGCTGGTTTGGGGGTGTCCTGCGCTCTGGATTTCAACCCCAGTATGTTAGGGACCTACCCTCAGAGGTTACCTGGGCGCGGTGGGTAGGCCCATAACCATGGCCATGATTATCTTATTATTTGCAAAATTCTATTGCAAAATGTATTATTAATATATAATGAATTACGTTGGAGTTGTGCATCTGTAATTCTTTTTTGTATGTTTGAAACCATCTGAACATCCTGTCGCCAGACTTTTTTTCAAATGTAAACACAATCTATCAACTATAAGATACAAAATGATAGATTAAATCCCCCCAAACCCAAGAGGAGGGGGCCGTAATCGCATCCTTCTACAAAGGGAAACCTGGTGGATTCACACTTTACAAACTGTGAACCCCCAGGGTTTAAATGAGATCCTCTCGTTTACATGTTTTTTGTAATTTCCCTACCAACCTTTTTCTTCATTAGTTGTAGACTAGACTCTTCTATAAATTTAGAGTATTTCTGTCCTGGTCAGCGAGCATACCTGGATTAGAGTTCATGTAGAACTATATAACGTGCTTCTATCATAGTGCTCCCTGCTCATAGTCATCTGGACTTTTCAGGTTGGAGACTTGTTATGTTTCTATGTACTTTTAGTATTAGAATCATATTCACATTTGTGCTGTTCAGTCATTTGATCTGTAACATTGTTTTTATTTGGAAGTCACCATGCAGATGGGCATACACATTGGAGCCACGCCCCTTGCAGACACCGTGACGCCGCCACCACAGCGCTAACCATGACTTTATTGGGTCTCCGCTGGGAGCCATGGCAAGGGGAAGGTGAGACATGGGGTGAACACTATTTAAGGTATGTCTTTTGTATTTTGATTTGTCTTGATAAAAGGATTTGCGCCCTGAAACGTCGACCTACTCCCAGTCTGCTGGAGATTTTTTCTATATAACATATGAGACCCTGAGTGCCGTCCACTATCATCGGTATACAAATTTACATAGTAGAGGCACCAGGCCAGCTGTATCAAACCTCAAGTGTGCCCGGCAGTGTGCTTATTCATATATAACTAACCACTGACAAAATTAAGCTGTCACTTGACTTACCACAGGCTCAGGTTACCGCCCAGTCAGAGTTAGTCACTCTGGTCTGGATCATGGGTTGGTCTGCCAGCCAGGGAGGGAGGTGACTGTAGAGGGAGAGGTGGTGCTGCAAGCCTGCAGCTTGAAGTTGACGGTGCTGTGCTGTCATTGTTCCCACTGGGTGGCAGGCGACAATCACTTCCTACTTGGCTGCAGTGCAGTGCTACTCTAACTTAAGTTTCCCAGGTGGGGAGAGGCCAGCGCCCGGTGCAGCATTGTGCATTCGGACCTTGCAATGTCATTAGTATGCACACTATACCATAATGGACAGGACTAAGTGAGGTGAATACCCGGCGGTGTTGGGGCGGCTCAATTGTTTTTTTCTTTGCCAGATGTGCTGCCAGCCCGGACTGCTTAGTTTATAAATAACTATTAGGCATCACGGCCCAATTTGTGCCCCTGAACCTCGGGGCCCCTCTGAACCTTGGGGCCAGGGACAGGGTACCCTTTGCACCCCCCTGTCACCGGGCCTACCCAAGTACAGTCACACTAAACATTATTACCATTCGGGCCAGGGAATATTTCATAGGGCAGCACCAGGCACTTTTTATCCTAGAACTACATTCACTACAGTCCGGCCGTGCTTATGACTATGGAGATTTCCCTCCATTTAGCCACAAGAGCAGTTGTGAGGTCAGTAAGGACTGGCTCAGAGTCAACATTCCAATGTATCCCAAAGGTATTCAATGGGGTTGAGGTCAGTGCTCTATGTAGACCTGTAAAGTTATTTTTTAGTTTTGTTTTTGATGCACTTTTTGCACATGGGGATTGTCAAGCTGAAATAGAAAAGGGCCTTCAACAAACTGTTGCCACAAAGTTAGAAGCACACAATTCTCAAGAATACCTTTGTGGCTGTAGCAATAAGATTTCTCTTTAATGGGAATATAGGACCGAGGCCAAATCATGAAATCTAGCTCCAGAGCATTATTCTTTCTCCACCAAACTTACAGTTGGGAGCATGAATTCAGGTAGGAAGATTTCTCCTTAGATCCATAAAACCCAAATTTGTCCTCCTGATTACCAGATGGTAAAGCATGATTCATCAAACCAGGGAACAATTATTCACTTCTCTAGAACCCAATGGCAGTGTTCTTCAGGCGATGTTAGGCATTTCACATAGTGATCTGAGGTTTTTGTGCAGCTACTCGTACATGGAAACCCAATCCAAGAATCTCCTAACGAACAGTTCTTGGGATGACGTTGCTTCCAGAGTCAGTTTGGAACTGGTAATGAGGATTGCAACCAAGGACAGGTGACTTTTACATGCAACGAGCTTCAGCACTTGATGGTCTAGTTATATCAGCTTGTGCTGTCTACTGCTTCGTGGCTGAACTGTCATTGGGCATAGATTTGATCATTTGTTGAAAAAGTGACAGTTTCGCTACTTGTTATGTGGCACAAGGAAAGAGACAAGGTATACTTTAATAGAAATTAATTTTCTAACATGTTTACTTTTCCATAAACATAAGAGCTGTACTTAGGGGCTTGCAAAACACTCCAAACAAGGCATGGCATATTTGCAAACATACACCATCACAATGTCTTTTTCAACAAAACTCCCTTTGCATATGTTCGCCTAATATGAAGGGTATGGAATGAAAAAGTAACCATGTGATTAGCTGATTCTCTGACTGCAAAATAAAGATTAAGAGCCCCAGAAGTGCCTATTAAACTAAATGTCATAGTGGAACAGGATCACAATTATCCAAAATACTTCATTATAAAAGGGAAGGGAGTGTCAGTTTTTTCTCTAGAGTCTTTTAAATGTCCTGAAATAAGCATGAACCAATGATTGCATACAGTTCTTCGGTAAACTTAACATACATAGAGCCGTATACACTGATCTCCATGCAGGTAGACACAGTCAAACCACTCTACTCAGAGCACAGAAGTGAGTGTGCAAATAGAAGCATTTAGCTAGGTACTGTATACATCCACCTTGGGGACCTACAGCCTAATAATAATGAGTGCTCGTAGATCAACCAGACCACTAATGGGCACAATCCCCTAACTCATTGCTACTTTCCCCTCTGATCTAGTAGCAGTATGCAGTGTTGAACTGAGACATAAGTGGCCCACTATGGAAACTAATGGCAGGGGCTCACGTAATAGTATGCGCCATCTCTAAGCAGTGACATGCCACTGAAGGCAACAGAACAGGATAAGAGCTGTTCCTATAGGTAATTTAGGAGAATAACTTGAAGCAAGACATAATTTATGACAGTCAGGACAAGGTCCTGAGTGTGTCGTTTAGTTTCCCAAAGTTAACTTTAGGGTAGTGGACAGATTGTGCTGCTTTCTTCAATCTATTTTTGTGCTGCAGGTTTCTTAAGATCTGCTACAACTTGTCTGGATCCTAAAATATTGTGAACCTGTTTGGCATGAGTGAATATTCTAGACATCTATCCACCCAACCAGCCCTGACATTAAGTCAATAGCATCCATGTATATTAACTGAGCCTCCCTTTCACCAACTAGCATTGACGATACATTTTTAGTCCTAACATTCACCACAGAGATCACACATTGTATTATTATTAATTCCTACAATATGTTAATTGCCCACTTTAGTCCCTTACTGGCTTAATAGGCCCCAGGTATAATAAAGAAGATGACATTTTAAATGAATATCCTCACTTCCAGCTACAGTACATTACATGAATAGCCCTCACATTACATTAAAAGACCCCACCACCACCCATACTACATAAATAGCCCATTCAATAGCTGTGAAATTACATTAAACTCCCACTACATTACATTAATGAACCTTTCAGTTAGTTAATACTACCCAACAACCCCATTATATTAATAGGCCACACATTACTTTAGAAACACAAAACCTTAATAAACCTCACAACTATACATTATTACTCTCGCATTACATTACCCCTTATTAAATATTTACCCACACCACAATACATTAATAGCCTCCACATTTCATAGAGACCCCATATCAATTTAATAGCCCTGTCTGCTACTACATTACAAGTTGCCCTCATTATATAAAAGCTGCCCTCACCAACATTTACATTGCTGTCATACCATGACTATATTATATTAGGGACCCTTGTATGAAGAGCACAGTACATCAAAGGTTGCAATAGAAATTACTGAGAAAGAGAAGAGTACCACACATGTAGGCAGGGCAGATCTTGATCCTGCAGAGGACCAATGAGGAATCCTCTGCCTTCCTCCATTGGCCCTCTGCAGGAGCAAAATCTGCAGATGAAGGTTAGTAAAGGACCTGCTCTGACGAATGAAGTGAAGAATAAAGGGAAAAGCGAGTACATCCATGTAATTGAAAAAGAATACTGTTGTATAGCACCCAGAGAAAAGCTCCCATGGGGAGGCGGGGGCTATGTACACACTTAATTATATCTTTTAAGTTTACATTTCTCATTAACATTGTGTGGCAGGATTAGGGTAAGGGTGCTGACTCCTGGGGTAAATGGTTGCACTAGTCATGCAGCAGTCCAGTGTCACGATTGTCTGCGAGTTACCTGTCTCAGGTGGTGATCGGAATTCAACGGAGACTGGCATGACTAACCACAGGTTAGTCATAGCTCTTTTTGCAAGATTTGTGTAGCAGTGAAAACTGCCTTTGATGATAGATGACAGGAACATGGAGGAACCAGACTGGGACCGGCAGGAAGACTTGTTGAGTTGAACTGATGAACTAGGAACTTGACTCTGGACTGGAACTACGTGGCTTGAACTGATGAGCTTGGAACTTGATTCTGGACTGGAAAAACGTGGATAAAACTGATATGACAGGAACTTGACTCTGGACTGGAATAACGTGAAATGGCTGAATGGAAATCAGGTAATGCTGAGACGAGGGTTAAACAAGATGATCCAGAAATGCTGTGACAAAGGTTGGAACTCAGGTGCAGGCTGGATTGGATAATTGGGAATTACAGGTTCAGGAAGGAATGGGTAGGTTTGGATTTAGGTTCAGGGAGGTAGTAGGTAGGTAAAAGGAGCAGGAGTTGATCCACAGCAGGAAGCAAGGCAGGGTGACACGATGCAGGTTTACAGGGTGCCAGGGACCAACCAGGAATAAGGCTAGCAGCAGAGCACAGGCCAGGTATTGCTGTAACAGGGCGTCTGGATGCCAGGTATTCCTGTAGCAGGTTTTCAGGATGCACCAGGGGTTGCTGTCAGCAGGTTTACTGGATTGCCAGATATAGCAGTAGCAGGTTTTCTGGATGCACCGGGGGGTTGCTGCCAGCAGGTTTACTGGATTGCCAGGTATAGCTGTAACAGGTTTTCTGGATGCGCCAGGGGTTGCTGTCAGGTATCAGGGATATATTTGTATACCAAAGCAGCATGAACCATACACCACGGAAGTAATGAGATGTTCAGGCCCAGAATGCTAGCAGAGTAGGAAATATATACCCTGGGTCTGGCAGCAATTGGTGGATACAGACAGGTGGTCTAGCAGTAGCATTATGAGTGGTGGAAGGCACAACATGCAGAGGGAGTATTCATCTCTGTAGCACTGAGAATCAGAACCACACCTGTGACTCCAATCAGGGCTAGCAATGCTCACAGACAGAGGAGGCTCAGGTGGACAATCAGTGTGGAAGGGAATGCACACAGAGAAGTGTAGCAGCCAGCATGACCAGAGCAGATCCTCCAGGCAATCACACACACAGATCCATGGAGCCAGCTGGCAGTGGAAAGTCAACAGGCAAAAGGTAAAAACCAGACAGGGTCGTGACATCCAGGGCCTTTGTACAGGTACCTCAACTAGTTTTATTAGCAGCACAAACATTAGAAACCATGAAAGTAAACCATGGCCTGTCCAGCTCTAACTAAACAATACAGAGGTCTTTAGCACAGCACTTATATTGAGTAATCACAGTGTCTCTCAACAGGCCTCTCACCTGTTCCCCAGGCAGTTGCAGACTACACACCCTTTGTCAGCCTCTCACATGTGGTTGAGTAAAAAAGGCTGCTAATCAGCTTCTAAGCTAAAAGACTGGGGCATATATATCTCCCTTGACAACCTTTCCAGTGTTTTTGTCACTATTATTATTATTACTACTTATTTAAATGGCATCAAAATATTCCACAGCATTATACAATGGGGAAACGCAACCAAAATTCAGAACAAGCAAAGGTTGAAAACAGGCCATTCAAGAAGCATTAGTGCAAGATTAGCAGATAATGAAGTATAATGTTTATACAGTATCATAGGTAATTTCTATAACAAACAAGTGTCGTACAGGACATGAAAGAGACATGATACAAAAACATGTATGTGGTTGAGGTTGGAGCTAACAAGAAGACAGAACATTAGAAGGCCTTGGTGCTTATCAGAAATTACATTCTAAGGTGGATTATAAGATGATCATTTTTAAAAAAAATATAGGATCTCCTCTATGAAACCAGGAGCTTAGATGCTGTAGGAGCTCTTCAAAGAGAACCCTTACTAGAACTTAGGGTGGAAGAACCCTTGTTCTTGTGGGACAAGGTCAATTGTCCCTGAGTGTCTGTAGAAGGGAAACTAGATCCTTTAGCTTGTATAAAGTACCTGAATAAATTCTCTGGTTTGACAGTTCTACTGAATACTATATAAATGAAGGGAAATAATTTAGGGGAGCTTGTAGAGAGCATCCAGAGCACCATATTCCCTTTATATGTGCTGTTTGATATTAATGTGAGAAATACGCTATTCTATTTAACGACATTGTGCTGACGCTATACCCTATGGATTCATAGGGGTTAAAACTGAACTGACTCTTCTCTGACCTACTACCTATATACAAACCGAACTTGTTCTTTTCAAGTAAATCTGATTAAATCTGGGCATCGTGAGACCTGTGTTTTTCTGTTTTAAACAACTGCTAGATCACTGTACATTTTACAGCGGGGAAAAAAGGAGAAACACATTAACGAGGCTTCTCCTGTCTTGGTTTGAATGATTTTCTGTCACTGAACATCATGCTGTGGTTGGGAGAAGTTTCCAGTGACATTTAGTAGTATTAAATTACAAAATATCTAGAAGCCAGACACTCAATAAAATATAAACAGCAGAATTTGACATAGCTATTTCTGGCCTCAGGGACCAATTTTCTCATTTTTATAGTGTAACACAGCACCAATTGAACAGGGTACAGTATGCATAATTATCAGAATGCGCAGTGCATTGAGCAGGTCTCATCAGAAAGAAAGTGATAGATGATGTTATCGGCACAACAACGTCCATCCTGGCTAGAGTTCATCAATTACCACTTAATGTGGCTCTTTCTAAGATATGCTAAAACCAAGGTAGAGGCTTATATATTAGTCAGTGCAGGGCAATGGCACATTTATGTGGTATAATTGGTAACTCTATTTCTGTAAAAAATGATTTATTCCCACAAAAATATTTAAATTTATTGTGTGTTTTCTTTTGCAATCTTAGTTGAAATAAACAAAAAAAATGAGGTACGTTTGTTCTAATATAGTGTATATAGTCATATAACAAAGAAATGTGATTAATTGAGAGGAACATAAAAAAAACATAAATAAGATGACCCCACCATGAAGATATCTGGCATGCTCCGGTAAGTATGAGGAGAGCCACAGCGAATCCTCACAAGAACAATGAGAACAGGTAGGAACATATCCAGGATTCCCTCCAACCAGCACAAAGCTGTTTTAAGAATCTTCTGAACTACAAATATCTGTTCAGCTGTGGAACCACTGAGCTCTACAGTCATTGCTATTGCCATCTCTATTTAGATGCTGGAACCACTGAGCTCTACAGCCAGTGCTATTACCATCTCTCTTTACAGTAGATGCTGGAACCACTGAGCTCTACAGTCATTGCTATTACCATCTCTCTTTACAGTAGATCCTGTAACCACTGAACTCTACAGACAGTGCTTTTACCATCTCTATTTACAGTAGATGCTGGAACCACTGAGCTCTACAGTCAGTGCTATTACCATCTCTCTTTACAGTAGATGCTGGAACCACTGACCTCTACAGTCAGTGCTATTACCACCTCTACTTACAGTAGATGCTGGAACGACTTAGCTCTACAGTCAGTGCTATTACCACCTCTACTTACAGTAGATGCTGGAACGACTTAGCTCTACAGTCAGTGGTATTACCATCTCTCTTTACAGTAGATGCTGGAACCACTGACCTCTACAGTCAGTGCTATTACCACCTCTACTTACAGTAGATGCTGGAACGACTTAGCTCTACAGCCAGTGCTATTACCATCTCTCTTTACAGTAGATCCTGTAACCACTGAACTCTACAGACAGTGCTTTTACCATCTCTATTTACAGTAGATGCTGGAACCACTGAGCTCTACAGTCAGTGCTATTACCATCTCTCTTTACAGTAGATCCTGTAACCACTGAACTCTACAGACAGTGCTTTTACCATCTCTATTTACAGTAGATGCTGGAACCACTGAGCTCTACAGTCAGTGCTATTACCACCTCTACTTACAGTAGATGCTGGAACGACTTAGCTCTACAGCCAGTGCTGTTGCCATCTCTATTTACAGTAGATGCTAGAACCAGTGAGCTCTACAGTCATTACTATTGCTACAGTATCTCTATTTACAGTAGATGCTAGAACCAGTGAGCTCTACAGTCATTACTATTGCTATCTCTATTTACAGTAGATGCTAGAACCAGTGAGCTCTACAGTCATTACTATTGCTATCTCTATTTACAGTAGATGCTAGAACCAGTGAGCTCTACAGTCATTACTGTTGCAATCTCTATTTACAGTAGATGCTAGAACCAGTGAGCTCTACAGTCATTACTATTGCTATCTCTATTTACAGTAGATGCTGGAACCACTGAGATCTACAGTCATTACTATTGCTATCTCTATTTACAGTAGATGCTGGAACCACTGAGATCTACAGTTATTCCTATTGCCATCTCTATTTACAGTAGATGCTGGAACCACTGAGCTGAACTGTGATTGCTGTTGCCATCTCTGTTCAGTTTCTGGACCTACACAGCAAAATTGTCAGTGTCCTGAGCCATGTGTCCAAGCAGTGAGTGGCGGACCCTGGAGTCAGTGGCGAATCCAGAATCTCATCGGCAGCAGCAGTCCTTCCCAGTCCAGTGAATGCTGAGCATCAGCAATTTCTGCTATTTCCCCGCACTGACGTACCGCATTGCGCACCCCCCCTCTCTCCTTCTAGAGCTGACAGCTGTAGGCAGGAGGGAAGAGTTACAGGGGTTGATCGTCCTCCCCATGGATTCACCACTGGCTGCAGTGGCTGCCTACTCCATTACTCCAGCCAGCTAGTTTCCACTTCCTCCATTGTCTTGCACAACTTGAAGCAATTGTTCATCCCAACTATCTTAATACCTGCCCTAGGTAATTCCATTTATTCACATCTCTTGCATTACACCACATGCACCTACTCAATTTACCTGCATTCTTTCTCCTACTTCATTTCACACTTCTCTTTAAACCTCTCTCACCAGCATCCTATCTCTGCCATCATCACTATTATTATTATTATTATTATTATTAGTATCATCATGTTTTATTTATAAAGCACTGACATATTATGTAGTGCTGTAAATTTGGGGGATCAATGATGACATCACTGCAATCATTTTATTGTTTCACACAACTAATTGCCCCGTGATCCAATGTTCTGCCAACTTTGAGGCTCCTTCTGATTCTCTTTCTGCCTATTGGATCACTCCTACAGTATCTCTCTAGCACAAACTTCCTTACACTCCTACTATCTGCTATAGGACTAAAGACTTAATTTGTAGCTCTCTGTTTTTTCTCAATCTACACCTTCTCTCTTGATGAACTAACTTGTTGATTAGGCTGCCACTACCACCATAGCACCGACATTACCAAACTGGCAACGGCACTGACACCAGTACCACCTCTACACTGACGTCCAAATCTACCACTTATCCCTTGATCTATTCCCTTCTGTACTATCTCTTGTAACCAAATGTCTCTGCTATTTCCACATGGACCTGCCAATACTACCTAAAGTTTAACATGTCCAAAACATAGTTTATTGCCTTCCCTCACCCTAGTGTCAACACCTCACCTCAAATCTGCCTTATAATGAATTACACCACTGCCTTGTTTTATTCTGTCACCATCAGTTTAGAAATATTGACAGAAAATGCCTATTTCTTACCAAAGATGGTACCATTACTCTTTTTCCATCCCTATCTCCCTTGACTGCTCTTCCTTTTTGTCACTTCCATAACCCATCTATACCTGCTTTAATCCATCCTACTGTTAAAAAATGTTCCCCTAAAAGTGCAGGAACTGACTGAGTTTGTTTCTGTCTCTTTAAATTCCAGCATACCACATTCAAATGAAAATTGTTTTTTCGATGTAATAGTGTGAAGCCATCCTTTGGTCAGCAGTACAGATTGCTGGTTAATCAGGTGATGTCATGATTATCAGCAGTAACATTGTGGGTGGGCCCCAGTAGGAGTGATGGGGAGGTCTTGATCAGATCACCCTTATCATTAATAACAGGAGATTAAGCCTAACCTGAGTCTAATAGCAATTTACATTATTTCAACATTCATAATTTTTTTTTTATATCTTTTTATTGAAGCATGACATAATGTTACAAATATAAGAATATGTACATGTCAAAAATTAGACAGAGTTACAGAAAATGGTAGCGAGATAAGAAAATCTGTCCAGTAACCAAAGGGAGAAAAATGTAATACATATGGAAGTGATATTCAAAATAAATAACAATTGCGAAAAACACAGAAGAGACTATTCTCAGACATAGGGCCAAATGTAATAGGGTGAGAGTTTAGAAAATGTGAGAGTTTTGCAGTAAATTCTCACATTGGTTGAGTTGTATCTTAAAATTGGAAAAATATCTGGATGAGAGTTTAAATCGTGAGAGTTTTTTTAGTCTAAAAACATGCGTTTGCATGTTCTCAGACTCTATTACATTGGCCGAGTTTAAAAAGTGTGAGAGTTTACTGCTAAACTCACATTTTCTAAACTCTCATCCTATTACATTTGGCCCAGAGTATTAACTAAAATGCAACAAAATGCCTATGCATCAACCACTTTTCTAATTTCCCTAATCCAAGTAAATATGACTGCTTCTGGTTTAAGGATCAGAGAGGGTCAAGCACATCCTGAACAAACGTTACAAGTGAAATACAAAATTTACTGTATCTAACTTAGCTGCTAATGAGATAAAGAGTGTAAAATAAGATAATGAAGGAGTCTTAAAGCAGAGGGAGAAAGACAAAATAAATAGTAAACTTTCATAATATTTAAAATAAAGAAATCTTGGCTTTGGCAGATCCATTGAGGAGGAGTGAAATATATTCAGCTGAAAATATGTATACTATTTTGGGCAGTTTGGGAACCCAAAACCAGGACTTATTGCACATTTCTGCTCAGCTCCTCAGGAGGGGGCGAGCAGTAATGTCAGCGCTGGCAGTTATCATGTCTGAGTGGAGCAATAATTGAATTGCTCCGTAGGGTGCCGGTACTGATCCGTTACTAAACTTAGAATCAGCCCATAAAGTAAATAGATTTCATAAACATCTTACCCATGATCATATATGTTATTTGTTCTCACATATAATTGTTTAAAATTTTTGCATAATTTTATAAATAAAATCGAGATGGCTATAGCAATAATTTTTTGCCCAACTTTGCTCATGTTTTTATGGGTAGCTGGTAAAAATAATTAATTTATAGTAATAACTTATATTCTCTAAACATTATACTCTATAAAAAATAAATAGATGATCTTAAATTCATAGAAAAGGATAATAAATACTTATTTTTAAGTTTTATTCAAAATATTGAGAATAATGAGTATAAACTATGTTCAGTAATTCACAAAGAATATCAAGACTAACGAAGTCTTATATAGTTCATACTAAGAAATATATGATCTCAGATTCTAATAGTTATTTAACGGTATCTAAGAGCTGGACTATTTTTCATTTATACCATTTTTTTTTAATTAAAAGGAACTGCAACAATAATGATGTATGTGATCAACAATTAATGACAAATGCCCAGAGATATTGCTACCAATGCCATATTCCCATATTTAAACAAAAACACCCAAAATAAAATGTTTAATGGAGTATAAGAACAAAAAGTGAATACATTTAATGTATTACTGCATAAAATGGCAACAATAAGTTAATTGGTACTACTTTAAATAATTCTTAGAATATTTTAATTAAATAACTGATACTGTACTTGCTCCCCTGCTCTGCAAAAGCCCAATATTGTGTTAAAAAACGTCAGAAACCTTAAAGCTATAGTAGCCTATAACATGATTAGATCAATTCTGAGATCTGACAGAAGTGTTTTGAGGACTCTTTAAATGCAATTATTGCAATTATGCGTTAATGCTAGTTAATGCTAGTAACAGGTGCTTAGCATCATGTAATAAGACTACTACAATCCATATTAAGCGCTTGATGAACTATTTATCAATACACTGTATGTTATTTGCTTATTAGAGTGTACTTGCAGGTTATACTAAATAGGCAATATTTTAACCTAGTTTGAAATTAGGATTTTAAAAATATATATGGAACATAACTCAACATATAGTATCTAGACATTTTATTTCAAATCATAGTAGAGTTCCATTGTTTCTAATATCTTAAAGCAATATAACATGTTATATTATGAAGAAGGAAAGGGAGATATACAAAAGAACCTATCACAAAGGGAGATGTTTTGAAACGACCAGTTAAAAACTATTTCTCCCTTTAAATTAAAGAAATTAATTAGCTAATTTCTTCCAAATCTTATATGAATTACTCCTCCACCCTTTATATTATTAGCTGATTATCACTGCTTTCTTAAGATTTATTTTAACTACCAATTTCCTATTGTTTGTATACAATAGATGTATGTTTCTTTTTTAATACACAACTGTTTTTAAAAAAAAAAGTAATTTTAACCCCTTACAAGTTTTGAAATATAAGTTTCATGGCATTAAATTATGTTTTTTTTATATATATATATCTAAGAGATCCGAACCCACCCGAATTTGGGGGATCCGGGGCAATCCGAGCGCGGATCCCTGACCCGAGGCAAAACCTCGCGACCCCTCTATCAAGATGATGGCGCCCATCATCCCCCCGCTGCTGACACCGCCGGCACCCCCACTAGCAGCATCCCCAGCTGCCAACACCACCACTGCCGACACTCCTGCACTGTTGCCCAACGTACTGAGGACAACGTCAGCGACCCCCACGCTGCTGACACTGCCGACAGTCCCACACTGAGGACACCACCAGCATCCCTGCACTGCCGACACAGTCAGCAAACCTGCACTGAGGACACCACTGGCACCCGCGCACTGCCGACACAGCCAGCAAACCTGCTCTAAAGACACCGCTGGCACCCCCGCACTGCCGACACAGCCAGCAAACCTGCACTAAAGACACTGCTGGCACCCATGCACTGCCGACACAGCCAGCAAACCTGCACTAAAGACACCGTGACACCCACGCACTGCTGTCACAGCCAGCAAACCTGCACTAAAGACACTGCTGGCACCCATGCACTGCCGACACAGCCAGCAAACCTGCACTAAACACACCGTGACACCCCCGCACTGCTGTCACAGCCAGCAAACCTGCACTAAGACACCGCTGGCACCCCCGCACTGCCGACACAGCCAGCAAACCTGCTCTAAAGACACCGCTGGCACCCCCGCACTGCTGACACAGCCAGCAAACCTGCACTAAAGACACCGCTGGCACCTCCGCACTGCCGTCACAGCCAGCAAATCTGCACTAAGACACCACTGGAACTCCTGCACTGCTGACACAGCCAGCAAACCTGCACTAAAGACACCGCTGGCACCTCCGCACTGCTGACACAGCTAGCAAACCTGCACTAAAGACACCACTGGCACCCCCGCACTGCCGACACAGCCAGCAAACCTGCACTAAGACAACGCTGGAACTCCTGCACTGCCGACACAGCCAGCAAACCTGCATTAAAGACACCGCTTGCACCCCAGCACTGCCAACATCACCGGTACCCTTCAATGAGGACAATGCCAGCACAGCAGCACTGTCATTCCATGTACTGAGGAGGACACCATCAGCAACCCCGCTCTGCCAACACTGCTGTCACAGTAAGTGCACTATTGGTGTATCCAACCCACACTGTATAACCCACTGTATCCGTGTTGGAAATTAGAAACTGAACTGCCACATGTTAGTGCCACCCACTGTGTCAATTAGCTTAGTCAGCCAGTTAGCTGGATGCAACCTTTTGGCCTTAACTAGATGAAGCAAATAATATTGTGAGGTGGTCAAAATTGATTGGAAATTACTGGAAATAAATGTTATTGAGGTTAATTATACTGTAGGACATACCTTCTCATTCAATGGTTTTTGTTTATTTCAATTATTTTCAACATAGTAGATTAATACTGAAGACATCAAAACTATGAAAGAACATATATGGAATTAGTAGCCCCCTTTTGATTTGATGACAGCTTTGCACACTCTTGGCATTCTCTCAATCAGCTTCATGAGGTAGTCTCATGGAATGGTTTTGAATTAACAGATGTGCCTTGTCAAGAGTCAATCTGTGGAATTACTTGCCTTGTTAATGTGTTTGAGACCATCAGTTGTGTTGTGCAGAGGTAGGGTTAGTACACAGTGGACACCACTATGTGACTACTGTTGTAATCCATATTATGGCACCAACCACTCAACTCAGTAAAGCGAAACGACAGTCCATCACTACTTTAAGACATGAACCTCAGTCGATATGGAAAATTTCAAGAACTTTGAATGTATCCTCAAGTGCAGTTGCAAAAACCATCAAACGCTATGATGAAACTGGCTCTCATGAGGACCGCCCCAGGAAAGGAAGACCAAGAGTTATCTCTGCTGCAGAGGATAAGTTCATTAGAGTTACTAGCCTCAGAAACCGCTACTTAACAGCACCTCAGATTAGAGACCACATAAAGTCTTCACAGAGTTCAAGTACCAGACAAATCTCAACATCAACTGTTCAGAGGAGACTGCGTGAATCAGGCCTTCATGGTCGGATTGCTGTGAAGAAGCCACTACTGATGATGAACAACAAGAATAAGTGAATTGTTTGGGCCAAGAAACACAAGGAATGGACATTAGACCAGTGGAAATCTGTACTTTGGTCTGATGAGTCCAAATTTGAGATTTTTGGTTCCAACCGCTGTGTCTTTGTGATACGCAGAGAAGTTGTGACACAGAGATGGTGAGTGAATGTTTTCTGCATGTGTGGTTCCCACTGTGAAGCATAGAGGAGGAGGCGTGATGGTGTGGGGGTGCTTTGCTGGTGACACTGTTGGTGATTTATTCAAGATTCAAGGCAGACTTAACCAGCATGGCTACCACAGCATTCTGCAGTGCCATGCCATCCTATCTGGTTTGCGCTTACTGGGACCATCATTTGTTTTTCAACAAGACAATGACCCCAAACACACCTCCAGGCTATGTAAGGGCTAAGTGACCAAGAAGGAAAGTGATGGAGTGCTGCGTCAGATGACCTGACCTTCACAATCACCCGACCTAAACCCAATTGAGCTGGTTTGGGATGAGTTGGACTGCAGAGTGAATGAAAAGCAGCCAACAAATGCTCAGCACCTCTGGGAACTCCTTCAAGACTGTTGGAAAACCATTCCAGGAGACTATCTCATGAAGCTGATTGAGAGAATGCCAAGAGTGTGCAAAGCTGTCATCCAAGCAAAAGGGGGCTACTTTTGAGGAATCTAAAATATAAAACATATTTTGATTTGTTTAACACTTTTTTGTTTACAACATAATTCCATATGTGTTCTTTCATAGTTTTGATGTCTTCAGTATTAATCTACTATGTTGAAAATAAGTCAAATAAACAACAACCATTGAATGAGAAGGTGTGTCCAAACTTTTGACTGGTACTGTATATATATATATATATATATATATATATATATATATATAAATATGATGTGATAGAAGCACTGGAAAGTGCTGGATGGTATATACGTGTGTCCCCGATTCTTAACATATGTGTTTTAAACCCCCACAGGAAATGTCTGTGCTTGATGAGAGTTGGGCTTTGAGTAAAAGCTGGATAATGGGTCCTAGGGGTGTGGATGTGAGAGTGAAGGGAGGGCTCCATCCACAAAGCCGGTTCGGCTTTTCCAGCCTTGTATCTGACAGCAGACTAATCAGTGCCTGCAGCTGGGAGGGTCTCATATAAGCTGTGTAGGGCTATTGCTCATGGTCTCACACCTGGGGAGAGCAAGCAGACAGGCTTGTTCAGAGTCACTGAGTCACTGTGTTATACTTCTTGTAAGTAGGCCCTACCACTTTTTTGAGAGGGGGAAGTTATTGTTTAGTTAGTGCCCAGATGGGCTAGGATTTATGTCTATTTTGTATTTGTCTTTACTCATACCGGATGAAATGCACCATAAACAAAGGACAGTTTCTGCATATCTGTATCTTTACTACCTAGCATCCACTATAAGTCCATACCTAAGTCATCTCCCTTTGATATGAGTTAGGAAGTGAGAGGGTATGTAGGTCAGAGTACTTAAAAAGTAACCAATGAGTGGATTCAGTTCAGAGGAGCAGAAAGAATGTATAGAGAACAACGCTAATTCAAGTGTATACTTGGTATCCCATTGACCCTTACCTATTTGAGTGATATTGATGGAACATGGCTATATACAGTTCATAAAGTTCTTACATACAATATGTTACAGTTTATTATAAACTATTACTAATCCTCTTAGAAGTGAGGACCTCATTCATACCCGCTCACAAGCGCTATGCGCTCGCAAGCGGGTCAATGGTGAGGGCCTGCACACGCGCAGCGCTCGCACTGCGCATGCACAAGACCCGGAGTGAGTGACAAATGCACTCGCTCCAGGGCTCACTACAAAAGGGGCGGCTGTCGATGTTGATCGACAGCTCGCCCTGTTTTGTAGGCGGGGTGGGGGGGTGGCCAGACAAGCGGAGGCATTCCCGAAGGAATGCCTGCCGTTTGTAGGCGGCCCTACTGACATCACCAGTGATGTCAGTAGGGAGCTTCCTGCTCTGTTCGGGGCTTGCGACGAGTCCCTTGCTGAGGGTCTCATCTACCGCAAGCCCTGATGGTCGCAATGGTCTTGACCATCGTGACCATCACCTAGTCACTTGCTAAAGCTGTGGGTGGTAACCCACAGCTTAGCGAGCTGCCAGGGGGCCGCCTTTCAAAAGAAAAGCGGTCGCCCTCATTCAGCGTAAGCGCTCGCTTTTTGCGAGCGGCTCTGAATGAGGTTCTGAGTTTCTACTTTTAATCCAAGTAATGTGATACCTCATACCAAGTTATGTTTTTGTTGCTTTAACCATCTTTTATGTATATAAAAAGCAAGGTTCCTCTGAGTGTATGAGGAGAGAGAGAAAGCATTCCAAGATGTCCAACACAAGATGGCTGACAAGCATGGAGTAATGAACGCAAAATGGAGGAAAAGAAAGCCTGGATGGCCTTCAATGTAGGATATATAGGGTTAACTGCAGTACAGCTAAGGTTAATGTAGTTTTGCAGACTAGTTTAGGAAAAAACAATATATTAGACAGTATATAATTCAGGCATAGTAGTGCAGGACAGTACTGATCGATTATATTGCTTGAATTTAAAATCTTGTAGCGTTATCATAGGTGCTGGAACAGGGCGGAGGGTGCTGCCAAGAGGGCACCCCCCCAAAATTTTAAAGATGTGCCAGACAATGCATCGGGACACAATGAGTGCAGGGCATTGCTGGGAGCTGAGTATGTCCAGGGTCGGACTGACCCACAGGGGTACAGGGGAAACCCTCGGTGGGGCCCACCCCCTCCTCTAGGGATCAGGTTCCACACTGTGCACTTGTATTATATTGCACAGGACTTTGGTGTATTTTCCACAATGTATTGCTGTCATTAATCTGGTACATTATTATGCATTCACCAACCTAAAAACATTGTGGCACCCCTGAGCAGTATGTTAGTATTGCAGGGGTTAAATACATGCAGTATAGGGGATAATTTATTGTAGGTTTAAGTATTGCTCGTAGAGTGGGAGTTAATGGTATAAATGTACCGTATGGCAGTGAAACACAGGGTGATGCAGGTTTATAGTTTTATATTGTGTTGTCTACAAGTTAAGTGCTTATGTTTTCTTTATTGTTTCTGTTTTGTTTCTGCTGTTAGCTTTCAATATGAAACCAGAATATTCTATGCAAAAAAGATACATTAAAGATTACTAAAAAGGGTCTCTTGCACAAAGGTGACCCAGACCTACAGTACATTATTTTATTCATTCATGTATCCTCCTCATTCATTGAAGATATGGCTTTTACAGAAGGCTGAATTACCCTTCACAGATTTTTAATTAAGAACTTGTCAGGCTTTTGTACATATTTACAAAGGCTCTAGGCTCACCAATGACATAATCATGTATTGCCTTCTACTACATCTCTCAAAAATTCATGATAAATTGATAATACAGTACTTCTACTGCCTAATGAGTGAGACTCTGATTGCCCCTAATGTGTGTTTGCACCTTCCTTTGTTCCATGATCTTCACTTGCCCTAGTTGACTTCTTTGGTTTTGGTTTATACTAGTAAGCCCAGGAATTCTGAGTGTCAGAAGACTCCTCCTATGGAAAAATGTGGCTAATAACAAAGAACAAGATCAAGAACAGGCCAACACCAACCCTTGTTTCACTACTAGTGTCACTGGTCATTCAGTCTGTGATTTCTTCTCTGGGTTCAGTCTCTAGCCTGGCCTGACTTCCATTGGTTCTCTTTGACTAATGCTTTGGCTGTGACTTTGCCTGCTCTGATCATGTGCTTCAGCTAAACCAGGATTGCCTCCATCCGATCTCTCTGTTCTCCTCGATTCTTCTTCCAGTTGATCCCATTATGAATCTCAGTTCCAGTGTCTCACAGTGGACCTGATTCAGCATTGTACGTAAGTGCAATGCTGTACGCAGATTCCTGATGGTTGGGACCCGTACTGCGCATGTACTGCATGATAGCACGCAGTCCAGCAGCAGACTGCCAGTGATTGACAGCGGGGATGGGGTGGCAATGGCCTCCATTTCCCAAAATGGAGGCGTGTCGCCGCCATTGAGGGGGTGGGAAGGAGGCCAGGACAGCCGGTTGAGGGTCACGCAGATGATCCAATGCTGAATCCAAAGATGCAGCTCGGATCATTAATGCTTGCAGGAGGCGTGACACCTCCTGCTGCAATAACATATTAGCAAAGACGGAATTGCAAAGCTGCTTGTGTGTGGCTTTGCATTTCCGTCCTTTGTATCATTTCATAATTTACCTTTTACCTTCTGAAATGTCCGTGTTATCTTCTGATCCTATCCAATCTGTTATTAGCATAGATAAACAATTAGTTACAGCCAGGTATGGGCCACAAATCTCATCTTCTCCAGTCCTCTCCTACATCAATAACAATAAACAGCAAGAAGGATCCAGAACTGGTGGAGGTTTGTGGAGTAACAGAAAAATAATTACACTTCCATGGTGCACATCTTCTGGTTCTTCCACCTGCCGACTCCTACTCCAGTGCTATGTGTACACTTCCATGGTGTACATCTTCTGGTTCTTCCACCTACCGGCTCCTAGTCCAGTGCTATGTGTACACTTCCATGGTGCACATCTTCTAGTTCTTCCACCTGCCAGCTACTAGTCCAGTACTATGTGTACACTTCCATGGTGCACATCTTCTGGTTCTTCCACCTGCCGGCTCCAAGTCCAGTGCCTGGGCCGTAGTTAGGGTAGTGCAGCCAGTGCCATCGCACAGGGCACCACAGGTCAGGGGGCGCTGTTTGGGCCTGTCAAATTTTTGTTTATTATCATTCTTGCTTGTAGCTTCCTCTTATTTCATCCCCAGCATCTCCTGGCCTCCCCTATCTCTCCCCTGGCCCTTCGCCATGAAGCCATGGCCCTTTTTTGGGTGCATTATGTCCCTTTAAAAAATGAGTGGGCGCCAATGCTCTTTCTGGCACATGGCACCAAAAAGTCTAGTTACGGCTCTGTCCAGTGCTATGTGTACACTTCCATGGTGCACATCTTCTGGTTCTTCCACCTGCCGGCTCCTAGTCTAGTGCTATGTGTTCACTTCCATGGTGCACATATTCTGGTTCTTCCACCTGCCGGCTCCTAGTTCAGTGTAGTTTGTAGACGTGCTCAATATATGTAAAGTAGGAGTGTACCCTTAAATACACTGGGCAGGTCACATAGACTCACACTTGCAAAACCAAAATTATTTATTTTTATCATTATTGATTAATTATATAGCATCACAAAATTCTACAATGCTGTACAGTGAGAAGGTAAACTATAGTATAGAAATATGGATGGCCAACAATAAAAAAATAATGTAGGAAGTATACATGCAAATATACAGTAGCAAGAATATAAGTATAATACATAAGATAGACATGTATACAAGTGTAATATATAAGATAAAATGTAATAGCCATGGTATATAAAAATAAAGTGTCACATAGAGCAGAGGTTCCTAAACTTCGCCATTACAGTCCATGTTTTAAGGATATCCAAGCTTAAGCACAGGTGTCTTAATAATTACCTCAGTCAATTTTATTTAACCATCTGGACTCAAGCATGGACATCTCTAAAACCTGGACTGTAATGGCCAAGTTTGGGAACCTCTGACAGAGTCAAATAGAAGTAAGCACAGGTGGAAAAGAATAGAGCATACAAGGATACCAGAGGAGAGAGAACCTTGCTCATGAGAGCTTACAATCTATTTGCAATGAACATCCAATGCATGTGGTAAATGTCCTTCACTATGTACAGTAGATAGAAGTCAGAGATGCAGAACAGGATATTATACATCAGAGAGAGCAAAAGGATAGAAGTTGTTCTGACATCAGTTTTCTCTCCAAACAGCAGACAAATGAAAGAAATAGAGATATGAGTTTAGCATTGTTGTTGTGTTTATTTCAGTAACCCAATTCCATAAATAAAGGATGAAGCTACAAAATAATTATGCGCAAAGCCAGCGACAAAAGATCAGAAGCAGCAAAATGGCATATGTAATTTTTGTTAGCAGCTGTTATAATTGCTCAACAATATTTGTCTCATAAAATCCGATTTGTCCTGCTGTTTCAGACTTTCATGTCTCTTTAAAGATACCAGCACATGTGTCTGCAATGAGGAATCTGCTTTCAAGCTCCCAGCAACACCTTATAACTAGCATATGGAGACCTAAGTTAATATTTCATGCAGCGTATGTCTAGAAATTATACCCACATTGCAGACTAAAGCAAAACTAAGCCCGAGCTACCATGCTGGGCATGTCTGCATGGGTAAATGGTTAAGGTGTAAGCAGTGAATTTATAGCTAAAGCTGCTCTGCCCATTTCCAAAGGTTCTCAGGTGGATGTAGTCACTGGGGAAATTCTTGCTGTGTTTATTGGTGAGTGACTTCAATGAAAGGTTGTCAGTATCGTAATATAATGCTTTAGTACTGCTTTACTAAACAGGTTTTGCTGACTAGGAGCTCTATTCATCATCACTTAATTTCTACAAAAGCAGGTGAAAATGAACATTATCACCTGCTTTTATAGAAATTACATTTTCAGGCTATACATCAAAAAGGTAATTCAGGAGATATCACAGATATCTACTGCTTAGCTTTCTCTCACGGAATGGCCCGCTGTCCCTATACCCTAGTATGGGGACAGAATCCATCAAGCTCCGAAAATACAATATTTTCGGAGCTTAACTGCGAGAGTATTCGCCATCTTCAGATGGCGTTTGCTCCCTCTACCTGCTTCCGAGTTGCGAAGAGAGTTCTGTTTAGATCCCTCAGTCCCTGTCCGGCTCCTTCCACCAGACGCCGGGGCTCTTGTGCACCTCTGTGTGATCTGTAGGTCACATAGAGGTGCACAAGATTCACTGCTCCGAAAAGAGCAGTGAAAAGACTCGGGGGGACAGCTGATTTTCCGATCAGTTGACTCTGCGCAGGAGCAATGATGAATTGCCCTGGCACTCACGTCGAGTAGGAATGTTAATTATTGCAATTAACATAATGAATAGAGCCCTAGGTGTGAAGTACAGCTGATTGTATTAGCAGAGTTCTGAATGGAAGTAGGCTGGTTTCACAACAGGTAACTTAAACAGGTCTCAGGTTTATTAACCAGGTAGAAACAGGTAGCTTAGGACACAGAGTTAAACAGTTGGTTGGGGTGAACTGCGCAGTCCAGGTTGTGGTGTTGTAGGGGAGTGATGTTGGGGGGGGGATTGGGAGATAGGGTACTGTGTATATGGTAGTAGGATGTTGGCGTGGAGTTGGGTGAAGTGGGGGTGGTATTTAAGGCAGAGAGTAGAAAGTATAAGTAAGGGAGGCTTGTTAGGTTGGTAGTTAGGGAGCAGAAGGGTGGGTGAGGTAGTGTGTATTGTCCGTGGGTGGGGTGGTTATGTTGGGTGTACATGAAGTGCTGCACCGTCTTACAGTAGTACCAGGTCCTGATAATGGTAGAGTTGTTAGTTGTAGGTCGGGTGCTCTCTTCTTGTGGGTGGTGGGTATGCTGATAGTTGAGGTGTGCTGGAATGGGGGTAATGTTGTGTGGGCTGTACCCGTCATCATTTTCATCATTGTTGGCTCCCATTACTGCATTGACCTGAAAGACGCTAACCCTGCCCAATGGTCACCTGAGGCAGACTGCCTTCCAACTTTTAAAACAGGCGTTTATTTCAGCTTCAGTCTTACGACAATCAGATCTGGATAGGCCATTTCTAGTGGAGGTGGATGCGTCATCAGAGGCCGTGGGTGCAGTTCTCTCCCAGCGTTATGATGATAATTGAGTTCATCCCTGGGGGTTCTTCTCTAAGAAGTTTTCTCCTGCCGAGAGAAATTACGCCATTGGTGAACAAGAACTTCTAGCAGTAAAATTAGCATTAAAAGAATGGAGATACCTGCTGGAAGGGGCCAAATTTCCCTTCACTGTCTTCACGGACCATAGAAATCTTCTCTTCCTCAAGAATCTTCAGTGCGTGAGTCCTCGTTTGGCCCGATGGGAAATTTTTTATGCTCGGTTCCAGTTCACCCTGACTTCCGGTCTGGAGCCCTTAATCGAAAGGCAGATGCCCTGTCCAGATCTTTCCTCTGCGATGTCAAGTCAGAGAATCAACAAGATGTCCCTGTTTTGGAGTCAAGAGTCTTTGCCACCTAACAGTTACAGCCTCCTACAGGGAAGTCCTTTGTGGCCCCGGAGTTAAGAAAGCAGCTCCTCACCTGGGCTCATTCCTCTCACTTTGCAGGTCACTCTGGTACTCGGAAGACCCTGGAATTTTTAAAGAGAGGCTATTGGTGGCCATCCATGAAAGCAGACGTTTTGGAATTTATTTCTTCATATTCTTCGTGTGCCCAGCATAAATCTTCACGTCAGGCACCGGCTGGTGAGTTATTGCCACTG
Organism: Taudactylus pleione; assembly: GCA_031769625.1. Classification (NCBI taxonomy): domain Eukaryota; kingdom Metazoa; phylum Chordata; class Amphibia; order Anura; family Myobatrachidae; genus Taudactylus; species Taudactylus pleione. Next base: position 354,426 of record JAUIMM010000009.1, on the reverse strand, counting down.
CCTATTGCATCGCGTCCATGGACGCATCTCTCCATGGACTTCGTCACAGATCTGCCGAACTCTCAAGGGTTCACTACCATCTGGGTCGTAGTAGACCGATTCTCTAAAATGGCTCATTACATACCACTAAAGAGATTGCCTTCTGCTCCTGACTTGGCTCACTTGTTCATTCAACATATTTTCCGTCTCCATGGTCTTTCTGCTGAGATAGTCTCTGACCGTGGTGTTCAGTTCACAGCAAAATTTTGGAGAGCCTTATGTTCTGTATTGCAAGTAAAGCTAAATTTTTCTACGGCTTATCACCCACAAAGCAACGGTTCCACTGAGAGGGTTAATCAAGATCTGGATACCTTCCTGAGGATTTTTATGACATCTTCCCAAGACAATTGGTCTGTATTGCTGCCATGGGCTGAATTTGCGCATAACGCCTCCTACCACTCTTCCACGAACCAAACACCATTCCAAAGTGGTCTACAGCCTACATCCACGGGTCCCTGAACTTCAGAGTCTGCCCGTCTTTGACGTCCCAGCTGTAGAAGACACTGTACGGAGATTTGTTTCAATCTGGTCTCAAGTTCGTTCTGACCTGGAGAAGGCGTCCTCCCGTTACAAATTTCAAGCTGATAAGAGGCGTAGGAAAGTACCACATATGCGAGTTGGAGACCAGGTCTGGTTGTCCACCCGGAACCTACGACTTCGAGTGCCATCCATGAAATTTGCTACACGCTTCATCGGGCCCTTCTTCATCATAGAGGTCATTAACCCCGTGGCTTATCGCCTTATCTGAAAATCCCCAATTCCTTTCATGTCTCCCTGTTGAAACCTCTGGTGCTAAACAAGTTCCACAGAGTCCTGCCTGCTTCTCCCCGTGTCCAGACTGAGAGGGGCATAGAGTTTGAGGTCTTCCAGGTCTTGGATTCCCATCTCCGCAGAGGACATTTGCAGTACCTACTAGACTGGAGGGGCTACGGCCCAGAGGAATGTTGTTGGACCGATGCCCGAGATGTCTATGCTCCTGCACCATGCTGCCCATGCGGAGAAGCCTGGTGAGTGTCCTGAAGCCACCCATAAGGGAGGGGGTACTGTCACGGCCAGGGTTTTTCGGCATGGTACCCGCCGGGTATTACCTATGAGGTCGTTGTGGCGGGGGATCTCTGGCAGCGGTGCTGGTGTTTGGCGAGGGGCATTGTCTGTGCGTGGTCCTGTGTGGGCACATTGTAACTAGGCCTGGTGAGGTCTGGTGGTGTTTCTGTCCGTTGGCATGGGTGCCGCCATCTTGCCTGCGGCCATGTGATCCCAGCTGTCCAATCCTGGTAGGTCATGTGCTCATTCCAGCCAGTCACAGCACAGCACTGAGTATTTAGGAAGGTCCAGAGCCTTCCTTCCTTTGCCAGAGCAACGTGTTTCTCAGCTGCGGCTGAGAGAGAGTACCTGTGCCTTATCTGCCTGCCTGTCGGTTACGCTACTAGCCTGAACCTTGCCTGCTCCAACCTGCTGGACTTACCCTGCACCCTTCATATACCTTCTTACATGCCTGAGTACCTGAACCTGCTGTATCCCTGCACCTTGCTTCATTTCACTCCCAGCTGGACTTCACTACCTCTGTCTGCATCAGTTACAGCTCACCAAACCTGCATTTTGTTACAGCTCATCATACCTGCATTCTGTTTTAGCTCACCATACTTATACTTTACTATTCCTGCCTGTCACTATTGGGACATTTGTTCATTAACCCTCACTACAGATATCAAGTGCACTTTAGTGCCATACCTGGACTTTTTGTTTGCCATTCCCATGTCTTCTCAGTCACTTATTAAAAACCCCACTTTTTCATTTAAGTCTGCTCCTGTGTCTGCTTCTATCACCACCCCAGGTCCACAGCTAATTCAGAACCTCACACCCACCACCCACAAGAAGAGCGTACCCGACCTACAACTACAGAGTTAAACAGGTACAAAGTAATAGTGGCAGATGCAGCCTGGAGTGTAAAGGGTGATGCTAACTTATACTTGCCACTTTCTGGCTGTCAGGTCAGCAGGGGCAGTGCAGGGGGTGTGGTGCAGTATAGGTTGGTGTGGTGAAAGAGTGATCCTGTCTTTGTGGCCCTGCCCCTTGCTATACAATGCCAAGTTTACCAGCATTGTAAAGTGAGGGGTGTGGCTATGATGAAGCGATTCAGTGCAAACCATCGCAAAGATTGTTGGTACATGGATTCAGGAGCCATGGAGCACTTTAGCTGTAATGAAAGTTGGTTCATGTCACTTAAACCATGTGATCCTGTGAACATCAGAGGAATAGGAGACAAAGGGCCTGATTCAGACCCAGACGCTATGCTGTGCTCGCTCGCATTGAGCGATTTTTCGCAATCTGCACATGTGTATGAGTCGCAATGCACGTGCACGAACCAGTCATTGCAATGGGAAAGTGCTCGCCCGTAGCCCGCAGTCGGGCCACTATTTTTTGAGTGACAGATAGTGCCGTTTGTGGGTGGTAACAAGGGAAGGTGCTTGAAAACGGGGGTGTGGATGTGCGAACGCAGGCGTGCCCGACCGTCAGAATGGCGTTTAATGGGCGTGCATAATTAGCAATGTAGCATCATTACACACATGACTGGGTTGCATTTTAGCCTGAACTGCTCGCAATGTTGTGGTGGGAAAAGGCTACCACAAGCGCTGCGAGCAGCTCCGATGGCTCTCGATGTTCCTGATTAATCCTACAACTGTCGGAGATGACGTGTGTTGCGAGTGGCAAAGGGGCGTCTTTATACAGGTGCGAGCGCATAGTGCGGCTGCTCGCTATTACTTAGTGGGTGGCTTTAGGCGACGGAGTGCGAGCACATGATTTAAATAGCCGGTCCCTTTTAGAAAGTGAGCGGCTGCAAATAGCGTCCGGGTCCGAATCAGGCCCAAAGTCCTAAAGGCCACAAAAGTCGGGACAATTACTGTATGCTTGAGAATTAGAGGTGAAACAGTTGTCACAGACACAGAAGATGTACTATTTGTGCCAGATCTAGGAACCAATCTGATTGCTATTAGTGTACTAGAGAAGGTGATACAAAGTCCAATTCACAGAGGGTCAGTGTGTTGTGTACAACAAAAGGGGGACTGCAATTGCAACCAGAACCCAGTGCCAACAACTGTATATCCTGGACACAGAAGAGTGAATCCAAACAGTTGATGGAACCATGGCATAGGAGACTGGGTGACCTAGGGTATGATGATGTACAAAAGCCTCCAGATGGCTAGGTGACAGGAATGTCGGTGAACAATCCTGAAAGACCAGAGTGTGAAAGTCATGTGAAAGGAAAACAAGTACACTGCACCGCTCCTAGGTCAGCATCTTTTTAATAAGATCATAAAACAGATGAGTGACTGTTTCACACTCAGGTCCTGATTCAGAGCCGGATGCTCTGACAGAGCGCTCACTCTGAATCAGGGCCGGCCTTCTTGTTTTTTAGAGCGGCCTCCTGGCCGCTCGCATAGCTGTGGGTGACCACCCACAGCTATAGCGAGCGGCCAGGAAGATTGTCGCGATGGTCAAGACCATCGCGACCATTGGGCTTGCAACGAGACCCTTGTGGTAGGGTCTCGTTGCCTCAAGCCCCAGAGAGATTTCGGCTCTCACAGAGCCAAAATCTCTCCCACTGACATCACTTGTGATGTCAGTGGGGCCGCTCCCAAACGTAGGCGTTCACATGGGAACGCCTCCGTTTGGGCAGCCACAGCCCCGACGAGCCCACCAAAGGGGGCGTGCTGTCACTCAACATCGACAGCACACCCCCTTTGGTACGAGACCCAGAGCGACGGTTTGCCCATCGCTATTCGGGTCTCGCGCACTGGGCCACCATCGACCCGCTTGTGAGCGCATAGCGCTCGCGAGCGGGTCTGAATCAGGCCCTCGATGTTTTGCTCTGAAAGGGCAGAAGTTTTTTCTGTGCATGCACTACATATAACAGGATTGTAGCATTTTTGGACTTTTTTGAATACTTGCAAGTCAATTATATGTTTACCCAGGGCCGAAACTAGGATTTTTGTCACCAGGGGCAAGACAGTAATTTGGCGCCCCCCATGTAATTCCCCCTGCAGTAGTGCCCATATTGTAATGCCCCCATAGTAATGCCCATATGTTAATACCCCCATAGTAATGCCCTTGTAGTGCCCACCATACAGTAATGCCCCTGTAGTGCCCATGCTCCCATATTAATGCCCCTGTAGTGCCCATGCTTTCATAGTAATGCCCCTGTAGTGCCCATGCTCTCATAGTAATTACCCCTGTATTGCCGATGCCCCCATAGTAATATCCCTGTAGTGCCCTTACAGTAATGCCCCTGTAGTTCTCATGCCCCCACAGTAATGCCCCTGTGGTAATGCCCCTGTAGTGCCCATGCCCCAATAGTAATACCCCTGTAGTGCTCATGCCCCAATAGTAATGCCCCTTATTGCCTATGCCCCCATAGTAATGCCCCTGTGGTAATGCCCCTGCCCCCATAATAATGCCCCTGTAGTGCAGCTTATTAAAAAAAAAATACTTACCTTGAACCCCGCTCCTGCATCCAGCGTCGCGTCCGGTCCGCCGGCTGCTCCTTGGAACTATGGGGGAGATGTCATGACGTCTCCCCCATAGTGCCCGTGGGGAGAGCCGGAAGCTGGAGTTCGGGAGAGAACTCCAGCCTCCGGCTCCGGCTACACCGCGTCGCTGCAGAGAAGGAGCCGGGCGCCCGCTGGTAATAAATATTACCAGCGGACGTCCGGCTTGGAGCCTCTCTGCAGCGCCGGGCTGGAGGTCACTGGCACCAGGTACAGCGGCTCACCCGGTGCACGTGCACCTCCAGCCCCCCCCTAGTTGCGGCCCTGGTTTACCAAAATACATGATTGCAAAACACATAGCTCAATTAGCTTCAGTGTGATCCCCTTAATGTAAAGTATTCTATGCATCTGCTACATTTCATCATCTTGGACCATTTGTCAACCACAGTATGCCATTTTCTGACAAATCATTTCAATGCTGTATTTCCAGGACTACATGATGTTCCTGGACCTGTTTAACTGAAACTGATGTATTGCTATGTAGCTCACTTTCTCCTGGTACTCACATGTCGCTTTCTTATCCAGTCACAGTATGTATGTGTACTCTATAGGCTGGGGACCAATAAGAATGGGAAGCTATTGGTCCATATAGTCACCCTTCCTCGCCCAAAATCTGGCTCTCATTTCAATACTTTTGGTCCAAAAAATGAAATCTGTGCTGCTCCATATAATGAGCCATTCCAGTGCACCTATTTCTCACTTCAGTAAGAACACTGGCCCTCATTCAGAGGCGGTCGCAAGAAGCGAGCTCATGCTCTGAATGAGGGCGGTCACTTTACTTTTCTAGTGCGGCCTCTTGGTCGCTAGCTAAGCTGTGGGTTACCACCAACAGCTTTAGCGACCGACCAGGTTGATGGTCGCGATGATCAAGACCATCGCGACCATCGGGGCTTGCGAAGAGACCCTAAGGTTGGGTCTCGGCAACCGCAAGCCCCAGGGAGCTTCGTGCTCTGATCGAGCAGGAAGCTCCCCACTGACATCACTGCTGATGTCAGTGCGGCCGCCCACAAAACCGCAGGCGCCCCTTTAGTAGAGAGCTCCGGAGCGAGAGAATTTCTCTCTCGTTCCGGGGCTTGCGCACACGCAGTGCGGACGCTGCGCGTGCATAGGGCCTAAACATCGACCCAGTTGTGAGCGCTCTGTGCTTGCGACCGGGTCTGAATGAGGTCCTCCTATCCCTTCGCCCAGCTCTCCCACTCTATCTACACAAACTTCTTCTCCTCCACAAATGAAACAAGTGCACCCAAAAAGGGGTGTGGCCTAATTACCATAGGCCACCCCCTAAATGATGCTAATTGGGGGCGTGTTTTTTTATTTGGTTTGGAGTGCACTTTGGGGGTTACAGCACCCTTTAACGGTCAAGCCAGCCGGCCCTTTACTTATGACACAGGCGCACGCTTGGCGCTACTCCTTTGTTGATGCACGTGCGGCTACTGCGCACACAATTCACAAACACAGAAAAAATATTTATTATTTTGCACTTGGAGGGAGCACCCCTGATGGACAGAGCACCCCCTGGACAACACTACAGCACCCCTTTAGGACTGGGACACTGCACAGGACTTTGGAGTGGACACAGCCCCTATGGACAACTGACTGCACAACACAGTCCAGCCAGCCCCTATGGACTTTGGAGGAGTGGACACAGCCCCTATGGACAACAGCAGCACAGCACAACACAGCCAGCCCCTATGGACTTTGGAAGAGTGGACACAGCCCCTATGGACAACAGCAGCACAGCGCAGCACAACACTACACTGCACTACACTACACTACACTACACCACACTACACAGCCCAGCCAGCCCTAACTCCCACCCTCCCTCTTCACTGTCCACAGCTGAGTGAGAAAATGGCACCGACGCGGGTACCTTATATAGAGTCCAAAACCCGCGAGACCCGGAAGGCGGGATGATGACGTTTTGCCTCGATTTCAGATCCGAGTCAGGCGGGAAAAGTCGAGCCTGACTCGGATCGGCCTCTGATCGGGGGGGCTCGGGGGGGTTCGGATTTCAGAAATCCGAACCCGCTCACCCCTAGTGAGAATACCATCAGCAAGTGTATAAATATGCCCCAATGTACAGAACTAAATTCCAACATTACTTTAAGTGATAAACCAGAGCCCAATGTGTAGATTACAACGATTCGCACTGTTTAAATTGATAAATTAGGAAAGGCCTCTATACTTTATATTCTTCTTTTAGTAACTGACTGTGCATCCTATGTTATTAATAAGTCAGTCCAATATTATTTTTCTAATGTTGAGATTTTTATTTATATTACTTTCAGCTTGCACGTTGTGGTAGTGTGACACTCTGAGGGATTGTTGAGTTTTTACAAGATGTCCACGAGCTGTCGATGATGTCCATGTAATGAGACCTTTCATTGTCATAAAATCAATGGCAAGGTGAGTGCTTCTTCATTCGGCTTCCCCACCTGAATTTGGCTGCGGAAATCACAGGGCACTGAATACTCTTACTCCAAGAGAGTTATCATAAATAATGGAGACCTTTTTATTTCATCTGGTGTACAATGTATACCCATTACCTGTCTTTGTGGGCTCTCCCTGAGACTTGCTTTAGGCACTTTAATGATTTTATTTCCTTGGTTTTGGCTGTAACCATCCAGTAAAGTAGCTACATATGCACATGAAATATATATATATATATATATATATATAATATATATATATATATATATATATAATATATATATAACCTAGTGTGGGCCTAAGAAATACAGCCTATCACCATGAGGGCTACTGCTTACACAGTCACTTACTCCCTAAGGATAACATGACCTATAACACCTAACAGCGATCTTAATACATCATATTTAATCATTTACACAACAAAAGAATCCCTAGGTCACCCAGGGCCTCCATCCTTCCAAGCCACAGACCAGATAAAGTTATGTTCATCCAGCAATAACTGCTCAATCCCAAAAATAATATCCAATATTTCACTGTGCTAATGGAGTTTGTGACTGACACAATTCCTGAACTATATACACATTTTACTGCAGTAACTGCCAGATCCAAATGATGCCCCAATGACTTCCCTTAGGATCTGGGGCCCCAGGCTGTTTGGCTCGCAAGGTTTCTTTGTGCCCACAGCTTTGCTTACAGCCCCATTAGACTTATTATTATATGACATAAATGTTCAGGCAACAAACAGGCCTTTTGTCTTCCTGTGTGTCAGTCTGTAACTTGCATGCAGGACACCCGCATCTCCAGAATGTCTAAACTTTATTATCAAGTGTTCCATAGTGGAATGTGCGACGGAATCTGCTAAAGCAAAATACTCACATTTGTCTTGTAAGCAAAGATGCCGTTAACCATGTGCAAGCCTTCACCTTTAAATGATAAAACATCAATATCAGAATCAATGCTATTGGCAGAATTATATTTAATGAGCCAAAAAAAGATCTGTTGGTTGAATCTATGAGCATCGTATTATAAGTAACCTATGTTCACAAAACGAAGATTTGATTATAGAAACAGGACATTTTTAAAGAAATTAATGTGTTAACGTTTATTGAGAAGCCACATTAACTACAGTGGGCCCGATTCATTACGGATCGCTATTGCGATCTCAACTGCGATTATGCACGTAGTTCTGCATTGAAAATATGGTAATGTTAGCAACTGCTCAGCCAGCACAGAGATGCCCACTACCGCTTTCTCACATCCGTAATACCTCGCAGTCCTGCGTATACATCGGTAACATCGGACCCGCACGCAGAATGCCAACAGGTCTGACCTGTCTCAGAAATTGCAACTCTCGGCGCACACAGTGAGTACTCAAACTGCGAATGCCGTCGCAGTTGCTAATTTATGCACGCCCATGTAACGGCGTTCAAACGGAAAGGCACACCTGCGTTTCTCCAACCACTCCTCCGTCACCACCCCCAAACGCTGACGTCTTGTCACTCACTCTGCGATGGCTTTGTATCTGTGTACGTGATTGCAGTGCTATCGCAATACTGGCCTGTGCACGCACACTGCGGCGCATGTGCAGTACGCACCATTGGCCGATCTGCGTATGCTGCTGCAATTGCGATCCGTGATGAATCATGCCCAGTATTACTTAATAATATTCCTTCCCTCCTAATTCTGTAATGTCCACTAGGTGGCAGCAGCAATGTTCATGTATTACCGTAGTTCCTTTTACATAAACTTTTTGTTACACAGAAAAGATTAAATATATTTGTGATACACTACTAAATGCTTAATGTTCTAAACACATCACCTGTAAAATATTTTGTTTCTGTTGACATATGTCTGCTAGACATGTATGTATAGAAAATACCTACTACACAAAGACAATGCAATGTAATAACAGTGTATGGGCTCTGCATCACATGGCTTACTCTCTAATATTGTATGCAATTGCAAGAGCTGGAAATAGTTATCGCAGGGCAAGTTTGCCACTGCAGAACAGTCGTTTTGAAAGCCTTCCCCGTTCTATCCACACACACAGCCATGAAAGCGTTAACTGGCCTCTAAAATGAAAGTTAATTAACGTACATTGTTGTACATTATTAGTTCCTAATTTAATCTCTTTTATTACAAATGACTGAAGCAGTGGCAGTGTTATCACAAGGGAAAATACGTAATTATGTATAAAAAGAATAAATTGATTTCAACACTGCATTTCTATGGTTCCGCGGTGTAGGTCTCACCTGCTCATTAACACTCGTACAGGAATAGGATTATTTATAATGCCTTACACTGAGGGTTTAGCAGTTGCTGTGAGAAGGATTATATAGTGCCGGTTGTTTTAATAGTCTTTCTTTATTAGCTACTGTATCTTTAGAAACTTTCCAGTAGGAGTTTCTGTTGTATAAAGAAAAGAACCACAGTCACCCTGCAGATCTCTTTTTTTCTCTATGTACTGTGGGGGTCATTCAGACCCGCTCGCGAGCAAAGGACGCTCGCAAGCGGGTCGATTTTGCGCATGCGCGAGACCCGGCGAGCGACGAGGAATATACGTTGCTCGGGGTCTCGCACCAAAGGGGGCGTGCCGTCGATGGTGACTGACAGCACGCCCCCTTTGGTGGGCGTGCCGGGGGCGTGGCTGCCAGACGGAGGCGTTCCCATGGGAACGCCTACCTTCTGGGTCCGGCCCCACTGACATCAGTAGTGATGTCAGTGGGAGTGATTTTGGCTCTGATAGAGCCAAAATCACTCCTGGGCTTGCGGCAGGGAGACCCTACCGCAGGGTCTCGTCGCAAGCCCGATGGTCGCGATCATCTTTGACCATCACGACCGTCATCATGGACGCTCGCATAAGCTGTGGGTGGTAACCCACAGCTATGCGAGCGTCCAAAAGGCCGCTCCACATTTAAATAGGATGGCCCTGATTCAGAGCGAGCACTCTGGTCAGAGCGTTCAGCTCTGAATCAGGCCCTGTATTCACAGGCATAGTGTCGGTGGAGCAGCTGGAGCTTGCGCTCCAGGCATCAGCCGCCCTGTTGGGTGAACCTTCACCACTAATCTATTTTCCTGCTCAGAATGGCCATTAACCATCAATGACTAGTAAAGCATCGATGGTTTGTGGCAATTGTTCAATGGCTTTACCATCGATTGGGGAGGTACAATTCCGTACATGGGGAACGGTGATCTGAGTTGTGCATATGCGTGGGCCTGGTCTGCACATGCGAGATGGCCATCCATCGATGTATCTACCGTCTATGTTTTCCTGCCGAAGGGCATACAGTATCAATAATTGATAGTGTGTGACTTAATGGTCAACTGTACAGCATGCATGGTTGGAGTGCCCAGTGCTTCATCTCCACTGCATATCATACTGACATCCCCTCCCCCATTTCTCCTCATTGGTCCTCATGACCTCTGTTATTATACATAGGAGCAGTGATGGCTAGTGGAGTTCTCTCTTCTGATCATATGATGATGATGATGCAGGTCCCAGTCACTAATAAGGTGAGATGGCCCTGCTGTGCAGCAGAGGACCCCACAGTACAATGATACGGGATGTAGTTAATATCCTGGCGGACGGGCAAAATGCTGACACCGCTACCTCTCTTACGATCTAGATACCGGCATCGGAATCCCAGCAGCCGGCATCCCGTTCGTAAGAGACCGGACCCAGGTAAGTGTTAGCCATAGGGGGAGGTTAGGTTTAGGCAGCCCCTTGGGAGACTTAGGGTTAGGCACCCCCCATGGAGGGTTAGGGGGGGAGGGGGGGTTAGAGTTAGGCACCACTGGGGGGAAGTTAGGGTTAGGCACCCCCCTGGGAGGGTTAGGTTTAGGGTGCGGGAAGAGGGGTTAGGTTTAGATGCCCCCGGGGGGACTTAGGGTTAGGCACCACCCCAGGAGTTTTAGGGTTAGGCACCACCAAGGGAGGGTTAGGGTTAGGGAGGGGCGGGAGGGGAGGGTTAGGATCCTTACCTCTCGACGTCAGCATCTCCTCCTGTCTGGCTTCCACTGTCAGGATTTGAACAGCCGCCAGTATTTCAATCCCATCCCCAATGATACTGACCTATTAGTGCTCATGAGCTGCATCATCATCCTAATCAAGGGATTAGATGCCGGGATGGTTTACAAGGTAAGAGAAGCAGTGAGGGAGGGTAGGGAGGGATGAATGCAGCTGGCTGTTTAGTAGTGAGACAAAGAGCTTCCAGTAGGACTTGAGAGAAGCAGGCAGGAGTACACTGGTGTTTTGATTAGCAAAGTTGATTAGCCCAATGAGAGGAGACGTTCTCTGCAGCACTGAGAACATAGGACACAGGGAATGTCTTCAGATGGTGAGCTGGAACTCACAGCAGCACTGAGGCTTTGAGGTACAGGTGAAGCTGCAGATTTGAGGATAGATTCCCAGTAGTGCAAATACAGGTACACTGGAGCAAAAGCAGATAATAAGGAAAGCTCACAGCAATGCAGAGCGCTAGGAGCAAAGGTGAACTGTAGCTACAAACTGTCAGGTGACTTCCCAGAGGCGCTGAGATTCAGGAATCACTGGAGGTGTTTGTAGACAACTATAACCACGAACCAAGATGAGTTGATATGGCAAAGTGCTGATGGGAGGAAAGGGTTTAAATAGGCAGTCCTGGGAGCGGATAGGCTGTAGAGGTCACATGGATTGAATGTAGTAATGGATAGGAGCAAAATGGTCATGTGAACAAAGGCAACATGGCAGCGTCCATGCCGCGTTGGAAATCAGGAAAAGCAGTACTCATAATCCATATCGGAAATGACATGTGGAGCTGAGCAAAACTGACCCGCTGGGTAATATAAGCAGGTCCAAAGGACCGCACCGTGACAGATCCTCAGTATACCGATTAGGCAGCTCTGCTATAGGAATCTAAAAAAACAGTGGAGAGGGAACAAGCGCCTAATTGTGTAGTATCTTCAAAATCTGTGCTATATTTAAAGGTAATTAAATGCTTATATACGTACCAGACATATACTCCCCCCACCATATAAAATCCAATGTTGAGGAAGTTTAGAGTGGAATATGGTTGGACGAGCTCCTTACATATTGACCATGCCCCTTATTCTCTGTGGCAGCTCATTTGTTAAAACTATATCAACACTGATGGAGAGGGCACCAAGATATTGCAAGTTAGTGTTAGTGACATTGGTGAAATTATGTTAAAACCATGAGGTCCTTAGCGGTCCTTAATGAGGTAGGTGTCAACTTGTACTTGTAACATGTTTTAACCCTTTACATGATATCGAAGAGGCCTACGTTGACAATTGTGAGTGTCATTTGCTGTGTTTATTAGAGTTCCGTGAGCCAAGAAGTGCTGTGATATTGTGAATGCTATTCCCATGCTTTGTAACGATGTCAGATAGGAAACTCCAGTGGTATGATCAGCAGGGGTTCCTGCCTGATCCAGACCATCTCCCTCACAGCATCCCTGGTGTTAGGACATGTGTTTACCTGGACTAACATACTGTAAGTGTGAATGGCTAATAAGGTATCGAGGAGTGCATAGCTTAAATTTCCAATAATGCACGCAGAATAAAAGAAGAAGGGGTACTTTATCTCCATTCACTTTATCTCCATCCAAGGCTGCTAAAAAAGACCCCTTAATGAAGCAATTTGGAAAAAATAAAGTTCACATGGCCTCTTCCCGCTTTGCCCATGAATTGCGGCATTGAGCAGAGGAAAGGGCAGAGCCACAATGACAAATCATCTAACCACCTCCTTTGAAACAGCCCACTTGGACTTGCAGGAATATGAGGACCCATAACATGGGTTACAAGCTTAAATATTTTGATCAAAATATGAATGAATACCTCATACTTTCATTTTGCTAGATACTTAGGCTGGGATGTACTAAAGGAAAAATGCAGTAAAAACCCTGGTTTTCGAGGGTTTTATCGCATTTCCATATGTACTAAGCCCCGGCCGCCCTTTTATTGGTGCAGAGGGTAATGCCAGAAAAACCTGGCCTTACCCAATAGAAGCCTATGGCCTTTTTACCGCATCTCGCACCCGACGCTTTGCCGCCACCCCACAGTCACCCAGCAATGGTCCCCACTCACCTTACTCTCCATGGTCGCCGGCCGTGCTCCTCCTGGGTCCTCCGCCTCCTCCTAGTCTTCTTCCGGGTGCAGGGAGGTGTGGAGGAGACCGGGTCTTCATGCACAGGTCATCAGCAGGAAGTTCCCGGGGCTCGGAGGGGGCGTGGTCCCACGGAGACTTCGGTGTCGGCTGCTTCGCAGAGTGCAGCACTTATCGGAAGAGCTGTCCTTTGCAATACTAATGTTAGTACATATGTGATTAGTAAGGTCTTACTATAGCAGTGATGCATTACTATAGAGGTGAAAGATTAATGTGTTATTGGAGTGGTGAGATAGAAATGGAACAGTAAATATCTAAGATCTATCCTGGTGAAACCATGTACATCAGCTAGTGTATAAAATGGCATTTACCTAGCAAGGGCTTATTTCTTTACAGTATTTGTCTTAAAATAATTTAAAACATTACACATTAAAAAAAATGCTTTATTGACATAAAAAAGCTTTTAAAAATAATGGTAATCTGTTTTTGTCGTTTTGAGATGGCGATAACAGAACAGATATCCTACTAATCTGGGTTCGTTTTTAATATAGATGTAAAACATGTACACACTTTTATTTCTGCATTTTGCCATTGGTGCCATTAGCTATATAAGTATTAAAATTCCCAGGCACTGTATTACCATTAACTGATGGAGTTTTTTTTTTATTTTGCACCACTATCTGCCTGGAGCGAAACACAAAATTTTTCGGTACTTGTCATTAGCGTCAGTAAGTGTAAAGCTTAGTAATACAAAGGTAATCCATTGTGATATCAACCAGTGCATTTGTTAAAACAAACTGGCTGCCAAACAATGCTGTACTAATAACCAGCTGTCAGTCTGACCACGTTTTGTTAATAATTCATTAAGCCCCATTTCATTGTAGAGCTACAATATCCAATGTACTTGTATTAACTGTCAGTGACACTGGTGTCAGACACATGCTTATAACTCTAGTGCTTTTCCAACTGGAAATGTGTTAGCGTTAGTATAGCTCAATTGCTTCCGTGCCACCTCAGGCAGTGGCACAGTTATCATTTATACCCCTGCCAGCGCTGCAACATATTGCTTACAGGTTTACCAATCTGACAAAGCTGCCTGAATCACATATATGTTCTTCTATACTCAGTAGCTGTCAAATCGTATCTAATTGACTGAATATGCAGCCACTATGAGGGGACCACATAAGTGTATGCCAGGCCTCATAGCAGTCACGTGACTTGCTATTGCTATAGTGACATCGTTGCAGATGGCTTTTAATCTCATTTACTACTCAATTCCTAGAACAATATTGATCAGATAAATTGTTGCTCTTTTAACAGTCATCGCTCTCCTGCTCACACAAACTTCTCTCTGTACAGGAATATCTGAGAACATCTGTCTGCCTCTCATTCGCTGCGATCCTGCTAGCCAGGGGCAATATACTGTATTATGTTGTTACAGGTGTTCAGCTGAAGAAGATGCCTGGAATCTGAGGAGTGCTTCGCTCCATGATATTATTATGTTCCTATTTCTGAGCTTTCTACAGAAATAACCCAGGTGCTTCCTATGCTGGATGTATCTAAAAGCATCAAGAGCCCTTCATTGTAAAATACTTGTTTATTTTGCTCTTTTGATTAATTTGAAATAAACCTAATTATTAGAGCTTTGCCACACTGCAACTGAGATGTACATACGGGGTCTCATGTACAGCTAGACCAGGCTTGCCTACCCTCCCGATTTTGCCTGGAGCCTCCCAAAAATCAGGTGCAGCTCCCGGCCCCCTGGAAAGGCAGGCAAGCCTCCCGGCAGCCGCCGATCCCCCTTCCCCCCGGCGTAATTAATAGTTAAATCCCGGCAGCGGAGGGGGCTGGTGACGCGATTCACACTGAATCGCGTAATTTTGGCCCCACCCCCTGCTTCACAATGCCTGTATTATCGGCATTGTGTAGTGGGGGCGGGGCCAAAATGACACGATCACGAGGCCATGCCCCCACCACGCCCACAAATGCCCGTCACCTGCCTGGCCACTCCCCCTTGTCCCGGCCATTCCCCCCCCCGTCCTGCCGATCCGGCTGCTCCCACCTGGAAGGAGCAGCCAGAAAGTCGGCAAGTTTTGCCTGAAATGCGCATTTCTGTAACACAAATGTGCAGAAACCATAAGGTGGGTACACACCAGTGGAGGTTGCTCCTGAGGGGCAACAGCACCCACCAAATCTCCCCCAGGGCGGAGCCGGGTGCCACATAACAGAAAAACTTTACCCGTACCTGCAAACACCTGCTTGCCGAGAGTCTGTAAATGCACAAGGGAGTCAGCAACTTGTATGACAGTCGCATTTGCCGAGACAGGTTTATCAGCTGCCTCCGTGGTGTATAGATTTGGTAGGCACTTCAGCCTCGCCGGAGCAGCCGCCACTGGTACACACTCTGCAATATATTGCCCAATCTTGCCATCCGTGACAGATCGCAACAACCATCTATAACGTGTAAGACCAAATCCACTCAATTCATCATTGGATTAATTATGTGGCGGCACATGAGATAGGACGATGCCATGGATGATGCAGTGTTGTAATATTAGGCGTGTAACGATATATTGTGCCGTCATGCGGTGGATTGTGTAGCGTGTACAGCGATGTGATATATCGTTACATCACATTGTTGCGTCGTTGGGATCAGTTGTGTACCAGGCTTTACACTTATGACACCTTGCGCAGAGAGAGGCAGAATGCTGCAGTGATGGGGCGTGCAAGCATAGGCCGAGTGCAGTAACGGTGTGTTCATGGAAATGCAACCGAGGTAGACCAGGAAACACATGCATACGTACCCATCAAGAGGTGTACCTGTTGCGGGTGTTCAAGCCCTGGTGCAAAAAAAACGTCGACCATGATTATGGTGACGATCAGCAGCAACTTTTGATTGGCTGATTGCATCTGGTCTTCACCCCTGATATAGATCATTAGTACAGCTTCTATATTATGAGAAGTCAGGGATATCTATCTATCTACAAATATTTTCATTTGGAATGTGGCAGTAAAGAAGATTTCTAATTTATTTTTTAAAGAATGAGACGCAGGGGCGTATTAACAGGGGAGGGGGCCCGTGTGCAATTTCTGTCCTGGGCCCCCTCCTCTCCGCACGGCTGAAAATAGCACACTGAGCGCAGCAGACTCTGGGCACTAGAGTAAACTCTAGTGCTCTGCCGTAGTCTACTGTGCATGCTGCGCCATTTTCCCGGTGATGTCACTGCACTTGCGCAAAACGGCGGGAAAATGGCCATGGCGGACATTTTCCAGGCGATTTGTAGAGCAATGGTACCACCGACATGGGACTCCGGAGAGAAAAGTATTTAATATCTGGGTGCAAGGTGTGCGCCTCCCCTGGACCCAGGTGCCCATGTGCACCGCACACCCTGCACCCATTACAGATACGCCCTTGGAAAGACAATAAATGTTTGTATTTAATTTGTGTCTGTATTTAATTGTATTTTACATGGTAAGTTAAACCTCCACATTTATTATTATCACTATTCAGACACTCTAGAATGTGTTCATTTGTTATGTTGTATTTTTTTTAACTAGAATTTGTTTAAAAATATACTTTGTTAAAGGCAGTTTAAACATTTCCTCTTATCCTATAATTCCCTGTGATCAAATAACAACCTACAGTGATAGGGACAAAGTTAGTTTTGGTGTTGAATGTTTTTTTTCTTCAGGACATAGACCAGATGCTCCCATGAGAGGTCTTCAAGGCTTCAAGTTTAAAGCTGGCCACACACTAGACCAACTTACATCCAACCAGCCAACTTGTTGATTGGTTGGAAAGAAAATCTGGTAACGTATGGGAGTAAATAATGATCAGCAATTTGCTCCTAAATGCCAGAAAACAGATGAAAATGGTAATTCAAACAAGTTTGTTAAATGTTTGATCTAAACTATTTGTTCAAACAACAGTTTTGGTCCATTTTCCAGTGTTTGGGAGCAAATTGCTGATTGTATTCCTTACCAGATTTTCATTCCAACCAATCAACTAGTTGGCTGGTTGGACAGATAATCTTTAGATGTGTGGCCAGCTTTAGAGATATCCAAGGTTGAGCGCAGGTGACTTAATTAGTACCTCAGTCAATTTGATTTAACCACCTGTGCTCAACCATGGATAACTCTTAAGATTTATACAGACAGAGCGATCAGACAACGTTAACGATATCGCTGTCTGATTGTTCTGCGCCCTCCTGGTGTGCTGGATGATCGATAACGATCATCCAGCACACCAACAACTTATCCTATAGTAACCTGTTCGATATCGAGCAGGTTGGCCTGCATGCACGGCCAATGGACGATATTGTTATCGTCCATACATACCCGCGCATCGCAGGTCATTGGTGGGTTGGAAGGGGCCCAAAACTGAATGATTTGAGCAATATCGTTCTTGTTCAAATCATCCAGTTTTGTCGTACCGTGTGTATGCAGCATAAAACCTGAACTGTTAGGGAGCCTTGAGGACTGCGTTTGGAAACTTCTGACTCATAGACAACGGTGCATATGTTTTTTGAAGATGGTGTGAATTAATTAACACAGTGGTTCTCAAACTCGGTCCTCAGGACTCCACACCGATCACGGTTTCCTGGTCATCCAGCAGGTGCACAGGTGTAGTTATTACTCACTGACACATTTTGAAAGATCCACAGGTGGAGCTAATTATTTCACTAGTGAGGAGACCTGAAAAACATGCACTTTTTGGGGTCCTGAGGACCGAGTTTGAGAGCCTTGAATTAACAGATAGACAGTTTCTGCAGGAATCAAGTTTATGTCAGCTTAGAGCCAGATTTTGTCCAATAGACATTGTTCAGTTTTGCTGTTTCATGTTAAACTGTTGTTCATTATTTCTTCAGTATGGATTTTATACCAAAAACAAAAGCTAAAATTATAACTCTTAAAAAAACACACATCAATCAATACTTGTGATAATGCTGACTCTTTTGGAATCAGTAAATCTAATGTTTCAAGACTTCTTCAATCTCACAGCAAGACTAGGACTGTGCAACTGAAATGTAAGGAGAAATGTGGATGGTCAAATTTGTATTAATAATATAATATAAAATAATCCTGTGTATATTTTTTAAATAAGAAGCAAAACAGAAAAAAAGAAGCATCTCAATTCTTCACCTAGACTCAGACCTCTAAATCCCTTGAACCCTCTGTCACCAAACTCCTCCATTACCCTGTTTTTTGCTTGATACCCTAGTGATTCTCCACATTTACTGAACTTTGCTTTGTGAAGATTGTTTGAATTTATCTCACTGCACATGCTGTCACCTGAGCTGTCCCTGCTTCAAAGTCATTGAGAATCCTAACTGCTCACAGTACATAGGCAAAACTGGGGAGTGGTCCGGGGGTGCACAGGACCACCCATTAGCCCAGTTCGCTTAAAAAAAAAAGGCCACTGGGGGAGCTACTGCGCATGCCCAGCAGCAGCTCTTCCCACAAGCAGCAAATCACCGGAGCGCAGGTAAGTGCTGGCGGCGACTGCAGAGAGGGGGGTATTGGAGCTTTGCACAGTGCTAAGGGGGAGGGGGGATTGGAGCTGTGCACAGTGCTGAGGGGGGAGGGGGAGATTGGAGCTGTGCACAGTGCTGAGGGGGAGGGGGATTGGAGCTGTGCACAGTGCTGAGGGGGGAGGGGGATTGGAGCTGTGCATGGGGGGAGGGGGGATTGGAGCTGTGCACAGTGCTGAGGGGAATTGGAGCTGTGCATAGTGCTGAGGGGGGAGGGGGAGATTGGAGCTGTGCACAGTGCTGAGGAGGAGGGGGATTGGAGCTGTGCACAGTGCTGAGGGGGGAGGAGGATTGGAACTGTGCATGGGGGGAGGGGGAATTGGAGCTGTGCACAGTGCTGAGGGGGATTGGAGCTGTGCACCATGCTGAGGGGGGAGGGGGAATGGAGCTGTGTACAGTGCTGAGGGGGGATAGGAGCTGAATGCACAAGGGGCTGGGGAGGAAGGTTGGAGCTAACTGCACAGGGCTGGGGGGATTGGAGCTGACTGCTTAGGGGGGAGGGGGGATTGGAGCTTACTGCACAGGGGGGAGGGGGGTATGGTTGAAGCTGACTGCACACAGCTGTGGGGGATTGGAGCTGACTGCACAGGGGGCTGGGGGAGAAGGTTGGAGCTGACTGCAAAGGGCTGGGGTGACACGGGTTGGGGAATGACACTGATGCACACTGTGGCTGAAGGAATGGGGTAGAGAGATGCACACTGGGGCCAGGGGAATGGGGCTTAGAGACACACTGGGGCTGAGAGACGCACACTGGGGTTGGGAGAATGGGGCTTAGATACACACTGAGGCAGAGACACGCACACTGGGGCGGGGGAATGGGGCTTAGAGAAGCAAACTGGGGATGGAGAAATGGGACTTAGAGACACACTGGGACGCACACTGGGGTCGGGGCAATGGGGCTGAGAGACACACTGGGGTAGAGTGATGCACACTAGGGCTGAGAGGTGCACACTGGGGCAAGGGGAATGGGGCTGAGAGATGCACATTGGGGCCAGGGGAATGGGGCTGAGAGACTCACTGGGGCTAAGAGGCGCACACTGGGGTCAGGGGAATAAGGCTAAGAATGGAGAGACGCGGGGTGTCCTGGGGATGGAGAGAGACAAGGGGGCCTGGAGATAGAGAGACAAGGGGGCCTGGAGATAAAGAGACACAGAGAGCCTGGAAAACCACAGAGGGGCCTGGGGATGGAAACATTGGGGGTCTGAAGTGACACAGGGGAGCCTGGAGAGACACAGAAGTTTGATCAGGAAATTCACATTTTTCCTGCACAAAAGCTTCTGTTACTACAGTATATACTATCGGGTTATGATGATGACATTAGGTATATTTCTACGTAAACAGGCATCTTCCAGACAATATTATCTCCTACATGAATAGTGCATATCGGCTGAAGACATTGCCCAGTGCGGCTCCAATTCCTCAGAGGTTCCCCGTTGCAGAAAAAAACTGCAACTGTTATAGGTAAGAAAAGACTTTCAAACTGACTGGGGTCCCAAAAACCCACCTAGGGGTGACACCAAGGTGACAGGAGCCGGGTGCTGCACTGTAGTGTTAAATGCAGCACTCGACTCCTGACAGTGTTAGGGAGCCGGCACTGCACAATGCTCACCCATATTTCTTCCACACACCAGACCACTGGGGTTCAGGCTGCAAGGCCATTCCTCCTTCTCAAGTGACCATGACCCCTGTTCACGGGGCCACGCCCCTTTTTTGGGATGGACGCCACTGGTGTTTTTTTTCCAATATCTGACATGGTGCTAAAACTGGGACCACCCATTACCAGATCTCTAGTTTCGCCTGTGCTCACAGACCTATGACTCCCACAGCGGAACTTCCAGGATCTTTCTGGACTTACTGACTCATCTGGAGAGAGCTGGCGAGGTACTGGTAGAATCATGACCCTTAAACTAGTTAGTGATGTTCTGGGTTATATGAGCGACTGGTGGATGGCTGTTAGTGGGGAGGAATTTGGGGAAATGATAGATGATGGGAATATCTTTCAGCAATTTATGCCTGTCATTGGCTGGTATATGTGCAGGATATTGCTGGTAAGTTGTGAACATCTGGTTACAGTTGACAGTGTGCATGCTGTATTTTTTTGCATATGAGGTTTGCAATGAGGAGTAATTCTCTGCAATATATAGCTGAAAATGGTTGGTTATCTGTGCAATATGAGGCTGAAAGATATATGATCTAAGCAGAGCTACCTGATACTGGTGGCAGGACCGGGAATATGACCACGATAAACAACAGTAGGGAGATGGAATGGAGGTTGCAAGATGGTTGTAGATACAGCAGATGGGTAAGGATGACCCTCCTGTAAGACTGGGGAATCACATCTTAGTAAATCATTCCAGCCAGTCATGGAGATAATAGGTTATGTTTTCCATCCATGCAGCAAACCAGATCGCTGTTTGACAACCAACAGATAATGCAGAATCTGAGGAGGGATACATTTTGTATAACATACCGAGAGTATAATACCACCTATAAAGTAATTTATAGGCCATTTCTTTATCATGGTGTTAATTGAGGTTTGGTAAATTCTATCCATGAACTCCTTCCTGTAGTCATGTCCTGGAAGGGGTCCAAGGTTGGCCTCCCAGTCAGCTTTATGTTGTCTATGAGACAATGAAGTGGAATAAAAGAGTTGATTATATTTTGAAGATATCATACTCTTACCCAGGAGAGTTATGAAGACCAGGCATCTCTGGAAGTGAGTCAAAGAGCAAAATAATTAATTATCATTAGCTTTTATTTATAAGGCACCACGAGGGTTCTGTAGTGGAGCTAAATGGAACAATGGACTAAAACTAACAGCAGGCAGAGGAGTAGCGTGGAACCATGGCGCCCGGAGAAAGTGCATGTCATAGCGCCCCCTCCCTGTACTCTACTGAACTGTGCCAGTGGGGTATGGCCAGCCTGCGGGGGAATACTGAAGTGAAGAGAAAAAAAGCAAACAGTGGCAGTATCACGCTGGGCATTGAGGTCCCATTGGGGGAATGGAATGCTTTGGTGATACACTATCTGACATTAAGAGGTAGCTACTATTGCACTGCTTTATTTATGTATAGCACCTAGGATCTGACTGTTATCTCCTTTAAATAATTGTTACTAGTCAATGGAGGAGATTGTATTATATATTCTGATCATTTAACTTAAATTTACAAAATACATGTGCTAGAGTTAAATTCCACAGGGTGCACAGCTTATTACTGCAATTACTGCCCCAAGCAGCTATCGCTGGAGTGGGAACACCTATGGGAAGCTCCCTTCTCAGCTATGCTCCTACTTCGCAAATATACATTGCACCTATATTAATGTGAGTACTAATCATGTTCTGTGTACCACCATTATTATTATTCCAGGTCTCCTAATATTTTTTGAAAGACCTTTCAAATAACACTGTGTGGTCATGCCTGGGAACACCTCCATTACTTAAAAAGCAAAGCAGTGACTTTTTTTAAACTCATACCTTATAATTGAAGTTTAGGATTTTACCTCAGATGAGTCACTTTTAAGTCCATTGAAGCATAGAATGAGGAGAGAAGGAGGGAGGGGATCAAAGAGGAAAGAGGAGAGGAAAGTGCCGATCAGAGAGGGGAGGTGACAGAGGCCAATAAGAAAAGTAGAGGGGAGGGGCAAAGAGTCGCTCAGAGAGGGGTCGTGACAGAAGCCAATAAGAAAGGAGTGAACAGGGGGCAAGGAGCTGATCACAGGGTAGAGAGGGGATGGAATTAAAGAGGTGAGAAGAAAATGTAATCACTCTGACAGGTAAGGGGAGGTGACAGAAGATGATCACAGAGGAGGGAGGGCCGGAGGGGAGACATCTGGGCAGCTTGAGGGAGCATGAAATGTAGAAACAGACCTCAGATCCGTAACTTATTTAGAATATAGAGCAAACAAACTGAGATAAAACTAACAGGCAGCCGTCAAACTATGTAGTGCTCCTTGAATTCCAGCACCCTGGATGTACCCTCTGTCCATTTTGGCACCCGGAGCTCGTGTTCCACTGGAACCACCCTCGCTACGGCCCTGACAGCAGGATACATAAGAACAGAATGGGATGTAGTCATATGACCGGTGGCTGCATGTCCATGTGACACGCCTCCAATTTGTTATACTTGGGGGCGTGCCCAGCACTTACGGAGGTGCTAGGCTTCCCCCAAGCTCTCCCCTCATGGTGAATAGATGCCGTGCACATGCGCACAGTGTCTATTCACCCAGCCAGGATCCGCCAACGCACCTTTTCCCACCCTCGGGACACTGCAGCTCGAGGTTGGGGAAGGTACAAGGCAGGCTGTTTTACCGGGGCACCATTAAAAGGGCAGGGCTCATTTTACCCTTTTAAAATTGGATAGAGCATGGCGCCCCGTTAAAGCAGCCTAGCGGGAACACTAGTAACTTCCATCTACCAAATAGTGCATAGGAGGAATTAGCAGGATTGTGAAAGGGACTGTGGGCCTCATTCAGAGGCAGTCGTAGGATGCAAGCGGTCGTTCTGAAACAGGGCGGCCGCTTGCATCCTGAACGACCGCCTCCATGACGGTCGTTAGGCTGTGGGTTAACACCCACAGCTCTAACGAATGACACGGGTGATGGTCGCGATGGTCAAGACCATCGCAACCATCGGGGCTTACGACGAGACCCTAAGGTAGGGCCTCGTCAACCTTAAGCCCCAGGGCGCTTCCTGCTCTGATCGAGCAGGAAGCTCCCCACTGACATCACTGATGATGTCAGTGGGGCCACCCCCAAACGGCAAGCGTTCCTACTGGAACGCCTCCGTTTGGCCAGGCACGCCCCCGGCCCGCCCAGAAAATGGGGCGAGCTGTCACTCAACATCGACAGCTCGCCCCGTCTACGACGAGACCCCTAACGACGGATCACCCGTCGTTAGCCGGGTCTCGCGCATGCGCACGACGGAGCCGGCTCCGTCGTGTGCATGCGCTGTGGGGCAACATCGAGTCGGTTGTGAGCGCTCAGCGCTCACGACCGACTCTGAATGAGCTCCTGTATGTGGGGGGAGAAGGAAAGGTGCAAAGTTAAAGATGACACCTAGCCATTGACCTTAAAGAATTAAATAAAGCCTTGGGACTATTGGAGCAGCTACTGTAGCATGTCTCTCCCTATTTTCCATTGTGCTTACTGTCTCTTACTTCTCTTCCCTTATATAATCCCAGTTGCAGTGAATTACCAGTTTGTGCCCTGTGTATCCTAGATTCCCGTTACCAGTCTCTGTTTTAACCTGTTATTGCTTCGGCCCTCACTGTTTCCTGCTGTAGTCCTGTTGGCTTTGTTTTGCCCTGCTTGAATTTTAATGTTCTTAGGGGGGGATTCAGCAATGTTGCGTTCTGTATGTTCGGACGCAGAGTGGCAGCAGATTGTGGATGATTGACAGTCTGCTACAATTTGGGGGTGGGCGGTGATGGAGGCGTGTTACCGCCGTTGGGGGGGAGGGTAGAGGCCAGGATCCTAGCCTCTTTTGAACATCTGCGAGGGCCGGCCTGCGTGACCCCATGGTTACTCAGCCGGCCAAGGATGACGCAGATGATCCGATACTGCGTCTGTGGATGCAGCTCGGATCATTAATGCATGAAGGAGGCAAGACGCCTCCTTCTGCATTAACATAATAGCAAGGACGGAATTGCAAAGCTGCTTTGCAATTCCGTCCACTGCTGAATCACCCCTTAGTCCAAAAGTGATTTATATATTAACCAGCATTTTGTCTATGGTTTTGCTGCAGGATTTAAAGTGGAGGTTGTTTAAAGGCAATACACCAATTCATAAAAAAACCTCAAGTCTTCCATTAGCCCTTTCATTTGCTTCTGTCATTTTAATAATCTATATATAAAAAGATATTCCTGACCTAACTCTCAACCCACCAATCATGTCCATCTAGAATTCCTGCTGTGAGGATCCGTTTCCCTTTCCTTGTTGATCAGCAATCTCCTGCTGATCATTACACTGCTTAATTGTGCTTAGCTTAGAGGGATACATGTGTGAGACATATTTTTATGCTATCCTGTCATGCACATCTGAGGCAATTGTGTCTGACACCTATTTGTCTGTTCTGTTATATTGTTGGCTCTCTTAACCTGGCCCCAAAGGTTTTTGCACATAGTATTTTGACATTATTATCACACCTTTGTAAAACTGACAGAAGAACTCTAGGAGAAGAAAAACAAGAAATTGCAGCAGGTAAAAGTTATATAACAAGAATATTTACAATCTCCTCTTAGAATATTGACGTTAGACAAATAATAAAATACTTTTTGTCCATTGTTGCAGTTTAATTGATCGGAAGGACAAACTCATAAAATAAAGTTACATACAAACTGACACTGGCTTCCACTTATCAGCTCTGGTTTCCTCCTATGAATCTTTAGCTGCAGCGCCAACCAGTAGCAGTTGCATATGGCACCCGTTCACTGTTGCACTGCAAGTGAGCGATGAGTGTAAATACGAGCAGTACTGAACCTCCCCAAAGGGCCCTGAGATCTGGGACACTGCAGTTGGGAAATATTAAGCAAACAAAAAAACACAACATTATTTCAACTTTTTAGAGATAAAAATTTTGACTACATATAAATTTGGCTGAGATGAGAGAAGTAGTGTTAGGGATAGAGAACTGACCCTTCTGCAAAAATATAATAATTATAATTATAATATCATTAGGAAGTGCCTCTTCCTGAATTTAGTCATGCTTTTGCCCTACCTCAGAAACTACTGTATGCCTAGTCTTCCAAACTATTTATAAACAGATATTAGCCGATTTATAATATAGACTCTAAACATATAGGATGTCTTAGGGGGGTTTCCTGATGCCCAGAAACCCTTCTCATACAAGCAGCCAGAAACCCCTTATCACACACTGGGGCAGATGTATGAAGCTCTGGAAAGTGGTAAAGTGTAGAGTGATAAACGACCAACCACTCTGCTCCCAACTGTCATGTTACAGGCTGTGTTGAAAAATGACAGTTGGGAGCTGATTGGTTGGTCATTTATCACTCAGTTTATCACTTCCCAGAGCTTCATACATCTGCCTCACTAAGTACATAGAAGCACCACAGCACGAAACATCCACAGATCCACAGTAGCCAAAACACCTATTAAACAATAGAAGCATCTCCTCCTTTTATTCGCACAATTAAACTTTTTTTCTTCTGCAGAGAGAAGCAACTGGAGTTGTTCATCTCACTTTATCCTACGATCAATGTAAAATTGAAGGAATGGAGCTGCTGCACATGCCTAGCCACAGCAGCTCCTCCAGTGGCATAACTATAAATTTTACTTCCCCATGCCAAAAAAGTTGCAGACGCCCCCCCCAAAAAAAAACAAAAAAACAAACACACCCAAAGATGATGTTTAAGGTGTGTGGTTCCATGATACTGTAATGGGCCATACACATTATGACATACTAAGTAATGCCACTTATAACACATTATGCCACACCGGAATGCCCCTATAACACATTATGCCACACCGTAATGCCCCATACAACACATTATGCCACACAGCAATGCCCCTTACACATGCCATACAATAATGCCACGTATAACACATAATGACACACAGTAATGCCCTTATAACAAATTGTGCCACGCCGTAAAGCCCTTATTTCACATTATGCCACATCATAATGCCACATACAACACAATATGCCACACAGTAATGCCCCTTACACATTATGCCCCTTATAACACATAATGCCATACAGTAATGCTACTAATAGCACATTGTGCACACAGTAATGCCCTTTACACATTATGCCACACAGTAATGCCCATTACATCCCACCCTGACAGATCTACTTCACCAACTCTCCTCTCCGCTTCTGCCAATCTATCACCTCAGCTCAAGACAGGTTGCACAGTTTTTATGTCCATGTAGAACCAGATTATTGGGAACATAGGGCCTGATTCAGAGCCGTTCGCTATTTGCGGTCGTTCGTTCAAAAACAAGGGGTGGCTATTCAAATGATCCGTTCGCAAATTGCAGTCTGTTCACACCTCTAAGTCTGAACGAGCGAGCAAAACATACGCTCGGTTATTTGTTAAAAACGCCCCCTGGCCGCTCGCACCATACGTCATGTCCGCTATTTATTAGATTAATCGAGTACATCGACCAGCGTATGAACTGCTCGCTATTCTTGTGGTTGGTTTTTGCTACCACAATCTTGCGAGCAGTTCTGGCTATAAAATAACCCAGTGACGTGGTCAATGACGCTGCTGTATTAATTATGCACACCCATAAAACGCCCGTTTTGACCTTTAAGCACGCCTGCGGTCGGATCTCCACTCCCCATTTTCAAGCACTTTCCCCTGTTACCACCCACATACGCCTCATTCTGTCACTCAAAATAGCAGGCATTCGCTATATTGCGAGCACATGAATTTCGGCCGCACTGACTGGTTCGCGCATGCGTATAACGATCCGTACGCATGCGCAGATGTGCGAACATCGCTCGGAACGAGCGTACTGCCGCTAGCGAGTGGCTCTGAATGAGGGCCATAGTTTGCAACCTGTAAACTGCATGTATAAAGTTAGTGCCCCTTATACAGTGCCCCCTGTAGTTGTGCCCTGTATGCAGTGCCCCCTGTACTAGTGCCCCTTATGCAATGCCCCCTATAGTAGTGCCCATTATGCAGGGACCCATCTACTTGTGCCCCAATGCAATCCCCCCTGTAGTTGTGCCCATATGCAGTGCCCCCTTAGTTGTGCCCCTTAAAGTAGTGCCCACTGGAGTTGTGCCCATTTAAGTAGAGCCCCTGTAGTAGTGCCCCCTGTAGTTGTGCCCCTTCAAGTAGTGCCCCTGTAGTTGTGCCCCCTGTAGTTGTGCCTCCTTCGAGTAGTGCCTCCTGTAGTTGTGCCCCTTCAAGTAGTGCCCCCATAGTTGTGCCCCTTCAAATAGTGCCCCCTGTAGTTGTGCCCCTTCAAGTAGTGCCCCCTGTAGTTGTGCCCCTTCAAGTAGTGCCCCTGTAGTTGTGCCCCTTCAAGTAGTGCCCCTGTAGTTGCGCCCCTTCAAATAGTGCCCCCTCTACTTGTGCCCCTTCAATGAGTATCACCTGTAGTTGTGCCTCCTTCAAGTAGTGCCCCAGTAGTTGTGCCCCTTCAAGTAGTGCCCCTTCAAGTAGTGCCCCCTGTAGTTGTGCCCCTTCAATGAGTCACCTGCGCACTGCATTACTGGGAACGCTGGCCTCTGAAGTGATCGGAGACTTCTTTAGCCTCCGATCACTTCAGAGGCCAGCGTCCACAGTTGCAGTGACGAACCTATGGCCCCCGGCGCCCCCAAGCCACCGCGGGGGCTGCGGGGGCATTAGTTACGCCACTGAGCTCCTCCTATGAGACATTACCAAGCTCCCCTAATCTCCTCTCCCGGGCAGTCCCAGCCGTGGTAAGTTTCGCCATAAACCAAGAATTTTTAAAAAATTACTATTATTTTTTTAACAGGAATATCTACCTCATAGAGGCACTTTTATGTTATAATAATAAATAGAGAGAAAAAAATGCGTGTAATGGGGAATAGAAAAAAAAAAGAGTCAAATGTGTCTATTGTAGCTATGCAGAGATTATCCATTACTTATAGATATAAAAGAGAGTAATTTATTAAGCAATCTGATGTCCAAACAATAAAACAGAATTCAAATGAAACAAAAGAACAATATGAAATGACATAAAAAATTACTGGAACATGTGGAACCCCCCCCCTAAAACCCAGTAATTATAAACTTGTGTTTGCCTTCCAATTTTCAATTACTAAATGAATGTGTACAAATTATGGCAAAAAACCCCTCAAACGTTAAAACAATAAAATGGTTACGTAGTTGTGAATTTAAAGTAACTGTCTCCAGGACCCAGCTTTTTTTTGTTTTTATTATATTGAAATAGAAGCTGAATGCTGTCAATGCCCATAACCTGACAAACTGAAATTATCAAAATGAAAGTAATAATAAGTTTTTATTTATTTAAAAGTCAACAGTACGGAAAGTACCTTGAAATTTTATGTTACATGCAGTAGGTAATTTTATGCTTCATACTGTAGGTAATTTTATGTTATATAGGTAATTTTATGTTACATAGCTAATTGGGGAGATTTATCAAAGCTTGGAGAGCGT
The DNA here is from genome assembly GCA_031769625.1 of Taudactylus pleione. Taxonomy (NCBI): domain Eukaryota; kingdom Metazoa; phylum Chordata; class Amphibia; order Anura; family Myobatrachidae; genus Taudactylus; species Taudactylus pleione. Next base: position 325,661 of record JAUIMM010000009.1, on the reverse strand, counting down.
TAGGGAGAGAATTATCAAAGCATGGAGAGAGATAAATTGGACGGAGATAAAGTACCAACCAATCAGCTCATAACTGTAACTTTTCATACAAAGCCTGCAAAGTGACAGGAGCTGATTGGTTGGTACTTCATCTTCACCCACTTTATCTCTCTACAATGTTTAGGATCTATTGTAGACCCGTTAAAGTGGAGAGAAATAAAGTACCAACCAATCAGCTCCTGTCATTTTTCAACTATAGCCTGTAAAATGACAGAAGCTGATTAGTACTTGATCTCTCTCCACTTTATCTCTCTCTCCAAGCTTTGATACATCTCCCCCTTTATGTGAAATAGATAATTTTATGCGATGAAGATGGTTTTATGTGATACAGGTAGTCTGAACACTGTGTATTTTAGTATTATAACAATAAGTTTTCCGCTTTAATCATTGACACATTTTCTACATGCAACTGTGGGTAAGTGGGATAATATGGATGATTTATGAAGTCAAAGTTTCTCTACTATTTACAGCTACATAATGTAAAAGTTGTCAGTGAGGGGAATTTCATAATACCTGACAGAAAAGTTGACATTAGTTTATTAATACTTTTCACGGACACGCCCTCTGATTACTTCATATCTACCCAGTATTGTCACAATAAATGTAAAACATTTGTATTGTGAGTGATATAATAAAAATGTTACTAAACAGTTCTAAAATAAAGCTTTAGCTCTGTCACTTTTGGACAAGTCATTTAAAGTAACGGCATATTTCACGATAAGGTCCGCGGGGGCGATTCAATTCAGCGTGATGTGAATAGCGCCGGGAAGAAGTTTCCGGAGCTATTTAGTTCACTGCGCTGAAGTCCGACTAAAACCACTTAAGTCAGAGAATGCCCGGTTACTGCAACTTCAGCTTGGTGTTTATTAGGGGTGAGCGGTTCGGATTTCTGAAATCCGAACCCCCCCGAGCCCCCCCGATCCGAGGCCGATCCGAGTCAGGCTCGACTTTTCCCGCCTGACTCGGATCTGAAATCGAGGCAAAACGTCATCATCCCGCCTTCCGGGTCTCGCGGGTTTTGGATCCTATTATAAGGTACCCGCGTCGGCGCCATTTTCTCACTCGGCTGTGCACAGTGAAGAGGGAGGGTGGGAGTTAGGGCTGGCTGGGCTGTGTAGTGTAGTGTAGTGTAGTGCAGAGTAGTGTTGTGCTGTGCTGTGCTGTGCTGCGCTGCTGTTGTCCATAGGGGCTGTGTCCACTACTTCAAAGTCCATAGGGGCTGGCTGTGTTGTGCTGTGCTGCTGTTGTTAATAGGGGCTGTGTCCACTACTTCAAAGTTCTTAGGGGCTGGCTGGACTGTGTTGTGCAGTCAGTTCTCCATAGGGGCTGTGTCCACTCCAAAGTTATGTGCAGTGTCCCAGTCCTAAAGGGGTGCTGTAGTGTTGTCCAGGGGGTGCTCTGTCCATCAGGGGTGCTCCCCCCAAGTGCTAAAAAAATAATATTTTTTCTGTGTTTGTGAATTGTGTGCGCAGTAGCCGCACGTGCATCAACAAAGTAGTGCCAAGCGTGCGCCTGTGTCATAAGTAAAGGGCCGGCTGGCTGGACCGTTAAAGGGTGCTGTAACCCCCAAAGTACACTCCAGTCCAAACCAAAAAAATATATATTTTCTGTGTTTGTGAATTGCGTGCGCAGTAGCCACATGTGCATCAACAAAGTAGTGCCAAGCGTGCGCCTGTGTCATAAGTAAAGGGCCGGCCGTCTTGACCGTTATAGGGTGCTGTAACCCCCAAAGTACACTCCAGTCCAAACCAAAAAAATATATATTTTCTGTGTTTGTGAATTGTGTGCGCAGTAGCCGCACGTGCCTCAACAAAGCAGTGCCAAGCGTGCGCCTGTGTCATAAGTAAAGGGCCGGCTGGCTTGACCATTAAAGGGTGCTGTAACCCCCAAAGTACACTCCAGTCCAAACCAAAAAAAAAATTATTTTCTGTGTTTGTGAATTGTGTGCGCAGTAGCCGCACGTGCATCAACAAAGTAGTGCCAAGCGTGCGCCTGTGTCATAAGTAAAGGGCCAGCTGGCTTGACCGTTAAAGGGTGCTGTAACCCCCAAAGTACACTCCAGTCCAAACCAAAAAAAAAAATATTTTCTGTGTTTGTGAATTGTGTGCGCAGTAGCCGCACGTGCATCAACAAAGTAGTGCCAAGCGTGCGCCTGTGTCATAAGTAAAGGGCCGGCTGGCTTGACCGTTAAAGGGTTCTGTAACCCCCAAAGTACACTCCAGTCCAAACCAAAAAAATATATATTTTCTGTGTTTGTGAATTGTGTGCGCAGTAGCCGCACGTGCATCAACAAAGTAGTGCCAAGCGTGCGCCTGTGTCATAAGTAAAGGGCCGGCTGGCTTGACCGTTAAAGGGTGCTGTAACCCCCAAAGTACACTCCAGTCCAAACCAAAAAAAAATTATTTTCTGTGTTTGTGAATTGTGTGCGCAGTAGTCGCACGCGCATCAACAAAGTAGTGCCAAGCGTGCGCCTGTGTCATAAGTAAAGGGCCGGCTGGCTTGACCGTTAAAGGGTGCTGTAACCCCCAAAGTACACTCCAGTCCAAACCAAAAAAAAATATATTTTCTGTGTTTGTGAATTGTGTGCGCAGTAGCCGCACGTGCATCAACAAAGTAGTGCCAAGCGTGCGCCTGTGTCATAAGTAAAGGGCCGGCTGGCTTGACCGTTAAAGGGTGCTGTAACCGCCAAAGTACACTCCAGTCCAAACCAAAACAAAATATTTTTTCTGTGTTTGTGAATTGTGTGCGCAGTAGCCGCACGTGCATCAACAAAGTAGTGCCAAGCGTGCGCCTGTGTCATAAGTAAAGGGCCGGCTGGCTTGACCGTTAAAGGGTGCTGTAACCCCCAAAGTACACTCCAGTCCAAACCAAACAAATATATATTTTCTGTGTTTGTGAATTGTGTGCGCAGTAGCCGCACGTGCATCAACAAAGTAGTGCCAAGTGTGCGCCTGTGTCATAAGTAAAGGGCCGGCTGGCTTGACCGTTAAAGGGTGCTGTAACCCCCAAAGTACACTCCAGTCCAAACCAAATTAAAAAATATTTTCTGTTTGTGAATTGTGTGCGCAGTAGCCGCACGTGCATCAACAAAGGAGCAGCGCCAAGCGTGCGCCTGTGTCCCATAAGTAAAGGGCCGGCTGGCTCATTTCTTAAAGGGTGGTGTAACCCACAAAGTGCACTACTCTCCAGCAAAAATAAAAAAATATTTTCTGTGTTTGTGTGCGCCTTAGCCGCACGTATATATCAAATCGATATAACATAAATGGAGGACCAAACTTTCTCCGATAAAAATAAAATAGGGAAAGATCAAGAACCACTTCCTCCTAGTGCTGAAGCTGCTCCCACTAGTCATGACATAGACGATAACATGCCCTCAACGTCGTCTGCCAAGGCCGATGCCCAATGTCATAGTAGAAGCCACATACAATCCCAAATGACAAAGTTCAGGAAAATGACCTTAAAAAAAACATTTAAATCATCTGAAGAGAAACGTAAACTTGCCAATACGCCATTTATGACACGGAGTGGCAAGGAACGGCTAAGATCTTTCCCTATGACTAGTGTGTGTCATACTAGTATGACTAGTATGTTCATGACTAGTGGTTCAGCTTCACATGACGGTGGAAGCCCTCCTCCCGCTAAAAAAATCAAACGAGTTAAGCTGGCAAAAGCACAGCAAAGAACTGTGCGTTCTAAGAAGATATCACAAATCCCCAATGAGAGTCCAAGTGTGGTGGCGGTTGTGATGCCTGACCTTCCCAGCACTGGACGGGAAGAGGTGGCTCTTTCCACCATTTGCACGCCCCCTGCAAGTGCTGAAAGGAGCACCCACAGTCCACTTGCTGATATACAAATTGAAGATGTCACTGTTGAAGTACAACAGGATAAGGATACTAATGTAGCTGGCGCTGAGGAGGAAGTTGGCGAGGAAGATTCTGATGGTGATGTGGTTTGTTTAAATCAGGCTCCGGGGGAGACAGTTGTTGTCCGTGGGATGAAAAAGCCCATCACGGTCATGCTTGGGCAGAAGACCAAACATTCCACCTCTTTGGTCTGGCAATATTTCTATCCAAATCCGGACAACAACTGTCTTGCCATATGTACCATATGTAAACGTGGAATAAGTAGGGGTAGGGACGTTAACCACCTAGGAACATCCTCCCTTATACGGCACCTGCAGCGCGTTCATAATAAGTTACTGTCAAGTTCAGAAACTTTGGCTAAGACCGTAAGCAGTCCAGGGACACCTAAATCCCGTTGTCCTGTTGTATCCAAGCGCCTGCAAACCACACCGTCAACTCCCTCCTCGTCAATTTCCTCCTTAGTCAGGATCAGAAGTAGTCCTGCAGGCCATGTCACTGGCATGACTGACTCTCCTATCCGGGATTCCTCTGGAGGATCCTGCATTGCTACGCCTCCTGCTGCCGCTGCTGCTGTTGCTGCTACTGGGAGTCGTTCATCATCCCAGAGAGGAAGTAGGAACACCACTACTTTTACTAAACAATTGACCCTCCAACAGTCCTTTAAGTACGACAGCAGTCATCCTGAAGCAAAACGTATAACTGAGGCCTTGACTGCTATGTTGGTGTTAGACGTGCGTCCGGTATCCGCCATTAGTGCAGTGGGATTTAGACAATTGATGGTGGTAGTGTGTCCCCGGTTCCAAATCCCGTCTAGATTCCACTTCACTAGGCAGGCGATACCGAGACTGTACAGAAACGTCAACAAAAGTGTCCTCAGTGTCCTGAAAAATGCTGTTGTACCCAATGTCCACTTAACCACGGACATGTGGACAAGTGGAACAGGGCAGACTAAAGACTATATGACTGTGACAGCCCACTGGGTAGATGTATCACCTTACGCAGCAACAGCAGCAGCGTCACCAGTAGCAGCATCTCAGAAACGCCAGCTCGTTCCAAGGCAGGCTACGCTGTGTATCACCGGTTTCAGTAAGAGGCACACCGCCGACAACCTCTTAGAGAAACTGAGGGAAATCATCGCCCAGTGGCTTACCCCACTTAGACTCTCCTGGGGATTTGAGATATCTGACAACGCCACCAATATTGTGCGGGCATTACATCTGGGCAAATTCCAGCACGTCCCATGTTTTGCTCACACAATAAACTTGGTGGTGCAGAATTTTCTGAAAAGCGACAGAGGCGTGCAGGAGACGCTTTGGGTGGCCCGAAAAATTTCTGGCCACTTTCGCCATTCAGCGGCTGCGTGCCGAAGACTGGAGCACCAGCAAACACTCTTGAACCTGCCCCGCCATCATCTGAAGCAAGAGGTTGTGACGCGGTGGAACTCAACCCTCTATATGCTTCAGAGGATGGAGGAGCAGAAAAAGGCCATTCAAGCCTATACATCCACCTATGACATAGGCAAAGGAGGGGGTATGCACCTGACTCAAGCACAGTGGAGAATGATTTCCGTATTGTGCAAGGTTCTCCAGCCCTTCGAACTTGCCACACGTGAAGTCAGTTCAGACACTGCCAGCTTGAGTCAGGTCATTCCCCTCATCAGGCTTTTGCAGAAGCAGCTGGAGAAAGTGAAGGAGGAGCTAAGACAGAGCGATTCCGCTCGGTATGTGGGACTTGAGGATGAAGCCCTTCTTTCGCTTTGCCTGGATTCCAGGGTGGTCAATCTGTTGAAATCAGACCACTACATTTTGGCCACCGTGCTCGATCCTAGGTTTAAAGCCTATGTGTTGTCTCTCTTTCCGGCCGACACAAGCCTACAGAGGTGCAAAGACCTGCTGGTGAAAACACTGTCAGCTGAAGCGGAACGTGACACGTCAACAGCCCCTTCTTCATTTTCTCCCGCAACTGGGGCTGCCAGGAAAAAACTTAGCTATCCTAAGCAACCCGCTGGCAGTGATGCAGGGCAGGCAGGACCAAGTTTGGACATCTGGTCCGGACTGAAGGACCTGGCAACAATTTCTGACATGACTACTGTCACTGCATATGATACTGTCACCATTGACAGAATGGTGGAGGATTACATCGGTGACAGCATCCAAGTAGGCATGTCAGACAGTCCGTACCTGTACTGGCAGGAAAAAGAGGCAATTTGGAGGCCCCTGTACAAACTGGCTCTATTTTACCTGAGTTGCCCCCCCTCCAGTGTGTACTCCGAAAGAGTGTTTAGTGCAGCCGGGAACCTTGTCAGCGAAAGTCGTAGGAGGTTGCTTCCACAAAATGTGGAGAAGATGATGTTCATAAAAATGAATTATCAACTCTTCCAGGGAGACCAGCCTCCAGAACGTACAGAGGGACCTGTGGTGGTGGAGGATTCCAGCGGGGACGAGTTAATACTCTGTGAGGATGAGGATGTACACAACACTGAAGAGGGTGAGGAATCGGTGGATGAGGATGAGGACGACATCTTGCCTCCGTAGAGCCAGTTTGTGCAGGGACAGATTAATTGCCAGCTTGTTTTGTGGGGGCCCAAACGAACCAATCATTTCAGCCACAGTCGTGTGGCAGACCCTGGCGCTGAAATGATTGGTTTGTTAAAGTGTGCATGTCCTGTTGATACAACATAAGGGTGGGTGGGAGGGCCCAAGGACAATTCCATCTTGCACCTCTTTTTTTTCTTTGAATTATGTACTGTTTGGGGCCTAGTTTTTCAAACTGCCATCCTGTCTGCCACTGCAGTGTCACTCCTAGATGGGCCACGTGTTTGTGCCGCCCACTCGTGTCGCTTAGCATAGTCATCCATCTACCTCGGTGCAACCTTTTGGACATAAAAACACTATTGTGAGGTGTGAGGTGTTTAGAATAGACTGTAAATGAGTGGAAATTAAGGTTTTTGAGGTTAATAATAGCATAGGAGCAGAAAAATCAACACATTCTGTGATTTTAGCTGTTTTTATGCTTTTTAAAAAAAAAATACAGATCCAAAACACAAAACCCAGAACCCAAAACACCGAAGGGTGGTTTTGGCAAAACCAATCCAGATCCAAAACACGAAGAAAGATCCAGATCCAAAACCAAAACACAAAAAGTGTCCGGTGCACACCCCTAGTGTTTATTCGCGCTGACTGGCATTCTCCAACTAAAGTGCTGACCCCAAACTGTTAGCGCTGCGCTAAGCTGGAAAACAGCATAGTGGCCGATACTTAGGAGGGTGCGAGAAGAAATCCTGTGGTCGGACCTAACAGCACGGTCAATTGAATAGCTCCGGGAACTCCTTCCTGAGGCTGTTTATCATCGTGCTATATTATGGCTGATGTACGTGCATTTATGGAGCAAGATAGCAAGCAGATCATTATAAATTTGTACAACCAGGGGAAAGGAGTTGGTATAGTGAATGAGTATCTAGGGGCCTATTTATCAACAAATATAATCATACGCAACAAGTTTTAAAACACGTTGCGTATGATAATGGTGCTCCAGCCAATCAGCTCCTAACTATCATCTGTTTGAAAAATGACAGTTGGGAGCGGATTGGCTGGAGCACCATTTATCATACGCAAAGTATTTTAAAACTCGTTGCGTATGATAAAACTTATTAGTACTGTAAATGGGCGCCCTTGTAAGGTAATGGTGTAGGTATATTAATAATATCCTTTACTTTGGGAAGCAGTGCAGAAATTAGATTTCCTTTTGTGGAGCAGGGTTATTTTAATGAGATAAAAGTATAGCGAGGGATAGTTTCTAGGGATGCTTCTTGCGGTGGGGTGGGCTGTACAGTTTGGTACTCTTATATTTTAATTGGAGACATTTAGTACCTCAGTGTTGCCCTTTGGTGGATAAGACATTTTCATACTCACTCAGAGCAATGTCGTAAACAGTTTATCACACACAATTAACAACACAAATAGTAAAGACTTCCCCTATGTCCCCTGACTGTCATGATTAATGTAAGTCATAAAAGCAGTACCGTACTGTAGGTGTAACAAAATAAACCATTTGTTTGTACTGGAATAAGGGTACTAGAGTGGTAGGAGTCCGGAGTTTTAGTTTGCACTGGGCAGCTCTCTGCATATCTAGTTACACTTCTCCTGAGAGCGGAGAACAACAATTTATTGTACAGGTGACTTTCCCTATGTATTGTGTGCTTTGGCCAGAAATAAACGGCGCAGTCAACGTTTCCTCTAAGTTGTGATTGTATAAAATGTCTTTAGCTGAGTACACACTATAAGATATTTTGTACAGTGCATCGTTCCGTTGTGGATCGGAGCGATATATCGTACACATTGGCAGGGCCGGATTAAGGGCAGGGCGACAGGGGTGGTCGTCCTGGGGCCCCCACACATACGGGGCCCCCACACACTATTCCCGATCTCCGTGCGCTTATTCTAACATTTCCCCGCTGCTGTCCCCCGGCAGCTCAGCTGTTCTCTTACAGCGGCTGCCGAGGACTCAGCAGACTCAATACAGTAACAGTCACAGTCTCGTGAGATTATGACGTCATATCAAGCAACGTTTCAGTGCATATTTATTAGCACTGTCATCAGGCTATCATCCTAATAAATATGCACTGAAACGTTGCTTGATATTAGATGCCGGTATTGTGATTCTTTCAAAGCACCTGAAGTGCTTTGGGAGTTTATGTGAGTTATAGTGCTGGCACCCGGCCACATTGCTACATTACCTGGAGAGCTGGACCCTGCATATTTCATATATATATATATATATATATATATATATGTAGGAGATAAAGAGGCGCACTAGGTTACAACGTGACACTTAAATAAACCCAACAATACTTAAAGTAAAGGTGCATACACACTAGACGATATGCTCCCTGAGCGATATCGTCTAGTGTGTCCCCGGCAGGCTGTGCTCAATGTCGTTCATGGCATTGAGCACAGCCGCTGAACGATATCATTAGCGATATCGTTCAGCGCCGGGCTCTCTCACCCATTCCCTGACATGCAGCAACCTGACGAGGTCGTCAGGTTGGCCTGCATGTCAGCGCGATGAACGATGATGACGAACGACCCGCGGGAACGCGCGTCGTCGTCATCGTTCATCTTTTTTGTGTTAAAAATGGACGATAAAGTGGACGACTGAACGATAACGATATCGTTATCGTTCAGTCGTCCACTTTAATCGCCCAGTGTGTACGCACCATAACACGACAATAGATATTCAAAAAATAAATAAATAAACATAAGTGACACTCCTCAAGGATCATTGAGTGGCAGCTCCAATGAATTAAGTGAAATAAAGGAGCGCCTACTAGTGCATAAAAAGATAATGAAAACAAGTGAAAAAAAGTGAACCGTAATATATCCACTACTTATCTGAACGGATGTTGCTTCGGTCAAATGACCAATGAAAGAGATATGAAAAAGAAAAAACAAGAAAACCACATAGTGTGTACCATCCTATACTGTGTATAGCTTCATAATCAATAATAATCTGCTAGACCCTTTAGGGGTGTATTCCCAATTACCTAGAAAACTATTTTAAGGCGTATTGCAGGGTCAAAGACAGATTATATTTAAAAAGACATTTAATTGACACAGTATCCAAAAAATGGTAAAAAAACACACGTACAAGACATAAAAATATTCAATGCTTATCTGTCCATATATGGGGGGTTGGTGAACAGCAAATCCCAACGCGTTTCGTCCTTTTATGACTTCATCAAGGGGATGGAGACACAGTGACAAGATACTCTATTTATAGCCTATTCAATTACATATGGAACCTACACATGTAAAGCCAGTATGACCTCACTTCCTGTAGTTAGGAAGTGAGGAACCTTAATTGATTAGGAATTAATACACCAGGAACAAAAAAACTTACAATAATAAACACCTTTACAAATAGAATAAATAAACATTAAAAAAGGACAGGAGAGGAATAAATAGATAAATCGCCCCTGACCTGTATATAGGTCATATCCGGTGGTAAGAACCATAACAAAACAAGTTTGGCACGCATCTGCGTGTCAAATGCTTAATGAGCATATTTAAAAGGGGGCTGGAGAACATCCGGCATCAGGAAGCATTAATAAGCCGGACCTAACCTGCGTGTCAGGCGTGTCATATCTAATGGCGCTGCCGCATCATACCTATCGTGAGGATACACATCCAAGCTGCGGCAACGTCATATCCGGCGCCGTCTCTCACAAAAAATGCGGCTGTGTTAGGAGCGCTTCCCCAGTGGAACGCACCGCCATTTAGGTAGTTCTGACAGTTCTTTGTAGCATATAAAACGTACTTCAAATCAACCAAAATAATAAAAATCTCATATAGCAGCCATAACAAAAATCCCAGGAATAGTTTGAAGACACTAATGATAATGTCATATTGATCACTTTAAGAACCTCGCTGCGATATGAGGCGGCCATTTTTGTTTCTGGAAAACATCCCAAACATCTTCTCAATCACAGTACCATCTTTCGAATCAAGAGATAACATCTCAATTTCTTAAAAATCAAGTTCAAATCTTCTCTCTTTTTCATAACATGACCATAAAAGGGTAAAAGAGACCTAGAAACGGAATAAGAGTGTTAAAATGTAGCTAAAAGGAATAAAAAAAATCAAACAATAATTCTAAAATTCCTTAAAAGGATCTCACAGAAAAGGTGGAATCCTGGAAAAGCAACATCCCATACTCACAATTTCACCGGATTAAGAAGAATTGTAGTAGACAAGAAGACTGCGATACACAATTGGCCATATATGCAAAAAGATTTGAAGAGAGACAGTACCCGGAATCCGTTATCAACAAGGCATTAAAGAGAACTTTAGACACAGAGAGAACAGAAATACTTTCAAATAAGCAATTAAATAAGAAAGAAGAATCTTTTGTTCCGTTTATCACTACCTATAATTGTCAAGATAAGTGTATTAAAAAGTCTCTTAATAAACACTGGAATGTCCTGTTGATGGATCCCATTTTGAAGGGGATCCTGCCTCCAAAGCCACAAATTGTGTTTAGAAAGAATAAGAACTTGAAAGACATTCTGGCCCCCAGCTTTTTTAGAAAACATCCATTGGAAAAAAAAATTCTCACCAAGTGCAAAGGGTGTTTTAAATGCGGAAATTGTAATATCTGCAAATATCTCCATCCTAATAGGAAAAAATTTACTAACTATAACAATTCAAAAGAATATACAATTAAAGATTTTATGAATTGCAATTCGACGATGGTGATATATTTATTGGAGTGCACATGTGGTTTTAAGTACGTGGGAAAAACCAAAAGAAATTTGAAATTGCGCATCCAGGAACATGTGCGCAATATTAAAAATAAAGTGGATAGTCATGCAGTTTCTCAACATTTTTTGGTTAAACATGGTGCTGATCCAGAACACTTGACTTTCAAAGCTATCGAACTCGTGAAATCGGGTGAAAGAGGGGGAGATGTCTTAAATAAACTTTCTAAAAGAGAGATGTTCTGGATCTATGAGTTACAGACACTCTCTCCATTGGGATTTAATGAATATTTCGAAATAGCACCTTTTCTGTGAGATCATTTTAAGGAATTTTAGAATTATTGTTTGATTTTTTTTATTCCTTTTAGCTACATTTTAACACTCTTATTCCGTTTCTAGGTCTCTTTTACCCTTTTATGGTCATGTTATGAAAAAGAGAGAAGATTTGAACTTGATTTTTAAGAAATTTAGATGTTATCTCTTGATTCGAAAGATGGTACTGTGATTGAGAAGATGTTTGGGATGTTTTCCAGAAACAAAAATGGCCGCCTCATATCGCAGCGAGGTTCTTAAAGTGATCAATATGACGTTATCATTAGTGTCTTCAAACTATTCCTGGGATTTTTGTTATGGCTGCTATATGAGATTTTTATTATTTTGGTTGATTTGAAGTACGTTTTATATGCTACAAAGAACTGTCAGAACTCCCAAAATGGCGGTGCGTTCCACTGGGGAAGCGCTCCTAACACAGCCGCATTGAGAGACGGCGACGGATATGACGTTGCCGCAGCTTGGATGTGTATCCTCACGATAGGTATGATGCGGCAGCGCCATTAGATATGACGCGCCTGACACGCAGGTTAGGTCCGGCTTATTAATGCTTCCTGATGCCGGATGTTCTCCAGCCCCCTTTTAAATATGCTCATTAAGCATTTGACACGCAGATGCGTGCCAAACTTGTTTTGTTATGGTTCTTACCACCGGATATGACCTATATACAGGTCAGGGGCGATTTATCTATTTATTCCTCTCCTGTCCTTTTTTAATGTTTATTTATTATATTTGTAAAGGTGTTTATTATTGTAAGTTTTTTTGTTCCTGGTGTATTAATTCCTAATCAATTAAGGTTCCTCACTTCCTAACTACAGGAAGTGAGGTCATACTGGCTTTACATGTGTAGGTTCCATATGTAATTGAATAGGCTATAAATAGAGTATCTTGTCACTGTGTCTCCATCCCCTTGATGAAGTCATAAAAGGACGAAACGCGTTGGGATTTGCTGTTCACCAACCCCCCATATATGGACAGATAAGCATTGAATATTTTTATGTCTTGTACGTGTGTTTTTTTACCATTTTTTGGATACTGTGTCAATTAAATGTCTTTTTAAATATAATCTGTCTTTGACCCTGCAATACGCCTTAAAATAGTTTTCTAGGTAATTGGGAATAAACCCCTAAAGGGTCTAGCAGATTATTATTGATTATGAAGCTATACACAGTATAGGATGGTACACACTATGTGGTTTTCTTGTTTTTTCTTTTTCATATCTCTTTCATTGGTCATTTGACCGAAGCAACATCCGTTCAGATAAGTAGTGGATATATTACGGTTCACTTTTTTTCACTTGTTTTCATTATCTTTTTATGCACTAGTAGGCGCTCCTTTATTTCACTTATTATTTTATATATATATATATTTACATATATACAATACACATACAGAAAAATAATAAATATATATATATATATAGTCATCTCACATCCCACTCCAAGAACGAGGCGGCACTCCCAAATAATCGTGATGACACAATGCTGGTTGTTACATTATACTTTTTTTTTGTATAACATCGCCCATATATTTACTTTGATTTTATTGATTGGGGCCCCCACAAGTTTGTCGAAACTGGATTATTGGCTGAGACAAGATCAGTTTCAAATTGAATCGCAGCGACACCATTTTGCGAATGGCCGCCTAAGCGCCATTTTAGATAAACTCACACTTTAGTACATGTGACGATAATACTATTAGCATCATGCAAATGCATCTGTGACCATCACCATAAGTTACAGCGATTCACCAAAAGCCCATTTCATGACTTTACGTATTATAAAGGATATATTTCAGAAATGGCTTTACAGTATGTCAAAATTGGATTGCATTAGCTGAACAGAGCAAATGGCCACATGATAACTAGCTTGTGTAGATAAGCTTCCTGGATAATGTCTGCTCTCACTCCAGGTGGCCCGGCTAGAATACACACCTTACATTAGCAGGCTTCCTGCAATGAAATAATTTCAAAGCCAAGAGTGTTGTCTTAGGTTTGGGTCTTGTAGCTGGGCTAATTTGCATCCACACAAGAGTCTGGGAGAATAAAGGGCTTTTTCTTTTGAGCCTGCGAAAGGTGGGGGCTGCTGAGAGAAGGGGCATGTGGAACTATAAGGCTCAGCATTTCACACTGCTAGGTGTTCGCTTACAGAAACAGACAAAATCTCAGGTGCACAACTCCAAATTATTAATATATATATAAATGCAATAAAATGTTGCAATCAATAGAGGTTTTTAGCATAATCATGGCCAAGGTTATGGGCCTACCCACCATATCCAGGTAACCTCTTTCGGGTAGGTCCCTAACATACTAAGGTTCAAATCCAGAGCGCAGGACCCCCCAAAACTGGCCCAGCTAAGCCACCCCAGGGCACCACCATAGTAAGGAAAGTGCAGTGTAAAGAGATAGTTAAGAGCAGCTGCAGCTGCATATAAAGAATGAAAATAAAAAAGTGAAGTACATATATATTAGACACACAGTGAAGGGTTAAAATGTGTTATAAAGGAAAATGTGTTATAATGCAGTGCCCTGAGACATCTCAACCAACGCAATCCAGGGGGACCCACGCCCCAAAAATGAACCAAAATTGCACTACACTATATAACTTTATATGCAGCTGCAGCTGCTCTTAACTATCTCTTTACACTGCACTTTTCTTACTATGGTGGTGCCCTGGGGCGGCTTAGCTGGGCCGGTTTTGGGGGGTCCTGCGCTCTGGATTTGAACCTTAGTATGTTAGGGACCTACCCGAAAGAGGTTACCTGGATATGGTGGGTAGGCCCATAACCTTGGCCATGATTATACTAAAAACCTCTATTGATTGCAACATTTTATTGCATTTATATATATTATTAATAATTTGGAGTTGTGCACCTGAGATTTTGTCTGTTTCTGTGCCTGCAATTAGTCTCATCAGGTAGCACCTCCCATTATAGATATAGTCAGGTTGTGCAGTCCAGAAATCTTTTCCATATAGGTGTTCACTTAGTAAGTGAGATTTAAGTGCACCATTTCTCATACACACATTAATACGCACAATTGCGCTGGTAACTAATCGCATATTAGCGAATGCATAAGACATTGTATGAAAACACTGTTTTATTAGCTTCATGCGCACGCATCTGCCCCAAGTTAACTAGCGTCTTTATATCAAACGCCGCATACTCACACATTACATATCCACATAAAAGGTTTAGTAAGCTTTAAGGTATAAGATTTAAGTTTGTTCAGTTAGTATAAATGCTGTGAAATAAAGATATTTGATAAGTAAGGTTTTATACATGCTAAGAAAGCCGTGTTTGGTTTCGTATTGATGTGTACTCTTTCAACAGAATTCCGGTATTATCGGTGTGGAGATCACATCATGCATTCTCAACTTATGGACCGCAGAGACTTCAAGCAACAAAATGTATATTATAAGAACAACTGTTATGATGATTGCATGGGGTGGGAGGGCAGAGACCCCCAGTTGTTAGAGGCTGGGATGAGTCTATTTGAACCAGCTTGTTAAACGCTCTGTAACGGATGCTTCCCCCCTGGGAACCAATGGCATAAGCAAGAAACTTCTCTATTGTCCTGTCTATTCTGGGAGGGTATAAATATGTGTGCTCAAGCATTGGGTTTTTAGTATTCTTGCTGAATGCTGACTGAGGGGTTTCTTGCTGATGCCTAACATCTGGACCAGAATGCGCTCGCATTATTTTGTATGTGACTGGTCGCACAATAGCGTATACGTACTTCCGGTTGTGCTGCCACGGTGTTTAAACAAAGCCGTTGAGGTTTACATTTTTCAATTGTTATCAATATCTGGGTTAACGTTTATTTTTCTGCACAAGA
Organism: Taudactylus pleione; assembly: GCA_031769625.1. NCBI lineage: Eukaryota > Metazoa > Chordata > Amphibia > Anura > Myobatrachidae > Taudactylus > Taudactylus pleione. The sequence continues at coordinate 310,339 of JAUIMM010000009.1, read as the reverse complement.
AAAAGTGTGTAACAGTGAGTATTTGTTGGACAAGGTTAAGGGTATCGTATGATCCTTAAGGGCTAGGTGCAAGGGTTAGTCTAGCCACTCCGTAAGTAGCTTTACCATTCTATACACAGTAGCAGGTGTACATGTTGTCTTTGTTGTAGAGAGGTGCGTGGAAGTGGCCGACATATAAACTTCCATAGGTGTGGAAGTTGCCTTACTAAATCTTATCCGGGTGTGGAAGTTGCCTTTTTCAAATCTTATCCAGGTGTGTGGGCGCCATCGACTTAAAGTGAAAGTATCTTGATTGTCTTTCACCAGTTTAAATCTTTATTGAAAAGCGTAGGATTTTGTCTCAGAATGGGAGCCAGGCAAACAGTAGAGATGTTAGACAATGATGTGCTGCTAATGGAGGCGCTGATCGGATCGGCCCGTCGTATTATGCATACTAAGTAAGGTACTTATGCAATAAGGTATTGTGAAGTATGGTTTAAAATGACGATGAAGAGTGTTAGACCGTTTCCCAAAATTGGTAGTTTTGATAAGGATGTATTAGATAATGTCCGGGATTACATCAGTCTGATGCGCTCCCGAGAGAAAAAGGTTAAATATTGTGAATGTTTAAAATTGTGGCAGCATGAAGGGGATGCGTGGCTTAAAAATGTGCAAGCGACAGAAACTAGCGTTGCGAGCGCATTGCCAGAGAATGCATCCGCAACGCTGAATTGCAATACGGGTGAGCCGGAAATTGGCGCGCACGTGCGGCAAGGTAGTGTTGTGGAGAGTATTGCCAGCAGTTCACGCTCACCTCCCCCACCTTATGTGGATGGAGGTGCAAGTACAGTTACCAAAAATACCCATAAAAATGTAACAAGCAATTTGTACCCTCTCTTAAGTAACCATAAAGAAAATGTTTATGATGTGGATGATGAGCCTATTGTAATGTCTGCCATTTCCCATGCTGTGCAAATGATAGATGCTGCATCACCACAATCACGAGTGGTGCCGCCATCTCCATCGGTAGCAGCAAGGGAAGTGTTAACACCCTCTTCACCCGTAGAGGAAGTTGTTCATACCATACGTAGCAGCAGCAGATTAAACCCATCTAGGTAACCAGGTCAAAGGTCAAATGCAGATGTGAACGGTGTAGTGCCCACGAGGGAAGTGGTAATGCATTGTCCTTGGACAAGAGCAGAACTAAATTCCATCATAAATGATTTCCCCGATCCCAAAATGGAACTAGCCAAATGTCAAAGATTTTTGAGAAATTTGGGTAGTTCACATGAGCCAACTAATAAAGATTGGCGTGTGGTGTTAAGGGCCTGTCTGCCACGCAATACCGACGTGACAAAATTTATCACGGATTGTGTATTGGATGGTGACATTCCTTTAACAGACCAAGTAAACCAAGGTAACATTTCCCGCATTGTAACTCAATTGGGTATATATTTTCCAGTAGTAATTAACTGGAACAAAATTTTCACAATCAAGCAAAAGGAGAGTGAAACTGCAGAAGACTATTGCGACCGGGCTCTGCAGGCTATCACCCAGTACACTGGGATAGAAGATATTAAAGATAGCACTCACCACAGGGGAATGATAGTCACGGTACTCATGGTCGGTCTGAAGGAGAACTTAAAGACTCGGGTTCAGACCTCACAGCCTGGCTGGAGGGGAGTCACAATAGATAACCTCATAGAGTCTGCCACAGAACATGATAAAAACATCTAAAAAAAATAGGAGGATCCAGAGCGAAAAACTAATGGCTGTCAGTATCCAAGCTCTGGAGGGAATAACTGTAACATCACAGCCAACAGACACACTTGCACCTGCACACACACTTACACCTGAACAGTTATATGCCCTCACTAACCCCATGCAACAACAAACACAGCTCTATTCCACTAACCCAATACAACCACAGGTCCCATACTCATATCCCCCACAATACCCTTACCCTCCCTATCCTTACCCATATCCACCACCTTTACCCTCTGCTCAAACCTCACAACAACACGTTTTCACCTGATCAACGGACATGTTTTAATTGTAAACAAACAGGACACTTAAGTAGAAATTGTACAGTAAAATGACTAGGAACCCCAAATCAGGGAAGACCTGGATATCCCCATAAGGGATATGCACAGAGACCAGCATATGTTCAACAGGCACCAGCTCCAATTGTGGCCGTAAATGCTTTATTGGAGAATGGTAGCCAACGCCAGGGGTCAGGTCATACCTGTAGTCTACAGATAGTCAGGTTAACGGGAAGTACTAGGGCAGAACCGGTCATGTTGGTTGATGTAGCTAGTACTGAATATCCTTTTCTTGTAGACACAGGGGCGACCAGGTCAGTGATGAAATCTCCCGTTAATTTACAGGTGACCAACGAGACAGTACCAACAATGGGTGTAACAGGTAAAGTGGAACATTATCCTTTAACAAAGTCCACAGAGGTTACTATTGGGCCGTTGCATACCAGACATTCTTTTCTTCTGGCTGCTGCGACTCCTACTAACCTGCTGGGAAGAGACTTGTTATGTAAAATGGGATGTGTTATATATTGCACCCCTGATGGTGTATTTTTAGATATCCCAGAGAGAATTGCACACGAGGTGCGAGATATGTTGGACACTCCTCAAAGGATAATGTATCACTCTACAAGTTTAAATGAAAATCCATCACAGGTAGATGAAATGTTGTCCCAAATTCCAAATTCCCTTTAGACTAAGGATGGACAGGACACTGGATTAATGGCAAACGTAAGCCCTGTAATGGTAAATTTAAAAGGCGGTAGGAAAGCTCCAAAAATTCCCCAGTACCCACTAAATCAGGAGGTAGAATTAGGGGTGTTTCCAATAATTGAGCGATTATTGCAACAGGGAATCTTAGTTCGTACAGCTAGTGTAGCCACAGTCCCATCTTTCCAGTGAAGAAGAGTGGTGGGAGGGGTTATAGGCTGGTACAAGACCTCAGAGGTGTTAATAAGGTGGTAGAGAGCCAATTTCCTGTAGTGCCAAATCCAGCTGTCATCCTGATGCAGATCCCACCAAATGCAACCCATTTCACTGTCATTGACCTCTGTTTTCTTCTCTGTGCCTCTCCACCCTGACTGTCAGTATCTATTCGCATTTACATACAGAGGTGTGCAATATACATGGACACGGTTACCCCAAGGTTTCATAGACAGCCCCAGTATCTTCTCCCAGGAATTGCACGAATGTTTACAATCTTTTCAACCTGCCAATGGATCTGTTCTAATTGAATATGTGGACGATTTATTGCTATGTTCTGACTCTTTTATGTCATGTTTGAATGATACTAAAATTTTATTACTTCATCTCTCGCATACAGGACACAAGGTGGCTAAGGACAAACTACAGCCGTGCCAATCCAGAGTAAAATATTTGGGACACTGCCTAACCCAGGGGTTACGACATCTTACAAATGATAGAATCCAGGCCATACAAAACATGACACTGCGGCATAATCAACAGCAAATTCGTACCTTCTTGGGAATGTATGGATATTGTAGAATGTGGATCCCAGGTTTTTCTATTTTGGCCTTGCCTTTACAGGAATTAGTCTCTTCCCCAAAGCCTGATCGTGTCATACACACAGAGGAATCTGAGCAGGCTTTCCTTAATCTTAAGGATAGCCTGACAAAAGCTCCTGCATTGGGAATACCTGATTATGAAAAACCTTTTGATTTGTATTGTATGGAAGTCGATGGTTGTGCTGCAGGTGTCCTTACACAAAAACATGGTGATGCCAGTAGGCCCGTAGCATACTACAGTGCCCAATTGGACACGGTAGCAAGATCACTCCCCACTTGTTTGAGAAGTGTAGCAGCTACCGCTCTATTGGTGAGCAAAAGTGAGGACGTAGTACTGGGCCATGATATGATTGTCTACACTCCCCATGCTGTATCTGCTCTGTTGAACTCAGCTCAAACCAGACACGTCTCGTCAGCTAGGTTTACCAAATGGGAACTAGCTCTAATCGCACCTGCAGACATCACTGTTAAACGTTGCAGCATGCTGAATCCAGCAACGTATTTACCATATGTACAACATGATGTACAAAGGGTGGAAGGAGACGAGTTGCTGGTGGGAGGTGAGTTCAGCGGACATAACGATACGCACGATTGTATGACATATCTGAATCAGATCTTTACTGCTAGACCTGACATACATGACACACCTTTAGAGAGTGTGGATGTGACTTTTTATACGGATGGGAGTTGTCAAAGACAAACAGACACAGGTGAATTATGTACAGGTTATGCTGCTGTAAATGACACAGACATCATAGAAGCTAAACCTCTTGGTCCCTCCTCACTCAGCCCAGGTGGCAGAGTTAGTAGCACTAACATGAGCGTGTGAACTGGCAGCAGGCAATTCTGCTAACATTTACACTGACTCAAGGTATGCACACGGGGTGGTGCACGATTTTGGGGCTCTATGGTGTCTGAGAAATTTTATGACAGCAGCAGGCACACCAGTTGCACACTCCCAACACATAAAACATCTTTTAGAAGCAATCCAACTGCCCAAAACAGTGGCAGCAATTAAATGTAAAGCCCATACATGTGAGGATGACCCGGTGTCACTAGGCAACAACAGGGCCGATGAAGCTGCAAAATGGGCAGCAGGGTTGAAAATGTTTTCTCCAACTGAAAAAATGATGTCTTTCCAAACAATTGATATGCTGAAATTAATTGAGATGCAAATTGTATGTTCAATTCAGGAAAAATCCATTTGGAAGTCCAAGGGATGTGGGCAAGTCCTCCGGGCTCTGGAGGGACGGACAAGGTAAACCAGTAGCCCCCAAGGCATATTACCCCAGCCTGGCTGAGGCAGCACACGGTCTGACTCATCTGGGAAAACAAGGTATGTGCAAGTTGGTGAGGGCATACTGGTGCGCACCAGGTTTTTCTTCACAAGCAGAAAAGATAGCAATGTCCTGTCTGACCTGCTTGAGGAAGAACATAGGAAAAGCGATCCCTACCGAACCGTCCCACATTCCACCGACTGATGGACCTTTCCAGGTGATACAAAATTGATTTCATCCAATTACCACCCTGCAGGATCCTTAAGTATGTATTAGTGTGCACTGATGTATTTTCTAACTGGGTTGAGGCCTACCCAGTGGCCACTAATACTGCTGCATTTACTGCCAAGAAAATAGTTCAGGAATTTGTATGCAGGTACGGTATCCCTAGAACCATCGAGAGTGACAGGGGTACTCATTTCACAGGTGATGTTTTTCAAAATATGTGTAAGCTGATGGGTATTAATAGACGACTTCATACCCCCTACCGACCGCAAGCCAGTGCCAAGGTAGAGAGGATGAACGGGACTATTAAAAATAAGTTAAGTTAAGTAAAATTATGGCAGAAACTGGACTGGGATGGCCAGAAGCGTTACCTTTGGTCCTACATAGCATAAGGACCACTCCTAGACCCCCTCTAAATCTGTCCCCATTTCAAATACTGTTCGGTAGACAACCTCATTTGATTATAAGTCCACAGGAAGACTTGAAGGGTAACAACGAGGTAACTGTAAAGTATCTTATATCAATGAGTAAGCAGTTAAAGCAACAGCAGCAGAAACTGAAATTGTTGTCTAATGATATGCCTGAAACTAACTGATCAGAAATTTCTTGCGTTCAGGTTGTTGGACTGATTGGTGGGAAGGTCCATGCCAGGTGCTGCTGACAAGTACTACATCTTTGAAGGGGGCCGAGAGAGATACCTGGGTCCACTCCACTCACTGTAGAAAGGTCAATCAACCGGTGGAGAAACAAGTCAGAGACAAGGCTGATAACGTGGACCTGTCACTCGCGAGCTTGTTCCGGGAGGATTGAGCAGGTTGTAGTGAGATACCTGAACTGAGAGAAATTTTCAGATCTTGTTGTGACAATGGGCGGGCCTGCTGTGTTCATTTTCATATTCTCTTTTAGAGTGTTCACCATCCTGGTCGGTTCGGGGATATTCAGTGTTTTCGATGGGGGACCGATTGAGGAAACGGGAGCTGATGGCAGTGGTGATGGAGTGGAGTCAGGAGGAATGCAATGCCAATCAGGGGAGTGTCTGACCAATCTTAGTACTGTTATTGTTAAGAGAGCTGTCATTCCGGATACTCGGGGAAGGTGTGGAGGTTTATCGTCTGAAGATTCCTGTATTTGTGAGCTTTGTGGGTCCCTAGTTGATGAGAACTGTATCCAACGGTGCCAACCTAAATATAACCCGTACTGGGGTGGGTATCCTTTAGAGGATTATCATAGCATGGTAGGCAAAGTGTTAAATCAAACTGATTGCTGGGTGTGTTCACACATGTCACAGGGACAGCATAACGTAGGGTTGGTGCCATTTCCGCTGAATACCACGGAAATTTTAAAATTACAAAAAGGGAAAACCTTGGATGGAAAATTCCTCTCATCCAAACCACCTCATTTCAAACTCTATCAATTTCAAGTAGATAGATCACTTTTGTGTTTAAACATAACCAACCCCAATAAACCCGGGAGTTGGTAAGTGACGGGGAATAATCAGACGATGACCTTCTCACAAAGAGCTGATAATGAGTCCATAAACCATGATCTGTTACGCTCAATTAAATCTAGTGGGAAACATTTTAGGTATCGGTATATTCTGAGTTCCACCAAGGAGATTATTGGTAAGGTGCCAGATGGTTATTGTGCTAAAATAATACACCCAGAGACTTGCATGAATGAACCAGATGGAAAACCCAGAAATAGGATTGTTTGCAAGAGAAATGTGTTTAATGATAATGATGCATACCATCCCTTATGTTCTCCCTGAAAATGTATATTTTGTATGTGGAAGAAAAGCGTATAAATGGCTCACCCCGAGTTCCGAAGGTTTGTGTTACCCGGGAAGAGTAGTCCCAGAAGTTATGACCCTCACACATGTTGAAATGCTTGGTATACATAAAAACACACCATCACCATATCTTCACACGCAATATGAACACAGAGGCAAAAGAAACATGATACCTGGTGATGTGCATAAAGCCACTCAGTTAATTAGTGAGACAACTGGCTTTCAAGTTTTAGTGGCACTAGATCCCACCAGGATCGCTCGGGGAACACTAAATTTTAGATATATTCAGGAACTTGCTAAATTGATAGATAATATCACCGAGATGTACGATGACACATTCAGGTATACAGGGAGAGAATTGCAAGCGTACAAGAAAGAACTGGTGCAACACAGGCTAGTGTTAAATTATTTAACTGCTGTTACTGGAGGGTACTGCGTAACGTTAGACACCCAATTTGGAGTTGTACCTATGTCACCAATGATACCAGTGACCCTAAGGAGGTGTTAGACCGGAGGATGGATGAAATTCTGCAGCTAAAATGGGAGTTTCGTAAAAACCATAATGCTTCAGTGGCTGAAGTAGGGGAAAAGATAGAAGGATGGGTTTCATGGCTGAACCCAGTGAAATGGTTCTCAGGTCTAGGGGAATGGGTCCAGGAAGTGATCGCCAGTATAGGCAAATTCTTGATCCTTATACTGATCGTCATCATAATAATTGGCGTATGCGTCCGGTGTGTTCCTATTGTGTTGAAGTTTGAAAAATTAAAAAATAGAGTAAAATGAAAGAACGAAATTATGATGGTGGCCAGTATGAATACCGAGGTAAATACAGAACTGCATTACAACCCGGAGCTAGGAAATACCATCATTTAATGTATTATATTAAGCCATGCATAAAAATGTATTATTGAAATGTTATTTTTAAAACACCTCAGATAATGTAAAGTCTCAATTCCCCTTCAAGACTGCTTTTATAAGACTGGTGCATTCCCACACCACATGATCTTCCAAGATCCGCGGTGTGCGTATAATAGTAGTTTTATGTCCCCACTCAAAGACACATTATTGATGGATTAAGAACCACCTTGTGCCATCCCATAATAACACTAAATAATATGTAACTGTAAGCCTAAATAAATTCTAATAGCAGATTATGATAGCATGTTGTTCGCTATCAAAGGGTGGACTGTCGAAACTGGATTATTGGCTGAGACAAGATCAGTTTAAAATTGAATCGCAGCAAAACCATTTTGCGACTGGCCGCAAGACGCCATTTTGCGAATGGCCGCCTAAGCACCATTTTAGATAAACTCACACTTTAGTACATGTGGCGATAATACTATTAGCATCATGCAAATGCATCTGTGACCATCGCCATAAGTTATGGCGATTCACCAAAAGCCCATTTCATGACTTTATGTATTATAAAGGATATATTTCAGAAATGGCTTTACAGTATGTCAAAATTGGATTGCATTAGCTGAACAGAGCAAATGGCCACGTGACAACTAGTTTGTGTAGATAAGCTTCCTGGATAACGTCTGCTCTCACTCTAGGTTGCCCGGCTAGAATACACACCTTACATTAGCAGGCTTCCTGCAATGAAATAACTTCAAAGCCAAGAGTGTTGTCTTAGGTTTGGGTCTTGTAGCTGGGCTAATTTGCATCCACACAAGAGTCTGGGAGAATAAAGGGCTTTTTCTTTTGAGCCTGGGAAAGGTGGGGGCTGCTGAGAGAAGGGGCATGTGGAACTATAAGGCTCAGCATTTCACACTGCTAGGTGTTCACTTAGTGAGATTTAAGTGCACCATTTCTCATACACACATTAATACGCACAATTGCGCTGGTAACTAATCGCATATTAGCGAATGCATAAGACATTGTATGAAAACACTGTTTTATTAGCTTCATGCGCACGCATCTGCCCCAAGTTAACTAAGCATCTTTATATCAAACCCCGCATACTCACACATTACATATCCACATACAAGGTTTAATAAGCTTTAAGGTATAAGATTTAAGTTTGTTCAGTTAGTATAAATGCTGTGAAATAAAGATATTTGATAAGTAAGGTTTTATACATGCTAAGAAAGCCGTGTTTGGTTTCGTATTGATGCGTACTCTTTCAACAGAATTCCGGTATTATCGGTGTGGAGATCGCATCATGCATTCTCAACTTATGGACCGCAGAGACTTCAAGCAACAAAATGTATATTATATGAACAACTGTTAGGATGATTGCATGGGGTGGGAGGGCAGAGACCCCCAGTTGTTAGAGGCTGGGATGAGTCTATTTGAACCAGCCTGTTAAATGCTCTGTAACAGATGCTTCCCCCCTGGGAACCAATGGCATAAGCAAGAAACTTCTCTATTGTCCTGTCTATTCTGGGGGGGTATAAATATGTGTGTTCAAGCACTGGGTTTTTAGTCTTCTTGCTGAATGCTGACTGAGGGGTTTCTTGCTGATGCCTATCATCTGGTCCGGAAGCGCTGCGTATGTATACTGTTCTTGGGTCTATATAATTCCTTTGCGTCTAATTGTGTCTGGATCAATAGCGTGTAACTAACTGTACTTTTACTTGAATAATACTTTGTGCTTCGGAACCACATGTTCTAAGTCTGGAGTCTCTATTTACTGTATGAATGCGTACGCAAATTAGCGTCATCCTTAGAGGTTTATAGGTAGGATTTTAGAAGGTACAGGCAGGGGTATATAGAGGTTCTGATCCAGTATCATCAAGTTTGTTGCCCAGGGGCCCCCACAGACCTTAATCTGGCCCTGCACATTGGATAGTATGTATGTTCGATCCGTCGTTTACAATAGTCATTCATCGCATCGTCCCATCTGGTGCAATGAATGATGCATTGCAATTACATGCAGAATGTTACCACACATCACGTTGTCGTATCCCGGATCATGCATTTTGTATGGCGCACAATGTATTGTTACATGGTATCGCACCATCGATGGGTACACACCAAATGCCAACCGTTGGCATCCCGACTGCCTAATCCCGACAAGGGTCTAATGACAGCCTGCCATTTTACCTACACCGGGAGCCCGACGCCCGGCATCCCGATCGATGGAAAGCCAGGCGCGGACAGCCACGGGGGGGGAGGGTTAGGTAAGGGGCTCCCAGCGGGGACTTAGGGCTAGGCACCCCCCCGGGAGGGTTAGGCTAGGGGAAGGGGTAGGCACTCCCAGGGGGAGATTAGGGTTAGGCACCCCACCTGGGAGACTTAGGTTTAGGCTGCGGGGAAGGGGCGGTTAGGTTTAGGCACTTGGGGGAAGGTTAGGGTTAGGCACCCCTAAGGGAGGGTTAGGGTTAGGGGGGGTTAGGTTAGAGATTAGGAAAATAGTTACCTGTCGGGATTAGAACTACCGGTCTTCCAGCGTCCGGATGAGAGCCGCCAGTGGTATTTCATACCGATCCCCACACATCACATAGTGTGCATCCAGCTTTTCTTGTGTACCCCAGGTCGTAGAAGGGGAGACGACTCTTGCTGAAAGTCCTCACTTTTCACACGGCACCTTATTGATCTGTATTTTGTATTCACTCATTTTCTGACCTACTTGTCATCTTATTCTTTGGTATTTTCCATTTAAGAAGCGCTAAAATTGGTCCTGATCATATGACGTCTGCAGCAACATAGTCAGAAACATGTATAAAAGTGTATTCAAATGATTGTATTCACTAAATGACTGCTCGCCCCACTTGAATTTGTCATAAATAGGATGAGCGGACAGGAATTTCCATTCCCTTACGCACGTCCCCAATGTCACCATCAGCCGGCCTCCATTTATATGTAGTACATTTTAATAATGAAAGTAGTGCATGCAACTAAAATACAGTTTTTCCTGTAATAGGTGACAATGTTTTAGGTTACGGTAATTTTTAAGAGTAAGATACTGTAATTATGATATAGTACAAAAAGGAAATTATGAGAGCATCTATAGAGCTGCTTACTTAGAAATTGCTAACAACCTCAGCCTTCGTAGGCCATCGCAGTGGATAATTTATGTACACCCCTGCAACGGCGTTCAAACGCACTGGCACGCTTGTATTCGGCCAACCACCCCCGTTACCACCCACATACGGCACTTCCTGTCAATCACTCTGCGATGGATCTGCGTAGTCTCTGCAATCGCAGTCCGGATCGCGATAGCAAGTTCGTGCACGTCCATAGATGTGCGCAGAACGCAACAATCGGGCAATTGCATGTATATTAGCAACTGCGATCCTTGCTGAATCAGGCCCAATGTCAGAACATGGCTGAGAGCAGTGCTTTCCTCACATATGCAAGAGTGTTTATTTTTGTCTTTTTTATTTTAAAGTTTGCAATTGCATTCTATCTTTTATGTGAGGAGGGTGAATCATGTCAGTACTTGGTTTTATATTTGACCAAAATAGGGGTGAGCGTGTTCGGATTTCTGAAATCCGAACCCCCCCGAGCCCCCCCGATCCGAGTCAGGCTCGACTTTTCCCGCCTGACTCGGATCTGAAATCGAGGCAAAACGTCATCGTCCCGCCTTCCGGGTCTCGCGGGTTTTGGATCCTATATAAGGTACCCGCATCGGCGCCATTTTCTCACTCGGCTGTGGACAGTGAAGAGGGAGGGTGGGAGTTAGGGCTGGCTGGGCTGTGTAGTGTAGTGTAGTGTAGTGCAGTGTAGTGTTGTGCTGTGCTGTGCTGCGCTGTGCTGCTGTTGTCCATAGGGGCTGTGTCCACTTCAAAGTCCAGTGCAGTGTCCCAGTCCTAAAGGGGTGCTGTAGTGTTGTCCAGGGGTGCTCTGTCCATCAGGGGTGCTCCCCCCAAGTGCAAAAAAAAATATTTTTTTTCTGTGTTTGTGAATTGTGTGCACTGTGGCTGCACGTGCATCAACAAAGGGGCAGCGGCAAGCGTGCGCCTGTGTCCCATAAGTAAAAGGCCAGCTGGCTTGTCCGCTAAAGGGTGCTGTAACCCCCAAAGGGCACTCCAAACAAAATAAAAAAATATATTTTTTTGTGTTTGTGAATTGTGTGCGCAGTAGCCACACATGCATCAACAAAGTAGTGCCAAGCGTGCACCTGTGTCCCATAAATAAAGGGCCGGCTGGATTGACTGCTAAAGGGTGCTGTAACCCCCAAAGGGTACTCCAAAAAAAATAAAAAATAAAAATCTGTGTTTGTGAATTGTGTGCACTGTGGGTGCACGTGCATCAACAAAGGAGCAGTCGCCAAGCGTGCGCCTGTGTCCCATAAGTAAAAGGCCAGCTGGCTTGTCCGCTAAAGGGTGCTGTAACCCCCAAAGGGCACTCCAAACAAAATAAAAAAATATATTTTTTTGTGTTTGTGATTTGTGTGCGCAGTAGCCGCACGTGCATCAACAAAGTAGTGCCAAGCTTGCGCCTGTGTCCCATAAATAAAGGGCCGGCTGGATTGACCGCTAAAGGGTGCTGTAACCCCCAAAGGGCACTCCAAACAAAATAAAAAAATATATTTTTTTGTGTTTGTGAATTGTGTGCGCAGTAGCCACACGTGCATCAACAAAGTAGTGCCAAGCATGCGCCTGTGTCCCATAAATAAAGGGCCGGCTGGATTGACCGCTAAAGGGTGCTGTAACCCCCAAAGGGCACTCCAAACAAAATAAAAAGGTCTTTCCCTATGTTCATGACTAGTGGTTCAGCTTCACATGACGATGGAAGCCCTCCTCCCTCTAAAAAAATCAAACGAGTTAAGCTGGCAAAAGCACAGCGAAGAACTGTGCGTTCTAAGAAGATATCACAAATCCCCAAGGAGAGTCCAAGTGTGGTGGTGGTTGCGATGCCTGACCTTCCCAGCACTGGACGGGAAGAGGTGACTCTTTCCACCATTTGCACACCCCCTGCAAGTGCTGAAAGGAGCACCCACAGTCCACTTGCTGATATGCAAATTGAAGATGTCACTGTTGAAGTACAACAGGATGAGGATACTGGTGTAGCTGGCGCTGAGGAGGAAGTTGGCGAGGAGGATTCTGATGGTGATGTGTTGTTTAAATCAGGCTCCGGGGGAGACAGTTGTTGTCCGTGGGATGAAAAAGCCCATCACGGTCATGCCTGGGCAGAAGACCAAACATTCCACCTCTTTGGTCTGGCAATATTTCTATCCAAATCCGAACAACAACTGTCTTGCCATATGTACCATATGTAAAGGTGAAATAAGTAGGGGTAGGGACGTTAACCACCTAGGAACATCCTCCCTTATACGGCACCTGCAGCGGGTTCATAAAAAGTTACTGTCAAGTTCAGAAACTTTGGCTAAGACCGTAAGCAGTCCAGGGACACCTAAATCACTTTTCCCTGTTTTATCCAAGGAATTGGTGGATGAGGAGGATGAGGACGACATCTTGGCTCCGTAGAACCAGACTGTGCAGGGACACATTAATTGCCAGCTTGTTTTGTTAGGGCCCAAACGAACCAATCATTTCAGCCACAGTCATGTGGCAGGCCCTGGCGCTGAAATGATTGGTTTGTTAAGTGTGCATGTCCTATTTATACAACCATAAGGGTGGGAGGGAGGGCCCAAGGACAATTCCATCTTGCACCTCTTTTTTTTCTTTGCATTATGTACTGTTTTGGGGCCTAGTTTTTCAAACTGCCATCCTGTCTGCCACTGCAGTGTCACTCCTAGATAGGCCACGTGTTTGTGCCGCCCACTCGTGTCGCTTAGCATAGTCATCCAGCTACCTCGTGCAACCTTTTGGCCATAAAAACAATATTGTGAGGTGTGAGGTGTTCAGAATAGACTGGAAATGAGTGGAAATAAAGGTTATTGAGGTTAATAATAGCATAGGAGCAGAAAAACCCACAAATTCTGTGATTTTAGCTGTTTTTATGCTTTTTTTAAAAAAAATACAGATCCAAAACACAAAACCCAGAACCGAAAACACGGAAGGGTGGTTTTGGCAAAACCAATCCAGATCCAAAACACGAAGAAAGATCCAAAACGAAAACAGAAAACAAGAAAAGTGGCCGCTGCACACCCCTAGACCAAAATAGATTTCTGTCTTGACCATGATTGTACAAATACTGGTGAGACAGCCTGAGAGGCTGAAACAGTGCCAGCTTAATTACCTGATTCCCAGGCTCTTCATTGTGGTCCTGCAGCTCTGGTCACCAGTGAAAGGGAAAACAGTATGTTAACTCCACGTAACACACTGCACTTAATTATCTTTTCTTCACTCTCTCTATTCCCACACACACATACAAATGGTGTATATATATATATATATATATATATATATATATGGGGTGTGCACCGGCCACTTTTCGTGTTTTGTGTTTTGGATCTGGATCTTTCGTCGTGTTTTGGATCTGGATTGGTTTTGCCAAAACCACCCTTCCGTGTTTTGGGTTCTGGGTTTTGTGTTTTGGATCTGTATTTTTTTGAAAAAAAGCATAAAAACAGCTAAAATCACAGAATTTGTGGGATTTTCTGCTCCTATGCTATTATTAACCTCAATAACCTTAATTTCCACTCATTTCCAGTCTATTCTGAACACCTCACACCTCACAATAGTGTTTTTATGTCCAAAAGGTTGCACCGAGGTAGCTGGATGACTATGCTAAGAGATACGAGTGGGCGGCACAAACACGTGGTCCATCTAGGAGTGACACTGCAGTGGCAGACAGGATGGCAGTTTGAAAAACTAGGCCCCAGACTATACATAATGCAAAGAAAAAAAAGAGGTGCAAGATGGAATTGTCCTTGGGCCCTCCCACCCACCCTTATGTTGTATAAACAGGACATGCACACTTTAACAAACCAAACATTTCAGCGCCAGGGTCTGCCACACGACTGTGGCTGAAATGATTGGTTCGTTTGGGCCCCCACAAAACAAGCTGGCAATTAATCTGTCCCTGCACAAACTGGCTCCACGGAGGCAAGATGTCGTCCTCATCCTCCTCATCCACCGATTCCTCACCCTCTTCAGTGTTGTGTACATCCTCATCCTCACAGAGTATTAATTAGTCCCCGCTGGAATCCACAACCACAGGTCCCTCTGTACGTTCTGGAGGCTGGTCTCCCTGGGAGAGTTGATAATTCATTTTATGAACATCATCTTCTCCACATTTTGTGGAAGCAACCTCCTACGCCTTTCGCTGACAAGGTTCCCGGCTGCACTAAACACTCTTTCGGAGTACACACTGGAGGGGGGGCAACTCAGGTAAAATAGAGCCAGTTTGTACAGGGACCTCCAAATTGCTTCTTTTTCCTGCCAGTACAGGTATGGACTGTCTGACATGCCTACTTGGATGCTGTCACCGATGTAATCCTTTAACAGACAGACACACGCTTGTCGCTGCTGCTTTGAGGATGCAAGTGCGGCTACAGCCCACACAATTCACAAAGACAGAAAAAAGAAGAAGAATATTTTTATTGTTTGTGTAGCACACTTTGAGGGTGTCACCACCCTTTAACAGACAGACGCACGCTTGTCGCTGCTGCTTTGAGGATGCAAGTGCGGCTACATCGCACACAAGTCACAAACACATTAAAAAAATAGTTTTTTATTTTTTGCAGCACTTTGAGAGTTACACCACCCTTTAACAGACAGACGCACGCTTGTCGCTGCTGCTTTGATGATGCAAGTGCGGCTACAGCCCACACAATTCACAAAGACAGAAAAAAAAAGAACAATATTTTTATTGTTTGTGTAGCACACTTTGAGGGTGTCACCACCCTTTAACAGACAGACGCATGCTTGTCGCTGCTGCTTTGAGGATGCAAGTGCAGCTACAGCCCACACAATTCACAAAGACAGAAAAAAAAAGAAGAATATTTTAATTGTTTGTGTAGCACACTTTGAGGGTGTCACCACCCTTTAACAGACAGACGCACGCTTGTCGCTGCTGCTTTGAGGATGCAAGTGCGGCTACAGCCCACACAATTCACAAAGACAGAAAAAAAAAGAACAATATTTTTATTGTTTGTGTAGCACACTTTGAGGGTGTCACCACCCTTTAACAGACAGACGCACGCTTGTCGCTGCTGCTTTGAGGATGCAAGTGCAGCTACAGCCCACACAATTCACAAAGACAGAAAAAAAAAGAATATTTTTATTGTTTGTGTAGCACACTTTGAGGGTGTCACCACCCTTTAACAGACAGACGCACGCTTGTCACTGCTGCTTTGAGGATGCAAGTGCAGCTACATCGCACACAAGTCACAAACACATTAAAAAAATAGTTTTTTATTTTTTGGAGCACTTTGAGAGTTACACCACCCTTTAACAGACAGACGCACGCTTGTCGCTGCTGCTTTGAGGATGCAAGTGCGGCTACAGCCCACACAATTCGCATAGACAGAAAAAAAAAGAACAATATTTTTATTGTTTGTGTAGCACACTTTGAGGGTGTCACCACCCTTTAACAGACAGACGCACGCTTGTCGCTGCTGCTTAGAGGATGCAAGTGCAGCTACAGCCCACACAATTCACAAAGACAGAAAAAAAAAGAAGAATATTTTTATTGTTTGTGTAGCACACTTTGAGGGTGTCACCACCCTTTAACAGACAGACGCACGCTTGTCGCTGCTGCTTTGAGGATGCAGGTGGAATCTAGATGGGATTTGGAACCAGGGACACACTACCTCCATCAATTGTCTAAATCCCACTGCACTAATGGCGGATACCGGACGCACGTCTAACACCAACATAGCAGTCAAGGCCTCAGTTATACGTTTTGCTTCAGGATGACTGCTGTCGTACTTCATCCTCATCGCTAGGGACTGTTGGAGGGTCAATTGTTTAGTAAAAGTAGTGATGTTCCTACTTCCTCTCTGGGATGATGAACAACTCCCAGCAGCAGCAACAGCACTAGGAGGAAGTGGTTCTTGATCTTTCCCTATTTTATTTTTATCGGAGAAAGTTTGGTCCTCCATTTATGTTATATTGATATATACGTGCGGCTAAAGCGCACACAAACACAGAAAATATTTTTTTATTTTTGCTTGAGAGTACTGCACTTTGTGGGTTACACCACCCTTTTAGAAATGAGCCAGGGCCGGCCCTTTACTTATGACACAGGCGCACGCTTGGCACTACTTTGTTGATGCACGTGCGGCTACTGCGCACACAATTCACAAACACAGAAAATATTTTTTTTTTTGGTTTGGACTGGAGTGTACTTTGGGGGATACAGCACCCTTTAACGGTCAAGCCAGCCGGCCCTTTACTTATGACACAGGCGCACGCTTGGCACTACTTTGTTGATGCACGTGCGGCTACTGCGCACACAATTCACAAACACACAAAAAATATTATTTTTTTAGCACTTGGGGGGAGCACCCCTGATGGACAGAGCAGCCCCTGGACAACACTACAGCACCCCTTTAGGACGGACACTGCACAGGACTTTGGAGTGGACACAGCCCCTATGGAGAACTGACTGCACAACACAGTCCAGCCAGCCCCTATGGACTTTGAAGTAGTGGACACAGCCCCTATTAACAACAGCAGCACAGCACAACACAGCCAGCCCCTATGGACTTTGAAGTAGTGGACAACAGCAGCACAGCGCAGCACAGCACAACACTACTCTGCACTACACTACACTACACAGCCCAGCCAGCCCTAACTCCCACCCTCCCTCTTCACTGTCCACAGCCGAGTGAGAAAATGGCGCCGACGTGGACGTAGGATCCAAAACCCGCGAGACCCGGAAGGCGGGATGATGACGTTTTGCCTCGATTTCAGATCCGAGTCAGGTGGGAAAAGTCGAGCCTGACTCGGATCGGCCTCGGATCGGGGGGGCTCGGGGGGGTTCGGATTTCAGAAATCCGAACCCGCTCACCCCTAATATATATATATATATATATATATATATATATATATACACACACACACAGAAAAAGTTATGGTCACTTGGGCCAAAAAGTGCACTCACCAGTATAAGTAAAATCAAGGCTTTATTATTTCAACAGGGTAATTATCACAAGTCGACGTTTTGACCCCTGAGGGTCATTGTCAATACAGTCCAAAAGGGCATCAGCACAGTATGCACTCAATAGGTACATGTAGGTGCATATATACAATATCCAGAATGAGGGGTGCACTCAACAGACTTGAAGTAGAAAAAAGAATCCTTTATTTCAGCATTGAAAGACACAGTCGGTGTCACAGGAAACTTCTCCACACTATTCACTGCTTCCTACATCTACCAACAGGTATCTACCCGGAGGCAAAACATAATGAGTTGGTGATGAAACAATTGTTCAGAAGCAGCCAACTAACTAGCTACCAACACAGAGCGGTCATGCCCTCACAGATCTCCAATTCAGAGATGGTTGGTAATGCAGTCACTATCTTGATAGCAGCTGCGGGATTATGCAAATGCTAATCTCAGCCTTCCCTTTGTGCTCCACAATGTGATTTGTGATAGAGATTGTAATCAATCCAACACTGCAGCAACCTCAGTTACACCAACGACATTTGCTGTAGCCTAGGGTCTACTCTAGTTTCTCTCCACAAATCCAACTAAACATGGCCTCTGAAGATGTGGATTTGTAGTTGGGAATGCAGCACTGTTCCCAGACACGCCCGAGACACGCCCATAACGCGCCCATGACATGGCCCCTTTTTGTAATCACTTTAGGTCACCTCCCAGTCTCCACCCTGAAACGCCCAGGGATGGCAAATCCTCTCTGAAGGGTTAGCAATGTCGTGCGCAACTTGGGTTACGCGTGTGCAGTGAGGGTTTCTCGGACTTTACGCGCATGCGCAGTACCAAAACTTAGCTCAACTGCGTAAAGATTGGTGCTGTGTCCATCTCTGAATAAGGCACCAAGTCATACAGGATCTCTTCTGACCATAGAGAAACTAGAGATCTGGTAATGGGTGGTCCCAGTTTTAGCACCATGTCAGATATTGGGAAAAATAACACCAGAGGCGTGCTTTCCCATGGTGTTACCAGGTGCAGGGAGGTATGTTGTGCGTGCGCCGCCAAAAAAGGGGGCATGGCCTCATGAACAGGGGGTGTGGTCCCTTGAGAAGGGGGAATGGCCTTGCGGCCTGAACCCTAGTGGTCTGGTGTGTGGAAGAAGTACAGGTGAGCTGGGAGCCGGTCTGCTCTGTATAAAGGATGCCAGGAGCTGTCAGCCGCACTCTGTACACCGGGGAAGTCCTCTCATGCTGGGCCACTCTGTGTACAGGATGCCGGGGGCTGGGACACTGTGTACAAGATGCCAGGAGCTGTCGGCCGCACTCTGCACGCTGGGGAAGTCCTCTCATGGCATGCTGACTGAGCAGCTGCATCAAGCAAGGGGCGCGTAATGGCTGGCTCCACCTCCTTTTTTATGTCTCCCCTGTAGCCGAGCCACGGGAGACATCGATCAAGTAACCAGGAGCCAGGGAATTGGCTGGTGGCTGGCAGCGGAGCGCGTCTCCGGGGACCCACTCATTCAGAAAGTGAGTCCTCATATGTGGGTAAAATACACGCTATAGTGTGTATTTGCAAATGCTGTAAGAAAAAAATAATAAATATATTCTATATATATATATATATATATATATATATATATACATATATATATATATATATACATATACATATATATATATATATATATATATATACACACACACACACACACACATATATACACATACACACACTGATCGCGCTGAGCCAAAAAAAATGTGGGTCCCTGGGACCCCTAACTTTCAAAAATTGGAGTCCTACTTGACTTTTTCTGGGTCCCATCTAAATGAAGATTTTCTGTAAATTTCACAATTTAGCAGCTACAGACCTTGAAGCATGTAGCAAATGACATTGGCCCCAGTAGGAAAAACAAAATTAACAAATTGGCCCCCGCATGAAGAAAACCACAAACTTTGGCCCTCTTAATAAAAAGAGAAATACATTAACCCGTGCATGAAGAAAACCACACACACATTTGCCCCAAATGTTTTATATCCTAACATAATGGCCTACACAGGAAAAAAAACACACATTGGCCTCCACGGGACATTGGCCCCCACAGTAGAAAACAAACACATTGGCCCCAACAGGAGGAAACAAACACATTGGCCCCCACAGGAACAAACTAAACACTTTAATCCCCACATAAAGGAAGACACACACATTGACCCCAGTAGGAAAAAAAAAGCCAAATACATTAACCCCTCACATGAAGAAAAACACACACACATTGGCCCCATTAGGGAAAAAAATAAAACACATTGGCCCCACAGGAAAACAAGAAAAGAAACACAATTATTCAAATTCATTGCACTGCAGCCTGAGTGGAAAGAGGCTCATATGGGGAGGGTGGGCAGGGGGACAGATGGAGGTTGGCAAAGGAATACATAGGGGATGGGTAGAGGCATGCATGATGCAAAAACACACATGGGGGTTTGGGCAGAGGCACACATGGGGAACAGACAGCTACATATAGGGGTTGGGGCAGAGGCACACATGGGGCAGGCAGAGATACATATAGGGGTTGGCGCAGAGGCACACATGGGGGGCAGACAGAGATACATATAGGGGTTGGGGCAGAGGCACACATGGGGGGCAGGCAGAGATACATATAGGGGTTGGGGCAGAGGCACACATGGGGGCAGGCAGAGAAACATATAGGGGTGGGGCAGAGGCACACATGGGGGGCAGGCAGAGATACATATAGGGTTTGGGGCAGAGGCACACATGGGGGCAGGCCAAGATACATATAGGGGTTGGGGCAGAGGCACACATGGGGGACAGACAGATACATATAGGGGTTGGGGCAGAGGCACACATGGGGCAGGCAGAGATACACATAGGGGTTGGGGCAGTGGCACACATGGAGCAGACAGAGATACATATTGGGGTTGGGGCAGAGGCACACATGGGGGCAGGCAGAGATACATATAGGGGTTGGGGCAGAGGCACACATGGGGCAGACAGAGATACATATAGGGGTTGGGGCAGAGGCACACATGGGGGCAGGCATAGATAGGGGTTGGGGCGGAGGCACACATGGGGCAGGCAGAGATACACATAGGGGTTGGGGCAGAGGCACACATGGGGGCAGGCAGAGATACATATAGGGGTTGGGGCAGAGGCACACATGGGGGCAGGCAGAGATACATATAGGGGTTGGGGCAGAGGCACACATGGGGTCAGGCAGAGATACATATAGGGGTTGGGGCAGAGGCACACATGGAGCAGAGATACATATTGGGGTTGGGGCAGAGGCACACATGGGAGGCAGGCAGAGATACATATAGGGGTTGGGGCAGAGGCACACATGGGGGCAGGCAGAGATACATATAGGGGTTGGGGCAGAGGCACACATGGGGCAGGCAGAGATACATATAGTGGTTGGGGCAGAGGCACACGGGGGGGCAGGTAGAGATACATATAGGGGTTGAGGCAGAGGCACACATGGGGGGCAGGCAGAGATACATATAGGGGTTGGGGCAGAGGCACACATGGGGCAGACAGAGATACATATAGGGATTGGGGCAGAGGCACACATGGGGGCAGACAGAGATACATATAGGGGTTGGGGCAGAGGCACACATGGGGGGAAGGCAGAGATACATATAGGGGTTGGGGCTGAGGCACACATGGGAGGCAGACAGAGATACGTATAGGGTTTGGGGCAGAAGCACACATGGGGCAGACAGAGATACATATAGGGGTTGGGGCAGAGGCACACATGGGGGGCAGGCAGAGATACATATAGGGGATGGGGCAGAGGCACACATGGGGGGCAGGCAGAGATACATATAGGGGTTGGGGTAGAGGCACACATGGGAGGCAGGCAGAGATACATATAGGGGTTGGGGCAGAGGCACACATGGGGGGCAGGTAGAGATACATATAAGGGTTGGGGCAGAGGCACACATGGGGGGCAGGCAGAGATACATATAGGGGTTGGGGCAGAGGCACACATGGGGAGCATGCAGAGATACATATAGGGGTTGGGGTAGAGGCACACATGGGGGCAGGCAGATATACATATAGGGGTTGGGGCAGAGGCACACATGGGGGGCAGACAGAGATACATATAGGGGTTGGGGAAGAGGCACACATGTGGAAGGGGGAGAGAGAGAGGCACACAAATTGTGTATATATATATATATATATATATAAACACACACACACACACATATATAGCCATTGACAGACATATTGTACTTGGTGGTAAGGATGGGGTGGGGGAGTCAATGAACTGTAGATTCATATTTAATACACAACTAGCGGGAGGGAGTGTGTTGGGATAACTCTAATTCACTGGGGCCGGCAGCAATAACATCAGATTGGCTGCCTGTCATTATAGTACGCCAGCTGTGGAGAGCTTTCAGTCTGCTCTGCAGCACTTTGTACATTGGTGTTGTGAGCTGCTCACCACACTGAGGGCCTGATTCAGAGCCGCTCGTAAGCGGCCGCTCGTTCGCTCTGAGCGATGTTCGCACAACTGCGCATGCGTATGGGTCATAATGCACATGCGCAAACCAGTCATTGCGGTCGGAAATCGTGCGCTCGCAAAACAGCGAGGGGCTGCTAATTTGATTGACAGAATGTACCGTTTGTGGGTGGTAACAGGGGAAGGTGCTTGAAAACTGGGGAGTGGAGATCCGAACGCAGGCGTGCCTAACGGTCAAAAGGGCGTTTAGTGGGAGTGCATAATTAGTAAAGGAGCGTCATCGACCACGTCTCTTGGTTGTCTTTTAGCCTGAACTGCTCGCAGTGATAGCGGTAAGAAAAACCTACCACAAGCACTGCGAGCAGTTCAGATGCTTTTCGATGTACCTGATTCATCTAATAAATACCGGAGACGACGTGTGATGCGAACGGCAAAGGGGAGTCTTTACAAAATAGCGAGCGCATTTTTCGTTCGCTCGCTCAGACATAGAGGCGTCAACACACCGCAAAGAGCGAGCGCTCAATTTAAATAGCCGGACCCTTTTTTGGAACAACCGTCCGCAAATAGCGTCCGGCTCTGAATCAGGCCCAGAACTCCGCACAGCAGCCACACTGTAATGACAGGCAGCCAATCTAACTTTCTGCTAGGCTGCCTGTCATACCTCACTCAATGCTGCCGAGGCATCCCTTTGGGATGGCCGGTCCTTACCTACAGTGATGGATGAGTACTTCACAAAAAATTTATTGAAGTTGGCTCTATGATGGCTTCTTTTACATAACTTTTTACAGATGCTATATTAAAGATGTTTGGTTAAAACTACAGGATTTGGTGGTGTGCTGGCTCTTCAGGTCTTACCTCTTTTTGATATCTGGAGTATTGCTGCTATATATATATATATATATATATATATATATATATATATATATATATATATATACATTCATACACAATTACACATACACTTATTACATCAGCCAGATGTAGTAATATAAGAGCCTGCATTTACTTTACATGAGAAACATTATTAAAAATAGAGCCCGACACAACATGCATAGCACTACACCATCTCCCTTCCCCCCTCCCCTACCAGTCAATAAAAAAAAATGGCTTACCTGCGTAACTTTTCTCTAAGACCTCCTGCCTTGCCCACTCTCCTCTTCAAAGACAGGGGCTGGACTGCTCAGTCTGTGACAGTCAGCAGACAGCAACAGCGTCATGGGTGAAGCCGCGGGCGGTGTCCTTCTCCTCCGGCCGGGTAGCGTGTAGGCAGACACATCATCTCAGGTCCTCACGATAGCACAAGCGCGTGCCCCCCCTGCCCCCGACGTCATGACGTCACCGCGCGCTCGTGCACAGTAACATTTTCATTGGTGCCAGCACAAGGTGGGGCTGCAGACTTTGAAGATCCCCTCGGCAGGTGTATTATGTACAGCGGCGGCTTAGCAGCGTTAACCCCTTCCTGACTCCCGGCAATTATTTATAATTATAAAAAAATTTAAAATAGTGGCAGAGGCTAATGGATGGTCCCCCCAGTTTCACCTATGGCTGTTACACTGCGCTACTGTCTGCTCGTGGGTACGAGCAGACTTCAATCACGGGCCGCTGGCCAGTCAGCGACGGCTAACATTAGCAGCCGCTCATTGGCTGGGACCCACGTGGACTTAGCCAATGAGCGGCTCCTCCACGTGGGTCCCAGCCAATGAGCGGCCGCTAATGTAATGATTGGCCTGCGGCACGCGATTGAAGTCAGCTCGTTCCCACAAGCAGACAGTAGCGCAGTGTAAGAGCATGTAGTAACATGCTGTTACACTGTACCAAGGGCCTGGCTTGGATTTCTGTGGAGAACATCGTGGGACAGAGAGGTGAGTATTGGATCTTTTTTTACAGGTTATTCCAAATGGATACTTTACGATGACAAGTGGACGTGAACATCGGGAACTAGGTGTGTATGTATGTAATAAAGCTTTATTTTACAGGTGTGTTGTGTGTTTATTTAACCATTTATTTTCAGGTGAACTACAGGTACCAGTGGGCCCTTAATGCCCCGCATGCTGGTACTGGTGGTTCTCCAAGTACCAGCATGCAGGGGAGGCTTGCTGGGACCTGTAGTTCCACTGTAAAGACAATGGTGAAAAATCTTAATTTTACACTTCACATAACACAATCAACCTGCCACCCAACAGCAAGGGGTGGTGGGGATAGCCCCGGGCTATCAGCCTAGGCCAGGGGTGCCCTGGAGAGGGTGACCCCTTTATTGGGGGGGTCACCAACTCCCCAGGGATCCCTGGCCTGCGCTGACTAACGGGGCCAGGCGAAAGGGCTGTGGCATCAGCCCCTTGTTAGAAAGGGTATTGGGCTGGTTTTAAATATACGGTGGAACCCACGTCATTTTTTTTCATTGTATATTTAAAACCAGCTCTGTCCCTGCAGCCTTGTGCTGGTTCTTACATTACAGGGAATCCCTACACAATTTTTTTCCTGTAATGTTAAGAACCTGGACAGGCTGGTTAGTGATTTTGGGGGGGACCTCACGTAATTTTTTTTTTTTTTACATTTTGCACATTTTTACAAGGGTTAACACACAAGCAGCAAGCACATATCTCACTGATATGTACTGGCTGCTAGCTCGGGAGAGATTTGGCAGAGAGGAAACACTGCGATCTCGGGTGATTAATCTCCTGCAAAATGAGTTACTCGGGAGATATATCTCGTTCTGCTTCACCATCGGCAAACTCGTTTAGCCTCAAATCGCCTCTTGGTAAATTTGGTAAAAGAAAAGGGATTAAATCACCCGAATTTGGGCAAATTCCAGCGAGATAAATAACTTTTGAAAATCGGGACCATCTCGAATCTTTGTAAATTTACCCAATGACTGGATATGCGTAAAACTTTTTCATATTGTCTTTTTGTACTGTCTTTGATAATGTATATTTAATGTTGTTTCCTTTAATTGCTGTCTTCATTCATGCCAGTCCTTTTGTATTGTTTATTCTGAAACTGCACATGTGTCTTGTCTCAAATGTATTCTGTTATTTTGGGTGTAAACTTTAAAAAAAAATCCAAAAATAAAATGATTAAAAAAAAACCCTGCAAAGGACAGCTCTTCAAATAAGAGATGAGTCGGACTGGACCACAGGAGTTCGGGGAAATCCCAGGTGGTCCCCACTGCCTATGGGCCCACCCCCCTTTTCTAGGTGTCAGGTTCCAGACTTCAAATTATAGATTGTTAGTCTATTAGACAGTCAGTTACCTGGAGGAGCAGGACCACTGATCAACATGGGGGCTTGGTTCCCTTCTAGAGAAACTACACCAAGATTTGATTTTGCCCCTCTGGTGGATGACCACAGCCTTTAAGCATGGGCCCTACCACTGCATTCCCCAAGATGGGCCCTTCATGCACGTCTGCATTTCTGTTAAACACACAGCTAATAGGCAGCTCTATTGTATTCAGGCCCTGATTCAGAGCCGGACGCTCTGACAGAGCGCTCGCTCTGAATCAGGACCGTCCCTGCTCCCTTTTGGAGCGGCCTCCTGGCCGCTCGCATAGCTGTGGGTGACCACCCACAGCTATAGCAAGCGGCCAAAATGATGGTCGCGATGGTCAAGACCATATCGACCATCGGGCTTGCGACGAGACCCTTGCGGTAGGGTCTCGCTGCCGCAAGCCCAGGAGTGCTTTTGGCTCTATCAGAGCCAAAAGCACTCCCACTGACATCACTAGTGATGTCAGTGGGGCCGGCCCCAGACGGTAGGCGTTTCCATGGGAACACCTCCATCTGGGCAGCCACGCCCCCGGCACGCCCACCAAACAGGGCGTGCTGTCAATCACCATCGACAGCATGCCCCCTTTGGTGCAAGACCCATAATGACGGCTTGGCCGTCGTTATTCGGGTCTCGCGCATGCCCACTTGGGCAACATCGACCCGCTTGCGAGCGCTCAGCGCTCGCGAGCGGGTCTGAATCAGGCCCTCAGTCCAAATACGACTGAATACACACACTTGCTAGATGATTGCATACACCATCGACAAATATCATTCTGTCAAACACGATTCTTAGTAAATTTGTGAGTTTGTTTGAAACAAACTCACTGGTGTCCATGCAATACCCAGCGTGTTTAAAACGAAACCAGACACGATTCTTAGTAAATATACCCCTATGTATTTATATTCAGTATACATTAACCAGGGGCATGAGGCTATATTTTGCCTAAGGCCATGTAGGGTCTTAGAGCCTGATTCATTAGCAGGCGCAGGGGTGTATTTATAATGGGTGCAGGTGCCGCCGTGGCCACTTTCCTGATGACCTGCACATGCGCTATTGACTCAAGGCAAACACTAGTGCCCAGAATATAAGTGCAGCGCTTGCCACACACCGCTCTGGGCGCAGGACGGAGAGGTGGGGGCATGTGTCAGAGACGGGCCCCCTCCTCTCTAGAAATGCCCCATAGCAGACACAATGTCGATATTTTCGCAGATCGAGTGATTGTTAGCTATTGCGCCTGTGTGAACACTGCACTGCACACGGGCAGCAATTGCATTGCGATTACATTCATAAATAAGAACCATTCGTGAAGAGATTGACAGGTAGTCAGCGTTTGGGGGTGGTAATGGGTTTGGTTAGAAAAATGCAGACGTGTCACACCATTTTAAATGCTGGTACCGATGTTTACGCTGTTGCTCATCGTTGGGCGGATATGGGAAGGCAGCAGTGGGCGCCCCTATGCTCGGGTAAGCTTTGGAAGCATTAGTATATTTTCACAGCAGCATATCGCATGTGGAATCGCAGCTGAGATTGCATTAGCGTCCGCTGCTGAATCAGACCCTTAATCCGGCTCTGGGACAGAGCAGAAGGAAGGAGGGATGGAGCAGGGGCGTATTTATAATGGTTGTCCAGGGTAGGCCTACACGGCACACCCTACACACATACTTTTTAATACTTACCTCTCCGAAGACCCATGTCGGCTGGAGCACCCACTTGTGCACGTCATGTCCAGGAAGTGTATGCAACCATCGGTACATCGGGTAACATCAGATGCTATCGCAACGCTTGAGGTTGACCATACCCTGCCACAAACACTGCGAGCACCTCAGTGTAAAAACAAGCCAGGTGACATGTACTATGATCAGTGGTGTAACTAGGGTATTTGAAGCCCAGGGCAAATGTAAAAATGGAGCCCTCCATCCCCCCTATGTGCGCGTGCCGAAGGCGCGCTCGTCGAAAAAATGGGCGTGGTCACCTAAAAATGGGGTGTATCAACATGACACACCCCTTTATCATCACATTACTTTTCATATGCACCTTAACCCCAGTAGTGCCCCTTATACAGTACCCCCAGTATGCAATGTCCGCAGTTGTGGTCCCTCTTACGCAGGCCCATAGTAGTGCCCATTAGACAGTACCCCCCAGTAGTGGTCCCCCTTATGCAGCCCCTCATTAGTTCCCCTTATTCAGTGCCTCCAGTAGTGGTACCCCTTATGCAGGCCCCCAGCAGTGATCCCCCCCCTATCCAGTGCCCCTTATACAGTGTCCCCTGTAGTGGTTCTCCCTATTTAGTGCCCCAGTAATGGTCCCATAGTAGTAAGCCCCTTATATAGTGCCCTCAGCAGTAGCCATCCCCATGCAGTGCCCCCAGTAGTGGTTCCCCTTATGCAGGCCCCCAGCAGTGATCCCCCCTATCTAGTGCCCCCTATACAGGGCCCCCTGTAGTGGTTCTCCCTATTTAGTGCCCCCAGTAGTGGTCCCCTAGTAGTAAGCCCCTTAAAAAGTGCCACTGGTAGTAGTCCCCCACAGTAGACGTTCCCCCTCCTGATGCAGTGCCCCCAGTAGTAGCTCCCCCCAGTAATGGTGCCCCCAGTAGTAGCTCCCCCCCAGTAATGGTGCCCCCAGTAGTAGCTCCCCCCAGTAATAGTGTCCCCAGTAGTAGTAGCCCCCAGTAATAGTGTCCCCAGTAGTAGTAGATCCCCCCAGTAATAGTGTCCCTAGTAGTAGCAGCCCCCCCAGAATAGTGTCCCCAGTAGTAGCAGCCCCTCCCAGTAATAGTGTCCCCAGTAGTAGCAGCCCCTCCCAGTAATAGTGTCCCCAGTAGTAGTAGCCCCCCCAGTAATAGTGTCCCCAGTAGTAGTAGCTCCCCCCAGTAATAGTGCCCCGAGTAGTAGTAGCCCCCCAGTAATAGTGTCCCCGGTAGTAGTAGCTCCCCCCAGTAATAGTGTCCCTAGTAGTAGCAGCCCCCCCAGTAATAGTATCCCCAGTAGTAGCAGCCCTCCCAGTAATAGTGTCCCCAGTAGTAGCAGCCCCTCCCAGTAATAGTGTCCCCAGTAGTAGCAGCCCCCCCAGTAATAGTGTCCCCAGTAGTAGCAGCCCCTCCCGGTAATAGTGTCCCCAGTAGTAGCAGCCCCTCCCAGGAATAGTGTCCCCAGTAGTAGCAGCCCCCCCAGTAATAGTGCCCCCAGTAGTAGCAGCCCCCCCAGTAATAGTGTCCCCAGTAGTAGTAGCCCCCCAAGTGATAGTGTCCCAAGTAGTAGTAGCCCCCCCAAGTGATAGTGTCCCCAATAGTAGTAGCCCCCCCAAGTGACAGTGTCCCCAGTAGTAGTAGCCCCCCCAGTAATAGTGTCCCCAGAAGTAGCAGCCCCTCCCAGTAATAGTGTCCCCAGCAGTAGCAGCCCCCCAGGAATAGTGTCCCCAGTAGTAGCAGCCCCTCCCAGTAATAGTGTCCCCAGTAGTAGCAGCCCCTCCCAGTAATAGTGTCCCCAGTAGTAGCAGCCCCCCCCAGTAATAGTGTCCCCAGTAGTAGCAGCCTCTCCCAGTAATAGTGTCCCCAGTAGTAGCAGCCCCCCCAGTAATAGTGTCCCCAGTAGTAGTAGCCCCCCAAGTGATAGTGTCCCAAGTAGTAGTAGCCCCCCCCAAGTGATAGTGTCCCCAGTAGTAGCAGCCCCTCCCAGTAATAGTGTCCCCAGTAGTAGCAGCCCCCCCAAGTGATAGTGTCCCCAGTAGTAGTAGCCCCCCCAAGTGATAGTGTCCCCAGTAGTAGCAGCCCCCCCAAGTGATAGTGTCCCCAGTAGTAGTAGCCCCCCCAAGTGATAGTGTCCCCAGTAGTAGTAGCCCCCCCAAGTGATAGTGTGCCCAGTAGTAGTAGCCCCCCCCGTAGTGCAGACACACAAGTTACAAAAAAAAAAAAAAATACACTTACCTGAATCCATGCTCCTGCTCAGGCCACCGCTCCCGCCGCCGCACGTCAGTCCTCCTGGGCTGGCACACTATGCATTATGGGAGAGACGTCATGACCTCATGACGTCTCTCCCATTACCCACTGCAGGAGCCGGACGGAAGCCCGGCTCTTGCAGTGGGCGCGCAGCAGTCAATGAGAGTCTATCTGACTCTCATTGGCTGCTGATTCACACACATCTCCGCCAGCGCTGGCAGAGGATGTGTGTGAAACAGCAGCCAATGAGAGCCTGTCTGACTCTCATTGGCTGCTGCTGGCGGCGATGTGTGTGTTAGCACAGCCTGAGCCCGCCCGCCTGCCACCCTCCTCCTGGCGCTATTCAGCAAGCGCTCAGGGGGAGGGAAGGAGCTCAGCTGTACAGCACAGGACCGGCGCTGGAAGCCTAGCGTCGGTCCTGTGTAAATGTGTAGCGCTGACCACACACTGCAGTCGGCGCTACACTGGCTAACTAGGATGGGCCAGTACCATAGCCGGCGGTGCCTCCCCGTGCTGCCGGTCCCACGGCGCCCTGGGCATGTACCCCACTCGCTCTGCCCTAGTTACGCCACTGACTATGATGCTGTCTTTTAATTATGCACGCCTCTAAAATGCTGTTGAGATGCTCAGGCATGCCTGCGTTTGTACCTTCACTCCTCCGTTTTTAATGGCCAGCCCGTTACCACCTACAAACAGCTTCCCCTGTCACTCACTCTGCTGGGCTGTCTATGTGCAGTGAGCTAATGCATTGTGAACTTTCACTAAGGTATGCGCATGCGCACAATGCATACAATCGGCAGGGAATCGGTATGAAATATCGTTCGATTCCCGTCAGCGGCAGCCCAACAGGAGCAGAGTGCGACGCAGCGGAAGCCCGACAGCACTGGAAATCCCGATCGTGGATAGGTAAGTATCCACTAACCTAACCTAACCCCCCTAACCCTCCTTAGGGGTGCCTAATCCTAACTCATACTTGCCTACATTGTAGTACTCTTTTGCGGGAGACTTGGAGAGAGGAGAAAGATCGGGTCGTGATGGGGGCGGGGCCTGACATCTTGCACCATTAGGCCCCGCCCCCTTCACGGCAAATTGCCGCGATTGGCGTAATTTCCATAAGGGGCGGGGCTAAATGATGCGATTCCCGCAGAATCGCGTAATTAAGCCCCGCCCCCTACACAGAGACCCGCGAGTGCTGCGGAAGTTCTCCGCATTCTGCCCACTTCACTAGGAAGTGGGCAGAAAGCAGGAGAAATGCCTACCCTTCCGGGGGTGCGGGGGGTTACCCGAAAAATCGGGAGCCTCCCGCGAAAACCGGGAGGGTAGGCATGTATGTCCTAACTTCCCCCCCAAGTGCCTAACCCTAATCCCCCCTCTAAGTGCCTAACCCTAACCACCCCCTTCCCCGCTGCCTAAACCTAAGTCCCCGGGGGGGTGCCTAACCCTAAGTCCCCCCCGGGGGTGCCTAACCCTAACCCTCCCTCCCCCTAGCCTAACCTTAACCCTCCCCGGGGGGGTGCCTAACCCTAAGTCCCCCCCCCCGGGAGCCCTAAACCTAACCCTCCCCTCCGCGGCTGTCCACTCGCGGCGCCCGGCATCACTACGATCGTGATGCCGGGCGCCGGACTCCCAGCGTCGGGGAAATGCGGGGGTCTACATCTAGACGCCCGGCATTTCACCCTTGCCGGGATAAGACAGTCGGGAAGCCGGCTGCCGGTATATAGGCAGTCGGCTTCCCGATTGCTTCCCATCGGCAGCAGCGAAAGTATGCATCTTAGCAAGCGGGTCTGAATCAGACCCTCAGGCCTCTTACTAGCTGCTTTTATCTATTTTTATGCCACACATGGGGCCTAGTCATCTTCACTTAATATTTACAAATGCAGGTTAAAATTAACATTCTCACTTGCAATTGTAAAAATGCAGTTATCGGGCCATTCAACACGAAGGTAAAGCAGGAGATGGCCCGCTGTCCCCATACACTAGTATCACAGATATCTCCAGCTTACCTTTCCCTTCTGGAATGGCACACTGCCCCCATACACTAGTATCACAGATATCTCTCTGCTTACCTTTCTCTCCTGGAATGGCCTGCTGTCCCCATACACTAGTATCACAGATATATCTAGCTTACCTTTCTCTCCTGGAATGGCCCGCTGTCCCCATACACTAGTATCACAGAAATCTCCAGCTTACCTTTCTCTCCTGGAAGGGCCCGCTGCCCCCATACACTAGTATCACAGATATCTCCTGCTTACCTTTCTCTCCTGGAATGGCTCGCTGTCCCCATACACTAGTATCACAGATATCTCCTGCTTACCTTTCTCACCTGGAATGGCCTGCTGTCCCCATACACTAGTATCACAGAAATCTCCAGCTTACCTTTCTATCCCGGGATGGCCAACTGTCCCCAAACACTAGTATCACAGATATCTCCAGCTTACCTTTCTCTCCCGGAATGGCCCGCTGTCCCCATACACTAGTATCACAGATATCTCCTGCTTACCTTTCTCTCCTGGAATGGCACACTGCCCCCATACACTAGTATCACAGATATCTCCCTGCTTACCTTTCTCTCCTGGAATGGCCTGCTGTCCCCATACACTAGTATCACAGATATCTCTAGCTTACCTTTCTCTCCTGGAATGGCCCGCTGTCCCCATACACTAGTATCACAGATATCTCCTTCTTACCTTTCTCTCGCGGAATGGCCCGCTGTCCCCATACACTAGTATCACAGATATCTCCAGCTTACCTTTCTCTCCTGGAATGGCACACTGCCCCCATACACTAGTATCACAGATATCTCTCTGCTTACCTTTCTCTCCTGGAATGGCCTGCTGTCCCCATACACTAGTATCACAGAAATCTCCAGCTTACCTTTCTCTCCTGGAATGGCCCGCTGTCCCCATACACTAGAATCACAGATATCTCCAGCTTACCTATCTCTCGCTGAATGACCCGCTGTCCCCATACACTAGTATCACAGATATCTCCTGATTACCTTTCTCTCCTGGAATGGTTCGCTGTCCCCATACACTAGTATCACAGATATCTACTGCTTACCTTTCTCACCTGGAATGGCCTGCTGTCCCCATACACTAGTATCACAGAAATCTCCAGCTTACCTTTCTCTCCCGGGATGGCCCGCTGTCCCCATACACTAGTATCACAGATATCTCCAGCTTACCTTTCTCTCCCGGAATGGCCCGCTGTCCACATACACTAGTATCACAGATATCTCCTGCTTACCTTTCTCTCCTGGGATGGCCTGCTGTCCCCATACTCTAGTATCACAGATATCTCCTGCTTACCTTTCTCTCCTGGAATGGCTCGCTGTCCCCATACTCTAGTATCACAGATATCTCCTGCTTACCTTTCTCTCCTGGAATGGCCCGCTGTCCCCATACACTAGTATCACAGATATCTCCTTCTTACCTTTCTCTCACATAATGGCCCGTTGTCCCCATACACTAGTATCACAGATATCTCCTGCTTACCTTTCTCTCCTGGAATGGCCCGCTGTCCCCATACACTAGTATCACAGATATCTCCAGCTTACCTTTCTCCCCCGGAATGGCCCGCTGTCCCCATACACTAGTATCACAGATATCTCCTGCTTACCTTTCTCTCCCGGGATGGCCTGCTGTCCCCATACTCTAGTATCACAGATATCTCCTGCTTACCTTTCTCTCCTGGAATGGCTCGCTGTCCCCATACTCTAGTATCACAGATATCTCCTGCTTACCTTTCTCTCCTAGAATGGCTCGCTGTCCCCATACACTAGTATCACAGATATCTCCTGCTTACCTTTCTCACCTGGAATGGCCTGCTGTCCCCATACACTAGTATCACAGAAATCTCCAACTTACCTTTCTCTCCCGGGATGGCCAACTGTCCCCATACACTAGTATCACAGATATCTCCAGCTTACCTTTCTCTCCCGGAATGGCCCGCTGTCCCCATACACTAGTATCACAGATATCTCCTGCTTACCTTTCTCTCCTGGAATGGCACACTGCCCCCATACACTAGTATCACAGATATCTCTCTGCTTACCTTTCTCTCCTGGAATGGCCTGCTGTCCCCATACACTAGTATCACAGACATCTCTAGCTTACCTTTCTCTCCTGGAATGGCCCGCTGTCCCCATACACTAGTATCACAGATATCTCCTTCTTACCTTTCTCTCACATAATGGCCCGTTGTCCCCATACACTAGTATCACAGATATCTCCTGCTTACCTATCTCTCCTGGAATGGCTCGCTGTCCCCATACACTAGTATCACAGATATCTCCTGCTTACCTTTCTCACCTGGAATGGCCTGCTGTAGCGTTTACTTCAGCGTTCGGCCCTGCTGCATGGTCAGCATTACTTGCTACAAGTCCTCTGTGTCGTGTCTCCTCCGACTGCTCGGCTGCTCCAAGACACACTTCCTCTCGGCCGCCCTCGTGCTGCCTCCAGCTCTCCTAGCCGTAGCAACAGCTGTTGTCTGCTGTCGGCTGACAGTGAGGGAGTACTCAGCTGCCAGAGCGACTCCCTCGGCAACTCCTACAGTGCTGCCATTCCAGCCTCCGTCTGTACCCAGTTCTATCATCGGCACTCAGCCGCCACAGTACCAGCAGCGCCTCCAGGACATCGGCTATCATCACAGCTCCTGCATCCTCGTGCTGTCATTGGCTCCTCAAGCTGCAGCGCCCATCGCTTTCCAGTACCATCAGCCATACCATCGGCCCAGTGGCAGTCATCATCTGCTTATTATTCGCATTATCGGCCCATTGGCCACAACATCGTCTGACTGGTCACAGCATCAGCTCACCACCTGCAACTTAGGCCCGTTGGCCTTCATCATCGGCTTATTAGCCGCATCATCGGCCCATTGGCTGCAACATCGACCCACTGGTCACAACATCAGCTCACCAGCCGCAACTTAGGCCTGTTGGCCTTCATCATCGGCCCATTGGCTGCAACA
Organism: Taudactylus pleione; assembly: GCA_031769625.1. Lineage (NCBI taxonomy): Eukaryota > Metazoa > Chordata > Amphibia > Anura > Myobatrachidae > Taudactylus > Taudactylus pleione. Next base: position 275,968 of record JAUIMM010000009.1, on the reverse strand, counting down.
TCGACCCACTGGTCACAACATCGGCTCACCAGCCGCAACTTAGGCCATTGGCCTTCTTCATCAGCTTATTAGCTGCATCATTGGCCCATCAGCCACAACATCGATCCACTGGTCACAACATCGGCTCACCAGCCGCAACTTAGGCCCGTTGGCCTTCATCATCGGCTTTTTCATCGCATCATCGGCCCATTGGCTGAAACATCAACCCATCGGTCACAACATCACCTCACCAGCCGCAACATTGGCCCATTGACCACTTTCATTGGCTCAATAGCCACACCATCGGCCCAGTGGCCGCACCATCGGCATTAGCCACATTATCGGTTATTAAAGACCGCAAGAAACAGATTCTCATCCCTCCCCGCATCATTTGTTCCACCACCGGCCTTCTTAGGAACTCCAGTTTTGACATCCGCTACCTGTCTATCTGGACTCTAACGGCTACCTTAAAGGTATAGCTAGAGACCGTAACACATGCACTAGTATCACAGATATCTCCTGCTTACCTTTGTCTCCCGGAAAGTCCCGCTGTCCCCATACACTAGTATCACAGATATCTTCTGCTTACCTTTCTCTCCCGGAATGGCCCGCTGTCCCCATACACTAGTATCACAGATATCTCCAGCTTACCTTTCTCTCCTGGAATGGCCCGCTGTCCCCATACACTAATATCACAGACAGTGGCGTAACTAAGGGGGGTCAAGCGGGGTACGTGCCCTGGGCACTATGGCAAGTCCTGCAGAGGGGGTCGCAGCCGGCCAGTGCATCGTACCCGCCCTCCCACCACCATTGTATCCTGTCTGCACTTTACCGAGCAGGCAAGTGTGACACTGCCTGCTAGGCTGGTTTTGGCTGGGCTGCCTGTAGGGGGAGCTGCAGCAGAAGCGCGCAGCCCCTCCTAGGCAGCCTTTCTAACAGCTCTATCCTCCTCCTGACCTGGACTAGAGCTGCCGTCTGCGGCGGGTGAGGAGTGATTCTTACCTCCCCGGCGCTCTCCATCTCCACAAAGCGCAGATAAATTATTGGTGGGAGGAGGGGGGGTCGTGGGTGGATGGCTAAGCTGCCACGGGAGGGGGGAGGGGGGTGTTAAATTTTAATGTGTGGTGCCAGGGGAGGTGGGGGGGGGCAGCTGCTGGCTGCATTTGTGTGAAATAAATGCGTGTCTCGATAGGCTTTCAGTGTGTGTGTGTGTATATATATATGTGTCAGTGTGTGTGTGTATGTATAGGCTTTCAGTGTGTGCGCATATATGTGTCAGTGTGTGTGTGTGTATGTATAGGCTTTCAGTGTTTGTGTTTGTATATGTGTCAGTGTGTGTGTATATGTGTATTTGTATATGTGTCAATGTGTGTGTGTGTATATAGGCTTTCAGGGTCAGTGTGTGTATGTCAGTGTGTGTATGTATAGGCTTTCAGTGTGTGTGTGTGTGTGTGTGTGTGTGTCAGGCTTGCCTACCCTCCCGATATGGTCGGGAGCCTCCCGAATATCGGGTGCCGCTCCCGACCCCCCGGAAAGGCAGGCAAGCCTCCCGGCTGCCGCCTACCCCCCCGAACTACTACTAAAAAACCCCGCAGCTGGGGGGCCCGATGACGCAATTCGCGCTGAATCGCGTCATCGTGGCTCCGCCCCCTGCTTCACAATGCCTTTTTCCAGGCATTGTGAAGAGGGGGCGGGGCCACGATGACACGATCGTGCGGTCACCGCCCCCAAAACGGCATCATAGCCCGGCCACGCCCCCCGCAGAATGCAGACATTCAGCTCCCTCCCGGAAGGAGGGAGCTGAATGTCGGCAAGTATGGTGTGTGTATATGTGTCAGTGTGTGTGTATGTGTCATGTGTGTAAATATGTCTATGTGTATCTGTGTCAGTGTATTTGTATCTGTGTCACTGTGTGTCTGTGTGTTGAGAGACAATGTGAAGGGATGTGATGGTGTGCTGAGAGTTGATGCAGGTGGGGAGGTGATGGTGTGCTAAGAGATGACGCAGGGTTGGAGCTGATCGTGTGACAGATGATGCAGGGGGAGGTGATGGTGTGCTAAGAGATGATGCAGGGGTGATGGTGTGCTAAGAGACGACACGGGGGGTGATGGTGTGGCTGAGAGATGAGGAAGGGGGAGGTGATGGTGTGCTGACAGATGACACAGGGGGGAGCTGATGGTGTGCTGAGTTGACGCGGGGAGGTGATGGTGTGGCTGAGAGTTGACGCAGGGGGGGAGGTGATGGTGTGCTGAGAGTTGACACAGTAGGGAGATGATGGTGTGCTGAAAGTTGACAAGGGGGGTGATGGTGTGGCTGAGAATTGACGCAGGGGGGAGGTGACGGTGTGCTAATAGATGACGCAGGGAGGAGATGCTGGTGTGCTAAGAATTGATGCAGGGGGGCGGTGATGGTGTGCTGAGAGACAACTCAGTGGGGAGTTGATGGTGTGCTGAGAGACGAGGTGGGGGGAGGCGACGGTGTGGCTAGGAAGAGATTACACAGGGAGGGAGGTGATGGTGTGCTGGGAGATGATGCAGTGAGATGATAGTGTGGCTGAGAGACGTAGGGGGAAGGAAGTTACATAGGGGGAACGAGTCTGGTTGAACCGCTGTCGTATGATGATGACCTTGTTGACATTCCTACACAAACAGGCATCTTCCGGACGATGTGATCTATATGAATATTGAATACCGACTGAAGACGCTGTATTGCCAGTGAGAATGTATTTCTTCAGAGGTTCCACAATGTGAGAAACCACCGTATAGGTAAGGTGCATATGGAATGCAAAGGAATGTTCCCAGACTGACAAGAAATGGGTGGCATGTCATGTTGCCATGCCCTGTTTTCAGTAGCCATGCCCCTTCTGGTATTTGACCACTAAACATCTTTTATTGGGTGGTGGTAGCGGGGGGGGGGGGCACACCAATCTTAAATTTGCCCTGGGCTCCGAAGACTCTAGTTTCGCAACTGATCACAGATATCTCCTACTTACCTTTCTCTCTCGGAATGGCCCGCTGTCCGCATACACTAGTATCACAGATATCTGCTGCTTACCTTTCTCTTGCGGAATGGCCCGCTGTCCCCATACACTAGTATCACAGAGATCTGCTAATCTTTCCCTCACAGTATGGCCCGCTGTCCCCATACACTAGTATGGGAACAGAATTCATCAAGCTCTGAAAATATTATATTTTCAGAGCTTGAGTGCGGGACCATTTGCCATCTTCAGATGGTGAATGTTCCCGTTACCCTCTCCTTCCCTATGGGAAGGAGTCCCGGGTCGTGAAGAGGGATCTTTTCGGATACCTCTGCTTCTATCTGTCTCCTTCCGCTCTTGTGCGCATGCTTGACCTGTAGGTGGCACATGCGCACTCCCGTCACTGCTCCGAAATGAACAGTGAAAAGATTCACTGATTTTCGGATCAGCTGTCACCGTGCCGGAGCAATGATGAATTGCTCCGGAATCCGCAGCGAGTTAGAATGTTAATTATCGGACCCCAATAATTAACATAATGAATAGGCCCCCAAGGGGTAAATTTACTAAATGTTGATTTAACTAGATTTAAAACATAGATGGGCTTTCCAAACGCAAAATTTGCATATTTATCATCCGTAGGGTTTCATCTTCAATTGGAAGTAGAAACCCTACGGAGGATAAATTTGCAGATTTTGCATTTGGAAAGCCCATCTATGTTGATGAGTGACCATATAGATGTACAGGGTTGGCGGCCTAGTCTATTATACAGGTCATAGAACTCTGCAGTGACATCTGATATCCATAGTAATGTAAGGTAGGGGGGGTATATTGCAGCTTATGATACACAATATTTAATTACATTTAGTAAAAAACAGAACTTGTGAACAGTATTAGCAACTTCTTACGTTTTTATGTTGATCAATACCAATAAATGTATAATACTATGGGCAGTTAGATCACCTTTGCGTCACAATTTCCGAATGGTAAAATGCGTTAACTAAATAAACACGATTGCTTGTAAATACAAATTTGCAAAAATGGCAAGATGCGTGTCTGTCTGCGCCAGAATTATGTCATGCATACATCACATACACTTACACTTACTTTTTGTTGTTATAAATTGGTTTATTGCTAATTATATACAAATGTTTTTCCTTTCTCCTGGTTTTCCTACTCTTTTTGAAATTCTGATGATAGCACTGTGGGCAGGAGTTAGTTTTGCTCCTACTCATGTCTTGCTCTCTGCAGAGAGTTCATACATAAATAGAGCATGGGGGTTCACCATCAATCTTTCTCTTCCACCATCGATAGTCTTGCACCACACGCTCTCATATGTCAGCATACAGCTTCTCCCAGTATGTATAGATTGTTCATGCCCAGTTGTTTCTTTATTAGCACCACCCATGTTCTGGAAATTGGGGCGACAGGGGCCATCCATTTTCTGGCTATCATCACTGGTTAGAATATGTAGCTTATCCAGAAATAGATGTGGATTCCGATTATCCATGATAGAACGCTGACCAACATATAAACATATGGGTCATCAGCATTCTTACAGCCAATGATGTTTCCTTTTCCATTGTTAGAACATTCTTCCACAGGCTCCTCCGGCTCTTCCTCTTCACTTGTATTGGGAAGATTTTCTTCCACAGGCTCCTCCGGCTCTTCCTCTTCATGTATACTGGGAAGATTTGGCCTAAATGCAGAGCTCTTGTATTTGTAGATCCTACGTTTGCTATACATTGGTGGGGTGGTGATGATTTTTCGCAGAATATCTGCTTCCTCTTCTAACAAGAGATCCATGGATTGGACATTAGAGCAGATGTCAGGATTCTGAACTATGGCAGACGCAGCATAATCCCCATCATCATCATCATCATCATCTTTACAGCATTTGCTTCCGCAACATCCCATTTTGCAATGGAAACTTCTTACCTCCAGCTCCCTTCAAGAAGTGAGCACCAAGCCAAACAGCTCAGTGTATATGATCCATATGTGACCTCATAATGGCCAGACTTGGTAATACATTGTGACATCGCCAGTCTGTGTAATTAGCAGAAGCAGCATCTGTCATACCTATGTGATTTTGTCTTGGTATCCATGGATTGTAATGAAAAATACTGTCCCCAGTCATTAACAACAAGAGTTGACCAGTGACAATATCAGCACCATTAGTCAGTGCTGCATATGCTTACTTATCAATCTGCCTCCACTTCCACAGTGATGCTGAATGTACCCAAGTAGGACAATAAATATATTGTAAGATGAGAGGGCCGAAATTACGCTGATGTGTTGCTTTATTTTAAATAGTTTTTGCTATAGGTATAATTAATGTATCAAAACTTTTACAATGTCAAGAAAGTCATGGAAAACAAAGCATGAGATAGCACTGATCTGTTCAATTTAGTTTGAGTGTCGTGGGCGTGTAGACCGACATCCTTGCTGGTTTGTAAGAACACCCACTTTTACCTACATGTGACTAAGGAAGCAGAGAGCCTCGTGCACAGCCTCACGCTGCTACTCCTTATCCTCCAAACTGGAAACAGCACCCATCTCCGTCACACTACAGAGCAGCGTGTATTAGAGCCAGAGGGTTGAGCAAGCGGTCTGGCTGTACAGACTGCGACAACTCACATCACAGCGCATCGCTCCCCTCCTCTACACATTGTATGGACAGCGCAACACGTGACATTCAGTGAAGATGCCAACCGGTAAGCCCCGCAATCGGGACGCTGTAGTCACACTGTGCACGGCTCACATTGCCACCGGGACATTGCATCAGACGGTGCAGGGACACGGATGTATATATTTGCATACGGAGAGCTACCTTTCTATACAAGGTTACCCTTACTTCCCTAGCACACTACAAGTAGCCAAAGAGACACACATGTATCTGTCTTTTTAGACATAGGATACCGTATATATTTACAGGAAGTTAACCCCCTCAAAGGGCACACCTACCACCCAGACATTATTGACCCATTTGGGAACATTTCTATTGGCTGCCTTTTTCACTGCAAATCGGTGTGGACATAAATTGAGCTGATACTATTATATAAGGGTACAATATATATTTACGGAAAGGTAACCCCCTCAAAGGGCACACCTACCACCCAGACAAACTTGGATCCTTCCATATAGGACTTAGGCCCTCATTCAGAGCCGTACGCTCTGAGCAGAGCGCACGCTCTGAATGAGGGCCGCCCTCCATAATTATGGAGCGTCCTCCTGGACGCTCGTATAGCTGTGGGTCACCACCCACAGCCTATACGAGCGTGCAGTTTGATAGCCGCGATGGTCTTGACCATCGCGACCATCGAAACTGCGAGCCGGAGCCTGCGGTTGAGGTTTTCAACCGCAAGGCCCGGAGTGATTTTGGCTCTATCAGAGCCAAAATCACTCCCACTGACATCACTAGTGATGTCAGTGGGCCGGCTTCTGACGGTAGGCGTTCCTTTGGGAACGCTCCCGTCAGGGAGGCACGCCCCCGGCACGCCCACCAAAGGGGGCGTGCTGTCAATCAACATCGACAGCACGCCCCCTTTGATCAGACACAACGAACTAAGGAAAGTCCTTCGCTCGTCACGTCTGGCGCATGCGCACGACGGAGCTCCCTCCGTCGTGCGCATGCTCAGTGCAGACCATCGACCCACTTGCGAGCGGACAGCCGCTCGCGAGTGGGTCTGAATCAGGGCCTTGGTCATCAGATATATTTTATCAGATTATTTATTATACTCCTATTACCAGAAAGGAGATATAATAGTTTTTATAATAGCTATTTATATCACTAGACACATTGGTATATTGTGTCTATATAAATTAAATAAATTAAAATAAATAAAATATTGTTTTATAACATCCATTAGATCTGTCGTCATCTCCACAATTTTTACATCTGTTACATCCCCTATATCATGACAAGGTGAGCGCATGGTACAATATCTATTTTTATCTATATAACTCTTTTGGAGACAGGACATCCCCAGTACTAAGCTGCTCCCTAAAACAATAAATATATTGTTGAGCGCTGTTCACATTTTCCACTTGTAAGAACAGCGGCTGGGATAAGCTTCCACATGCAGTCATGCGGATATTTAGTATACATAAGCGGATTCTCGCATTACCATAATGTAGTAAGCAGGCAGCCGTAACAGTGACCAGGGATATGTCTCTCTCAGAATCAGCCTTGCCACACCTCTCTGTTCATTGGGTACACCCACTTTGGCAGATGGTCACACCCCTTCAGCGGGCCCCTATCACTGCATTCCCCTGGTGGGCCCTTCATGCTCCAGTGCACAGTCCATCACTGCATAGGTGGAGGGTTTGCCTGTATCCAGGCCTGAAGGACAAATAGTCACGGCAATCTATACATGTTTTCTCCTATCTCTGGTCAATTTCAAAGAGGAATGAAGAATGCTCAATATTGCCCATGCTGGGAAAATTGGGGCATAGAAAAGTAAATGAGTAGAGTTATAGAAGTAAAGTTACCTCCAGAAATGTATAACAGGAGGTGCACAGGAGGCAGTGCCTGGAGGTTCACATTTTGAACAAGAAGAACTGAGAGCCCAGTAGGGGGAAGGGGACAAGTAGCACCTATGATTGAGATTATGTTTTGAGATGCAAACTTGGTGTAAAGATCCAAGCCAAATCCAAATCGCTGAATAAAACTGACTTGTGTAAGTGGAATTATTATTATTATTATTATTGAATTATGTGGAGACCCACCCACGCCATTGTTAATCTGACCTTGATCATAAATCAATAGTCAATGTTCCTGATTGGATGGAAATGGATCGCAATAGTTGCCGCCATTGATTCTACGGTGTCAGCATCATGGCACCCTTTGTGTATGGGCTGCAACTAAGCAGAGGCGTCACCAGTTCTGGTGACTCCTGGTACGCTTTCCATATCCCCCTAGCATGACAGAGACTGTTGCCGTAGATTTATTCTTTTGCGTTGGAGTTTACTCTGTTGGCCTATTGACCCTGGGCTGGATGTTCCCTGGCCCTTGGCTACATGGGTATTATTGCACCTCATTTATCTGGGTGGGGAATAAGGTAATTAAGTACAGTTGTGGTGGGGCTTAGTTTGGGGATCCAGATATGACATAAGTTGGGGGCTTAGTCATCGGGTGGTAGGAAATGGGGGGGGGTGTTCTTATAGTTGCTGCCTGAGCTGTAGAGATACCAGCTGATGTGCATATTATTTATTTCTGTTTTATTCTTGTTGGTCTGGTTTGGACCACTTTACAAAAGTTTCTTTGAGGTGAGTCTATGTGGCCGGGTCTGTTATTTTTATTTCTCATTGCGAGGTCCTGGAAGGCTCCTTCAGGCACCCATCTCGTTGATATTATCCTAGTAGGGGTTTTTGTATCTGTGGACTACCTGCACAGTATATTATAAAGCTGTTACCTGCTCGTTTTTGACCTTGTTCTCTCCTTTATTTTTTGCTTTCTTTCATATATTCTGTACTTATCCTTCACAGGGCTGTAGCTAGGGTAGTGTGGCCGGTGCCATCGCACAGGGCACCACAGGTCAGGGGGCGCTGTTTGGGCCTGTCAAATTTCTGTTTATTAACATTCTCACTTGCAGCTTCCTCTTATTTCATCCCCAGCATCTCCTGGTCTCTCCTATCTCTTCCCTGGCCCTTCCCCATGAGGCCATTCCCCTTTTTTGGGTGCATTATGTCCCTTTGAAAAATGCACAGGGCACCAAAAAGTCTAGTTACGGCTCTGATCCTTAACCACACTGGGGGGTAAATTTACTAAGATTCGAGATAGGTCGAGATGACCATCTCGGGTGATTTATTGATTTTTTTTTTCCCTGCTTGCAAATTTACTAAGGCAAAAGTCTGGAGTACGGCTATCCATGCAGCCTTGAATACAGGTACCAGCGAACAACCTGTGGCGAGGCATTTTGCCACTGTGCCTCAAACCCTTGCCTCCCTGCGCTACCACATGATTGATTATGTGCCAGCTTCTTTTAGAGGTGGTAATCGTCCTCTGAAGCTACTCCAATGTGAGACTCGCTGGATCCACACGTTGGGGATCCTTGCTCCCAAGGGGCTAAACAAGAATTTAGGATTGAATTGTTTTCATTAGGAGTTTTTCTTGGATTCGTTTTTGCTATACCTTATCTTAGCTTTAAGTATTTAGCAATCGTTTCATGTTTCTTAGCGATAGTCTGTTAGAATTGTCACCCCTATGACTGCTTGGATAATTGATGTTATATGGGTTTCTTCTTTGATGTCCTTTGGTGTGTTGTGGTGCTGTGCGCTGTATTTTGCTTAATATCAACCCAATTGTGCAGCCTATCATTGGGTAACGTGTCTGTACTATATACTACCGTTTAAATTTATTTACCATAGCTTGTTTATAGCTGGTCATCTAAACTTATGTGTTTGCATGTGTAGTCCATTTTTAACAGTTTTATTATATCTGTGGAATTTGTCCTTTTTTTGTGTAGAATTTACGTAAGTGTGCCGGTTTCTATGGTGATGGGGAGCACCTCTTTGTCATCAGACTGTGCACAACATGTGTCTCAGAGTCCGATGACGTGGTTGTACGGCGCCGCCCGGCGAGGGAGTGGTCCCGTTCCGGCCGCCGCGTCTGCTCACTGGGTGACTGAACTGTTTTAAGGTAAGATGTGTTTTGTGTGTTATACTAGTCCTGATGAAAAAGCCATAAATAACGGCTTTGAAACGTTGACTCTACACACTGCCTGTCTATTGCCGTTTCTACCAGGAGTGCCGATGCACTTTAGCTTCTGCATGAATTTTTTATACGGGCACCCAGGCATGTATCGTTTGTACTAAGGGAGTGCCGGACCTTGGTTGCTTGATATATATATATGTATGTATTAGGGGTGTGCACCGGCCACTTTTCGTGTTTTGTGTTTTGGTTTTGGATCTGGATCTTTCTTCGTGTTTTGGATCTGGATTGGTTTTGCCAAAACCACCCTTCCGTGTTTTGGGTTCTGGGTTTTGTGTTTTGGATCTGTATTTTTTTTTAAAAAAGCATAAAAACAGCTAAAATCACAGAATTTGTAGGTTTTTCTGCTCCTTTGCTATTATTAACCTCAATAACCTTAATTTCCACTCATTTCCAGTCTATTCTGAACACCTCACAATAGTGTTTTTATGTCCAAAAGGTTGCACCGAGGTAGCTGGATGACTATGCTAAGCGACACGAGTGGGCGGCACAAACACGTGACCCATCTAGGCGTGAAACTGCAGTGGCAGACAGGATGGCAGTTTGAAAAACTAGGCCCCAAACTGTACATAATGCAAAGAAAAAAAAGAGGTGCAAGATGGAATTGTCCTTGGGCCCTCCCACCCACCCTTATGTTGTATAAACAGGACATGCACACTTTAACAAACCAATCATTTCAGCGCCAGGGTCTGCCACACAACTGTGGCTGAAATGATTGGTTCGTTTGGGCCCCCACAAAACAAGCTGGCAATTAATCTGTCCCTGCACAAACTGGCTCTACGGAGGCAAGATGTCATCCTCATCCTCACAGAGTATTAATTCGTCCCCGCTGGAACCACAGGTCCCTCTGTACGTTCTGGAGGCTGGTCTCCCTGGAAGAGTTGATAATTCATTTTATGAACATCATCTTCTCCACATTTTGTGGAAGCAACCTCCTACGCCTTTCGCTGACAAGGTTCCCGGCTGCACTAAACACTCTTTTGGAGTACACACTGGAGGGGGGGCAACTCAGGTAAAATAGAGCCAGTTTGTACAGGGACCTCCAAATTGCTTCTTTTTCCTGCCAGTACAGGTATGGACTGTCTGACATGCCTACTTGGATGCTGTCACCGATGTAATCCTTTAACAGACAGATGCACGCTTGTCGCTGCTGCTTTGAGGATGCAAGTGCGGCTACAGCCCACACAATTCACAAAGACAGAAAAAAGAAGAATATTTTTATTGTTTGTGTAGCACACTTTGAGGGTGTCACCACCCTTTAACAGACAGACGCACGCTTGTCGCTGCTGCTTTAAGGATGCAGGTGCGGCTACAGCCCACACATTTCACAAAGACCGAAAAAAAAAGAACAATATTTTAATTGTTTGTGTAGCACACTTTGAGGGTGTTACCACCCTTTAACAGACAGACGCACGCTTGTCGCTGCTGCTTTGAGGATGCAGGTGGAATCTAGACGGGATTTGGAACCGGGACCACACTACCTCCATCAATTGTCTAAATCCCACTGCACTAATGGCGGATACCGGACGCACGTCTAACACCAACATAGCAGTCAAGGCCTCAGTTATACGTTTTCCTTCAGGATGACTGCTGTCGTACTTCATCCTCATCTCTAGGGACTGTTGGAGGGTCAATTGTTTAGTAAAAGTAGTGATGTTCCTACTTCCTCTCTGGGATGATGAACAACTCCCAGCAGCAGCAATAGCTCTAGGAGGAAGTGGTTCTTGATCTTTCCCTATTTTATTTTTATCGGAGAAAGTTTGGTCCTCCATTTATGTTATATTGATATATACGTGCGGCTAAAGCGCACACAAACACAGAAAATATTTTTTTATTTTTGCTGGAGAGTAGTGCACTTTGTGGGTTACACCACCCTTTAAGAAATGAGCCAGCCGGCTCTTTACTTATGGGACACAGGCGCACGCTTGGCGCTGCTCCTTTGTTGATGCATGTGCAGCCACAGTGCACACAAGTCACAAACACAGAAAATATTTTTTTTTTTGGTTTGGAGTGTACTTTGGGGGTTACAGCACCCTTTAACGGTCAAGCCAGCCGGCCCTTTACTTATGACACAGGCGCACGCTTGGCACTACTTTGTTGATGTACGTGCGGCTACTGCGCACACAATTCACAAACACAGAAAATAATTTTTTTTTTGGTTTGGACTGGAGTGTACTTTGGGGGTTACAGCACCCTTTAACGGTCAAGCCAGCCAGCCCTTTACATATGACACAGGCGCACGCTTGGCACTACTTTGTTGATGCACGTGTGGCTACTGCGCACACAATTCACAAACACAGAAAATATTTTTTTTTTTGGTTTGGACTGGAGTGTATTTTGGGGGTTACAGCACCCTTTAACGGTCAAGCCAGCCGGCCCTTTACTTATGACACAGGCGCACGCTTGGCACTACTTTGTTGATGCACGTGCGGCTACTGCGCACACAATTCACAAACACAGAAAATAAGGGCTGGCTGGGCTGGGCTGGGCTGTGTAGTGTAGTGTAGTGCAGAGTAGTGTTGTGTTGTGCTGTGCTGCTGTTGTCCACTACTTCAAAGTCCATAGGGGCTGGCTGTGTTGTGCTGTGCTGCTGTTGTTAATAGGGGCTGTGTCCACTACTTCAAAGTCCATAGGGGCTGGCTGGACTGTGTTGTGCAGTCAGTTGTCCATAGGGGCTGTGTCCACTCCAAAGTCCTGTGCAGTGTCCCAGTCCAAAAGGGGTGCTGTAGTGTTGTCCAGTGGGTGCTCTGTCCGTCAGGGGTGCTCCCCCCAAGTGCAAAAAAAAAATATTTTTTCTGTGTTTGTGAATTGTGTGCACTGTGGCTGCACGTGCATCAACAAAGTAGTGCCAACCGTGCGCCTGTGTCATAAGTAAAGGGCCAGCTGGCTTGACCATTAAAGGGTGCTGTAACCCCCAAAGTACACTCCAAACAAAATAAAAAAATATTTTCTGTGTTTGTGAATTGTGTGCGCAGTAGCCGCACGTGCATCAACAAAGTAGTGCCAAGCGTGCGCCTGTGTCATAAGTAAAAGGCCGGCTGGCTTGACCGTTAAAGGGTGCTGTAACCCCCAAAGTAAACTCCAAACAAAATAAAAATATATTTTCTGTGTTTGTGAATTGTGTGCAATGTGGCTGCACGTGCATCAACAAAGGAGCAGCGCCAAGCGTGCGCCTGTGTCCCATAAGTAAAGAGCCAGCTGGCTCATTTCTTAAAGGGTGGTGTAACCCACAAAGCGCACTACTCTCCAGCAAAAATAAAAAAATATTTTCTGTGTTTGTGTGCGCCTTAGCCGCACGTATATATCAAATCAATATAACATAAATGGAGGACCAAACTTTCTCCGATAAAAATAAAATAGGGAAAGATCAAGAACCACTTCCTCCTAGTGCTGAAGCTGCTGCCACTAGTCATGACATAGACGATAACATGCCATCAACGTCGTCTGCCAAAGCCGATGCCCAATGTCATAGTAGAGGGCACATACAATCCCAAATGACAAAGTTCAGGAAAATGACCTTAAAAAAAAACATTTAAATCATCTGAAGAGAAACGTAAACTTGCCAATATGCCATTTATGACATGGAGTGGCAAGGAACGGCTAAGGTCTTTCCCTATGTTCATGACAAGTGGTTCAGCTTCACATGACGATGGAAGCCCTCCTCCCGCTAAAAAAATCAAACGAATTAAGCTGGCAAAAGCACAGCGAAGAACTGTGTGTTCTAAAAAGATATCACAAATCCCCAAGGAGAGTCCAAGTGTGGTGGCGGTTGCGATGCCTGACCTTCCCAGCACTGGATGGGAAGAGGTGGCTCTTTCCACCATTTGCACGCCCCCTGCAAATGCTGAAAGGAGCACCCACAGTCCACTTGCTGATATGCAAATTGAAGATGTCACTGTTGAAGTACAACAGGAAGAGGATACTGGTGTAGCTGGCGCTGAGGAGGAAGTTGGCGAGGAGGATTCTGATGGTGATGTGGTTTGTTTAAATCAGGCTCCGGGGGAGACAGTTGTTGTCCGTGGGATGAAAAAGCCCATCACGGTCATGCCTGGGCAGAAGACCAAACATTCCACCTCTTTGGTCTGGCAATATTTCTATCCAAATCCGGACAACAACTGTCTTGCCATATGTAGCATATGTAAAGGTGAAATAAGTAGGGGTAGGGACGTTAACCACCTAGGAACATCCTCCCTTATACGGCACCTGCAGCGCGTTCATAAAAAGTTACTGTCAAGTTCAGAAACTTTGGCTAAGACCGTAAGCAGTCCAGGGACACCTAAATTCCTTTTTCCTGTTTTATCCAAGGAATCGGTGGATGAGGAGGATGAGGACGACATCTTGCCTCCATAGAGCCAGTTTGTGCAGGGACACATTAACTGCCAGCTTGTTTTGTGGGGGCCCAAATGAACCAATCATTTCAGCCACAGTCATGTGGCAGACCCTGGCGCTGAAATGATTGGTTTGTTAAGTGTGCATGTCCTGTTTATACAACATAAGGGTGGGTGGGAGGGCCCAAGGACAATTCCATCTTGCACCTCTTTTTTTTCTTTGCAGTATGTACTGTTTGAGGCCTAGTTTTTCAAACTGCCATCCTGTCTGCCACTGCAGTGTCACTCCTAGATGGGCCACGTGTTTGTGCCGCCCACTCGTGTCGCTTAGCATAGTCATCCAGCTACCTCGGTGCAACCTTTTGGCCATAAAAACAATATTGAGAGGTGTTAGGTGTTCAGAATAGACTGGAAATGAGTGGAAATGAAGGTTATTGAGGTTAATAATTGAATAGGAGCATAAAAACCCACAAATTCTGTGATTTTAGCTGTTTTTATGCTTTTTTTAAAAAAAATACAGATCCAAAATACAAAACCCAGAACCCAAAACACGGAAGGGTGGTTTTGGCAAAACCAATCCAGATCCAAAACACGTAGAAAGATCCAGATCCAAAACCAAAACACAAAACACGAAAAGTGGCCGGTGTACACCCCTAATATATATACATACATACACACACACACACACTTTTTCTGGATCCCATCTAAATGAAGGTTTTCTGTAAATGTAACAATTTAGCAACTACAGACCTTGAAGCATGTAGCAGATGACATTGGCCCCAGTAGGAAAAACAAAATTAACAAATTGGCCCCCGCATGAAGAAAACCACAAACATTGGCCCTGGTAATAGAAAGCCAAATACATTAACCCGTGCATGAAGAAAACCACACACATTGGCCCCCAAATGTTTTATATCCTAACATAATGGCCTACACAGGAAAAAAAAACACACATTGGCCCCAAATGTTTTATATCCTAACATAATGGCCTGCACAGGAAAAAAAACACATATTGGCCCCAAATGTTTTATATCCTAACATTGGCCCCAACAGGAGAAAACAAACACATTGGCCCCCACAGGAAAAAACTAAACACTTTAATCCCCACATAAAGAAAGACACACACATTGACCCCAGTAGTAAAAAAAAGCCAAATACATTAACACACACACATTGGCCCCATTAGGGAAAAAAATAAAACACATTGGCCCCACAGGAAAACAAGAAAAGAAACACAATTATTCAAATTCATTGCACTGCAGCCTGAGTCAGCACTGCAGCCTGCCTTGCTCTGTGACTGAATAACTGTAGCGGGAGGCAGCAGGCAGCTACGTAACATCATATCAACGCATCTCGGTCTCTGTTTTATGCCAGGATTCTGCTGCGTCTGAGGCACTTGGAAAAGTCCAGCACTGCCAGCCTACAAGATGCAACATGGTGGGCGCAGACAGTGTTGCATCAAAATTTGTGGGGCCCAGTATAAATGAAACAAGTAATGCTCCCCAATCAGGGGCACACAAATGAGGTGATAGATGCTTATAAAGGCTGGGTGGGAAGAGGCACATATGGGGAGGGTGGGCAGGGGGACAGATGGAGGTGGGCAAAGGAACACATAGGGGATGGGTAGTGGCATGCATGATGCAAAGGCACACATGGGGTTTGGGCAGAGGCACACATGGGAGGCAGGCACAGATACATATAGGGGTTGGGGCAGAGGCACACATGGGGGGTAGACAGAGATACATATAGGGGTTGAGGCAGAGGCACACATGGGAGGCAGGCAGAGATACATATAGGGGTTGGGGCAGAGGCACACATGGGGGACAGACAGATACATATAGGGGTTGGGGCAGAGGCACACATGGGGGGCAGGCAGAGATACATATAGGGGTTGGGGCAGAGGCACACATGGGGGGGGCAGGCAGAGATACCTATGGGCCCCTACCACTGCATTGCCCAAGGTGGGCCCTTCATGCACTTCTGCATTTCTGTTAAACACACAGCTAACAGGCAGCTTTATTGTATTCAGTCCAAATACGACTGAATACACACACTTGCTACATGATTGCATTAGGGGTGTGCACCGGCCACTTTTCGTGTTTTGTGTTTTGGTTTTGGATCTGGATCTTTCTTCGTGTTTTGGATCTGGATTGGTTTTGCCAAAACCACCCTTCCGTGTTTTGGGTTCTGGGTTTTGTGTTTTGGATCTGTATTTTTTTGGAAAAAAGCATAAAAACAGCTAAAATCACAGAATTTGTAGGTTTTTCTGCTGCTATGCTATTATTAACCTCAATAACCTTAATTTCCACTCATTTCCAGTCTATTCTGAACACCTCACACCTCACAATAGTGTTTTTATGTCCAAAAGGTTGCACCGAGGTAGCTGGATGACTATGCTAAGCGACACGAGTGGGCGGCACAAACACGTGACCCATCTAGGCGTGAAACTGCAGTGGCAGACAGGATGGCAGTTTGAAAAACTAGGCCCCAAACTGTACATAATGCAAAGAAAAAAAAGAGGTGCAAGATGGAATTGTCCTTGGGCCCTCCCACCCACCCTTATGTAGTATAAACAGGACATGCACACTTTAACAAACCAATCATTTCAGCGCCAGGGTCTGCCACACGACTGTGGCTGAAATGATAGGTTCGTTTGGGCCCCCACAAAACAAGCTGGCAATTAATCTGTCCCTGCACAAACTGGCTCTACGGAGGCAAGATATCATCCTCATCCACCAATTCCTCACCCTCTTCAGTGTGTACATCCTCATCCTCACAGAGTATTAATTCGTCCCCACTGGAACCACAGGTCCCTCTGTACGTTCTGGAGGCTGGTCTCCCTGGAAGAGTTGATAATTCATTTTATGAACATCATCTTCTCCACATTTTGTGGAAGCAACCTACTACGCCTTTCGCTGACAAGGTTCCCGGCTGCACTAAACACTCTATCGGAGTACACACTGGAAGGGGGGCAACTCAGGTAAAATAGAGCCAGTTTGTACAGGGACCTCCAAATTGCTTCTTTTTCCTGCCAGTACAGGTACGGACTGTCTGACATGCCTACTTGGATGCTGTCACCGATGTAATCCTTTAACAGACAGACGCACGCTTGTCGCTGCTGCTTTGAGGATGCAAGTGCGGCTACAGCCCACACAATTCACAAAGACAGAAAAAACAAAAAGAATATTTTTATTGTTTGTGGAGCGCACTTTGAGGGTTACACCACCCTTTAACAGACAGACGCACGCTTGTCGCTGCAGCTTTGAGGATGCAAGTGCGGCTACAGCCCACACAATTCACAAAGACAGAAAAAAGAAGAATATTTTTATTGTTTGTGTAGCACACTTTGAGGGTGTCACCACCCTTTAACAGACAGACGCACGCTTGTCGCTGCTGCTTTAAGGATGCAGGTGCGGCTACAGCCCACACATTTCACAAAGACAGAAAAAAGAAGAATATTTTTATTGTTTGTGTAGCACACTTTGAGGGTGTCACCACCCTTTAACAGACAGACGCACGCTTGTCGCTGCTGCTTTGAGGATGCAAGTGCGGCTACATCGCACACAAGTCACAAACACATTAAAAAAATAGTTTTTTATATTTTGGAGCACTTTGAGAGTTACACCACCCTTTAACAGACAGACGCACGCTTGTCGCTGCTGCTTTGAGGATGGAAGTGCGGCTACAGCCCACACAATTCACAAAGACAGAAAAAAAAAGAACAATATTTTAATTGTTTGTGTAGCACACTTTGAGGGTGTCACCACCCTTTAACAGACAGACGCACGCTTGTCGCTGCTGCTTTAAGGATGCAGGTGCGGCTACAGCCCACACAATTCACAAAGACAGAAAAAGAAGAATATTTTTATTGTTTGTGTAGCACACTTTGAGGGTGTCACCACCCTTTAACAGACAGACGCACGCTTGTCGCTGCTGCTTTGAAGACAGTATCATATGCAGTGACAGTAGACTTTTCAGAAATTGTTGGCACGTCCTTCAGTCCGGACCAGATGTCCAAACCAGCCCTTGACTTATGACACAGGCGCACACTTGGCGCTGCTACTATGTTGATGCACGTGCGGCTACATCGCACACAAGTCACAAACACATTAAAAAAATAGTTTTTTATTTTTTGGAGCACTTTGAGGGTTACACCACCCTTTAACAGACAGACGCACGCTTGTCGCTGCTGCTTTGAGGATGCAAGTGCGGCTACAGCCCACACAATTCACAAAGACAGAAAAAAGAAGAATATTTTTATTGTTTGTGTAGCACACTTTAAGGGTGTCACCACCCTTTAACAGACAGACGCACGCTTGTCGCTGCTGCTTTGAGGATGCAGGTGGAATCTAGACGGGATTTGGAACCGAGGACACACTACCTCCATCAATTGTCTAAATCCCACTGCACTAATGGCGGATACCGGACGCACGTCTAACACCAACATAGCAGTCAAGGCCTCAGTTATACGTTTTGCTTCAGGATGACTGCTGTCGTACTTCATCCTCATCGCTAGGGACTGTTGGAGGGTCAATTGTTTAGGAAAAGTAGTGATGTTCCTACTTCCTCTCTGGGATGATGAACAACTCCCAGCAGCAGCAACAGCACTAGGAGGAAGTGGTTCTTGATCTTTCCCTATTTTATTTTTATCGGAGAAAGTTTGGTCCTCCATTTATGTTATATTGATATATACGTGCGGCTAAAGCGCACACAAACACAGAAAATATTTTTTTATTTTTGCTGGAGAGTAGTGCACTTTGTGGGTTACACCACCCTTTAAGAAATGAGCCAGCCGGCTCTTTACTTATGGGACACAGGCGCACGCTTCGCGCTGCTCCTTTGTTGATGCACGTGCAGCCACAGTGCACACAAGTCACAAACACAGAAAATATATATTTTTTTGGTTTGGACTGGAGTGTACTTTGGGGGTTACAGCACCCTTTAACGGTCAAGCCAGCCGGCCCTTTACTTATGACACAGGCGCACGCTTGGCACTACTTTGTTGATGCACGTGCGGCTACTGCGCACACAATTCACAAACACAGAAAATAATTTTTTTTTTGGTTTGGACTGGAGTGTACTTTCGGGGGTTACAGCACCCTTAACGGTCAAGCCAGCCGGCCCTTTACTTATGACACAGGCGCACGCTTGGCACTACTTTGTTGATGCACGTGCGGCTACTGCGCACACAATTCACAAACACAGAAAATAATTTTTTTTTTAAGTTTGGACTGGAGTGTACTTTGGGGGTTACAGCACCATTTAACGGTCAAGCCAGCTGGCCCTTTACTTATGACACAGGCGCATGCTTGGCACTACTTAGTTGATGCACGTGCGGCTACTGCGCACACAATTCACAGACACAGAAAATATTTTTTTTTTTTTGGACTGGAGTGTACTTTGGGGGTTACAGCACCCTTTAACGGTCAAGCCAGCCGGCCCTTTACTTATGACACAGGCGCACGCTTGGCACTACTTTGTTGATGCACGTGCGGCTACTGCGCACACAATTCACAAACACAGAAAATAATTTTTTTTTTGGTTTGGACTGGAGTGTACTTTCGGGGGTTACAGCACCCTTAACGGTCAAGCCAGCCGGCCCTTTACTTATGACACAGGCGCACGCTTGGCACTACTTTGTTGATGCACGTGCGGCTACTGCGCACACAATTCACAAACACAGAAAATATTTTTTTTTTGGCTTGGACTGGAGTGTACTTTGGGGGTTACAGCACCCTTTAACCGTCAAGCCAGCTGGCCCTTTACTTATGGGACACAGGCGCACGCTTGGGACTACTTTGTTGATGCACGTGCGGCTACTGCGCACACAATTCACAAACACAGAAAATAATTTTTTTTTTGGTTTGGACTGGAGTGTACTTTCGGGGGTTACAGCACCCTTAACGGTCAAGCCAGCCAGCCCTTTACTTATGACACAGGCGCACGCTTGGCACTACTTTGTTGATGCACGTGCGGCTACTGCGCACACAATTCACAAACACAGAAAATATTTTTTTTTTTAGCACTTGGGGGGAGCACCCCTGATGGACAGAGCACCCCCTGGACAACACTACAGCACCCCTTTAGGACTGGGACACTGCACAGGACTTTGGAGTGGACACAGCCCCTATGGAGAACTGACTGCACAACACAGTCCAGCCAGCCCCTATGGACTTTGAAGTAGTGGACACAGCCCCTATTAACAACAGCAGCACAGCACAACTCAGCCAGCCCCTATGGACTTTGAAGTAGTGGACAACAGCAGCACTACACTACATTACACTACACAGCCCTAACTCCCACCCTCCCTCTTCACTGTCCACAGCCGAGTGAGAAAATGGCGCCGACGCGGGTACCTTATATAGGATCCAAAACCCGCGAGACTCGGAAGGCGGGATGATGACGTTTTGCCTCGATTTCAGATCCGAGTCAGGCGGGAAAAGTCGAGCCTGACTCGGATCGGACTCGGATTGGGGGGGCTCGGGGGGGTTCGGATTTCAGAAATCCGAACCCGCTCACCCCTAGATTGCATACACCATTGACAAATATTCTGTCAAACACGATTCTTAGTAAATTTGTGAGTTTGTTTGAAACAAACTCACTGGTGTCCATGCAATACCCAGCGTGTTTAAAACGAAGCCAGACACGATTCTTAGTAAATATACCCCTATGTATTTATATACAGTATACATTAACATGGGGCATGAGGCTATATTTTGCCTAAGGTCATGTGGGGCCTTAGAGCCTGATTCAGTAGCAGGCACAGGGGTGTATTTATAATGGGTACAGGTGCCGCCGTGGCCACTTTCCTGGTGACTTGCACATGCGCTATTGACTCAGGGCAAACTCTAGTGCCCAGAATATAAGTGCGGCACTGGCCACACACCACTCAGGGCGCAGGACAGAGAGGAGGGGGCACGTGTCGGACGGGCCCCCTCCTCTCTAGAAACGCCCCTAAGCAGACACAATGTCGATATTTTCGCAGATCGAGTGATTGTTAGCTATTGCGCATGTGTGAACACTGCACTGCGCACGGGCAGCAATTGCATTGCGATTACATTCATAAATAAGAACCATTCGTGAAGAGAGTGACAGGTAGTCAGCGTTTGGGGGTGGTAATGGGGTTGGTTAGAAAAACGCAGATGTGTCTCACTGTTTTATATGCTGGTACCGATGTTTACGCTGTTGCTCATCGTTGGGCGGATATGGGAAGGCAGCAGTGGACGTCCCTATGCTCGGGTAAGCTTTGGAAGCATTAGTATATTTTAGCAGCAGCATATCGCATGTGGAATCGCAGCTGAGATTGCATTAGCGTCCGCTGCTGAATCAGACCCTTAATCCAGCTCTGGGACAGAGCAGAAGGAAGGAGGGATAGAGCAGGGGCGTATTCATAATGGGTGCAGGGTGTGCGGTGCACAAGGGTGCCTGTGTCCAGGTTAGGCCCACACGGCACACCCTGCACACATACTTTTTAATACTTACCTCTCCGAAGCCCCACGTCGGCTGGAGTAGCCCACTTGTGCACGTCATGTCCAGGAAGTGTATGCAACCATCGGTACATCGGGTAATATCAGATGCTATCGCAGCACTTGAGGTTGACCATACCCTGCCACAAACAATGCGAGCACCTCAGTGTAAAAACAAGCCAGGTGACGGGTACTATGATGCTGTCTTTTAATTATGCACGCCTCTAAAATGCTGTTGAGATGCTCAGGCACGCCTGCGTTTGTACCTCCACTCCTCCGTTTTTAATGGCCAGTCCCTGTTACCACCTACAAACGGCTTCCCCTGTCACTCACTCTGCTGGGCTGTCTGTGTGCAGCGAGCAAATGCATTGTGAACTTTCACTAAGGTATGCACATGCGCACAATGCATACAATCGGCAGCAGCGAGAGTATGCATTTTAGCGAGAGTCTGAATCAGACCCTCTTACTAGCTGCTTTTATCTCTTTTTATGCCACACATGGGGCCTAGTCATCTTCACTTAATATTTACAAAAGCAGGTTAAAATTAACATTTTCACTTGCAATTGTAAAAATGCAGTTATCGGGCCATTCATCACGAAGGTAAAGCAGGAGATATCACAGATAGCTCCAGCTTACCTTTCTCTCCCGGAATGGCCTGTTGTCCTCATATACTAGTATCACAGATATATCCTACTTACCTTTCTCTCCCGGAATGGCCTGCTGTCCACATACACTAGTATCACAGATATCTCCTGCTTACCTTTCTCTCCCGGAATGGCCCGCTGTCCCCATACACTAGTATCACATATATCTCCAGCTTACCTTTCTCTCCCGGAATGGCTCGCTGTCACCATACTGTTACAAGTCCAGTCCAGGACTTGTACATGGCTCAAGATTCTCCTGCTCCTGATCCTGTTCTCACTGGACCTGCCCCCAGGAGATCTGGACATCTGAGACCTGGGCTGTGTTCCTCCCATGTCACCTGATGAGTCCTTCCTCTATTTAAACTCACTGAACTTTTGCTGCCTCGCCGGCTATAGCGTTTACTTCAGCGCTCGGCTCTGCTGCATGGTCAGCATTACTTGCTACAAGTACTCCGTGTCTCCTCCGACTGCTCGGCTGCTCCAGGACACACTTCCTCTCGGCCGCCCTCGTGCTGCCTCCAGCTCTCCTAGCCGCAGCACCAGCTGTTGTCTACTGTCGACTGACAGTGAGGGAGTACTCAGCTCCCTGACCAACTCCCCCGGCAACTCCTACAGCGCTGCCATACCAGCCTCCGTCTGTACCCGGTTCTGTCATCGGCACTCAGCCGCCGCATTACCAGCAGCGCCTCCAGGACATCGGCTATCATCACAGCTCTTACATCCTCGTGCTGTCATCTGCTCCTCAAGCTGCAGCGCCCATCGCTTTCCAGCACCATCAGCCGTACCATCGGTCCAGTGGCAGTTATCATCTCCTTATTAGTCGCAACATCGGCCCATTGGCCGCAACAACGTCCGACTGGTCACAGAATCGGCTCTCCACCCACAACTTAGGCCGTTGGCCTTCATCATCGGCTTATTAGCTGCATCATCGGCCCATCGGCCACAATATCGACCCACTGGTCACAACATCGGCTCATCAGCCGCAACTTAGGCCCATTGGCCACTTTCTTTGGTTCATTAGCCACACCATCGGCCCAGTGGCCGCACAATCGGCATTAGCCGCATTATCGGTTCTTAAAGACCGCAAGAAACAGATTCTCATCTCTCCCCGCATCAATTGTTACACCACCGGCCTTCTTAGGAACTCCAGTTCTGAAATCTACTTCCTGTCTATCTGGACTCTAACGGCTACCTTAAAGGTATAGCTAGAGACTGTAACACATGCATTAGTATCACAGATATCTCCAGCTTACCTTTCTTTCCCGGAAAGTCCCGCTGTTTTCATACACTAGTATCACAGATATCTCCAGCTTACCTTTCTCTCCCGGAATGGCACGCTGTCCCCATACACTGGTATCACAGACAGTGGCGTAACTAAGGGGGGGTCGAGTGGGGCATGTGCCCTGGGCACTATGGCAAGCCCTAAAGAGGGGGGCGCAGCCGGCCAGAGCATCATACCCGCCCTCCCACCACCATTGTATCATGTTTGCACTTTACCGAGCAGGCAAGTGTGACACTGCCTGCTAGCCTGGTTGTGGCTGGGCTGCCTGTAGGGGGAGCTGCAGTGGAAGCTCGCAGCCCCTCCTAGGCAGCCTTTCTAACAGCTCTATCCTCCTCCTGACCTGGACTAGAGCTGCCATCTGCGGTGGGTGAGGAGTGATTCTTACCTCCCCGGCACTCTCCGTCTCCGCACAGCGCAGGTAAATTATTGGAGGGAGAAGGAGGGGGGTTATGGGTGGATGGCTAAGCTGCCATGGGAGGGGGGACGGGGGTGTTAAATTTTAATGTGTGGTGCCAGGGGAGGTTTGGGCAGCTGCTGGCTGCATTTGTGTGAAATGTGTGTCTCTATAGGCTTTCAGTGTGTGTATATGTGTGTGTGTATATATGTGTCAGTGTGTCTGTGTATGTATAGGCTTTCAGTGTGTGTATTTATGTGTCAGTGTGTGTGTGTATGTATAGGCTTTCAGTGTGTGTGTATAAATGTGTCAGTGTATGTATAGGCTTTCAGTGTGTGTGTGTGTGTATATGTTTCAGTGTGTGTATACTGTATGTGTCAGTGTGTGTATATGTGTGTTTGTATATGTGTCAGTGTGTGTGTGTGTATAGGCTTTCAGTGTCACTGTGTGTATGTCAGTGTGTGTGTATGTATAGGCTTTCAGTGTGTATGTGTCAGTGTGTGTGTGTGTATGTGTCAGTGTGTGTATATGTGTCAGTGTGTGTATATGTGTCAGTGTGTGTGTATGTGTCATGTGTAAATATGTCTGTGTGTATCTGTGTCAGTGTATGTGTATCTGTGTCACTGTGTGTCTGTGTGTTGAGAGACAATGCAAGGGGATGTGACTGTGTGCTAAGAGTTAACGCAGGTGGGGAGATGATGGTGTGTTAAGAGATGACGCAGGGTTAGAGCTGATCGTGTGACAGAGATGACGCAGGGGGGAGATGACGGTGTGCTAAGAGATGATGCAGGGGGTGATGGTGTGCTAAGAGACAACACAGGGGGGTGATGGTGTGGCTGAGGGATGAGGTAGGGGGAGGTGATGGTGTGCTGACAGATAACACAGCGGGGAGGTGATGGTGTGCTGAGTTGACGCGGGGGGGTGATGGTGTGGCTGAGAGTTGACACAGGGGGGGAGGTGATGGTGTGCGGAGAGTTGACACAGTAGGGAGATGATGGTGTGCTGAGAGTTGACAAGGGGGGTGATGGTGTGGCTGAGAGTTGACGCAGGAGGGGAGGTGACGGTGTGCTAATAGACAACACAGGGAGGAGATGATGGTGTGTTAAGAATTGATGCAGGGGGGCGGTGATGGTGTGCTGAGAGACAATTCAGTGGGGAGTTGATGGTGTGCTGAGAGACGAGGTGGGGGGGAGGCGATGGTGTGGCTAGGAAGAGATTACACAGGGAGGGAGGTGATGGTGTGCTGGGAGATGATGCAGTGAGATGTTAGTGTGGCTGAGAGATGCAGGGGGAAGGAATTTACATGGGGGAACAAGTCTGTTTGAACTGCTGTCGTATGATGATGACCTTGTTGATATTCCTACACAAACAGGCATCTTCCGGACGATGTGACCTATATGAATATTGAATACCGACTGAAGACGTCGTATTGCCAGTTAGGATGTATTTCTTCAGAGGTTCCACATTGTGAGAAACCACCGCATAGGTAAGTTGCATATGGAATGCAAAGGAATGTTACCAGACTGATAAGAAATGGGTGGCGTGTCATGTTGCCATGCCGTGTTTTCAGTAGCCACGCCCCTTCTGGTATTTGACCATACCCATTTTTTGCCATGCGCCTGAGGCGCACTAAACATCTTTTATTGGGTGGTGGTGGTAGCGGAGGGGGGGGGCGCACCAGTCTTAAATTTGCCCTGGGCTCCGAAGACTCTAGTTACGCAACTGATCACAGATATCTCCTACTTACCTTTCTCTTGTGGAATGGACCGCTGTCCCCATACACTAGTATCACAGAGATCTGCTTATCTTTCCCTCGCAGAATGGCCCACTGTCCACATACTCTAGTATCACAGATATCTCCTGCTTACCTTTCTCTCTCGGAATGGCCCGCTGTCCCCATACACTAGTATCACAGATATCTCCTGCTTACCTTTCTCTCTCGGAATGGCTCGCTGTCCCCATACACTACTATCACAGATATCTCCTGCTTACCTTTCTCTCTCGGAATGCTCGCTGTCCCCATACACTAGTATCACAGAGATCTGCTTATCTTTCCATCGCAGAATGGCCCGCTGTCCCCATACTCTAGTATCACAGATATCTCCTGCTTACCTTTCTCTCTCGGAATGGCCCGCTGTCCCCATACACTAATAAGGGGACAGAATTCATCAAGCTCCGAAAATATTATATTTGCAGAGCTTGAGTGCGGGACCATTCGCCATGGGAAGGAGTCCCGGGTCATGAAGTCGGATCTATTCGGAAACCTCTGCTTCTTTCTGTCTCTTTCCGGCGGACGTCGGGGCTCTTGTGCGCATGCTTGACCTGTAGGTGGCACATGCGCACTCCCGTCATGGCTCTGAAAGGAACAGTGAAAAGATTCACTGATTTTTGGATCAGCTGTCACCGTGCCGGAGCAATGATGAATTGCTCCGGAATCCGCAGCTAGTTAGAATGTTAATTATCGGACCCCAATAATTAACATAATGAATAGGCCCTTAAGGGGTAAATTTACTAAATGTTGATTTAGCTAGATTTAAAACATAGATGGACTTTCCAAACGCAAAATTTGCATATTTATCATCCGTAGGGTTTCATCTTCAATTGGAAGTTGAAACCCTACGGAGGATAAATTTGCAGATTTTGCCTTTGGAAAGCCCATCTAAGTTGATGAGTGACCATATAGATGTACAGGGTTGCCGGCCTAATCTATTATACAGGTCATAAAACTCTGCAGTGACATCTGATATCCATAGTAATGTAAAGTAGGGGGGGTATATTGCAGCTTATGATACACAAGATTTAATTACATTTAGTAAGAAACAGAACTTGTGAACAGTATTAGCAACTTCTTACGTTTTTATGTTGATCAATACCAATAAATGTATAACACTATGGGGCATTAGATCACCTTTGCGTCACAATTTTCGAACGGTAAAATGCGTTAACTAAATAAACACGATTGCTTGTAAATACAAAGTAGCAAAAATTGCAAGATGCGTGTCTGTCTGCGCCAGAATTTGAGCCAGGATTATGTCATGCATACATCACATACACTTACACTTACTTTTTGTTGTTATAAATTGGTTTATTGTTAATTATATACAAATGTTTTTCTTTCTCCTGGTTTTCCTTCTCTTTTTGAAATTCAGATGACAGCACTGTGGGCAGGAGTTAGTTTTGCTCCTACTCATGTCTTGCTCTCTGCAGAGAGTCCATACATAAATAGAGCATGGGGGTTCACCATTGATCTTCCTCTTCCACCATCGATAGTCTTGCACGACACGCTCTTATATGACAGCATACAGCTTCTCCCAGTATGTATAAATTGTTTATGCCCAGTTGTTTCTTTATTAGCGCCACCCATGTTTGGGGTGTTGGGGCGACAGGGATCATCCATTTTCTGGCTATCATCACCGGTTAGAATATGCAATTTATCCAGAAATAGATGTGGATTCCGATTATCCATGATATAATCCTCACCAACATATAAACATATGGCTCATCAGCATTCTTATAGCCAATGATGTTTCCTTCTCCATTGTTAGAACTTTCTTCCACAGGCTCCTACGGCTCTTCCTATTCACGTGTACTGGAAAGATTTTCTTCCACAGGCTCCTCCGGCTCTTCCTCTTCACATATACTGGGAAGATTTGGCCTAAATGCATAGCTCTTGTATTTGTAGATCCTACGTTTGCTATACATTGGTGGGGTGGTGATGATTTTTCGCAGAATATCTGCTTCCTCTTCTAATGAGAAATCCATGGATTGGACATTAGAGCAGATGTCAGGATTCTGAGCTACGGCAGACGCAGCATAATCCCCATCATTATCATCATCATCATCTTTACAGCATTTGCTTCCGCAACATCCCATTTTGCAATGGAAACTTCTTACCTCCAGCTCCTTTCAAGAAGTGAGCACCAAGCCAAACAGCTCAGTGTATATGATCCATATGTGACCTCATAATGGCCAGACTTGGTAATACATTGTGACATCACCAGTCTGTGTAATCAGCAGAAGCAGCATCTGTCATACCAATGTGAATTTTTCTTGGTATCCATGGATTATAATGAAAAATACAATGCCCAGTCATTAACAACCAGAGTTGACCAGTGAGAAAATCAGCACCATTAGTCAGTGCTACCTATGCTTACTTATCAATCTGCCTCCACTTCCACAGTGATGCTGAATGTACCCAAGTAGGACAATAAATATATCGTGAGATGAGAGGGCCGAACTGATGCTGATGTGTTGCTTTATTTTGAATAGTTTTTGTTATAGGAATAATAAATGTAACAAAGCTTTTACAATGTCGAGAAAGTCATGGAAAACAAAGCATGAGATAGCACTGATCTGTTCAATTTAATTTGAGTGTCGTGGGCGTGTAGACCGACTTCCTTGCTGGTTTGTAAGAACAGCGACTGGGATAAGCTTCCACATGCAGTAATGCGGATATTTAGTATACATGAGCGGGTTCTCGCATTACCATAATGTAGTAAGCAGGCAGCCGTAAAAGTGACCAAGGATGCGTCTCTCTCAGAATCAGCCTTGCCACCTCTCTCTGTTCATTGGGTACACCCACTTTGGCAGATGGTCACACCCCTTCAGCGGGCCCCTATCACTGCATTCCCCTGGTGGGCCCTTCATGCTCCAGTGCACAGTCCATCACTGCATAGATGGAGGGTTTGCCTGTATCTAGGCCTGAAGGAGATACAGTCACGGCGATCATTACATGTTTTCTGATATCTCTGGTCAATTTAAAAAAGGAATGAAGAATGCCCAATATTGCCCACCCTGGGGAAATTGGGGCATAGAAAAGTAAATGTGTAGAGTTATAGAGGTAAATTTACCTCCAGAAATGTATAACAGGAGGTGCACAGGAGGCAGTGCCTGGAGGTTCACATTTTGAACAAGAAGAACTGAGAGCCCAGTAGGGGGAAGGGGACAAGTTGCCCCTATGACAAAGATTATGTTTTTCCTCATTTTGAGATGCGAACTTGGTGGAAAGCTCCAAGCCAAATCCAAATTGCTCAATATAATTGACTTGTGTAAGATGAATTAGTATTATTATTATAATTTTTGAATTATGTGGAGACCCACCCGCATCATTGTTAATCTGACTCTGATCATAAATCTATAGTCAATGTTCCTGATTGGGTGGAAATGGACCGCAATCGTTGCCGCCATTGATTCTACAGTGTCAGCATCATAGCACCCTTTGTGTATGAGCTGCAACTAAGCAGAGGTGTCACCAGTTCTGGTGACTCCTGGTACGCACTCCATATCCCCCTAGCACGGCAGAGACTGTTGTCGTAGATTTATTCTTTTGCTTTGGAGTTTACTTTGTTGACCTATTGACCTGGGCTGGATGTTCCCTGGCCCTTGGCTACATGGGTATTGTTGCACCTCATTTATCTGGGTGGGGAATTAGGTAGTTAAGTATAGTTGGGGTGGGGCTTAGTTTGGGGATCCAGATATGACATAAGTTGGGTGTCTTATAGGGTGGGGGGAAATGGGGGGGTGTTCTTATAGTTGCTGTCTAAGCTGTAGAGACACCAGCTGATGTGCATATTATTTATTTCTGTTTTATTCTGGTTGGTCTGGTTTGGACCACTTTACAAACGTTTCTTTGAGGTGAGTCTATGTGGCCGGGTCTGGTAGTGGGAATTGTGGCCTTTCCTATTTCGTTTATCCTTATTTTCATAAAGAGCTATATTGACCCTATGTGTAGGCTCGAATTTCTCCTTACTTTGCTGGTACCTATCTCTCCCATTATTTTTATTTCTCATTGCGAGGGCCCGGAAAGCTCCTTCAGGCACCCATCTCATTCAGGGGCTGGCTGGCAAATTTTAGCCTGGGGGACAAATGCATGCAGGCAGCCCTGGCAGAGGAGTAGCGTGTAGCCAGGGTGCCCGAAGAACGTGTGTGCTACGGCGCCCCCCCCCGTCAAGTGTTCCTGGGAGGAGACGGGTCCATATGGGATTAATGTAAAGTTAAAATAAAGATTAGGGGCAGCCCCGTCGTGGTGTCCATATGCAGTGCCCCTCTGTGCCCCAGGAGAGGACCCCCTTGTACAGGCCTCCGGTAGTGCCCCCAGTAGTGATCCCCCCTTTGCAGTGCCCCTTATACAGTGCCCCCAGTAGTGGTCCCCCCTGTGCAGTGCCCTTTGTGCCCCCAGTGGTAAGCCCCTTATATAGTGCTCCCAGTAGTGGTACCCCCTATGCAGTGCCCCTTAAATAGTGCTCCCATTAGCAGTCCACCCCCATGCAGTGCCCCCAATAGTGATAACCCTTATGCAGTGCCCCTTAAATAGTGGCCCCAGTTGTAGTCTCCCCCCTATGCAGTACCCCCAGTATTGCCCTTTTTATAGAGCCCCCAGCAGTGGTCCCTCAAAGCAGTACCCCCAGTGGTAGTCCCCTCCCCCCTATGTAGTGCCCTTAGTAGTAGTCCCCTCCCCCCTATGCAGTGCCCCTAGTAGTTGTTCCCTCCCCTTGTAGTGCCCCTAGTAGTAGTAGTAGTCCATCCCCTTGTAGTGCCCCTAGTAGTAGTAGTCCCCCCTTGTAGTGCCCTCAGTGGTAGTAGTGCCCCCCTTGCAGTGCCTCCAGTAGTGGTTCCCCCCTTGTAGTGCCCCCAGTAGTAGTAGTAGTCCCCCCCCTGGTAGTGCCCCTAGTAGTGGTCTCCCCCTTGTAGTGCCCGCCCCTCCCCAAGTAGACACACGTAATAAAAAATAAAAAAAACACTTACCTCAATCCCCGCTCCCATCGGAGCAGAGCTACACAAGATGCCTGGAAAATGGCCGCCACTGCCATTTTTCCCGGGAATTTCGCACAAGCACGGTAGGAAAATCACTGGGAAAATGGCTGCCGCGCCATTTTCCCACTGACCTGCGCAGTAGACTTAGACTAGTTCCCAGAGTCTACTGGTGCTGTCAGTCGCAGGCGGCATCAGGGAGAGAGGAGGGGGCCCCAGATGGGGAATGCACATGGGCCCCCTTCTCTCTTAATGCGCCTCTGGCAATAACAAAGTGGGAGGAGGCGGTTCCTTCCCATCATCACCCATGGCTCCTCCTCTTTGCCTCCACTGAGCTGGGTCCCATGCTGGCCTTGATGTCAGCCAGCCCGGACGGTATGAATTTAGCATCAGTCACACAGGAGGAGAGATCACAGTGGTTGTTTCCCTGCTGCTGAGAGGAGGCCTGAGCCGGATGCTGTGTTGAGAGCCTGGTTGGTGGCACCCAGGACTGGGAGGAGCCTGAGCGGTGAGTCTGGTGCAGATTATCAGTGACTGCAGTGGTTATGTGTGAGTTCTCTAACTGCACTATGCTATTCAGCCGTTTCAGCTGACCACCAAGCTGCTGGATCATTCCAGTTTACATCTGGTGGTGGATCAATTATTGAGCGCTCCCGGACAAATCTGACTCTGTGCACTCACACACAGCAGCCTGGGGGTCAGTGCCAGATTAATGTCCACATGGGCCTGGAGCTGAAATTTATAAAGGGTCTATTGTGCGCCGATGCAGGGGGTGTGACAAGTGCTGCAGACTGATAATGTATGGTCGTGATCGGTGTGGTTTACATAGGGCAGTGGGTGTGTTTATTTCCATGGAGGGTATAGCTGGGCCTACCTTCAACCTTGTGAAATGATGTAAACTGTGTTTTGCTGCCTTTCTTTGAGTGCTAGAATAGTTTAGATTAGAAAAGAAAACAAATCCAGACAAGTTATTGGCATATTTCTATAAGTGTACATCCCACACCCCTAGCCACTGCAGTAACTGGACACATTCATTAACTGACTTCTTATGCTGGGTACACAATATATGATAATTGATACAGGTCCAATAACCCGTACACACTGAGCGCGATTTCAATTTTTTTAAAAGTGGCTATTTTATTTAGGGCGCCCGACGGAGCAATTCAATTGCTCTGTTCTGGCGAAGTAGCTGACGGCTCCGGCATCTCTGCTCGCACCCTTAGGAAGGTGCAAACAAAAATGTGCGATAAACAGTGAATTGGGGCACTTCGGACGGCTGGTATAAAACAAGACTTTTATGTATTCAACATTTCAGAACTTAATTTTCATCAGGATTAACGTAAGGACTAATACAAGTTTTAAACGTTGATTACATAAAAGGATTTTAGTGTGTTTTATACCAGCCGTCCAAAGTGCCGCGCACCCGACTGCTACATCGTCCTCTCTCTTCACAACTTCACAGGCAGAGGTAATATGTGTGTGTCTGTGCATATATATATATATATATATATATATACATACATATATATATATACACACATACATACATACACACTTAATGATATTTATTGTTATTCCATTAGATGTTGGTGAAAGTGAATTTTTCAGAGAATGATGGCAAATGGTATCTCAGAAACTAATATGCTACCCTTTATACAAAGTAAGCTTGATGATGGGATAGTTCCTGTAGGCACCTCCTCTTACCAAATGAACACCTTACTGTGACAAAAGCAACCAATTAGGTGTTTAAAAAGTAATTTTACATCTATCAACATTCTTTCAATAAAAAATGTTTTACACATCACTGGTTACATACAATATTTTATAGAGATGTGTTCACACTTTACCGATGTTGGAATGGAAACCCTCTCTGTCCTTCCCTCCAAACACCACTAAAATAAAAATAATAATAAAAAAAATATATGTATACATATACAGTACATTCTCCAACGGCACTCGTAGGCTCTATTCAGGGCCGGTTCTAGATATTGAGGAGCTGAGGGTGAAAGTTCCCAGTTGCGCCCCCCCTATTTTATAGGTGTTCCTCTGCACATACCGGAGGCGTGTGCGCTTCCAGAAAGGGGGCATGTCCTTGCGGAGCACCCCAAAAATCGTCACACATTGGGGCAAGCCCCAGCACTTAGGGAGGTGCTGGGCTTTCCCCAAGATCTCCCCTCACAGTGAATAATTGCCGTATGCAGTAATGCGCCTTACACATTATGCCACACACAGTAATGCCCTTTATAACACATTATGCCACACGCAGTAATGCCCTGTATAACACATTATGCAACATGCAGTAATGCCCTGTATAACACATTGTGCCACATGCAGTAATGGCCTTTATAACACACTATGCCACATGCAGCGGGAAAATGGACACAAAGGGCTGTTGGAGGTTGGATTGTGACCATATGAACTGACCTATGAACTATACTGTAACAGAAGAAACAGGAAGAAGAACCAATGGAATCATGCCAACTTGTTCTATTGTATTGCTTATCTCTGTAAGAATATATATGTGAGCTCTCTGAAATCAGATCTCAGTCTTCTTGCTTTGCTGTTGATGGAGGTTTCTTCTTTGATGCCGGGATCTGGATCCAGAGCACTTGCATATGTAACGACTGTACCTTGGGTCTGCATAATTTATTTGCGCTAATTGTATTTAGATCACAGCGTGTAACTATCTGTTTTTTATATTGAATAATAACTTTTTGTGCTTTGGAACCACAATCAAAGTCTGAAAGCATTTATTTCTTGTGCGACTCAACGCTAAACAGCAACAATTTTAGAAGGTATAGATAGGTAGGAAGCGATAAATCATACATACACACACACTCACAAATAGACACATAAATACACAGTGGCCAGACATTACACTGACCTGTGGAAAGATAACCTGGATGTGCTTGCCTGTTACTTCCCCTCCTGAGCTAGTCCGACTGGTTGACACAGCTTCAGAGCAGGACGATTATGAGGGGGCGGAGCTATGGTTGACTCAGGGGCGGAGCTTCCATGGGTCAGAGGTGGGCGGGGCTTCGGTCGCCCAGTCTACCAGCGGAGAAGAGAGAGCCAAGGGGGGGTGTGAGACAGTGATTTTGTTAAACGTCGGCCGGGAGGTGATGGAGCTGGGCAGTGAACGGGGCCGTTGCTGATGATATAAAAAAATATATATTTTTTCCCTGTCTGCACTGGAGCCTGTGTATGCTGTGGGCCTATTTTCGAAGGGAGGCCTGGAGCTGTAGCTCCACCCACCCCATTGTTAATCCGGCCCTGCTGGGGGTGTACAGATGTGTTACATACACCTTTTCTCAAATTGCTCCAAATAGCTCCATTAGACGTACTACAGACTTTGCCATTTAGCTGTACCAATTCCTGTGTGACCAAAGTATTCATCTAGTGTCCCTGGTATACTGTGAATGAATCTGTATGCCGCTACAATGTGAATATGATGCAGAATTTAGGAAAAAGTATGAATCGCTACCCATGGCAGATTCATCCGAGTTGCGGAAAGCGTCTCATGCTATACAGTAAGTTGCAAAAACACTATGTGAATGAGGACACAGAGGTCATCTGTATCTGTATACTCAGGGCCCGATTCAGACCCGCTCGCTAAGATGTGATCGCTTGCATGATGTATATGCAAATTGCGTAGGTAGTGCTATCGCACAGCAAAGCATTAGCACGCCCAGTATTTCTTATAGAGCGATCACATAGTGTATGCAGACACCCACCAGCCTGTTTAAAGATGCCTACTTATGCACGTCATGTCCAGGAAGTGTATGCAACCATCGGTACATCGGTTAACATCGGAAGCTATCGCAGTGCTTGAGGTTGACCACACCCTTCCGCAAGCACTGCGAGCACCTCAGTGTAAAAACAAGCCAGGTGACGTGTACTATGATGCTGTCTTTTAATTATGCACACCTCTAAAATGCTGTTGAGATGCTTAGGCACGCCTGCGTTTGTACCTTCAATCCCCTGTTTTTAATGGCCAGCCCGTTACCACCTACAAACGGCCTCCCCTGTCACTCACTCTGCTGGGCTGTCTGTGTGCAGCGAGCGTATGCATTGTGAACTTTCACTAAGGTATCCGTATGCGCACAATGCATATCATTGGCAGCAGCGAAAGTATGCATCTTAGCGAGCGGGTCTGAATCAGACCCTCAGGCCTCTTACTAGCTGCTTTTATCTATTTTTATGCCACACATGGGGGCCTAGTCATCTTCACTTAATATTTACAAAAGCAGGTCAAAATTTACATTTTCACCTGCAATTGTAAAAATGAAGTTATCGGGCCATTCATCACGAAGGTAAAGCAGGAGATATCACAGATAGCTCCAGCTTACCTTTCTCTCCCGGAATGGCCCGCTGTCCCCATACACTAGTATCACAGATATCTCCTGCTTACCTTTCTCTAGCGGATTGGTCCGGTATCTTCCGGATGATGTGACCTAAGTGAATATTGAATACCAACTGAAGACGCCTTCGTGCCAGTGAGGATGTATTTCTTCAGAGGTTCCACATTGTGAGAAACCACCATATAGGTAAGGTGCATATAGAATCCAAAGGAATGTTCCCAGACTGACAAGAAATGGGTGGCGTGTCATGTTGCCACGCCCTATTTTCAGTAGCCATGCCCCTTCTGGTATTTGACCACACCCTTTTTTTACCGTACGCCTAAGGCGCGCTAAACATCTTTTAATGGGCGGTGGTGTTGGGGGGGGATGCACCGATCTTAAATTTGCCCTGGGCTCCGAAGACCCTAGTTACGCCACTGTATCACAGATATCTCCTACTTACCCTTCTCTCGCAGAATGGCCCGCTGTCCCCATACACTAGTATCACAGGGATCTCATGCTTCTCTTTCCCTCGGGTAATGGCCCGCTGTCCCCATACACTAGTATCATAGACATCTACTGCTTACCTTTCTCTCTCAGAATGGCCCGCTGTCCCCATACTCTAGTATCACAGATATCTCTTGCTTACCTTTCTCTCTCGGAATGGCCCGCTGTCCCCATACACTAGTATGAGAACAGAATTCATCAAGCTCCGAAAACATAATATTTTCGTAGCTTGAGTGAGGGAGCATTCGCCATCTTCAGATGGTCAGTGCTCCCGATACCCACTCCTTCCCTATGGGAAGGAGTCCCGGGTCATGAAGAGGGATCTTTTCGGATACCTCCGCTTCTGTCCGTCTCCTTCCGCCGGACGTGGGGGCTCTTGAGCGCATGTGTGACCTGTAGGTGGCGCATGCGCACTCCCGTCACTGCTCCGAAAGGAACAGTGGAAAGATTCACTGATTTTCGGATCAGCTGTCACCGCGCCGGAGCAATGATGAATTGCTCCTGAATCCGCGGCGAGTTAGAATGTTAATTATCGGACCCCAATAATTAACATAATGAATAATCCCCCAAGGGGTAAATTTACTAATTGTTGATTTAGCTAGATTTAAAACATAGATGAGCTTTCTAAACGCAAAATTTGCATATTTATCATCCGTAGGGTTTCATCTTCAATTGGAAGTTGAAACCCTATGGAGGATAAATTTGCAGATTTTGCGTTTGGAAAGCCCATCTATGTTGATGAGTGACCATATAGATGTACAGGGTTGCCGGCTTAGGGGGTCATTCAGACCCGCTCGTGAGCGGCATTACGCTCGCAAACGGGTCGATGTTCCCCACTGCGCATGCGTACGATGGAGGGAGCTCCGTCGTGCGCATGCGCGAGACCCAGGGAGCGACTGGCTTTCCATCACTCCGGGTCTCGCACCAAAGGGGGCGTGCTGTCGATGTTGATTGACAGCACGCCCCCTTTGGTGGGCGTGCCGGCCAGACGGAGGCGTCCCCATGGGAACGCCTACCGTCTGAAGCCGGCCCCACTGACATCACTAGTGATGTCAGTGGGAGTGATTTTGGCTCTGATAGAGCCAAAATCACTCCAGGGCTTGTGGCAGGGACACCCTACCGCAGGGTCTCCGTCGCAAGTCCGATGGTCGTGATGTTCAAGACCATGGCGACCATCTTTTTGGCCGCTCACATATGCTGTGGGTGGTCACCCACAGCTATGCGAGCGGCCAGGAGGCCGCTCCATTTTCATGGAGAAGGGCCCTGATTCAGAGCGAGTGCTCTGCTCAGAGCGTTCAGCTCTGAATCAGGCCCTTAGTTTATTATACAGGTCATAGAACTCTGCAGAGACCTCTGATATCCATAGTAATGTAAGGTAGGGGGGGTATATTGCACCTTATGATACACAAGACTTAATTACATTTAGTAAGAAATAGAACTTGTGAACAGAGGGCCTGATTCAGAGCCGGACGCTATTTGTGGACGCTCGTTCTAAAAAAGGGGCCGGATATTTAAATTGAGCGCTCGGCTTTGCGGTGTGTTGACGTCTCTATGTATGAACGAGCGTCTGAAAAATGCGCTCAATATTTTGTAAAGACGCCCCTTTGCCATTCGCATCACACGTCATCTCCGGTATTTATTAGATTAATCGGGAACATCGAAAGGCATCTGAACTGCTCGCATTGCTTGTGGTAGGATTTTCTTCCCGCTTTCACTGCGAGCAATTCAGGCTAAAAGACAACCAAGTGACGTGGTCGATGACGCTCCTTTACTAATTATGCACTCCCATTAAACGCCCTTTTGACTGTTAGGTCCGCCTGCGTTCGAATCTCCACTCCCCCGTTTTCAAGCACCTTCCCGTTACCACCCACAAGCGGTACATTCTGTCAATCAAATTAGCAGCCCCTCGCTGTTTTATGAGCGCACGATTTCCGACCACAATGACTTTGTGAATGCGCATTACGACCCATACGCATGCGCAGTTGTGCGAACATTGCTCAGAGCGAACGAGCGGCCGCTTAGGAGCGGCTCTGAATCAGGCCCAGTATTAGCAACTTCTTACGGTTTTATGTTGATCAATACCAATAAATGTATAACACTATGGGGAGTTAGATCACCTTTGCGTCACAATTTCCGAATGGTAAAATGAGTTAACTAAATAAACACGATTGCTTGTAAATACAAATTTGCAAAAATTGCAAGATGCGTGTCTGTCTGCGCCAGCATTTGCGCCAGGATTCTGTCAGGCATACATCACATACACTTACACTTACTTTTTGTTGTTATAAATTGGTTTATTGTTAATTATATACAAATGTTTTTCTTTCTCCTGGTTTTCCTACTCTTTTTGAAATTCTGATGACAGCACTGTGGGCAGGGGTTAGTTTGGCTCCTACTCATGTCTTGCTCTCTGCAGAGAGTCCATACATAAATAGAGCATGGGGGTTCACCATCAATCTTCTTCTTCCACCATCGATAGTCTTGCACCACATGCTCTCATATGTCAGCATACAGCTTCTCCCAGTATGTATAAATTGTTCATGCCCAGTTGTTTCTTTTTTGGCGCCACCCATGTTCGGGGAGTTGGGGAGACAGGGACCATCCATTTTCTGGCTATCATCACCGGTTAGAATATGCAATTTATCCAGAAATAGATGTGGATTCCGATTATCCATGATATAATCCTCACCAACATATAAACATATGGCTCATCAGCATTCTTATAGCCAATGATGTTTCCTTCTCCATTGTTAGAACTTTCTTCCACAGGCTCCTCCGGCTCTTCCTCTTCACGTGTACTGGAAAGATTTTCTTCCACAGGCTCCTCCGGCTCTTCCTCTTCACGTATACTGGGAAGATTTGGCCTAAATGCATAGTTCTTGTATTTGTAGATCCTACGTTTGCTATACATTGGTGGGGTGGTGATGATTTTTCGCAGGATATCTGCTTCCTCTTCTAACGAGAGATCCATGGATTGGATATTAGAGCAGATGTCAGGATTCTGAGCTACGGCAGATGCAGCATAATCCCCATCATTATCATCATCATCGTCTTTACAGTATTTGCTTCCGCAACATCCCATTTTGCAATGGAAACTTCTTACCTCCAGCTCCCTCAAGAAGTGAGCACCAAGCCAAACAGCTCAGTGTATATGATCCATATGTGACCTCATAATGGCCAGACTTGGTAATATATTGTGATATCACCAGTCTGTGTAATCAGCAGAAGAAGCATCTGTCATACCAATGTGATTTTGTCTTGGTATCCATGGATTATAATGAAAAATACAATCCCCAGTCATTAACAACCAGAGTTGACCAGTGACAAAATCAGCACCATTAGTCAGTGCTGCCTATGCTTACTTATCAATCTGCCTCCACTTCCACAGTGATGCTGAATGTACCCAAGTAGGACAATAAATATATCGTGAGATGAGAGGGCCGAACTGACGCTGATGTGTTGCTTTATTTTGAATAGTTTTTCTTATAGGAATAATAAATGTAACAAAGCTTTTACAATGTCAAGAAAGTCATGGAAAACAAAGCACGAGATACCACTGATCTGTTCAATTTAATTTGAGTGTTGTGGGTATGTAGACCGACTTCCTTGCTGGTTTGTAAGAACAGCGGCTGGGATAGGCTTCCACATGCAGTAATGCGGATATTTAGTATACATGAGCGGATTCTCGCATTACCATAATGTAGTAAGCAGGCAGCCGTAACAGTGACCAAGGATGCGTCTCTCTCAGAATCAGCCTTGCCACACCTCTCTGTTCATTGGGTACACCCACTTTGGCAGATGGTCACACCCCTTCAGCGGGCCCCTATCACTGCATTCCCCTGGTGGGCCCTTCATGCTCCAGTGCACAGTCCATCAATGCATAGGTGGAGGGTTTGCCTGTATCCAGGCCTGAAGGACACACAGTCACGGCGATCTTTACATGTTTTCTCCTATCTCTGGTCAATTTCAAAAAGGAATGAAGAATGCCCAATATTGCCCACCCTGGGGAAATTGGGGCATAGAAAAGTAGATGTGTAGAGTTATAGAAGTAAATTTACCTCCAGAAATGTATAACAGGAGGTGCACAGGAGGCAGTGCCTGGAGGTTCACATTTTGAACAAGAAGAACTGAGAGCCCAGTAGAGGGAAGGGGACAAGTAGCACCTATGATTGAGATTATGTTTTGAGATGCGAACTTGGTGGAAAGATCCAAGCCAAATTCAAATTGCTCAATAAAACTGACTTGTGTAAGTTGAATTATTATTATTATTATTGAATTACATGGAGACCCACCCACGCCATTGTTAATCTGACCTTGATCATAAATCGATAGTCAATGTTCCTGATTGGATGGAAATGGATCTCGATAGTTGCCGCCATTGATTCTACGGTGTCAGCATCATAGCACCCTTTGTGTATGGGCTGCAACTAAGCAGAGGCGTCACCAGTTCTGGTGACTCCTGGTATGCTTTCCATATCCCCCTAGCACGGCAGAGACTGTTGCCGTAGATTTATTCTTTTGCGTTGGAGTTTACTTTGTTGGCCTATTGACCCTGGGCTGGATGTTCCCTGGCCCTTGGCTACATAGGTATTATTGCACCTCATTTATCTAGGTGGGAATAAGGTAATTAAGTACAGTTGGGGTGGGGCTTAGTTTGGGATCCAGATATTGCATAAGTTGGAGGCTTAGTCATAGGGTGGTAGGAAATGGTGGAGGGTGTTCTTATAGTTGCTGCCTAAGCTGTAGAGATACCAGCTGATGTGCATAATATTTATTTCTGTTTTATTCTTGTTGGTCTGGTTTTGACCACTTTACAAAAGTTTCTTTGAGGCTAGTCTATGTGGCCGGGTCTGGTATTGGGAATTGTGGTCTTTCCTATTTTGTTTATCCTTATTTTCATAAAGAGCTATATTGACTCACTTTGTAGGCTGGAATTTCTCCTTACTTTGCTGGTACCTATCTTTCCTGTTATTTTTATTTCTCATTGCGAGGGCCTGGAAGGCTCCTTCAGGCACCCGTCTCGTTGATATTATACTATTATTGGTTTTTGTATCTGTGGACTACCTGCACAGTATATTATAAAGCTGTTACCTGCTCGTTTTTTACCTTGTTCTCTTCTTTATTTTTTGTTTTCTTTCATATATATTCTGTACTTATCCTTCACAGGGCTGTAGCGAGGGTAGTGCGGCCGGTGCCATAGCACAGGGCACCACAGGTCAGGGGGCGCTGTTTGGGCCTGTCAACTTTCTGTTTATTATCATACTCACTTGCAACTTCCTCTTATTTCATCCCCAGCATCTCCTGGCCTCCCTTATCTCTTCCCTGGTCCTTCCCCATGAGGCCATTCCCCTTTTTTGGGTGCATTAAGTCCCTTTGAAAAATGCACAGGGCACCAAAAAGTCTAGTTGCGGCTCTGATCCTTAACCACACTGGGGGGGTAAATTTACTAAGATTCAAGATAGATCGAGATGACCATCTCGGGTGATTTATTGATTTTTTTCCCTGCTTGCAAATGTACTAAGGCAAAAGTCTGGTGAGTTTGAGAGAGATTTCTCTCATCTCACTATTAAAACTCGGGTGAGATAGCAATCTCGCATCAAATCACCATCGGGCCAAATCGGAAGTACTTTTCACCTAAAACATACATCTCTCAAATTTACCAAAAATCGGGATGACAAGCACGGCTGAGATAGGAGCAAACTCTCTGTCAAAATCACTTTTCAAATTCTCACCCCCTGAGCTGCGAGATGGTCAGCAACATACACAAATCATTGTGATTTGTGTATGTTTCTTTTTGTAACTGTCAAAAATATGAATAATTTCAGAAAAAAAATGACGTGAGGTCCCCCCCAAAATCACTAACCAGCCCCGGGCTTGCCAGCCTGTCCAGGTTCTTAACATTACAGGAAAAAAAATGTGTAGGGATTCCCTGTAATGTAAGAACCAGCACAAGGCTGCAGGGAGAGAGCTGGTTTTAAATAAATGGCGAAAAAAAATGACGTGGGTTACACCGTATATTTAAAACCAGCTCTGGACCCTTTCTAACGGGGGGCTGATGCCACAGTCAGGGGTGCCCTTTCACCGGGCCCCCCAGCCGCAGCATCAGTCCTGACCGTTAGTCAGCCCAGGCCAGGGATCCATGGGGAGTTGGTAACCCCCTCAATAAAGGGGTCACCCTCTCCAGGGCACCCCTGGCCTAGGCTGATAGCCCGGGGCTATCCCCACCACCCCTTGCTGTTGGGTGGCGGGTTGATTGTGTTATGTGAAGTGTAATATTAAGAATTTTCCCCATTGTCATTACAGTGGAACTACAGGTCCCAGCAAGCCTCCCCTGCATGCTGGTACTTGGAGAACCACAAGTACCAGCATGCGGGGCATT
Organism: Taudactylus pleione; assembly: GCA_031769625.1. Classification (NCBI taxonomy): domain Eukaryota; kingdom Metazoa; phylum Chordata; class Amphibia; order Anura; family Myobatrachidae; genus Taudactylus; species Taudactylus pleione. Next base: position 234,213 of record JAUIMM010000009.1, on the reverse strand, counting down.
AAGGGCCCACTGGTACCTGTAGTTCACCTGTAAATAAATCGTTAAATAAACACACAACACACCTGTAAAATAAAGCTTTATTACATACATACATACACATACATACTCACCTGGTTCCCGATGTTCACGTCCACTTTTCATCGTAAAGTATCCATTTGGAATAACCTGTAAAAAAAAATCCAATACTCACCTCTCTGTCCCACGATGTTCTCCACAGAAATCCAAGCCGGGCCGCTGATACAGTGTAACAGCATGTTACAGCATGCTGTTGACTCCCTTACAGACTGTGAATGGGGACGATATATGATCACAATCAAAAGTCAAGAGCATTTATTTTCCAACCACAGTTGTCACCATGCTAAATAATGAGTGTCTCAATTTTGAGATCCTCTCTGATCATCTCAGGGATCGTAGCTATTTGCAGCAGACACTCATTGGAATATGTTGTGAATACGTTTGATTGTGATCCTGGCACTAGCTGGCGTTTGTTCTGCCATGCTCGCATAGATTTCCTCCAGGTGCTTGGGGTTCTCTTCCAAATGACAAAAAACACGTTGGTAGGTTAGTTAACCATGGTGGAGCTGATGAGTCAGATGCATCTCTCTTACTGTCTGCTTACTACATTTATGGTAATGCGATAATCCGCTTTTTGTATAGTTAAATCCATGCGACTGCATGCGGAAGCCTATCCCGTCCACCGTTCTTACCTCTGCCACAGTAGCTGTCATCATTAGTATTCGGCATTTACACCAGCCCCATGCTAGATGCATGAGATCCGGCGATAACAGACGTGCAATTTTTCGTCAGTGCGCTGTGAATGAGCAGGAAGTCGGCCAACACATCCGTGACAATCCCACGAGACAGAAGAGTTCTGTGCGATCGCATGGTCAACACCCAGTTACCACCCACAAATGCCCATTTCACGGATAGCGTGGTCCGTTGACAGATGGATCAATCTGTGCACACTAGCGATCTCCGTCCATGTGTAGATAACCGGTCCAGCATAAGCGTTTATTTGAGGGGGCGTGCGCAGTATGCTGAAATCCACGAGATCCGTGCGCATTGTGACCTGCGTGTGACTCAGAATCACATTTTCTCATCTCCTCAGTAAGGTGGTGAAATCGCCCTTTGTGTAAAACGTTTCCATTTGTGGTTTTTAAAAATTGAGAATATATGTGTAAAAATCCAACTATGCTATGCTCAGCTGGTTATTTCAACATCTACATTACATACATTTGTATAATCATCAAATAATAACATGGTTTACAGAAAATGGTATTAACTTTTCAACAGCTGTTGAGTGGAAAAATAAACATAATAAAATTGAGAATAAACCTCTGTCGTTACGTGCAGGAACTTTAACTCTCTCAGTGCTGTAGAAGAGATATGTTTAAATCATACATACCGACTTCCTGGCAGCCCATTCCGGGAGGGGGCTGCCAGGTCGGTGCAGCAGGAAGGGTGGGGGTGGCTGAAGTGGGCAGAGCGGGGGCGTGTCCGCACGATCGCGTGTCCGCACGATCGCGTCTTTGCGGGCCGAACCCCCCGCTTTATAATGCCGGCATTACAAAGCAGGGTGGCGGGGCTACGATGATGCGATTCAGCGTGAATCGCACCATTGCCCCTCCGAACTGCCCCTAATCAATAACATAAGACCCATTGGGCCTGATTCTAAGGTGTGACACAGTGTCGATGCCACACGTAAGCGGACATTGTTTTCAGCCTGCACATGTGTCCGAGTCACACTGTGCATGCATCCCAATGGTTACTACTAGAAGCCGTAGAGAGAATTTAGATGGTGATTTCAGTGGGAGTCCCTGGGAGGTAACAGGGAGGGTGGATAAAAAGATGCGGGGATGTCGCGGTCAGCATCTGCGCCTAATGACGAAATTGCACAGAAACAAGCGACCATGTTCAGGCGGATAATCTGAGCCTCCATAGGGCTGATGCAATGTTAAATGGTACGACCAATGGTGCGTCTTAATACGCACTCCGGCGGTTTAGCACCACAGCCAATGGGCGTCTCTGTAGGAATACCAATGGCAGCGGCATTAGCATAAAGACACAATCCCGCTGCAGCAAAAGACGCAGTCGCATCTGCGCAATCCTGCACTGACCATTGCTCACTGATGTAATTATTCTGGGGTAGATGTATTAAACCCTGGCAATAGATAAGGTTGATGGAGATAAAATACCAACCAAACTGCTCCTTATGCTGGGCATACACTGTCAGATAAAAATATCTGTCACACCAACAGACCAAAAGCATCAGATATCTTGGCCATACACTGACAGATATTCCATAAAATCTGCCAGGCTCTGTCATATTATTGCTCCCTCACGGGGGAGGGAGGGACAAAAGAATTTGCCTAGTAGGCTGGACTACATGCTCCCTAAGCCGCAGTCTGATTGGCAGGCTGCGGACGTTGGGAGGTGGGGAGGGTGCAATGCTGGGCTGCACTGACAAAAAAGGAGGACAGGATCTGAGTCTTCCGATGCATATTTACTGGTCCTGGAGCCCTGAAGCCCTGGAACCTCAGAGTTACTCAGATGACCAATGTTCACACAAGTGATCCGATGCTGCATCTTTTCATGCAGCAGAGGATCACACAGGCATGTAGGAGGTATCTATTCACACAAGACGCCTCCTGCTATTATGTTATTGCATCCATCTCTGAATCAGGCCCTTATTTATGTGAATGGTTAACAAAGGCCTGTTTAACATTAAATATTTGCAGCCTATTCCCTGAAAATAACAGTTTTCTGGGATACAAGCAAATACTAAGAATAACCCAAATGTAAGAAGAAGGCTCTGTAGCAGATAGCTGCTGCGGACCATCCATTAACGACAGCAGCTGCAGCCTCCATAGGTTTGGGATACTGTCAATATCCCGACAGTCGGAATGCTGGTGCCGGAATCCCTTCACCTGTCAGAATCCCGGCGCCGGCATCCCAAAGCGCTGACTGCTGGGATCCCGAGAATCGGCATCCCATACCCAACCTGTTTTTATGGGGGCTGCAAATGCGGTCAGACTTACCAAGCTGCGGAATGCAAAGCATTCTGGAGTTTGCCCCCCCCCAGCTTACGCCATATGAAGATGGTGTTGTGCTGTTGTAGCCTGTGGGCTACACTTTGCAGATATCACTGGGAGAGGGTTCCAACAGAGCCCTACCCAGCATTGGCCATTCACACATGTATGGTCAGTAGACCGCGCATGTGCTGGAGTCACAACGGAGTAGTGAAAAGACTGATGATGGAATCACTTCACTCTGAGCACATGGAAGGGACAGGCACCTTTCTGAGCCCCTATCCCAGTGGGTGCTATTTGATACTTAACTAATAATGTACATAATTTAATGCTTTCAAAAAATAATGTTCGTGTTTTTGTGTGTTAAAGTGTTGTATTACATTATAAACAAAATAAACGTGGCTACTAAAACTAATGAAAAACTACTGTATATGCCAGCCACAGCACTGTCTATTATAAGAGCTTATGCACAGAACAGCGCTGTATTCCAGCAAGTGTATTTCCCTGCCTAGCTGAATCTAACCTGCCATGCCAATGGAGCCGATGTACAGGAAGTCAGCGGCTCCGACCTCCCCACCAGAAGTGCCGTGGCTTGGAGGAGGAAGGCGAGTATAAACAAACCCACACACACAGCAATGTTGGTCGCTCGGGTAGTGTCTGCATACACTGCCCGATGCAGCTGACTTTTAAATTCAAAATATTGCTCGATGATCCGGCAAGCTCGACCTATTGATATTTACCATCGGTCGCCCACACACACAGTACAATTATCCAGGCGATCCGCTGATATCGGGCGGATCGCCCCAATAATTGTATAGCGTATGCCCAGCATTACTGTCATTTTTCAAACACAGCCTGTAAAGTGACAGTTAGGAGCTGATTGGTTGGTACTTTATCTCTTTCCACTTTCTCTCCAAGGCTTAGTACATCTCCCCCTCAATGAGCTAGTTGTTTACAGCTTGTTTTAGGCACTTTAAAACTAGTTAGGCATTGATGTGCAGAATGGATACAACAGGTACGCTGACACTAGCCAAACACCAGGGCATACTTGCCTACCCTCCCGCCTCCCGGGAAGCAGGCAAGTCTCCCGGCCTCCGGCGATGTTTCCGCACCCCCAGCAGTTGTAAGTATAAAGTCTGGCTGGGGGGGGGGCGGTAACGCGATTCGCGCCATCGTGGCTCCGCCCCCTGCTCCACAATGCCATTAATATCGGCATTGTGAAGAGGGGACGGAGCCACGATGACGCGATCGCGCTTTCACGCCCCCATGCTCCGCCCCCAACAATGAGTCGCTGTCGGGTCCACGCCCCCCTGCTGTGTAAGCCTGACAGCTCCCTCCCGGAAGGAGGGAGGGAGCTTAATGTCGGCAAGTCTGCACCAGGGCCAATTGTAATAGGGTGAGAGTTTAGAAAATGTGAGAGTTTTCTTACACTTTTTAAACTCGGCCAATGTAATAGAGTCCGAGAACAAAGCAACAGAGCAAACTTGCATGCTTGTCAGACTCAAAAAACTTTCACGATTTAATATCTCATCCAGATGTTTTCCCATTTTGAAGATAAACCTCGACCAATGTGAGAGCTTACTGCTAAACTCTCACATTTTTTAAACTCTCACCCTATTACATTTGGCCCCGGAAATCTGTTTAGAAATGAATGATCTTATTATTATCTGGGGATTTTCAATGTTATATTTAAGAGTAGAGAGAACATCTCGTTAAAAGAAAATATGTAGCACTAATAAACATGTTAGACATTTTACAATGAGATTAGTAATCCAGTAAATATAGGCAAACATAATAACATGGGATACAGTATGTGCTCTGTTACATCTCCAGTAATAAAAAATTTTAATGAACATTTTTATTCCCCAAAATAACAATTTTAATCTGAACAAAGTTTTGCTCCTGTTTGTCTCCATTTACATTGTTTACTTCTTTTGCTCATTGCTTTAAATTGGATGGCTGTGCAGGCTCTACTCCTTACTGCTTGGATTGGGCTGGTGAATACTATCACCTCTCATGAATGTTTTATGTACTGTAAATGCAAATGCCATGATAAATTTGATAAGGTGTGACATTCCTGGGTGTCCCAATGGTGTCCCCAGCTTCATATTTATATACAGTAACATTGCTTCTAGAAATTCCTGAGTGTAAGTGGGAGGGCCAATTCCTTATAATGCATCAAAGCAAGTATTTCCATAATCTCTGTTACAGAAGACCTTTCTATATACTTGTAACAAGTGGAAACAGCCACATAAATTCTGTCATTCTTATATATACTAGCAGCATAAGGAAGCTGTAGAGATAATGTATCTCTCCAAGAAATCAATATAACAATCATGTTTCCTATGCATATAATACCCCTTTTACACCGGAGCTAAAACCCGGGTTATTGCAGGGTTAACCCGGGTAGCTCTTTGGTGTAAAAGGGGAGAGGGTTGATCGCCGGGTCGAGTGACCCGGCAATCCAACCAAGATAACTAGCAGGGTTTAACATGGGAGTAACCCGTGAAACCCTGCAGTGTGAACGGCGTGCTCTGGGTCACGATGACCTGGAGCGCGCCGCATGCCGGCAGACTGGTCCGGCTTCAGTGGCGCTTGGAAAAGACGTCATCTCCAAGCGTCCACTACAACGCCGGAAAAGTCTATGCAGACCCGGCTCCAGTGTGAACGACGCCGACTCAGGAATATCCTGGGACGGCGCCGGCTAAATTCCGGGTCTGATCCGGATTGGAACGCTGTTCCAACTCCGGGTCAGACCCGGAATTTAGGTGTAAAAGTTGTATTAGTGAAAAAACATATCATGTTCAATGCACATAATGTCACATTTCCACTATGTTCCAGAATATTAATATTTATAGAGCTGATTTTTAGAACTGTTTTTTTTACAAAGTGCAATAAAACTAGTATAAAACATATTAGCATATCAGCACTTCTCTAGTAGTGATGATACAAGGGGCCTGATTCAGACCCGATCGCGATCGCTGAGCGATCGCAATCGGGTCGCTGTTGGGCCAGTGTGCATGTGCACGACAGACCCGGCTCCGTCGTGCACATGCGCGAGACCCGGATAGCAACAGGCACGCCGTCGCTATGGGTCTCGCTACAAAGGGGGCGTGCTGTCGATGGTGAGTGACAGCACGCAGCCTTTTGGTGGGCGTGCCGGGGGCGTGGCTGGCCAGACAGAGGCGTTCCCATGTGAACACCTACCGTCTGGGGCCGGCCCCACTGACATCACAAGTGATGCCAGTGGGAGTGCTTTTGGCTCTGATAGAGCCAAAAGCACTCCAGGGCTTGTGGCAGATGAGACCCTACCACAAGGGTCTCGTCGCAAGCCCGATGGTCGCGATGCTCTTGACCATCGCGACCATCTTTTTGGCCACTCGCTATAGCTGTGGGTGGTCACCCACAGCTATGCGAGCGGCCAGGAGGCCGCTCTAAAAAAGAGAAGGAGGGCACTGATTCAGAGCGAGCGCTCTGAAAGAGCGTCCGGCTCTGAATCAGGCCCAGAGTCTTAAATGGTATGAAATTGTTTTAGAAATGGTCAGTTCTTGGTGCTGAGTATATTAATGATGAATTTTCCATACCTTATAGCCTTACTTAAGTAAGAGATTACGCAAGAGATCTCTTAGAGCATCTCTGATTAATTTAGGTTTTGATAGAATTGTGAGATAAGTCACAGTAACTAAAAATGTCTTTAGAGTTTCAGCTCTTGAACTAATATAAAGTGGTGGCAGGACTTTATATCCAATGGTGAATGTAACAAATACATTTGAGAGATTTTAGTAATTGTAGGCAGAGACATGTATAGGTGGGTCTGGTAATGACACAAATGGGAGAATTTACGAAGCAGCGGCTGACTCTGGGTGCCGTTTCAAATATTCCATGAAACCCGCCGGGAAGCAGCGGCTTACAGAAGTCGCTGCTTTGTAAATTCTCCCCAAACTATTTAACTGACCAAAGCAGATGGCTTTGATCAACAGCTGGCTCTCATATAATGCCACACAGCTGAGACTCAAGCACTTTCAAAGGCAATTATTGGTCCTAGCTATTGGGTGAATGTAGAGTTGGACACATTTGTACCAGGGGCAGAACTATGGGAGACAATGGAGGCGCCTGCCGCCGCCTCCAGCTCTGAAGGGGCACCTCCTCTATTGTCCACAACATATTCAGCCCACTTAGGGCTGTAACTATGCACCCGGAGTGTACCGTCACGGCCGCTCAATGCATGGCACCTTTTCCAGACACCTGAGAAGCCACCATACACTAGTGGAGAGCTCCATGTCATACTATCAGCTGCTGCCTTCGTCTATCTATAGCCTGTCTTCATGCAAATTGCTACATTATAGTGTCAGCTGCTGTGATGGGGGGAGGGGCACCATATTATAACTTGCCTCCGGGCATCTGGGATGAATTTACGCCACTGATTTGTACCAATAACACATGCAGAAAAAGACATGAAAAAGCACATTTTCATGCAAATATTAAGTCACATGCCTATCAAAATGCATCAAGCTGTCCAGCAGTAGAATTTTCGCCAGGTGTGTATCAGGTGTAACAAGTGTGTATAACCCCATTACAGCATAGAAAAAACACAGACATATAATAGGGTATACATGGGTTTTACTTACTGTATAATAGTGTAATGAAGTGTTACATACACCAGAGAAACTAGTGTCTTTACATTGTTATTAATAGTATTTGTAGTTTTGCGAGCATCTTCAGAAGACTTGATACAATGGTCTCACTTAACACTTTAGACCACAATGGCAGAACAAAGTGCTAGGGGTGTTCTCACATAGGCAATGTTCAAGAAGAGTGGCCCATGCAGACCAACAGGGCTTGGTACTGGGGGAGAGACGTAGCCAAATCTGGGAGGTGTGCCCCCTTCCCAAATAGAACTTAAGAAACTTCTCTGTGTGGCACCGCACACATAGCACAAGGGGCAGCTCCAGGGGAGTTGTTACCCCCACCTTTAGCATTTCCTCACTGCCCCCTACAGCTGGCCATGCCTGTATTATTATTATCATTTATTTATATGGTACCACAAGTGTTCCGCAGCACCTTACACAGTACATAAACAAATAGGTTGACCAGTGATTTACAGTACAAGACAGGACGAGGACAAAGATGATATACATTGCTACATTAGCAACCATAACACCCAGATAAGCAACAGAGCATAAGCAACCAAGTGTTAAGTGCCCTAGTGGGGAGTAAAAAGTAGATTAAAGTAAAGTAAGGAGAAGCACAAGAGGGTAGAGGGCCCTGCTCGTGTGAGCTTACATTCTAAAAGTGAGGGGCAGACAAACAGGTATGACACAGATTGGGTAGGCAGGGAGCAAGGAGCATGTAGCAGCAAGTTAAGATGAGAGCTGGAAGGCTTTGATGAAGTAGTGGGTCTTGAGAGCCTGTTTGAAGGATTGTAGAGAGGTGGAGAGTCTGATGGGAAGAGGGAGAGAGTTCCAAAGGTGGGGAGCGGCGAGGGCAAAATCTTGGCTTTATATAGCAGCACAGTGTTACATCAGGCAGTGAATGGAAACCCCTTCAGCAGCGGTCTCCGCTCTTTCACTGCTCGATGTGTCGCTGTGGCTGTTCTGCTATACAGACACGACCAACAAATATGGGAAGAGCGGTGAGGATGAACACTGATCCATGCCCCCACCGGGTTTCTCCAACTGGAGTGGGTAAGTAGTACCCGCTCCCCCCCCCTCTCGGCGCCCCTGCAGATCAGCGTCTATATGCCGAGATACTGCATATGTGCGAATAGGCACTATTTTTCTGCACACATTTTTTGTGAGTATTATACGACCATAATACTTCCAGCTCTTCGTCAGCCTCTATATTTGGAAGCTAGAACATTAGGGCCTATTTATCAATATTATTTTTACAAAAATAAAAGTGAATAGAGGTGTTTTCACACCTATTTTACATTATTTTAGTATCACAGAAATGTATTAAAGGGCAATTTGAGTAGTTTTCATGAAAAACTACTCTGTGCCCTTTAAAGTGCATATTTTTAGTATGCAGATCGCAATTCCCATACTTGTAATGGGAAATGTGATCTGCCTGAGATTTACTAAAAATAAATTGTAAAAAAATAGGTGGGAAAGGCCTGTGCTAATAACGCCATCTTCAGGGCTTTCCCTTGGTCCCCCGACTCCTGCCCTGCTGTGACAGGCAGAACAGTGCCAGGAGCCTGCTCCTGTGATCGGCTGTGTGGTCTAAATAGATTACAAGCTGATCACAGCAAAAACAAAAATAGAATTAAAATAAAAAACTTAACCTGATTCCAGGGACCGGAGAGTGGTGCTGCGGTGAGGTCCTCTGGGGCTTCGGTCAGCTGGTCTCTGGGCTCCTGCACTTTGACCCTGGTCAGCTGCTGCATATAGCAGCTGACCGAGGTCAAAGTGCAGGAGCCGGGAGACCAGCTGACCGGAGCCCCAGAGGGAGGACTTCACCAGAGCACCGATCACCAAGATAAGTGTAAGTGAGTGGGGGGGCCATGTGGGAGGGATCACGGGGTTGTTGGTGAGTCGGCAGAACATGCACAGACACCTCACTGTATTTTCTGCAAAAACTACAGTGAGAAGACTGCGGAGGGTATTCGCAGGGACAGAGCTTTATCGCAAGCTCTGTCTCTGCAAGGGATTTTTGATAAATTCCTTTGACATTTCTTAAATTCTCAATGCGAATTTAGGCGAAAATATCACACTACAACCACATTTGAAATGCGGATTGTAGTAAATAGGGCTCATTGCGATCTATGAAGTCAATCACTAACTGATGAAGACACAAAAAGCCAAGGGCTCCTATAAAGTCTTCTACACCTACTAAACTGATTAAAGAGTTAATGTTTATATTGACTCAATTCTCCAAAGATGATAAGAGGATATGAGCTTGAATAAGTGTGAAAAGTAACACTTTGTCACTAAGCCATCCGTGGGCTGAGTTACTGGAAAAGATGATGATGATATAGATAAGCACAAGTCCGGTACGGTGTACTTTATGCACGAACTGTGAATCAGCATTGCTTATGGTTATGGTACTCTTCTTTCATATCTTCAAATTGCATCACACATAATGCAAACTTTAATAAATCACATTGCAGGCACACTAAAGGGGGGTATCCACTAGACGATTTAGTTGAACGATAACGATCGTTTGATCGTTCAATCGTTTGCAAAAGTGTCTAAAACGACCAGCGATGCGTGTGCCCGCTGGTCGTTTAGACATCTATCATCTTTCCAACATGCTGGTCAACCTGACAATATCGTAATGTTCAGCATGTTTCCAGATGATTAATGACCCTGCACTGAAGGACTGCTCGTTCAGTGCAGGCTCATCACACGACTGACAAACGATTGAACGATTACAATGTCGTAATCGTGCATTCGTTTTCAGATCTTGTAGTGGATACCCGCCTTTACTGCGCTTACCCACATTTAAGATGAAATGTTCAATATTGATTGCAATTCTTCATTAAAACCTAGTTCAAATATTTGAGTTCCAGACTGAATGCCTTTTAGCCACGTGAAATTCAGATGAAAAGTAAAATATAAAAATGGCAGTAGTTCTATTCCTCTATATCACGGGTTCTCAAACACGGTCCTCAGGACCCCAAACAGTGCATGTTTTCTAGGTCTCTTAACAAATCACAAGTGAAATAAGTAGCTCCACCTGTGGGCTTTTAAAATGTGTCAGAGAGTAATGAATACACCTGTGCAGCTGCTAGGTGACCTGGAAAATGTGGCATGGAAAATGTGACCTGTCTGGGGTCCTGAGGATCGAGTTTGAAAACCACTGCTCTATGGCAGTGGTTTTCAGTCCACAAGTAACCACAGCAGGTCATGTTTTCAGGATTTCTGTCTGTGGAACAGTTGAGGCCATAACGGACTAAGCAAAATAGATTAACACACCTGTACATGATTAAAGAAATCCTGAAACCATGATCTGTAAGCAAAGGTCTGACAAATGTGTTGTAGCTGTTCAGTGGAAGTAAAGTATTTTATTCTACATTATTATTTATTTATATGGCACCACTGAGTGTAAGTAGTGTCATACTGGGAAACAATCACATTGCAAAAACAACCAATTCCGTCTAAAAAGTACAAAAAGAACTGCACAAGGCAATAAACTATACAGCAAAATAAGGGCCTGATTCAGAGTTTTACTCATTTCCAAAGGCAAATAGATATTGTGAATTTTTAGTTACATCACATCCTGCATACATGGCTTAGGGCTCTATTTATTAACATTATTTTTACTAAAATAAAATGAAATTCTACTCCAAGCACTAATTATCACATATTTTTAGTAAGCAGATGACAATTCCCATAATTGTAATGGGAAATGTGATCTGGCTAAAGTTGCTAAAAATAAAAATGTGAAAAACATCGGGGGATGCCCTGTGATAATAATGCCACCTGGAGGTGAAGTTATCCAGGTTTTCCTCCGGTTCCCCAACTCCTGCTCTGCTCTAACTGGCAGAGCAGAGCCGGGAGCCAGGCTCCAGTGATCAGCTATGTGGTCTAAACAGACCACAAGCTGATCACTGCTAAGAGTAAAAAAAAAAAAAATACTTATCTGAGTCCAGGGCCAGTGATCGGTGCCACGGTAATTTCCTCCGGGGCTTCAGTCAGCTGGTCTCCCGGCTCCTGCACTGTAACGCTGGTCAGCTTCTGCATAGAACAGCTGACCGGGTCATAGTGCAGGATGGGAGACCAAATACAATTATTTGAACTAGGAGCAAATATGTATAAAATGTAACCAATTATATATTAAGATCAAAGCAGCCTCCCAATAAGTAACTCTGAATTACCATTTGCTGCTATAGAAAAAGGATGCTAGACATGTAAACATGTCATAGCAATGGGGGCGCTTATATATTGTTAAAAAGACACAAATAAAAACAAAGAATATTTTATTACACAAAATTAATGTATAAAATACAGTATATATATAATAAAAAGCCAATTTATGCTTCAAAAAGACACACCACCTAAATGTATCAACCTCCAATAGAGGAAATTATGAAACAATTTATCAACAGAAATACTGTAGGCTCCGTTTAGGGATACGTAGATAAAAGTTCCCCTATATATAAGCATATGATTTGCTTTAGCTGAAATAAAGGGAATTTTTATTTCCCCTTCCACATATAGGCAGAGTCTGTGTGATTAGCACTAAAAGTATTAGACTCACGTCCAGATTAGTTGGATTGCGGAGTGTGTTGGCAAAAAAGCTTTCCAATCCTGTTTAAGACCAATAACCAATAGTGAGCATTAAGTATCCCGGTATATTTACCCAGCCTCCTCCAGACAGATCACTTAGGGGAATACTGGTCTGGTCTGTGGGCCTGATTCATAGCTGCTCGTAAGCGGCGCTCGTTTGCTCTGAGCGATGTTCGCACAACTGCGCATGCATATGGGTTGTAATGCACATGCGCCAACCAGTCATTGCGGTCGGAAATCGTGCGCTCACAAAACAGCGAGGGGCTGCTAATTTGATTGACAGAATGTACCGTTTGTGGGTGGTAACAGGGGAAGGTGCTTGAAAACGGGGGAGTGGAGTTCCGAACGCAGGCGTGCCTAACGGTCAAAAGGGCGTTTAATGGGAGTGCATAATTAGTAAAGGAGCGTCATCGACCACGTCACTTGGTTGTCTTTTAGCCTGAACTGCTCACAGTGATAGCGGTAGGAAAAAGCTACCACAAGCACTGCGAGCAGTTCAGATGCCTTTTGATGTACCCAATTAATCTAATAAATACCGGAGATGACGTGTGATTCGAACGGCAAAGGGGCATCTTTACAAAATAGTGAGCGCATTTTTCTTTCGCTCGCTCAGACATAGAGGCGTCAACAAACCGCAAAGAGCGAGCGATCAATTTAAATAGCCGTCCCCTTTTTTGGATCGACCGTCCGCAATTAGCGTCCGGGTCTGAATCAGGCCCTTTATCCTCTGCTCCGGCTGCTTCACAGGTTATGCTGGAACTAGTGCACGACCTTTACACTCACTGTGGCTGCAGTTTAAAGTCCTCAGGCAGCACTAAAGGTCAGTGAGCTGTCCTTACAAGTAGGTTTAAATGATGCTTGTTCTTATTAGCACCAGGGTCTATTAGTGCATTCCAGAAGACTCAGTGATCAATATCACGGTGGTGTATCAAAAAGGAGCGTCCATTCTTAACATGTTTCTCTGTCAAAATGTGCTGACAGTTTCTTCAGAAGGTGAGCATAAAATACTGGCTTCTCAATGTGTCCTTTTAATTCACTCTTTGAGAGGAGAGCAGGAATCGCATACTAGTGCTGGAGCTGCTGCCAGTGCCACCAGTCATGACGATACTAGTCCATCTACATCATCTACTAAAGCCAATGCCCAAGGGCATACAGGGCTTAAGTCAGGACATCTAAAATCAAGAACCAATCTTTTACAGTGGTAAAGAAAAAAACGTCAAAGGGAAGTTAGGTGCAGAAAGATATAAAATTGGCAATATGCCTTTCACCACATGAAGTGGCAAGGAAAGGCTAAGGCATTGGCCTGTATTTGTGACTGGTGGTTCTGCCTTTTATGGTGATGTAAGCACAAGTGAACATGCTGACATAGAAATTGAGGATGCTTCTGTGGAAGTGCACCAGGATTAGCAGGACATTTGTGTAGCTTAAGCTAATAATGATGTTGTTGATGAGGACGTTGTTTGTGTAAATCAGGCACCAGTGGAAAAAACAGTGTTTGCCCATGATAAGGAAATGCCAATTGTCATGCCTGGGCACAAGACAAAAAAATCCACTTCTTATGTGTGGAATTATTTCTACTCAAATCTGGACAACAATTGTCAAGTCACCTGTACCATTTATAAAGCCAGAGTAAGTAGAGGTACAGTAGGCACCTTAACCATCTAGGAATCTCCTCCCTGTTACCTCATCTGCAGCACATCCATCCAAAAAGTTTCTGTGTTTTGTGTTGACTCATCTGAATCACCAGTGGGTCTATTGGGAAAGTTTAGTTTTTTCTCGGCAGATGCACTTGCTGGAGAAAGTGAGGGAGAAGCCATTGTTGCATCATGTACCACTCGAGCTGACAAATTGCTTACCAACAGCTCTTTGAATCTCTTCAGACTCAGAAGACCCAACGTATGACTTAAACCTTAAACCTTATATCTTAAATCTTGTGTTTGCTCTGTTCAGCTTGTCCACATATCTGTGGTTAAGTGGACAGTGGGTACAACGGCATTTTGGAGGCCACTAATTAAGTTTTTTTTAATGTCCCTGTACAGGTTGGGAATTGCTTTTCTAGTGATGTGGAATCTTGATTGGATTTGGTAGCAGGGACACAGGACCTCAATTAACTGTCTAAAACCCACTGCATTATTGGCGGATATTGGTCGCACATCTAATACCAGCATAGATGTTATGGTGTCAGTGATCCGCTATGCAACTGGGTGACTGCTGCCATACTTGCTCCCCCTTGCAAAGCCAGGGCTATGATCATAGCAAAGCATCACACCTCTAGCGTAACACTTATATTGAGGAGTAGCAGCCGACTGCTTCACAAGTAAGAAGCTGCCGGCTGCAGTGCCTCATATCAGTTGGTGCTCTGTGTAGGGGCATTGCAAGGACAATAAGGGGTAGATGTGCTAAGGCTTGCAGAGAGATAATGTGGAGAGAGATAAAGTACCAACCAATAAGCTCCTGACATTTTTCAAGCTGACAGTAGATGATTGATTGGTACATTATCTCTCTCCACTTTATCTCTCTCCAAGGATTAGTACATCTCCCCCAATGAACACTAGAAGAGTGAAATTATGGTAGCGCCTGACCTGAGTACACTCTCAACCTCCTTGTGTAACTTAGCTGAAGCTAAGCCTGGTTCAGCAAGTAGTAAGTGCATCCCTCCTGCTGCAGACTTGTATTGCTGAAACACCTGAATGTTGCTTAGCTGCCACCACTATAGATTTGGCTGTTGTTAAATTGCGATGATAATTGAAAATGCACACTTAAAACACAGCTCTGGAAGCCAACTGATACATTGACAGGGCCCATCGAAGCCAGTCATTTCCCAGGGTCCAATCTTTCCTGCTCTATTTTTCTTTTGTTTGTTGCAAAAAGGCTTTTACCCTAAGTATTGGAAAATATCAGTTTATACCCTAAGTATTGGAAAATATCAGTTTATAAAGCATCACTATATTTCCTTGTGTTGACACCTGCCAAGGTTTGTGTATGTGTATGTTTGGAGGGAGGAAAGTAACTTTCTGTGCTAAATTTTAGTGTCTCTCTTTGACTATGCGAGACATTAAATGCTACAAACTATCCATTATAACTTATCGTGCAAGAGTGAAACCCTTTTTTTACAGTTCTATCATCTCTTCTAGGTAGATATGAACCACAAAAGCAGGGCTTCTAAGTAATTATTGCTATAAATAATGATAAGGAAGTTCAGAGAGAGAATGCGCACACTAGCTGAGACCACTTCCTGTGTCATACAGCAAGCTACCCCTAGTGACCTAACTCTAGGAACCATGGCACATTGGCGCTAACCACAGCCAGCAGAAACGTGTAAAAAGTGATAGAGTAACCTTTTATTTCCATCCGTATACAATACCTTGAAACACTGCGTACTGTGACCTACTACCTAAAACTCCAGGCTTACATTGTCTCACTATAAAAATTGATGTATATTACATGCTACTGTTTATTTTTATTATGTTTAAGTTTAACTAATGGTTTACTGTATATATACAGATAAGGAAGTCGCTCCAAAGTATGAGAACATTGTACTTCGTAACAAGTACAAAAAAACAATTGTGAATTGCAGTGAATTGTAGAGAAAGGGGACAGAACGCAAATAAATGTCTGTCGGATTTTAAACCTACATGCTATGGGTCAGAGCACATGTAGGAATAAGGATTTAATGTTGGGTATAGTCTTGTTGCTGGGTAGTACAGTAGGTTGTAGTTTTGTCCTATCAAGGACTAGTGGGTGTATCAGGGGTGTACCTTTTTTTTATATTACCAGTCCCATTTTCTGGATTGTTCTTTTTGCTGCAATTGTTCCCACCATCCCTCCAGTGGTGTAGCTATAATGGGTGGATGGTGTGCGGGGCTCACGGGCCCCTGGGTCCAGGGGGCCCCACTCATGCACCCATGTAGTCTTATACTTACCTTACGATGCAGGACAGCAAAAATGACTGGAAAACTGGCTGTGGCTATTTTCCCGGTGACTCACTCTTGCTCAGTACTTTTGTCCCCGGGAAAACGATGCGGGCGCCATTTTCCCGGAGACCTGTGCATTTAGCCAGAATCTACTACACCGCCAGAGAGACGAGGGGGCCTGCACTGAGTCTGCACATTGGCCCACTCCTCTCTTAAAACACCCCTCCCCTTTTATTTGTTGCTGTCGGCTTTATTGCGGGGAAGAACAGTAGCACTGGCTGTCCTGAGGTAGGTCTTGAGGTGCTGTCCCTGCCAATACTCGGGTTAGGCTGATTCTACCCTACTGGGGTCAGCGGCACCGCCAGTCCAGGTGGCCTTCTAGTGTACCATTTGGAGGAGTACCAGTTGGATATCTTAACTGGATGGAAATCGGCTGGCAGTTGGCCCCCATCTAGGTATTGAAATAATGTGATGGGCTGGCAGTTGGTTCTCATCTGGGCATTGATGTTTTTCTTATTATGGGCTGGAAGTTGGCCCCCATTTCTAAGTCAGTTTGTGTTCAGACAGTTTGTGCTGCATCGCAGGCATAAGCGCAGAAAATCTATTATAAGAACGTTTTTTGTTGTTAGTTTTTGGTCATTATAAGGTGAAGTCTGAGCATGACTTACTCTTCTGGGTCTAACCAGCCCAGCATAGTGTGTGTAGTGGTGTCTGATGAGAACTCCCATGTGTGGCTTGGAAGCAATGTGTACTGCACGTATTGTGCTAAACTTAATGCATTATTAGCTGTTGCAAAAATTGCTGGATTGGAGGGAGTGGGAGTCCCTAAATCTGTATTTGGGTGGAGGCTGACATTGTAGTCACTATATGTGCGTGTTCACGTCTGTACTGTACATAGGGCAGCCAGATGGAGCAAAGTTTGATATGTATAATTGTCTTTCATCCTTTTTTTTTTCTTGTTTTATACCTACAGAATATTTGCAATGGTGTGTGTGTGTACAATACAGGCAATAGTAGGATGCATACACTGGGCTCGGTCCTATTAGGTGCAAGTAGGGAACTGTGAGCTGTTCTCATGATGAACTCGCATTGCATGATAGTCTATTTATGTTAGATAAGCTATTTAGAGACCTTTTTTTATCATTTGCTCGTGTATGGGTTTGGGCCGACAATAGCCATCAGAGTGTTTAAGGGAAAAACAGGCAAACAATGCTGCATAACTCTTTACCCAGCCATTCAGTAAATGTAGTATGCACAAATGTATACATTACTCTGGGCAACTATTAGTCCTAGATACAGAGAACATCCAGCACAGTCCATGAACAATGAGTGTAAGTTCCATTTTATACAGTAAAACACTTTGTTCATGCATTCCTGATTGACTCCATTCCATGCCCTCTGATTGGCCCTTTCCTCATGTGGAAACACACTTTAGAATGAAATTATGTTGCCCCAAACATAAAATCATTCCGACAGCCCTGTCGACAAGTGATATTCTTGTTATCACTCGTTACTAATCTTAAATGGTGCCCCAACCAATCAACTCCTAACTGTTAATTTTCAAACACATGACAGGAGCTGATTGGTTGGAGCACCATTTAAGATTAGTAACGAGTGATAACAAGAATATCACTTGTTGAGTAATCGGGGCCTTAAGCCTCATAAATACAACCACTCTGCTATTAAAGAAACCATAATATTTATTAATCTGAATGATATCGCTGATCATTTGGAAAATCGTTTGGAAAATCATTTGAAAGTCGTTTAAAAATGGTTTGTAAAAAGTTGTTGAACTATCAAGGTTTGATCTTGAAAAGATAATCAAAATCGTTCAGCAATATCGTTCAGGTTGCAAATCACTCAGTGTGTGCTCCTTTGGTGTTTGAAAGGTTGACAACTTTTGAACCGTAGAGCCGTTTCATAAAACCAGTTCAAGAACCACTTTGGAACAAATTTGAACATCTTTAGGAATGAGCCTAGAGTATAAATGCATGAGCAGGGGCGTTTTAAGAGAGGAGGGGGCCCATGTGCACTCCTCGTACGGGGCCCCCTCCTCTCTCCCTGGTGGCTGGCAGCCGACTGATGCGGCTGAAATGCCACTGGAGCATTAGTAGACTCCGGGCACTAGGACACACACACACATACTGTACCATATCTTATAGTCTTCTGAATGACAATTTGCAGGTATAAATCAGTTGCCTGGACTTCCTTCAGTATCAACTGCAGTCATAACGCACAGCAGGAGATTGTTATACTATACTGTGCTGTGTCTAAGACATACTATGAAAAGTATGAAGTAGATTGGATATGAAGGCCGTAGCAAGAAAAAGCAAAGAAGGCCGGTGACTTATAGTAAAGTTTGCGTTTGGTTCAATAAACATACAAGTAAAAGTTCTGTAGCAAAAAGTGTAGTCTTAAAAAGGTCTCAGTTATATCAAGATACACCCAACACAGTTTTTCAATTTCTGACATGTTAAGTATACAAATGCATCAACATGTACAACCACAGCATACAGATGTAACAACAATTAAGTGAAAGACTCTTAAATAGGGGATCCAGCAAAAAACTCAAAAGACCCTCCAGAAGCACTGGTCAATACTACAAATGGATAAAGATCTGGCCACAATCTTACCTCAAAGACTGCAAACCAGTTGTAAACACTGTAATTGGCAACAATAGCCATATGAAAATTTATTTGGGGGAATGTGTCCAACTATAGAACACTACGTGGTATGAGAGTTTCTAAAATATCACTATTTAAATGAACAGGTGTTCTGATATTGATACATATACCTTCGATAATTCTCAATCCATTGTGGCTCAGGAGTGATATATAACACACTTGAACTGAATGGGAAATGAGGGAGCCCCCTCCATCTTATCCAATATAGAGTGTGTCCTGTTAATACAGCCGCGAGTGAATTAGAGATGATTCTATTAATTATCAATTCATATATATATTATATATATATATTATCTCTCCCCTCCCCCCCACTTTTTTCTTGGTTGAACTTCCCCTCCCCTCTTACCCCACTCTACTGGTGAATACAGAGTCCAATAAAATATACTGGTTCCATATTGTATATTTCAAATAATAAATTTCGAAATAAAGACACACGGCAGGCAATTTCTTTTATTTTTCACTTTTTCATAGTAATGTCAACATTAGCACTCTTTAACTATATTTTAACCTATATTTCGCTGTTTTATGTTCCTACAGGAGCAATTTTAATATACAGTCAGGTGCATAAATATTGGGACATTGACAGAATTTTCATATTTTGCTCTCTTGATAATGAAATAACGTGGGAATAGTCCACACCTGTCCATGAATTAGCTTTTGAGTTGATAGTCCCATTACTTTTGGCCCCTTAAAAAGTGGGAGGCACATATAGAAACCGTTGTAATTCCTACACCGTTCACCTGATTTGGATGTAATTACCCTCAAATTAAATCTGAAAGTCTGCAGTTAAAGCACATCTTGTTTGTTTCATTTCAAAGCCATTGTGGTGGTGAATAGAGGCCAAAATATGAAAATTCTGTCAATGTCCCAATAGTTATGCACCTGACTGTATATCTAATAAACTAATATTTTTAAATAGTAATAAATCTATGTGCACCATATAGAAGACAAGCCTTTCTTTCCTTCCCTTAGGACTCTATTTACTACAATTCGCATTTGTAATGCAGATTGTAGTGTGATATTGCCGACTGAATTTGTATAGCGAATTCAGGCAATATCACAGGGATTTACTACAAATCCCTTGCAGGGACAGAGCTTGCAATAAAGCTCTGTCCCTGTGAATCCCCTCTGCACACTTATCACAGTATTTTCGCAAAAAATACTGTGACAAGTGCCGACGTATGCGCCGACTGTCGCTAAGCCCCGCCCCCAGTCCTAAGCCCTGCCCCCACGATCACGGATCCCCCCACGACCCCCCCTCCCTTAATTACACTTACCTGCAGTCATCAGTGCTCCGGTGATGTCCTCCGTGGCTCCGGTCAGCTGACATCTCATACTACACTGGGACTCAGTTAGATGACCGGGCACCAGTGCAGACTGAGAGACCAGCTGACCGGAGGGAGGACATCACCCGGAGCCCTGATCACTGGTCCCTAGACTCAGGTAAGTTTCGTTTTGTTTATTTTAGCTTTTCTTTACTAATTTTTTTTTTCTTTTTTGCAGAGATCAGCGTGTGGTCTGTTTAAACCACACAGCTGATCACTGGGGCTGGTTCCGGGCTCTGCTCTGCCCATTAGAGCAGAGCAGGAGTCTGGTAACTGGGGGAGACCCTGGATAATGCCACTTCCAGGTGGCGTTATTATCACAGGGCTTTCCCCGGTATTTTTTCACATTTTATTTTTAGTGACTTTGGCCACATCACATTTCCCATTACAATGATAGGAAATGCGATCTGCTTACTAAAAATAAGTGATAATTAGGGCTTGGAGTAGAATTTTACAAATTCTACTCCAATTGCCCTGTAGTAACTTTAGGTGACACTAAAATATTGTGAAAAGGGTGTGAAAACACCCTTTTTCACTTTATTTTAGTAAAAATAATGTTAATAAATAGAGCCCTTAAAGTGGAGAAGTTGAACATACTGTAGAAAGCAACCAGCTTCTAAATGCCTCTAAATTGACAGCTAGAAGCTGATTGGTTGCAATGTCCACTTTATCTGCCCTAAATAGATCTACATTCATTGTTTAATACTACAGTATATTATATATTCAATGGGATTTTTTTTTCTACTGTAGTCAAATGAAAATGACGAAAAAATCTAAATGGATGGCAGTAGCTTAATCTAAGGTAGACGAAAGCTGAGTAGGCTTGAGGATATGTAAGATTACTGGTTTTTGCTGATAGGCTGTTTGATGACAGCCTTGTTGCTGGGTAAGTTATTGCATTTGTGAGGCTGGGTCAGCTGGTTCTAGGGGCTAGAGGGAGTGGCTAGATAGTCAGTATATATTGGCCTTTGTTCATTTAATCAGCCTCTTTTGCAGGATTCCTAGCAAGGAACAGGCTGAGTATTCCTTCTCCCCTGTCTTCTCTCTGTTATCTCTGCTTTTGATCTCATTGCATTCCTTCTATCTTTTCTTTGCTCATATTTCAGCTCCCTTCACCATGCCCTGTCCCCTTCACTATGCCCCCCTTCCTTGCCGGCTGGCTGACTATGCCCATCCTCTTAACCCCGCTGGTTACTCTGCGCTGTTCCCTCTACTACCCATGGTGGTAGTCAGCATCACTGGCTCCCTAGGGGGAGCGGGCCTAGACCCTCTAGGAGCGGGTGACCATCTTAACTCCAGTGGCCATTTTGGGGATTATTTCTCCTGCACTCTACAGCCCTGTCAGGCACCCTGCCAGCCCTTTGATAGTGCAAATGTTCCCCCCACCTTGGCTTATAGTACACAGTGTCCCTGGACATGGTGGTTCCCTGCACCCTATTCATCAGCAGACCTCCTGGTTCCCCGCGGTCAGCACCCCAATGCCCATTTATAACGCACAATCTATTTCCATGGCCGGCCGTTCCTGGGGTCAAGCATCCTGGAGCTCTGGCATTGCCACCCCGGTTTATCCCTCCACCTTGGTGGTATCTTCCTCTCCTTTCTATCCTCCCTCTTCCTCTCTTACTTCTTGTTACTTACCCCCCTCTTTTTATCTTGCCCAATTTCATTACCCCTATCTGCCACCTTTGCAAATGGCCACCCTGCGGTTACCACCCCCCCGCAGCATCCTCCTCATCTTTTCTCAACCAGTCACCCCTCACCATCCCTGCTGCATCCGGGCCCGGAACAGTTCTGCCGGCACGCCCCCTGTCCACTCCGCTATCCCCACCACTAGTTCCCCCGCCTTCCACCCCGCTCCCCACTCATTCTGTGGCGTCCCCTGTTTCAGTCGCTCACCAATTCCCTCCAGTTGCAGGTTCTGAGGTTACGAGAGGAGTTGGTGTTGAAGGCCCATTGGTTTGTGTGCCTGCCGATCCTGTGCAAGTGGAGTCAGCCCCGGCAGTCGAGCCGGTGGCTACTCCACATGTAAACGTTGATGACGGAGTTTCGGGCCCCTCTGGTTCTGGTGAGTATGGATTGTCTTATTCTTCGTCTTCTGACTACTCCTCTCCTCTGCTTCTGGTTCCCCTGCGCGCCCGAGTAAGATTGCCAGGATGGTTGCACGGTGTTTAGCCAGGAAGTCAGGTAGTTCGGCTAGGCAGGGCACAGATGCAGGGCACGATAAACATGAGACAGGTTCTGATTCGGTTCATTGTGTGAATACCGCTGTGCTTTGCGGTTTACGCAAAAGTGTTCAGGGTAGAATCCGCAAAGGTAAATTTGTGAATTTTTTCTCACTCACTGATGAGATGAAAAAGGCCTTAATCAGGCTAAGAAGGCGGGAGTATATAGGAAAGGTATTGGTGAGGAGGCCTTTTGTAGTTTCAACACTTGGTTGAAGGGCATGCTTGGTTGAAGGGCATGCTTATACTCACGGCATGCTATTTGGAGACATGGGCCGATGAACATGTTAACATTATTAAATATATATTATTGGTCCTTGACATGTTTGTCCACTCTCAGAACTTGGCATGGCGTGAATATGATGTTCAATTTAGGTGGAAGCATGACGGTAGTCAAGTTATGCCTTTTGGGGTGAAGGACGTTGAGGTGTGATTAGAGGTGTCGCAGCAGCGTCAGCCGCCCTTAGATGCGATGCCTCCTTGCATGAGCTATTCCGCCAGTAAGCCTGGGACGGCAGTAGTGGCGAAGGGCAAATGTTTTTGCCTTTAACGACCCCGATGTACTCAGGGGTCGGGTTGTCATTTTCGCCACTCCTGTCGTCTTTGCAGAGGTGAGCATCCGGCCGACGTGGGTCAACAGGTGCCGCCCAGGATCGGGGGAGGTGTCGAAGGGAGCTAGTTAAAGCTAGTTTGTCAGTTTGCTTGGCTGCGCTGACTAGATGGTTGGAGCTCTATCTGCATAAGGAGGATTCTATGTTCTTGTTAGGTTTTTCATTCGGTTTTCGTTTGCCGATACTGGGACCTTTGCTGGTTAGGGCGCCCTCGGAACTTGCGCTCTGCGAGAGACTATTCCAAAGTTTTGCTGGCTAAGGTAGGGGCGGAGGTACTACTGGTGAGGATGGAGGGTCCCTTTCGTCATCCTCCCTTGCAGGACCTTTGTATCTCTCCTGTTGGTGTTGTTCCCAAAAAGGTGCCAGATAAGTTTTGTTTAATTCAACACCTGTCATATCTGCCTGGGAGTTCCGTAAACGATGCCATACCAGAGGGTTTCTGCAGAGTAGAATATCAATCTTTCGATAAGGCTTTGGGTTTGGTTCGCAGTTTTGGGCCCGGCACCTTGATGGCTAAATTAGATATTGAGTCGGCTTTTTGCTTACTGCCGCTACATCCGGAGGCTATGCAGTTCATAGGTTTTAAGTTAGATTCCGGGTATTTTGTAGATAAATGTTTGCCAATGGGTTGTGCGGTTTCCTGTGCCTAATTTGTGAAATTCAGTTCCTTTTTGCACTGGTGTGTTCATGCCGCCACTGGACAGGTGGGTGTGGCAACATTATTTGGATGACTTTCTCTTATTAGGTCCGGGAGGGAGCGATGTCTGTTCGGACCTCCTCTTTTCCACGTTTTAGGGGTTTCCATTGCGCATGATAAGACGGAAGGTCCCATTTCTTGTCTATCAAATTTGGGAATCGAAATAGACACCGTTGCGGGTTGTTGTAGGTTGTTGCGTGAAAAGGTTGGTAAGTTGCTGGAACAAATCACGGGGTTGCTTGGCGGTAGACTCGGTGAGATTGCGCACAGTTCAGTCGCTGCTGGGTTCCTTTAATTTCGCTTGTAGAATCATTCCCATGGGTATGGTGTTCTGTAGGAAGTTGGAGAAGGCCATGGTCGGGACGAGCCTACCGCATCATCACGTTCGTTTGTTGGCGGAGATTAAAGACGATCTTCGTATTTGGGCCAGCTTTTTGGTTCAATTCAATGGTGAATGGATTTGGCCTGCTCCTCCGGTAGCAAATGGGTCATTGCAGCTTTTTACTGATGAGGCCGGCTTGTCTGGTTTTGGTGCTTTTTTCGATGTGGAATGGTGCGCTGCTGCATGGCCTCCAGTTTGGAGCAAGGAGGGCTTAACGAGTAATTTGTTGCTGTTGGAACTTTTCCCGATTGTTGTTGCCGTGGAACTCTGATTAGTGCGACTGAGTAACCGTCATGTAATCTTTTGGTGCGACAATCTGGGTGTAGTTCACACCATCAACAACTAGCGAACGTCTTCTCCATTGGTTTTGCGCTTGAACCGTCATTTAGTTTTGTGTTGTTTGGATGCTAATATTAGATTTTGATATTGTCATGTCCCAGGTGTTGTTATCGAGATTGCAGATGCTTTGTCACGTTTTCAATATGCGCGTTTCCAGTCGCTTGTTCCATTAGCTTCTGTTGTTGGTTTGATGTGCCCCCTATTTGTGTGGCAGATCATCAGGCTGGCTTAGAGGGTTTGGGAAGGTTTGGCACTGCAATCGCTTGCTCCATCAACTCTCAGAACGTACTCGGCTGCCTGGCAGGATTGGAGCGCTCATTGCGCACTCCCAGGTATGGAGGGTAAGTCTCCGAAGGAGTTGCTATCCTCCTTTTGTTTGGGAAAGGTATCAGCAGGGTAGGTCCAGGGCCTCTATGGAGTCTGCGCTAGTGGGGGTCTCCTTCTTTTGTAGGTTGAAAAGTCTCCACGATCCAGCCAAGTCTTTATTCTAGTTAAGGCTCTCAAAGGTTGGGCGAAGGGGTCCCAACTCCATTCAGCCTTTTGACGTTCAGCTTTTGTCGGCACTGTTAGCTGTTATGGAAAAGGTGGCTTCTGACATGTTTGAGGCTTCTCTTTTTCGTTTGGCTTTTTCTGCAGCATTTTTTTGGTGCGTTCAGGGTTAGCGAGTTAATGGTGGTCAATAAAACATCCACGTCCTCATGGCTTCTGTACAAGGACATTGTGTTTAGGGATTCGGTGGTGCTCTGCAAACTTCGCTTTTCTAAAACAGATCAAACAGGCAGGGTTAGATTGGTTACCCTGGCTCACATCAGGATGGGGCTATTTGTCCGGTACGTTTGGCATCTCATTATATGGGTTTGCGTCCTGTTGGAGGGTCTCAATGGTTGCTGCATACTGATCTTACTCCATTTACTAGCTTTCAGTTTGCTGCTGTTTTTAAATAAGGTTTAGTGGAGTTAGGTGTGGATCCTTCAGCTTACGGCACCCATTCATTCCAAATTGGGCCGGCTACTTGCGCAGCTCTTGCAGGGGCGTCTCCTGCGTCCATTCAGAAGGTAGGATGCTGGAAGTCAGCTGCTTATAAGACGTATGTTCATTGTGATAAGTTGTAGGTGCACACCAGGCGACAACCCGAAAACGTTGTTTACCCGCCAATTGTTGAATGGTTAGCATTCAACAATTTGGGGTGTGAAGGGATTTTTAAATTTTTCCCTCCGGGAGCCATGATCTGGCCCAATTTGGTTCACGGGTAGATTTTTTAGTTTTTCGTCTTCACTCGGGTTCCTGTTTTACCCCTTTCATGCATCCCTGCTAGTCAGTTGCCATGTTTCATTCATAAGTTGTGCTAGTCGTTTCGGGTTTGGTGTGATTCTCATGGCCAGGCTTTCTTCTTTTTGCACAGTGCTGGCTGCAGAAGACGGGCAGGTGTGGCTAGTGGCTAGTGGGCCACTCTTAAATTTTTTTGGGCTGAACGGCATGTTTCGGCTCAGCGTTCTGGTGTGTCGCTTGGTGGTCGGAAGGTCTGTTGGATTGGTGTGAGAGGTTTGCATGTGGAGTCTGTTCTGGCATTAATTGTTTCCTCCAAATGGGGGTTGCCTGACTGTTTAGTTTTACACGTTGGTGGGAACGATGTCGGACATTTGAAAGGGATGGAATTGATTGTTCGTCTGCGTGAGGTCTTGGAAGCAGTTCATGTGCGATGGCCGACTGTGTGGATTGTGTGGTCAGAGATGATGCCTCGTTTGACGTGGAGAGGGGCGCGGAAGTATGGTGCTTTGGACAGGGCACGGAAGAAGGTGAATGTGGCGGTTGCTAGGCATGTTGCGCCTATAGGGGGCTTGCTGATGAATCATGGCTTTTTGGTGGGTGATCTTGTTCGTTTTTTTTCGACCTGACGGTGTGCATTTGAATGGCCTGGGTATGAGTCTGTTTGTTCAGCATTTGTTTTCTTTTCTTGGCTAGGTTTTTTGGGTGGCAGGCCAGTCACCTGTAGGGCCTGGCTTTGGCAGGAGTATGCTGCAGCTCAGTGGCTTTATGTGGCGCAAGATAACTTTGTAGGGGCACTTGCCCTCGATGTCCATGGCAAATTTGTCCTGCTCCGTATGAGGGGACCCGGGCGCTTTTGTACAGAAGCACCTAGGATTGGCCCAGGAGGGAAGTGGGACCCTAGCAGCATTAGTGCGTATAGAGGGGGGACGTGTTAGTCGTCCCCCGAATATGTGAGCGAGGTGGGGTTAATTAATTTAATTATTAATAAAAAGCTGTGACCTTTTTTATCTAAAGCTATGGTGTCTGTGTCTGTATTTGTAGTTTAAGTTAAGTAAGCTAATCAAGGTTGTTAAGGTTTGAAGGCAATAAACCAATGTAGATATTAATAAAGGACGAGTCTCCCATATTCGAAATGCTCGGGACCAGGAGTATTTTTTGGTATTTAGAATACCTGGGGTCTGGTAGTGTAGACGGAGGTGCAGGGGTCTTTGAACGTTCTGGCGTCGTCCATGGGGGGTCCGTGTTGCATTCCCGATGGTCCGGCGGCGTCCAAGGATGGGGGTGCGGTGATCCGGC
Organism: Taudactylus pleione; assembly: GCA_031769625.1. Taxonomy (NCBI): domain Eukaryota; kingdom Metazoa; phylum Chordata; class Amphibia; order Anura; family Myobatrachidae; genus Taudactylus; species Taudactylus pleione. The sequence goes on along the minus strand of JAUIMM010000009.1, from coordinate 207,215 downwards.
GGTGTTCGGTGCGAGGTGCAGGAGCGTCCAGTGGGGGAGCGGGAGGGTCTGGCAGTGGGGTGCAGAGGGTACAGCGGGGGGAATGTGAAAGGGTCCGGCAGCATCGGCGGCAGGGTGTGGGAGGGGACGGCACTGTGGAAGAGAAGTAGCCGATAAGAGAATCACTGTAAAACCACTCCCACACCAGCAGTCATTGGAAAGTGACACAGTGATGTCATGACATCAGGTCACCTTATGACGTCACAGCAGATTCAAAATATTCCGGTTTTCTGAATATTTCAGATAATAGAATTCCGGATATGGGATACCCGACCTGTATACTGTAGGTGTTACACTAATGACTGGAGTAGCATTAGCTGGAAAAGTCAATTAGAAGTGGTTAGAAAATGCTATTAGTGTCATCATCATATATATTTACACCAAGCCTTTGGTATCCATGAAAGCTACGCTTGCAAAGATACTATACTTACATATAGCCATCCTTACTGTACTCTGCTTACACCTGCCTACCCATATTCTAACTATCCAGGTATACAAAGCCACAAGTTTAAAGCTGGGTACACACTTAGCGATATTTTGGATGATTTCCGACGGATCACAACTACAAATCGTTCAAATCATGCAGTGTGCACCCACTATGTCGGGCGGTGCGCGCTCCAGTGGGGTCATCAGCCACATCGTCAGGTCGGCCCTACATGCTGCCCAATCTGACGATGCGGCTGACTACCCCATGCAGTGGGATGCAGCAGTGACCGACATGTCGGGTGGTTGGGCACCGGATCGTGTAGAGTGTACCGGCCGCCCGATATATGGGCCCGTCGACTAGGGGGTCATCCGTCAGATCGCTGGGTCCACACATTGTTTAGTGTGGACCCAGCTTAAGATACGCTTAAATCTAAATAATAATAAATGGCCACGTTCAGTAGTAATATGTGACTATAGCTGAGAAGCAGCTACTCCTTTCATTGCAGATTAAAGATAATCCAATCATCAACACAATCTGTAAATATTTCAGCAGCAGTGCTTTCAGATAGTGGCATTGAAGAAAAGGGATTTACTAACCACCATTTTTTCATGTTGTTTCGTGCAAAGAAAAAACTGCACATCAAACCACATGGTTTAAAACCATAAAAGCTCAAACTTAACTTTATTTTTAAGGTCTGGAAATCATACAAACAGTGAAATGTAGGAAATAGTGGTTGCAAAATCACACGACAAACCACCAAAGAAAATACAAGTATGTCATACATGGTTCTCAATGGTGAGATTGCTCAAGGGATAAAACATTGACACTGTTAAACTGTCAATATAGCAATGTTTGGAAAAAACAGTGGGGTTCTCATTTTGTGCAAAATACAGAGGCAGATCATGTTAGAAAATGGAGATTGGAATAGCAGCAGTGTGTTTTTTAACTACATCAGTATTCAATAAAAAGCTGACCGTAATACTTTGCTCCATATGAACAGCTGTCACCAAAGAAATTTAAAGTTGGGTCTACCATTTTCCCAGATGTTGAGGGTGTGGAGAATCAATGACAACACTAATATTGCAATTGAGCAGATTGATGCCCTGATTGATAGGTTTACTACACGGGGCTACAGTAGGAGTAGTCTGTTTGCCAATTTTCTATACGCCATGTGTAACAGCTGGTTTGTGGTTTACCAGATCATATGCCCGTGGCGGCTTTCATATGTTAGTAAGACCCAACGCAAATTCAAAGAACACATGGCAATGCATCGGACAAGTATTCGTGCTGCATTGTCATGCGGTTCTAGTTGATCAACTGGTGGCTCGCCACTTGGTGGATTGTAATCATGGCTTGGCATGCCTCCGCTATAGAATGATTGACCATGTCCCACATGAAGTAGAGGTAGAGATCGAAATCGCTTGTTGGTCACCGCGAGATGGATTCACCGCCTGGATGTGGTTGCACCACGAGGGTTGAATGAGTCACTGGGATTGTCATATTTCTAAAATGTTTTTCTAAAATACAGTGTTTGTTTACATTTGTTTATTTTTATTCTTTACTTTTTATTATTTATTATTTTTTATTATTTATATTCTATTTTTTTTCAAGAAAATGTTTTCATACATTATTGCTATAATGGTCTCTATGATATGGTACACAACTATTATTGTTTTGGATTCTGTCTCTTTGAATATTTTATTTGATTAGCTGTATTATCTTGCAGTCATGCACGCTATTGTTTTGTATCATTGTACTATTTGTATATCGTTAGCATCAGAGACAGATTTAGACCTCTCTGGGCCCTAGGCAAGAACCCGGCATGGGGCCCCCCACCCTCAAACAAACCTGAGCATATATTACAGTAGGTTTCGGAGCAAGATACACACATCAAATTATATACACACATCATAGTTATATAAATATATATATATATATATATATATATATATATATATAGTGTTTAATGTGCTCTAATCAATGACACTACTGTAATATATGAAGTTATTATAGTAGGTGTAATCAAGTACACACTAACTAGTGGAAGCAATTTAGAATACAAGCGCATAAAGGCCCCCATACACCTACCGACGGATTACCAGATCCTGCGATGGGATCGGAAACACTGATCTGCAGGTCATCGATATTTTGTGATCCGTTGGAGGATTGGTGACATTACACATGTTCAATTTCACCGATTTGCAAATCATGATCATATTTTGAACGTGATCAGCAAATCAGTGAAATGTAACATGTTGGATTTCACCGATCCCGAGATGCCGGGTTGCAGGATCGCAGGAATGCGGTGGTCTGTTGGACAGACAGAGGGAGACAGGAGGAGAGGGGACAAAGAGAGAGACGGGAGGAGAGGGGGACAAAGAGAGAGACGGGAGGAGAGGGGGACAAAGAGAGGGAGATGGGAGGAGAGGGGGACAAACAGAGGGAGATGGGAGGAGAGGGGGACAAACAGAGGGAGATGGGAGGAATGGGGGACAAACAGAGGGAGATGGGAGGAGAGGGGGACAAACAGAGGGAGATGGGAGGAATGGGGGACAAACAGAGGGAGATGGGAGGAATGGGGGACAAACAGAGGGAGATGGGAGGAATGGGGGACAAACAGAGGGAGATGGGAGGAATGGGGGACAAAGAGGGAGACGGGAGGAATGGGGGACAAACAGAGAGAGAATGGAGGAATGGGGGACAGAGGGAGAATGGAGGAATGGGGGACAAACAGAGGGAGAATGGAGGAATGGGGGACAAACAGAGGGAGACGGGAGGAATGGGGGACAAAGAGAGGGAGACGGGAGGAATGGGGGATAAAGAGAGGGAGACGGGAGGAGAGGGGGACAAACAGAGGGAGACGGGAGGAAAGGGGGACAAACAGAGGAAGACGGGAGGAGAGGGGGACAAACAGAGGGAGACGGGAGGAGAGGGGGACAAACAGAGGGAGATGGGAGGAGAGGGGAACAAACAGAGGAAGATAGGAGGAGAGAGGGTCAAAGAGGGAGATGGGAGGAGAGTGGGACAAAGAGGGAGATGGGAGGAGAGGGGGACAAACAGAGGGAGATAGGAGGTGAGGGGGAAGGGAGGAAAAGGGGAGGAAGAACATGGTGAGACAGAAGGAAAGGAGGAAAAACTTAGAACTTTGCGAATATATATATATATATATATACACACCCACAGTATATAGACACACACATTATATATACGCAGACAATGTATAGATACACTTACCAAAGTGCCATCTTTATATCTTAGCTCGGGGGAATGGATGTCTCCGCGGTTCCCACAGCCATGGGGAGGTAGAGTTGGAGGCTGCTTGTCACATTGTGGGGGGAAAGGGCAGGTGGTCAGAGCCGTTTACCGCACTAAGGGGGGGAGAGGTGGTCGGGGCTGGATGGAGGAGGCTGGTTGCTACACTGTGCGGTAGAGGGGGAGGTGGAGCCGAAGGATGCTGCTTGCAGCTGCTACACTGCGTGTGCGGGGTTTTAAGTGGTCAGAGCCAGAGGAGGATGCTCTCTACACTGCCAGAGGTAGGTGGTCGGAGCCAGAGGGAGGGGGCTGTAATGGCGAGGGCGGATTGCGTGTGGGGGTGCTGTCGGAGGGGAGGTGGACAGAGCAGGATGGAGGAGACTGGTTGCTATACTGCGCAGTGGGGGTTGGAGCCGGAGTGTGCAGCTTTCCGCACTTAGGGGGGGAGAGAGGTGGTCAGAGCAAGACAAAGGAGGCTGGTTGCTACACTGCGGTGGGGGTGGTCGGACCCAGAGGGGGCTACTCTATACAATGCCAGAGGAGCCGGACGAGGGGCTGTAATGGAGAGGGATGATTGCGGGTGGGGGTGCTGGCTGCTTGCAGATTGGCTGGGAGGGGCACGCTGAGTAGATGTTGCAGAGAGGGGGCCGGCATCAGAAAACTTGGGGCCCGTTACACTGATATCTCCAGGGCTCCCAGCCCCCCAAATGCCCCCTCCTTGACCACTCCTCCAAGCACACATGCCGGATCCAAACATATATATATTTTTTTTTTATTTTTTTTTTCCAAGGGAGGAGACACATATTTATAATTTTATATATATATTATTTATTTTTTCCAAGGGAGGAGCCACACACATATATTATATATATTTATATATATATATTCATTCAATGGAGGAGCCACACACAGTTTCCTATTAACACAGTACATTGATGTATAGTCACACATTATATAAATATATATATACATGTATAGACACACACACACACAGATATAGATATATATATATATATATATATATATATATATATATATATATATATATATATATATATACAGGTTGAGTCTCCCATATCCAAATATTCCGAAATACGGAATATTCCGAATTACGGAATAATTTTGGCATGACTGAGATAATAAAACCTTTGATTTTTGATGGTTCAATGTACACAAACTTTGTCTAAGGCACAAATTATTAAAAATATGGTATAAAATGACCTTCAGGCTGTGTGTATAGGGTGTAAATGAAACATAAAATTATTTCATGTATGTACACAAACCTTGCTTGAGCCACAAAATTATTGAAAATATTGTATAAAATGAGCTGCAGGCTATGTGTATAAGGTGCATATAACACATATATACATTCTGTGTGTATATTGGGGTCCCATTCCCAAGATATTTCATTATGATATGCAATTATTCCAAAATACGGAATATTCCGTTATCCAAAATACCCCTGGTCCCAAGCATTTTGGATATGGGAGACTCAACCTGTATATATATTAGGGGTGAGCGGGTTCGGATTTCTGAAATCCGAACCCCCCCGAGCCCCCCCAATCCGAGTCCGATCCGAGTCAGGCTCGACTTTTCCCGCCTGACTCGGATCTGAAATCGAGGCAAAACGTCATCTTCCCGCCTTCCGAGTCTCGCGGGTTTTGGATCCTATATAAGGTACACACGTCGGCGCCATTTTCTCACTCGGCTGTGGACAGTGAAGAGGGAGGGTGGGAGTTAGGGCTGTGTAGTGTAGTGTAGTGTAGTGCTGCTGTTGTCCACTACTTCAAAGTCCATAGGGGCTGGCTGTGTTGTGCTGTGCTGCTGTTGTTAATAGGGGCTGTGTCCACTACTTCAAAGTCCATAGGGGCTGGCTGGACTGTGTTGTGCAGTCAGTTCTCCATAGGGGCTGTGTCCACTCCAAAGTCCTGTGCAGTGTCCCAGTCCTAAAGGAGTGCTGTAGTGTTGTCCAGGGGGTGCTCTGTCCATCAGGGGTGCTCCCCCCAAGTGCTAAAAAAATAATATATTTTCTGTGTTTGTGAATTGTGTGCGCAGTAGCCGCACGTGCATCAACAAAGTAGTGCCAAGCGTGCGCCTGTGTCATAAGTAAAGGGCCGGCTGGCTTGACCGTTAAGGGTGCTGTAACCCCCGAAAGTACACTCCAGTCCAAACCAAAAAAAAAATTATTTTCTGTGTTTGTGAATTGTGTGCGCAGTAGCCGCACGTGCATCAACAAAGTAGTGCCAAGCGTGCGCCTGTGTCGTAAGTAAAGGGCCGGCTGGCTTGACCGTTAAGGGTGCTGTAACCCCCGAAAGTACACTCCAGTCCAAACCAAAAAAAAAATTATTTTCTGTGTTTGTGAATTGTGTGCGCAGTAGCCGCACGTGCATCAACAAAGTAGTGCCAAGCGTGCGCCTGTGTCATAAGTAAAGGGCCGGCTGGCTTGACCGTTAAGGGTGCTGTAACCCCCGAAAGTACACTCCAGTCCAAACCAAAAAAAAAATTATTTTCTGTGTTTGTGAATTGTGTGCGCAGTAGCCGCACGTGCATCAACAAAGTAGTGCCAAGCGTGCGCCTGTGTCATAAGTAAAGGGCCGGCTGGCTTGACCGTTAAAGGGTGCTGTAACCCCCGAAAGTACACTCCAGTCCAAACCAAAAAAAAATAATTTTCTGTGTTTGTGAATTGTGTGCGCAGTAGCCGCACGTGCATCAACAAAGTAGTGCCAAGAGTGCGCCTGTGTCATAAGTAAAGGGCCGGCTGGCTTGACCGTTAAGGGTGCTGTAACCCCCAAAAGTACACTCCAGTCCAAACCAAAAAAAAAATTATTTTCTGTGTTTGTGAATTGTGTGCGCAGTAGCCGCACGTGCATCAACAAAGTAGTGCCAAGCGTGCGCCTGTGTCATAAGTAAAGGGCCGGCTGGCTTGACCGTTAAGGGTGCTGTAACCCCCGAAAGTACACTCCAGTCCAAACCAAAAAAAAAATTATTTTCTGTGTTTGTGAATTGTGTGCGCAGTAGCCGCACGTGCATCAACAAAGTAGTGCCAAGCGTGCGCCTGTGTCATAAGTAAAGGGCCGGCTGGCTTGACCGTTAAGGGTGCTGTAACCCCCGAAAGTACACTCCAGTCCAAACCAAAAAAAAAATTATTTTCTGTGTTTGTGAATTGTGTGCGCAGTAGCCGCACGTGCATCAACAAAGTAGTGCCAAGCGTGCGCCTGTGTCATAAGTAAAGGGCCGGCTGGCTTGACCGTTAAAGGGTGCTGTAACCCCCAAAGTACACTCCAGTCCAAACCAAAAAAAAATTTATTTTCTGTGTTTGTGAATTGTGTGCGCAGTAGCCGCACGTGCATCAACAAAGTAGTGCCAAGCGTGCGCCTGTGTCATAAGTAAAGGGCCGGCTGGCTTGACCGTTAAGGGTGCTGTAACCCCCGAAAGTACACTCCAGTCCAAACCAAAAAAAAATTATTTTCTGTGTTTGTGAATTGTGTGCGCAGTAGCCACACGTGCATCAACAAAGTAGTAATAAGAGTGCGCCTGTGTCATAAGTAAAGGGCCGGCTGGCTTGACCGTTAAAGGGTGCTGTAACCCCCGAAAGTACACTCCAGTCCAAACCAAAAAAAAATTATTTTCTGTGTTTGTGAATTGTGTGCGCAGTAGCCGCACGTGCATCAACAAAGTAGTGCCAAGAGTGCGCCTGTGTCATAAGTAAAGGGCCGGCTGGCTTGACCATTAAAGGGTGCTGTAACCCCCGAAAGTACACTCCAGTCCAAACCAAAAAAAAAATTATTTTCTGTGTTTAGCCGCACGTATATATCAAATCGATATAACATAAATGGAGGACCAAACTTTCTCCGATAAAAATAAAATAGAGAAAGATCAAGAACCACTTCCTCCTAGTGCTGAAGCTGCTGCCACTAGTCATGACATAGACGATAACATGCCATCAACGTCGTCTGCCAAGGCCGATGCCCAATGTCATAGTAGAGGGCACATACAATCCCAAATGGCAAAGTTCAGGAAAATGACCTTGAAAAAGACATTTAAATCAGCTGAAGAGAAACGTAAACTTGCCAATATGCCATTTACGACACGGAGTGGCAAGGAACGGCTAAGGTCGATCCCTAGTATGTTCATGACTAGTGGTTCAGCTTCACATGACGATGGAAGCCCTCCTCCCACTAAAAAAATCAAAAGAGTTAAGCTGGCAAAAGCACAGCGAAGAACTGTGCTTTCTAAGAAGATATCACAAATCCCCAAGGAGAGTCCAAGTGTGGTGGTGGTTGCGATGCCTGACCTTCCCAGCACTGGACGGGAAGAGGTGGCTCTTTCCACCATTTGCATGCCCCCTGCAAGTGCTGAAAGGAGCACCCACAGTCCACTTGCTGATATGCAAATTGAAGATGTCACTGTTGAAGTACAACAGGATGAGGATACTGGTGTAGCTGGCGCTGAGGAGGAAGTTGGCGAGGAGGATTCTGATGGTGATGTGGTTTGTTTAAATCAGGCTCCGGGGAGACAGTTGTTGTCCGTGGGATGAAAAAGCCCATCACGGTCATGCCTGGGCAGAAGACCAAACATTCCACCTCTTTGGTCTGGCAATATTTCTATCCAAATCCGGACAACAACTGTCTTGCCATATGTACCATATGTAAAGGTGAAATAAGTAGGGGTAGGGACGTCAACCACCTAGGAACATCCTCCCTTATACGGCACCTGCAGCGCGTTCATAAAAAGTTACTGTCAAGTTCAGAAACTTTGGCTAAGACCGTAAGCAGTCCAGGGACACCTAAATCCCGTTGTCCTGTTGTATCCAAGCGCCTGCAAACCACACCGTCAACTCCCTCCTCGTCAATTTCCTCCTTAGTCAGGATCGGAAGTAGTCCTGCAGGCCATGTCACTGGCATGACTGACTCTCCTATCCGGGATTCCTCTGGAGGATCCTGCATTGCTACGCCTACTGCTGCCGCTGCTGCTGTTGCTGCTGCTGGGAGTCGTTCATCATCCCAGAGAGGAAGTAGGAACACCACTACTTTTACTAAACAATTGACCCTCCAACAGTCCTTAGCGAGGAGGATGAAGTACGACAGCAGTCATCCTGAAGCAAAACGTATAACTGAGGCCTTGACTGCTATGTTGGTGTTAGACGTGCGTCCGGTATCCGCCATTAGTGCAGTGGGATTTAGACAATTGATGGAGGTAGTGTGTCCCCGGTTCCAAATCCCGTCTAGATTCCACTTCACTAGGCAGGCGATACCGAGACTGTACAGAAACGTCAGAAAAAGTGTCCTCAGTGTCCTGAAAAATGCCGTTGTACACAATGTCCACTTAACCACGGACATGTGGACAAGTGGAACAGGGCAGACTAAGGACTATATGACTGTGACAGCCCACTGGGTAGATGTATCACCTTACGCAGCAACAGCAGCAGCGTCACCAGTAGCAGCATCTCAGAAACGCCAGCTCGTTACAAGGCAGGCTACGCTGTGTATCACCGGTTTCAGTAAGAGGCACACCGCCGACAACCTCTTAGAGAAACTGAGGGAAATCATCGCCCAGTGGCTTACCCCACTTAGACTCTCCTGGGGATTTGTGATATCTGACAACGCCACCAATATTGTGCGGGCATTACATCTGGGCAAATTCCAGCACGTCCCATGTTTTGCTCACACAATAAACTTGGTGGTGCAGAATTTTCTGAAAAGCGACAGGGGCGTGCAGGAGACGCTTTGGGTGGCCCGAAAAATTTCTGGCCACTTTCGCCATTCAGCGACTGCGTGCCGAAGACTGGAGCGCCAGCAAACACTCTTGAACCTGCCCCGCCATCACCTGAAGCAAGAGGTTGTGACGCGGTGGAACTCAACCCTCTATATGCTTCAGAGGATGGAGGAGCAGCAAAAGGCCATACAAGCCTATACATCCACCTATGACATAGGCAAAGGAGGGGGTATGCACCTGACTCAAGCGCAGTGGAGAATGATTTCCGTGTTGTGCAAGGTTCTCCAGCCCTTCGAACTTGCCACACGTGAAGTCAGTTCAGACACTGCCAGCTTGAGTCAGGTCATTCCCCTCATCAGGCTTTTGCAGAAGCAGCTGGAGAAAGTGAAGGAGGAGCTAAGACGGAGCGATTCCGCTCGGCATGTGGGACTTGTGGATGAAGCCCTTCATTCGCTTTGCCAGGATTCCAGGGTGGTCAATCTGTTGAAATCAGACCACTACGTTTTGGCCACCGTGCTCGATCCTAGGTTTAAAGCCTATGTGGTGTCTCTCTTTCCGGCCGACACAAGCCTGCAGAGGTGCAAAGACCTGCTGGTGAACACACTGTCAGCTGAAGCGGAACGTGACACGTCAACGGCTCCTTCTTCATTTTCTCCTGCAACTGGGGCTGCCAGGAAAAAACTTAGGTATCCTAAGCAACCCGCTGGCGGTGATGCAGGGCAGGCAGGACCAAGTTTGGACATCTGGTCCGGACTGAAGGACCTGGCAACAATTTCTGACATGTCTACTGTCACTGCATATGATACTGTCACCATTGACAGAATGGTGGAGGATTACATCGGTGACAGCATCCAAGTAGGCATGGCAGACAGTCCATACCTGTACTGGCAGGAAAAAGAGGCAATTTGGAGGCCCCTGTACAAACTGGCTCTATTTTACCTGAGTTGCCCCCCCTCCAGTGTGTACTCCGAAAGAGTGTTTAGTGCAGCCGGGAACCTTGTCAGCGAAAGGCGTAGGAGGTTGCTTCCACAGAATGTGGAGAAGATGATGTTCATCAAAATGAATTATCAGCTCTTCCAGGGAGACCAGCCTCCAGAAGGTACAGAGGGACCTGTGGTGGTGGATTCAAGTGGGGACGAGTTAATACTTTGTGAGGATGAGGATGTACACACTGAAGAGGGTGAGGAATCGGTGGATGAGGAGGATGAGGATGAGATCTTGCCTCCATAGAGCCAGTTTGTGCAGGGACACATTAATTGCCAGCTTGTTTTGTGGGGGCCCAAACGAATCAATCATTTCAGCCACAGTTGTGTGGCAGACCCTGGCGCTGAAATGATTGGTTTGTTAAAGTGTGCATGTCCTGTTTATACAACATAAGGGTGGGTGGGAGGGCCCAAGGACAATTCCATCTTGCACCTCTTTTTTTTCTTTGCATTATGTACAGTTTGGGGCCTAGTTTTTCAAACTGCCATCCTGTCTGCCACTGCAGTTTCACGCCTAGATGGGTCACGTGTTTGTGCCGCCCACTCGTGTCGCTTAGCATAGTCATCCAGCTACCTCGGTGCAACGTTTTGGACATAAAAACACTATTGTGAGGTGTGAGGTGTTCAGAATAGACTGGAAATGAGTGGAAATTAAGGTTATTGAGGTTAATAATAGCATAGGAGCAGAAAAACCTACAAATTCTGTGATTTTAGCTGTTTTTATGCTTTTTTTAAAAAAAATACAGATCCAAAACACAAAACCCAGAACCCAAAACACGGAAGGGTGGTTTTGGCAAAACCAATCCAGATCCAAAACACGAAGAAAGATCCAGATCCAAAACCAAAACACAAAACACGAAAAGTGGCCGGTGCACACCCCTAATATATATATATATATATATATATATATATACACACTGTATATATAGGCATATATATATATATATATATATATATAGACACACACATACACATATATATATATATGTGTATGTTTAAAATGTAAAAAAAAAAAAGACAATAACATATCTACCTTGAGGCTGTAATGGACACTCCAGATGCTTGGCATGGGAGAGACCCTCTCTACACTTTTTAGCTGGATCCTAAGGGGGGTGGGGGGTGCCGCGAGGGGGGAGGGTCGGGAGTGCCGCGAAGGGGGGGGGTGTCGCGAGAGGGGGGGGGTCGGTGGTGCTGTGAGGGAGGATTTTAAGTTGAACTGCGGGGAGCAAGCCGAGGGGAGAGAGGAGAGGCAGGAACAGGAAGTTCAGCCGGGAATGTGGATCCAGAAGGAGGTGCACCGGCCCCTGCGTGTCAGAGTGCGGTGACTTGGGAAAGGAAGGGAGGAGGTGGGCGGGGCTTATGCTGGATGGCTGCCGTGACAGGGAAAAATAGATTCCTGTCTACGCTACACAGAAGCACTGCGGCCCCATTTTTATTGTCCCTGAATCTTCGGGGCCCCCCCTGTCGCCGGGTCTGGAGACCGGCTACACAGTCAGTGGTGTGAAAGCAGCAGCTCACACGGACTTTGCAGGTCTGGATCTTGAGGAGTGGGGGGCCCGGCCAAGGGCCCCTTGGAACCTGACGGGCCCTAGGCGGGCGCCTAGGTGGTATAACTGTAAATCCGGCCCTGGTTAGCATTGCTATTTCCGCATGTGTCCGTTTTGTATATTGGTTACCATGGTGAGGTATTTGAGTCTTATAATGATGAAGCGCTTTTTGCTGACGTCTTCGGGATTCGCCAGCCGGACGTGGTTCGGTTGGCGCACTTCATGCACATTCGGCAGGGGGTGTATTTAAGGTAAGATGTGTGTATTTGTTTTGTATGGCTGAAGATAGTACCTAAAGTACTGAAACGTTCTTTCTTACCTTTGTGGTCTGCGTGGTTCTTTATAAGGGAGTGCCGCACCTCCAGTTATGTGTGTATGTATATATATATATATATATAATATATATATATATATATATACATTAAGATGTCAATAATTAATTTGCGGTAGTCTCACATATTATGTGAATTAGATGGTCATCTTAACTTATGTGCTGCTTGTGCCTACCTGTATTTATTTCTTATATAATTTTTTGGTTATAAAGCTCCGGTCTGCATGTAGAAATAACTTTGCAATAACTAAATAGCAGCTTCTCAACCTTAAATTTCCAAATTTGATAATTGTCATTATTCCGTTTAGTCACAGCAAGTCTGAGATGCCGGCCATTTTCTTTTCTGTTTCCTTCTTCACTCATTTTAAAATAGTTTTTATTTACTCACATGCACTCTGTAGATTTAGCTGGAAAATCTGAATGTATACAATGAGTATACAGCACTGATATATGTATGTATTATTGATAAGTAATAACCATAAAAAATTTTAGACAACATTTTTTAAACACATTTAAAACAAAACTAGACCCATATAATCAGCACAATTGGAATTATGTAAAAAGAGACTGATAAATAGCATGCACTGAGGTTCACAAATTAACAAAATCAACATATAAAAGACGCACTGTACTTAGATTAACCTTCACTCAATACAAAGGATAGTGTTCCACCTATGGGGCTCATTCTGAGTTGGCTGCAATGCTCATGTATGTACCACAGTGTCTGCGCACAGAGGGCCTGATTCAGACCCAGACGCTAAGCCACGTTCGCTCGCTGCCAAAAGGGGCCGGGTATGCAAATTCCACGATTGCACTGTGTGGCATAAGGACGCCCTCTATGTCTTAAAGAGTGATGGCAGTGAGCGAACGCTGGTGTATAAAGATGCTTTCTTAACACACGTCATCTCCAGGAAGTGAATGATTAATCGGTAACATCGAGAGCCATTGGAGGTAGACCCTACCCCGCCGCAAGCATTGCGATCAGTGCTGGCCGAAATACAACCAGGTAACGTGTACAATGACGCCTCCATGCTAATTATGCTTTCCCGATCGCAGTGACTGGCTCAGGCACGTGCACTGCGATGCATGCGCAGATGGGTGACAATCGCCCATAGCGAGCGATCGCGGCATAGCGTCCAGGTCTGAATCAGGCCCAGAGTCATGGGTCCAATTGAGCTGCCCTAACTATGAAATGCATTGGGCGTTCCTGGACGGTGACTGAGAGCTGGCTAAATAGACCTGCAAATATATTCCATCTTATGGGCAGGGGCGTATCTATAATGGGTGCGGGGGCACACAGGCCCCCGGGTCCAGGGGGGCCCCTCACTGCACACCATGCACAAATATAATTTAAAACTCACCTGTCCGCGGTCTCGCATATTTCCGGCATTCTGCGCATGCACAGTAGACTCCGAGCACACTCTAGTGCCCAGAATCTACTGCTTCTGCGGTGGCCGGTCAGCTGCATTAGTCGGCTGCCGGCTACCGACTAGAGAGAGGAGGGGACCTTGCTTGGAGAAGGCACACGGGCCCCTTCCTCTCTTAAGATGCCCCTGCTTATGGACATGTCCTGATATTGTTTCCAATGGTTACGACTGCAGCCATTTAAAGTGGGCATCTCAGCCTTTGGGCATTCAGATCCACAGTTGTACACCAGAGGAAAGGCTAATACTAGCATTAGCATAAAGTCACAGATGCAACTAAGGCAACCATCCCTATATCTGTAAATACTAACAAACCTGCAGACCAATCAATGTTCATTTACCAAGAAAACATTATGAAAACAATTAGAATACTTTGGAGCTGATTCTGATTTGGTCACACTGCCAATGAAACACACAGTTAAGCAATTTTTTTATTCTGTGTATGAGTCCAGAGTCTGTGCGCACTGAGGGCCTGATTCTGACCCGCTCGCGAGCGCTGTACGCTCACAAGCGGGTCGATGGTGCACAAGTGTGCATGCGCACGACGGAGGGAGCTCCGTCGTGCGCATGCGCGAGACCCGACAAGCGACGGGGAATCCGTCGCTCGGGGTCTCACACCAAAGGGGGCGTGCTGTCGATGGTGAGTGACAGCACGCCCCCTTGGGTGGGCGTGCCGGGGGCGTGGCTGCCAGACGGAGGCGTTCCCATGGGAACGCCTACCGTCTGGGTCCGGCCCCACTGACATCACTAGTGATGTCAGTGGGAGTGATTTTGGCTCTGATAGAGCCAAAATCACTCCAGGGCTTGCGGCAGCGAGACCCTACCACAGGGTCTCGTCGCAAGCCCGATGGTCGCGATGGTCTTGACCATCGCGACCATCTTTTTGGCCGCTCGCATATGCTGTGGGTGGTCACCCACAGCTATGCGTGTGGCCAGGAGGCCGCTCCAAGTTGAGGTAGGAGGGCCCTGATTCAGAGCGAGCGCTCTGAATCAGGCCCTGAGTCACAATTGCGATAGAGACACAGGGCAGATGAACGGTCTCAGAAATGTCATGAAAATGTGTGTGGCGTTCCTGGGTGGTGACAAGGAGGTGGCTAAGCAGATGCAAAGAGTTGGTCCGTCTTATTGGAGTGTTATGGTAGTATTGTGGGCATGCCGCTGTAGTGCATATTCGATCACATTGGAGGAATCCACATTCAGCATTGTACTGGTGCAAGTTTTGATGGTGGGATCGATCAGGCGGCCGTTAATGGGTGTGTGGACTAATTACCATAGGACACACCCCTAAATGATGTTATTTGGGGGGGTGTCCGTATGGCCCGCCTCCAGTTAACGTCAGGCTGGGGGCAAGCCCAGCATTATGTCAGTAGCTGGGCTGCCCCCAACCCTCTTCCTGCACTGAATCCTTTTCTCCGGAGACCGACCACCCGGCCGCCCGTGGGACACTTTGCACCGCAGGTGGAACAGCGGGGCAGTACCATAAAAACAGGACTGTCCAGCTGAAATCAGGAATGGTCAGGAGGGATGCACCCTCTTTTGGGTGGCGCCTCTGTTTAACCGCACTGGTCGAACGTGTCTCGAGACGGCCCTGGGCTCGATGGTTACGTCTTAAGATGCACTAAGCGGTATTTAAGCGTCTAAATGCACTCAATTTGGGCGTCTTGCAGATGTACACCAGGGAAGGACTTGTAGTGGTATTTGCATATAGTCGCAGAAGCGATACTGACAAAAGACGCACACAGACACTGCAGCATCCTATTGTGTCAAGTACTGAATAAGTAGTGCTGGAGTCATTCTGATTTGTACTTGCAGCACGTGTAACACATACTTACCTACTTTTTATTGTCTTCTCCCCGGGAGATGCCCGGAGAGCAGACACAGGTGGCCGATTCGGGGGGCTGGATTCCTATGTCATTAGACCCCACCCCATGACGGCAAACAGCGAATCGCGGGAGCATGAGGAGGGGTGTGGCTAAGTGACGCAAAACCACATAATTTAGCCCCCTCCATACGGAGCTGCGATTCACAGCAATTGCAGATCTCCCGCATCCTGCCCACTTCACTAGAAAGTGGGCAGGATGCGGGACATCTGGATACTCTCCAAGGGGTGCTCCCAGAAAATTCGGGAGCCTCCCGAAACTTCCGGAGGGTAGGTAAGTATGGTGTGACGGTAGGTAAGTATGGTGTGACAGCACCTCATTGTTCATTGCATCGTCCCATCTGCCGTGCAGGACAGCAGATGGATGCTGGGCGGAATGACGGATCGGGTCTACACATTATACGATATGTACAAAATATTATTCCGAACCGCGGCAGACCCATATATCGTGCCATGGATCGTACAGTGTGTACCCAGCTTATGTCTGAGCCTGAAGATTTGAGTCACCTTGCTGTTATTGTATTACATAAACACACAGTAGGATGTTCTTGTTGTTGAACAAGCCTCAAGGTCATCAGAATTCCTGTAAATTGTGCTTCAGACAAATGTGTTATGACACGTTTCAAACACTTCGTCCCCAGGCATCAACAGTTCCCTTTAAAACGTATTGCAGGCGGCATATTTGGATATAGGTTACCTGTTTTCTATATGGCTCAGGAGGACTACCATAAGCCCCGAAGCACTCTATGGAGACTATTTATTAACAGGTGTACCTTGAACACTTAAGCACCTTCTTCAGTGTGTTGTGACTTGAACGTCTCTGATGTACAGTAGTAATAAGCCACAGTTAACCTGTGGATATTGTAGTGTCTTAATACAATAACTGGCGGTATTCATAAGATAGTAAAGTGTACAAATACACTGTGTGTACTCCACATAATGTGACGTCATCTGGTAGCATACTGCTTAGTTTTCAACTGCACACAAACAGAACAACTTACTGGTATATGTTGTTATATTCAAATTCCCACTGCCAATTAAAGCATGTCTCATATAAATATATAATATCAGACTCTGTGAAATGAGGGGGGACCAGAGGGAGGCAGACTGAAGATGAGTTTTTAAACGATTTGTCATTTTCCGACAGATCAGAAGGACAAATCGGTCAAATCATCCAGTGTGTACACACTATGGACCTCATTCAGAGCCGGACGCTATTTGCGGACGCTCGTTCTGAAAAAGGGGCCGGATATTTAAATTGAGCGCTCGCTCTTTGCGGTCTGTTGACGCCTCTATGTCTGAGCGAGCGTCCGAAACATGCGCTCGCTATTTTGTAAAGACGCCCCTTGGCCGCTCGCATCATATGTCATCTCCACTATTTATTAGATTAATCGAGTACATCGAAAGGCGTCTGAACTGCTCGCAATTCTTGTGGTAGGATTTTCCTACCGCTATCACTGCGAGCAGTTCAGGCTAAAAGACAACCAAGTGACGTGGTCGATGACGCTGCTTTGTTAATTATGCACACCCATTAAACGCCCGTTTTGACCATTTGGCACGCCTGCGTTCGGATCTCCACTCCCCGTTTTCAAGCACCTTCCCCTGTTACCACCCAGAAACGCCTCATTCTGTCACTCAAATTAGCAGCCACTCGCTGTTTTACGAGGGCGCGATTTCCGACCGCAATGACTGGTTGGCGCATGCGCATTATGACCCATACGCATGCGCAGATGTGCGAACATTGCTCGTAGCGAACGAGCGGCCGCTTACGAGCGGCTCTGAATCAGGCCCTATGTGCGCTCCCGTGGGGTCGTCCGTCGCATCCTCAGATCTGCCATACATGCTGCTCAATCTGAGGATCTAGCTGACTATCCCATGCATTTGGATGCGGCGGGGGATATGACATATCGTGTGGTTGTTCACGGACCGCACGATATGTCATCCTTCACATCTTCCTAAAGCCTAGTAGACCAGTAATCTAGTGTGTACCCGGCTTAAGAGTGTGTCGGAGTCCAGGGGCTTGCTGGCACCTTTTAGTCTGTAGGGCAAACGCATGCATGTGACCCCGGCTTTTCTACCAGAAAATTACAACATAAAATAGGCATATAAATAAAGTAGTAGCGCTATATTGAGCATATTCACACTATATAAACATGAATATATATGAACATATAATATTCACTTTAATAAAATGTAATCATAAAATCCACATATATAGGTACACGAGCAATATAATCATAAAAGCCACATACATAGGTACATGAGCAATATATAACGCGTTTCGATCAGTACTCTGATCTTCCTCAAGGCTTGAGGAAGATCAGAGTACTGATCGAAACGCGTTGGCGGTATTGGTGTTGAACAGCTATCCTGACCAGACCAGAGGAGGACGGTGCCATTTCCATCGAATATTTGGGTGCATTACTGCGGGCAGTGAGATCACTCTTATACGCACAAAAAACCACTGTATTCTGGTAGGAAGCCATCTTCACCTTTTGTGGATATTTCAGCTGTGAAGCATTGTTGTATTTTTAAAGTTATTTGGAACTCCTTCATTTGGATATATCCAATTAAAACACTTTTATTTTTTTGGAAATTTTGTCTCTTTGGTTTTTAAATGTGCCTTTTTTTCCATTTTAATATCGACATATGGAGAGCATATACCTGAATGGACTATATATGTATTAATTTGGGGTAGATCATATACACCCCTATATGTGAATTATTGTGTACTCAAGCGAATTCTTATACGTCTGCACTAGATTGTTTTCTATGTTTTATGTTCCCACATATTCATCAACATTGGAACATACATCCCACACCTATCATATAAAGTGTCCAATATAAAAAGGATTTGAGGTCCCAAGATCAGGACTTCATATTGAAGATAAGTAAATTCTATATCTTGGGTGAGCGCAGAGTGGTATTCTCCGGATTTTTGTTTGTGTTAATGTAATTTTGGTGAGGATAACACCAAGGAGATTTACCCTTTAGCAGCCTTTGTAGCGCAATTGTTGGCAGATATCACCTTCTACATTCTTCAATATAATCATAAAAGCCACATACATAAGTACATGAACAAAGTGCCTCACCCTAGTCATTGTCCACATTTAGATTAGCCTGTTTCTATAGATACTTCCAGTTTGAATCCTTAATACAAAAGCTATAGCAGTTTTTCAGTCTTATTAGCAGAAATAGGCCTATCCATTAGGTTATAATTACCCAATTTTTCCACCGGTATATAGATGGTCCTTTTAACATGAGGTTTCCATGTACAAAACTTAAGGACCCTCAGGTGGTCACGGTGTTTTAGATCTGGTGCAGTCCCCACAGAAAGATAGATGTAAAATCCACATTATAGGTTATGCTTGTATTGTATCCGGCAAGTTGGTCCAGGCTTTCTGAGGCAAGTGGTTAGTTTCAAATCTCACTTCATGGGTTGAGGCAGTTTCGCTGAGCAGAAGGGGCAGCTAGTCAGGGTAGAAGGTAGAAGAAGCAGTAGATAGGAAGTGCAATACTTACCAAGCATCTCAAACCACTTAGATCGTGAAAGGGGGTTATATACTGTATATATGATTAAAAAAAAAAAAAAAAAACTGTGACATAAATGTGAGGTAATAATGAGAGGAATGAGGAAAGTGCAATAGTGAACAATAGTGTTAATTTAAATGTGTTTTTTTTATTATCACACTGCCACTAATTTCCCATTAACAATTATAATACATATTTGAATTAGTTCCGACTAATATGAATTATGCAGCAATACATAAAAATCGCTCAAGGGATTTCCAATGACTAACAGTATGTAAATCTCCACTGCATATCTTTTTTACTCAGTGCCAAATAAAAACTCAAATCCGCCCTTAATTTAGAATCATTTCATCACACATTCATCACCCAAGCTCCTATTATGATCTAATCACATGACACATGCAGTGTGTGGAAATCCTATAGATTTCCCCTTTTCATGTGACCGCTTCCTCTTTTGGTTTTAGCTAGTAAACAGGACCTGCAGGCTGTGGGTGGGGCAATCGTCTGTATTGCTGATAAATTGTGACAATATGATACAGCTGCAGACATGCTAACATGACCTATTTTATTACAGAGACATTTTGTCTGTTCCAGAACCTCCCATTTATATTCTAACTAAATGAACTTGACCAAAAACATGAAATGATGTCTATATTTTGCTATACATCATTGCATCAATGACAAGCTCGGAAATATGAGGAAGCAGTGGGAGGAGGGCAGCATGTGATTGGCTGTTAGTGGCTATTCCTGCAAATACCCCAACCCACCGCTAGCAGTAAAGAACAGCTTCAGCATGTAGGTTTACATGGACATTAGAGGCTATAGGAACCATTTTACTGAAACAATGCATTTTTGGCCTGATTCAGCAAGGAACGCAACTGCTAATACACACGCAATCGCCCGATTGTTGCATCGCAGAGTGTGTTTGCGAACCGGCCACTGCGATCGGGACTGTGATTGCAGCGGCTATGCAGACCCATCGCAGAGTGATTGGCCGGAAGTGCCGTTTGTGGGTGGTGACTGGGAGGGTTGTTGGGGAAACGCAGGCGTGCTAGTGAGTTTGAACGCCGTTGCATAGGCATGCATAAATTATCCACTGCGATGCCTTACGCATCCTGAGGCCTGATAGCGTGTGTTGAAGTTAGCAATTTCTGAGTAAGGTCAGAGCTTGTGCAAGTGTGCGTGAGGCTGTGATGGTACGCGATTGTACTGATGTTTTTGCAGTCTTGCTAAACATTCCGAATGTGTGTAAGGTAATGTGGGCGTCCTTATGTTGTGCTGCGGTGGCATAGCGATCGCAATGGATTAGCATACTATCGCAGTTGAACTGTGTGTGCGTAATCGCTATTGCATTCGCAGTCGCGATCCATAAAGAATCAGGCCCTTTGTTCTACCAAAATATTGGGATGGCTATGGGGACATTATTAGCCCCAACAAAAGTAGGGGCAGATGTGCTAAGCTCTGGAAAGTGATAAATAGGAGAGTGATAAACTACAAACCAATCAGCTCCTAACTGTCATTTTTGAAACAGAGCCTCTAACATGAGATAGGAGTTAGGAGCTGAGTGGCTGGTAGTTTATCACTTTCCAATTTACCACTTTCCAGAGCTTAGTACATCTTCATCATAATAACTCTTATGTATCTAAGGGGTCTATGTACTAAGCCTTGAAGAGAGATAAAGTGGACGGAGATAAAGTACCAACCTATCAGCTCCTAACTGTTGTTTTTCTAATACTTTATCTCTCTCCAAGGCTTAGTACATAGACCCCTAAGTTACATTTTCTATCAGCTACACAGTCAGTGTTCTTCTCTTGTGGAGAAAAGGGGAGAATAGGAGCTGTAGCAACTTATTAATTATATAAACATTATATTGATATGTAATGTACATCACACTGGTTCTAGATAGGTTATCTATACTGTACAAGATGAAGAGATCATGTGATTTTATGGCAATTTTCATCCTCCATCACCCACCCAAATTCCTAATAAGTAATAATCAATTCCTCTGCCTGTGTCACAATGAGGCAGATGTTGGCTTTTGAGAGCAGGTATAGGAAATGAAATTGAGATTGAAAACTGGAAGCTATACAATAGACAAAATAAATATTGCTACATAGACTAGACAAAACACAGAGCAAAAAAAGTTTAAAGCTCTTTTCTGACCTACTGTATAGATGAGACCATGGTCATGTGGAAGATCGTATTAAATAAATAAGAATAGCACATGATTGAGTTTTGGCACTTCCCAAAGAATTAAACACCCATCTCCCTCTCTCACTCACTCTCAAGCTGCAAAAAAATATTACTATATTGGTAAAAAAAATATTAGATACTGTAATTTCTTAGTGAACTGAAAACAGATGTCTAGTTTATGAGAGCAAACGGCAACTGCAAAAACGGAAATTGCATTGTATGTCTCTATATGAGTAAATACAAAATGCTCCAGCAACTGTAGGTCATGAATAGCTAAGCCTCAGAAGTAATTTCCTGCAGACTTAAGTAACAGGGTGGCCGGGGTGGACGCCTGGGTCCCCCACTCACTAGGGTCTTCCCACACATAGCTACATCAACAGCGAGGGGCACTGTAGCATATCAAAATTGGGGTTTCTGGGTGGGAGAATGTGAACTGGAGGCACTACTGTTTATTTAATACATTTGTAGTGTTGGGAGTATTTATACATTATACTTATTTTAGTAACATGGTCAGCATATTGGTTATTTTATTGGTTATTGTAGATAGTATATGGGTGCCAGGCTAAATTGAAGGACACCTGGAGGTCTTTCCTAGTTAGCAGCCAGTATTAATACATTAATTAATATCTATATATTTGTGTAAACCATTTATACACTAGTGTTGTTGAAAATAAGACAGTGGGGTTTATGTATCAAGCAGTGAAAAGCGTGGAAAAGTGAACCAGTGGAGAAGTTGCCCATTGCAACCAATCGGCTCCTACTTATTATTTTATAGACTGTACTTGATCAATGCTATTTCAAAGCTGATTGGTTGCTATAGGCAACTTCTCCACTGGTCCAATCCTCCAGTCTTTTCACTGCTTGATACATAAACCCCAGTGTCCTTTATCAAAGTGTAGGCTACTTAGTTACATACACATATACACATCAATATTAAATTATTAACTAGAAGATACTACTACTGCTTATAATTATTATTGTTTTCAGTGATAGGTATAGTTGAGTATAGGGCTCTGAAACATATCAATGAAAGTTGGTTTACCTTCAAAGAGTTAAATAGCTTTAAACCTGTACATTATGTATACTTATTTGAGTGTATTTTCCTGAGCCAGCGTCGTACATCTTTTACTGATAATTGTAAACCAGTACATCTTTTACTGATAACTGATAATTGGATAAAATAGCAGGGCTTTCCTCTAAACCCTTGGGTAATCTTTATTCAATCTGCAAATAATCCCTCCTCTCCCTGGGAATAATGCTGAGTTGGACGCAAAGTGCCAGAGTCTAAACAGGAATTCTCCGGCACATGAGTTGGGTGGGTGCACGGAGACTGAACGCGGGCCCCCTCCTCTGCTAAACCGGCCCTAGCAAGGTGGTGCAGATCTGAATATGGACATAGGTGTACTTCTTAGGGTGGTTTGTGAGCATGCGCAGTATACATTTGATTATTTTACGCTAAACTAGCTCAGCACAAGCCCCATTGTATTTATTCTTCATACTCAGCAATCCTGCAACAATTTGATTTTGTGTTTGTTACTTTACCTCCTCTGAGCTCTTTGAAATCAGTGTTGGTCATCTGGGGAGGCTGTGGCCACAGGGAGGGGGGCAATCTCCAGGAACCACAGAGACTACACCCCTTGTAGTTCCTCTAATAAATGTATGTAGTTTCAGTTGTAGGTGTCTTATGTATATTCAATGCAAAATACAGTACAAATACAGTATAAATATGTATACTGATATTTATGTGTAGTCTATGTGTACACCCTATTTATAATTATGTCTAGATAATGGAATAACCAGTCTGAGAAAGCAGGCACTGTACCTGTGAAACATGTCAAAAAGTTTATGCAAATCCTTCCATGTACTACAAATTAATTAATGATTTCCAATCCATTGTTTGGGAAATTGGATTTACAATGAACTTCATATAAACATAGAAGCCTACTGCATTGATCTTTCAATTGGTAGAAGGAACTTCGCCAAAAGGAACATCGATAAATGGACTTTCAGAAAGAGGTTCTACATCCCTCTTTTCCCTTTAAGACAGCAAAGGCTAACAATTAATATGGGTTGGGTTTGGGATGCCGGTGCTCGGGATCCTGGCGGTCAGAATCCCGACACTGGCTTCCCTGTTGGTCAATATCCTAACCCTCCCTCTTCCTACCCCTAACCCTCCCTCTCCGCTGCCTAAATCTAGACTCCCCTCCAGTGCCTAAACCTAAACTCCCCCCACATCCTAAACCTAACCCTCCCCCCCAGTGTCTCAACCTCCCATCCCCAGTGCCTAACCCTTATCCTTGTCATATTGACTAACCCTAACCCTCCCTCAAGTGCCTAATCCTAACCCTCCCCCTAACCCCTGTACTTACTGTCGGAATGCCAGTGCCGGGTTTCTGACAGGTGTCGGAATTCCGGCGCCGGCATTCTAAGCGTCGGCATCCCAACTGTCAGTATTATGACCATATCCCATTAATATACCTATGCAATTTCCTGTATTCAGCGAGAGGATACGAAACCTTGGCTTCAACAGTCTAAATATGGAGCCACAGTAAGACTAGTTATCATTATCCAGTTGCTGATGGTGACTTTCTGTGATTTCACAATAATATGATGGGGTTGTATTATCACATCCTTATCCTGCCCATTTCACTGGGAAAGTAGATGCGATCAGGGATGGTGGGATGCCTTGCGGGGAGTCTGCGGGAACTGAATTTCTAACATCTCCCGGACATTCCTGGACAGTAGCAGGTGTGTCTCAGACTTGTCACAGGATCAGGTGTATTTATGCATGTTGCAGGCATAAAAAAAACAGGTGCAAGGAAGTAAACCTGGACCTGCCTTATTTCATAATGACCATTACCACAGGGGGGCCTGATTCACAGGGGACACTAATGCAGCTGCAACTGTGTCTTCAGCCGCAGAGCCTCTGCATCTTTATGCTATTGCTGCAGTTGATGGGATTCGTACAGATACACCCACCAACTGCGGCGGGGGCTAAAGCATATTAAGAAGCACCGTCGATTACACATCAGGTGCACCATGGAACACTGCACCAGACCTGTGTAGGCGTAGAATGTCTGTTTGAACATGGTCACCAAAATCAGTGCAACTGCGGGAAATGCTGCAGTCGCTGACCACGACACACCTACGTCACTCCACTGTTACCACCCAGGAATGGCCACTTTTTGACAGATATCTTCTGAAAATGTGTATTTTGTTTATACATTGGGGCATTCTCTTAATTTTTTTTTGCAGCAACAAGTGGCAATAAGAATTTATAATTACTGGGTCTAGAACCCAATCAATAATAAATATGCCCCATAGTACAAGAAAAAGGAAAGGAGAAAAAGATGGTAACAATTTTGCTGGCACATTGTAAAAGCACAAAGCAGTGCAATGCAATGCACAGTAGGATATAATATTTCTATAACTGTATGTAAAGTATGAAACATTTGCTTGTAACTGCTGCCTTCAAGGATAAGTTTTTCTTCAATGCCATGTGATAGAAACAGCTTACTCTAAACCTATATAGTTATACAGTATTGTGTGGTGTTAATTTCAGCTATATATCCCCATATCTTTGATTTTGCATGTTATCTGCAGCTATGCTTTTTAGGCAAGAATGTTGCATCCATTTAGATAAATTCCTCGCTCTGTGTCTCTTCCGCATATCTGACAAATTTCCTCTTCTTCAGTCTTAAGCAATTTCCACATTGAGTTGTGCATGTGATTTACAATAACTTCATTATTGTACAGCTCATCATATCATTACCTCATTGCTGTAAAAATAAACCGGGTTGGAACTTTAAAATAGTAAAAATTAGGCACAGTTGTTTAGATTCTCTAACCAAGCTGGGAGACACACCTAGGGGCTGATGATTGCGAGTTGGGAGGAAAGCAAAAAAAAAAAAAGTAACTTTGCACCTGTAACGCAAAAATACTTGTCTACTTTTGAAAAGTAGACTACATCTGAGAGGGGTGCCATTAAATTGTTTTACATCCAAATGTAAATGAGCCCCAAATCAGTTAGTAAGATCTACTTATTGATGAAAATAAACTGATAATTTTCAAAAAATGCATGTAGCCATAGAGATCATTGTGCCTTATAACCAATGCAGGGAAATTATACTAATAGTCCTATTTGATCTGTTTTATATATAGAGCAATAGAGTAGGGACTTCAGGTAAAGTGGGGTCCCTTGACGGGGGCTGCAAGCTTAAATGCATTGATCAATTCATGAACCAAAGCCCCACTGTTTATTATGTGTATAATCATCATTGTTAGTTACTATGGTGAGTGCAGAGCCCCCGTGATATATACCGTGTTTCCCCGATAATAAGACCTACCCCGAAAATAAGCCCTACCCTTACTTTTGTAACCCTGTCCAAATTAAGCCCTACCCCGAAAATAGCTGGGAACGCTTCAGAGGCCAGCGTTCCCAGTCATGCAGTGCGCGGGTGACGTCATGATGTCACCCGCGCGCTGAGGATCCTGTGCGACCGCGCCTGCTGGATCATGTTAGATCCAGTCAGCGCTCAAGTGAGAGGGACATCCCGGACGGCGGCGAGTCAGGTAAGTACCGTACTGTGCTGGTGGGTGGGGGATCAATTAGAGGGGGGCTTGCACTGCAATAAGGGAGGCTGCATAAGGGACACTGCTACAGGGGGGGGGCCTGAATAAGGGGCACTGCTACAGGGGGGGGACCTGCATAAGGGACACTGCTACGGGGGGGCCTGCATAAGCAGCACTGCTACCGTACAAGGGAGGCTGCATAAGGGACACTGCTACAGGGGGGGACCTGCATAAGGGGCACTGCTGTCACTGCTAATTAAAATAAGACCTACCCCGAAAATAAGCCCTATGGTGTTTTTTGGAACAAAAAAAAAATAAGACAGTGTCTTATTATCGGGGAAACACGGTATATATAAACTCTTCAGAGAAATTGCTACTATTTCAGGGAGTCTTCCTGACAATCAGGGAGAGTTAGCAAGTATGAATGCATATTATATTTTTGCATGCAGGGTATATACTGGCTGCTTTTGCATGTAGCCCTCAAATGCTGGGAAGCTTTATTTTGGACACCTCTCCCAAATCTAAATCTCTCTGCACATTTTAAAAATGCTTTACTACCAGTGCAACATGATGTAATTCTGTGATAAATGCACAAATAGTCTGGCCCCACCCTAATTATCTGACTCCTGCAGCTCATCTCTGCGCTTCTACTGGAGAATACATTTATAAAGTTGGTAAATATGATGCACATGCAGGGAAAATAACGGCTGCTTTTACTACATACAGCACACAAATCATACTTCATACTTGCCTATTCTCTTGGGACTGCAGGGAGAGTAGGCAAATCCCCCAGAATGGCCACCGGCCCCCCGCCACCCCTCGTGCCCGCACGTGAAAGGGGGGCAATGGCGCAATTCGCTTTGAATCGTGTCATCGTAGCCCCGCCCCCTGCTTTATATTGGCAGGAATATCTGAGGGGTTGCTGGAATATCAGTAAGTATGCCATACTTGCCGACTTTGTAAATCTCCTCTCCAAGGGAGAAGTCCGAAGAGGAGACTCATTTGGCCACTTCGGGGGGCGGACTCTTATGTCATTAGGACCCACCCCATCCCGGTAAGTCTCCCCGAATCACAAGGAGGGGGCGGAGCGAAATGATGCTTTTCCATGTCACTTAGGCCCTCATTCAGAGCCGTACGCTCTGAGCAGAGCGCACGCTCTGAATGAGGGCCGTCCTCCATAACTATGGAGTGTCCCCCTGGACGCTCGTATAGCTGTGGGTCACCACCCACAGCCTATACGAGCGTGCAGTTTGATGGCCGCGATGGTCTTGACCATCGCGACCATCGAAACTGCGAGCCGGAGCCTGCGGTTGAGGTTTTCAACCGCAAGGCCCGGAGTGATTTTGGCTCTATCAGAGCCAAAATCACTCCCACTGACATCACTAGTGATGTCAGTGGGCCGGCTTCTGACGGTAGGCGTTCCCTTGGGAACGCCCCCGTCAGGGTGGCACGCCCACCAAAGGGGGCGTGCTGTCAATCAACATCGACAGCACGCCCCCTTTGATCAGACACAACGAGCGAAGGACTTTCCTTCGCTCGTCGCGTCTGGCGCATGCGCACAACGGAGTTCCCGCCTACGTGCGCAGTGCACAACATCGACCCACTTGCGAGCGGACAGCCACTTGCGAGTGGGTCTGAATCAGGGCCTTAGTCCCACCGCCTCCATACAGAGTCGAGATTTATGGCAATTACCTCCCCATTCTGCCTACT
The DNA here is from genome assembly GCA_031769625.1 of Taudactylus pleione. NCBI lineage: Eukaryota > Metazoa > Chordata > Amphibia > Anura > Myobatrachidae > Taudactylus > Taudactylus pleione. The sequence continues at coordinate 179,612 of JAUIMM010000009.1, read as the reverse complement.
GCATTATGAAGTGGATGGGATGCGGGCGATCCGGACACTCTTCCGTGGGTGCACGGGGCAACTTCCGGGAGAGTAGCTAAGTTTGGCACAAATACTGGGCTTTTTTTACGTTGCAATTTAGAGATTAGCTAGTGCACGGCCCCTCACAACTATAAATCTGTCAGCACATTTTAAATTTACCCCCCCTTCAGCACAACATGGTTTTTCCAAGGCGCAAATTTGGATTTTATTAGCTTTGCTCCTCACTTTAAATGAGGCCCCTTATGTTTTTCGCTACTCAAAATAGTCTGCAATACTTTTCCGCAGGGTGCATTGACATTTTTGGATGAATATCTAAACTACCTGGAGCACGTTAAAATAATTGCACAATGTTTAACTACAGTATAATTTCACCTGATGGAAGTTAAAGACAGCATTCCTTGAGTAATAATATATCTTTAACAGTGAGCTTTCATGTTACGTGACATTTGATCTTTTCAGCATTGACAGCAACTTTCGCACAATTTTTTTTTCTAGTTCTAACTCCATTTATTCCACACCTGCAACCATCTGGCAATCCCACTGATCCAGCATCGGACCTACTGTACATTGGCGTGCGGAAGGGCAAGGCCACGAGTTTTAGTTGTGTGATTTGAAGCCATTCATTTCATAACAGTTGATTGAGGGTTTTTTGGTACTCGTTACCAATTAGCAGTGGTGGCCAAGTGATTCCCATTTTTTAGAGTGATGATCTTCTTGAATGGCCCAATTCTGCCATTTAATCACCTCCCTTCTAGTGATTTAACTTTCACATAGTTTACCGGAATAGGCAATTCTTCATTGGTCCTGAGAGAGGTTTAGGAGGGAGGTGGGTTTATGATATAAAAGTGCATTTAATGTCTCTGTGATTTCATAAGCAATTAATCGCATCTGATTTAAATATTGTCTGAAAGTGACGTATATAGCCCTAACCTTCAAGACAAAAGGATAAATAAAACTGAATAAAAATATTTTTCTTTGTTTAAATGTTACCTAACAGATGCCCCAAGACCACATATTTTAATATGATGCACATTATGGGGCAATTCTGCGTCGGACATATCTCTGTTCATGTGCAGGTGAGAATTTATACATTTTTGTGTTTGTCTGTCCTATTTTGAGTCATACAAATCTTGGCCATATCTGTCATTCCGTGAAATTGGGTGTTTTGGAACGTTAACTGGGGTGATAATGCGACCACACGAAACCACCCTGACATGTGGGAGTAACGTAGGAGTGTTGTGGGCCTGTGTGTAATTAATAAAACAAAAGTAAAGGGAAAGTAAAACAAATGTATCACAATAAGCAGGCAACAGATATTGCTTTGTAATGATTTATGCAAATGCGCTGTGAAACTCCTGTATATCTGAACAATGCATAAAATGTCAGTTCTTTTATAGTAGAGAAAAAAATTAACATATGTTTCTCTGCCCACTAACTTTTCCTCACATGCTGCCACTGCCCACCAACTTTTCCTCACGTCCCCTCTGCCCACTAGCTTTTTCTAAAATTCCCCTCTGCACAATATCTTTTCCTCACATGCTTTTTTTTCCCCACAGGTGATGAAGCACCCAAAACACCACAGAGCTGGTGGCTATAATTGCTATTTATTAAGTATGTTTATTATGCACAATAAACGCACTTAGGGGGTCGACACAGCAGAGATTGGACACACTGACGTTCTCTGAAGTTTTCCAATGTCCTTAGTGATGATTCCGGCTCCGGCCACTGGGCCTGATTCAGAGCCGGACGCTCTGACCAGAGCGCTCGCTCTGAATCAGGGCCCTCCTACCTAAAACTGGAGCGGTCTCTTGGACGCTTGGATAGCTGTGGGTTACCACCCACAGCTTATGCGAGCGTCCATGATGATGTCAATCACCATCGACAGCACGCCCCCTTTGGTGCGAGACCCATAGCGACAGCTTGGCTGTCGCTATGTGGGTCTTGCGCATGCACACGACGGAGCTCCCTCCATCGTGCGCATGCGCATTAGGGCACCATCGACCCACTTGCGAGCGTCCTGCGCTCAAGAGCGGGTCTGAATTAGGCCCCTGTCTCCTTAGGAGAATGGAGGGGAGGGGCCCCCTCCTCTCCTCCAGCTGGACTGCCTCCTCCTTCATTATGGCCTGCAGTGACTGGCCGGCTGGTGTACTATAATGATTTACTCATTATTAGTACTGCTAATGTTGCCAGCTGTGGGCCCTTTCATTGCCGCGGGCCTCAGTGCAATGCACCAGCTGCACTGCAGGTAGTTTCACCGCTGCCTAGTGAAGCAGTAAGTTAACTCTTCCCATTGCAGGCCAGTACCAGAGGGCAGCTAGTGTTTTGGGCCCGATTCAGCGCTGCATGCAGTATCAATACCGCACACAAGCTGCCAATGTTTTTAGTCATGTGTCCCGTGCTAAGGGCCTGATTCAGCAGGACACACTAGTACACTGCTGATAGCAGATTCCTGATTATCAGGTATCTGCGCATGAGCAGGACCTATTCTGCGCATCTGCAGAACGGGTCTGGGATCCCGCACGCAGTTCGGCAGAAGACTGTCAGTGATTGAAAGTCTGCTGCTGTTGCTGGGCGGGGAGGGGGCCGTGACAGCCTCCGTTTCCCAAAACATAGGTGTGTCACCACCATTATCGGGAGGTGAAGAGGCCAAGATCTCTGTCGGCTGATGGAGATTTACAGGCCTCTTTTGTGCATCTGCGGCGGCCAGCTTGCGTGACCCCATGGGTGACTTAGGTGGCCGATGGACATGCAGGTGATCCAATGCTGCGTCCTAGGATGCAGCTCGGATCAGTAATACAGGAGTCATGATGCCTACTGCAACATTACCATAATAGTGCTATCGCAGCTGCTGCCATGTTTGCAGCTGTATCAGCCCTTAAGCCTCAGAACCCATTTGGATGCAGGAGAGGCAATTTCAGTGGGCATTTCTGGGTGGTAACAGGACAGTGGCCAGCCAGACGCGGGTGATGGCAGCCATGTTCAGACAGATAATCTGTGCCTCCATGGGGATGGTGCAATGATTGATGGTGTTACTGATGCATCTGATGGTGCGTCTTAATACACACAGCAGCAGATTTGCACTGCACAGTGGGTGATAATAGCATAATGACACAGTCACGATGAGATAAAAAACGCAATAGCGTGCAACTCTGAATCAGGCCCTTTATGTTACATTGTGCTGATACTGTAAGTGATATTGGATAACCAACAATAAAAGAGGGCTGGCTTTTTGCCCAGATTGGGGGGAATTTGTATAAATTTGCACCCAAAATGGTTTTAATACAGTTGTTAAGTGTGATGAAAGCAAGTATTCCCCAAGGCTCATTGTCACTGTAAGTCTCCACTGTCATTTGTCAATATGTATGGGTCACTAAATCCTAATTGTATATCCAAGAGGGCTTACATTATTTGTTTGTGTTTCTGTATACTAATACCAAAGTCTGACCCATGTACTGAGACAATGGGCCTGATTCAGACTTGGGAATAGAGGGCCTGATTCAGACCCGCTCGCAAGCGCTATGTGCTTGCAAGCTGGTCGATGGTGGCCCAGAGTGCATGCGCGGCGTGCGCACTGCGTGTGTGCGAGCCCCGGAGCGAGCACAAAAAGCACTCGCTCCAGCACTCGCATCCAAAAGGGGCAGCTGTCGATGTTGATTGACAGCTGCCCCGTTTGGAAGGCAGGGCGGGGGGGTGGCTGAGCAAACGGAGGCGTTCCTGCGGGAACGCCTCCGTTTGTGGGTGGCCCTACTGACATCACTAGTGATGTCAGTAGGTGGACTTCCTGCTCTAATAGTGCAGGAAGTCCACTGCGGCTTGCGGCAACGAGACCCTACCGCAAGGGTCTCGTCGCAAGCCCGATGGTCACTCTGGTCTTGACCATTGCGACCATCATCATGGCCGCTAGCATAACTATGGGTGGTAACCCACAGCTATGTGAGTGGCCAAGAGGCCGCAACAAAAAAAAAAAACCACGCCCTGATTCAGAGCGAGTGCTCGCTTTTTGCGAGCGGCTCTGAATCAGGCGCTGAGTGAGATATCTCTCTCAACTGATCATCTTGGTGAAACCATGCTGCACTGCAGGTGGGGCAGATTTAAAATGTGCAGAGAGATTTAGATTTGGGAGGAGTGTTTCCAAACTGACATCTAAATTGTAGAGTAATAATAAAGCTGTGCAGTATTTGTGGGCTACATGCAAAATCAGCCAATATACTAAGATCCCATTTATGTGCCTCTAATGTGGCTTGGATTAGAAGTTGAACATATGCTAAGGTTAGCTCTAGGATTGTGGTTAGTATGAGAGCTATTTAAAGTTTAGGATACTGAGGACCTCATTCAGAATCGGTCGTAGCGGCCGCACGGTCGTACGCCACCGATGTTCGCTAAACTGCGCATGCGTAAAGTTCGCAATGCGCGTGCGCAAACTAGCTGCTACGATCAGAAATTTCTCTCTCCTTGAACACAGCCAGGTCGGTAGTTTGAGTGACAGGATGAGGCGTTTGTGGGTGGTAACAGGGGAAGGTGCTTCAAAACGGGAGAGTGGAGATCCGAACGCAGGCGTGCCTAATTATGCGAACGGCGTTTTATGGGAGTGCATAATTAACAAAGTAGTGTCATAGCACACGTGACGTGAGGTTTTTACACTGACATGATCGTAGAGCTTAAGAGAGGGTATGGTCAACCTTAAGCTCTACGACCAGTTCCGATGGTTCCCGATGGTCTTGATTAATCCTTATATGTCCGGACATGACGTGCAATGCGTACGAGAAGGGGGTGTATTTTTTTGTCTTCCGGCCGCTTCCTCCCCTTGGTCGGACAGTTACCGATCCGATCTTAAGGACGCAACTTGCGAGTGCATCATTTGCATATCCGGCCCCTTTTCCCGTGCGGCCGCTACGACCGACTCTGAATGAGGTCCTGAGTTTGGTTAAAGCTGCAACAATTGTTTTATTTAACCTAGTAGAGCAGGGACGGGGAACCTCAGGAACGGGGGCCGTATAAGGCCTGCGGAACAGTGGCGGAAGTCCGGAGACAATGGAGTCATTTGCTGCCGGGCGCCAGCCCTGAAGGGGCACCTGGCTTCATTGTCCCCGGGAGCTGCATGGAGAAGAAGCACCGCTGATCGGCACTCCACCTCCATTGGCGTAACTACGGAGGGTGCAGGGGGTGCTGTCGCACCCCCTGCACCCTCCATCTGCCGGGTGCCTGCTGAGTGTGCCCAGCTCCTATTCAAACCCCCGGCGGCAGCCGGAGGACGGAGCTCCCTCTGTCTTCTGGGTCCCGCAGTGCACTATGGGAGTGACATCATGACGTCACTCCCATAGTGCCGAGGAGCGGACACCGAGGACGGAGCTCAGGAGTGAGCTCCGTGTTCCGGGTCCCGCAGTGCACTATGGGAGTGACATCATGACGTCACTCCCATAGTGCCAAGGAGCGGACGCCGGGGATGGACGGCAGCAGCACTGTAGCGGGGATAAAGGTAAGTGTTTTCTTTTCTGTTTTTTTTTTTGTGTGTGTGTGTGCGCGCGCGCGGGGGGGGGGGGGCTCACTACTGGGGGCAACTACAGGGGGCTCACTACTGGGTGCAACTACTGGGGGCAACTACTACTGTGGGGCACTACATAGGCGGGCACTGCATAGGGGGACCACTACTGGGGGTATTGTATAAAAGGAACCGCATGGGGGGCGGCGGCAGCTGGGGCTGGCATAGGTGCTGGGGGGGTGGTACATTTTAATTGGGGAGGGAGGGCACCTATATTTATCTTGCCTCCGGGCACCTGGGATGAAGTTACGCCACTGCTGCGGAATCATTTGGTCTGGCCCCCAAAGCTTTTTCTGCTAGCCTCATATGGCTAGCAGGGTGCCTAGAATGGTACCCTGCAGCCAGAATCTATGCAGCAGTGCCGCATCCTTAGGACGCTTCAGACAGTCACACTGCTGCCCTTACAGCTCCTCAGGATGCTCCGGGCATTGCTGTAATCACCGGCGATTGTCGCCCCGCCCATCACACGGAGGGGGCGTGGTCTGCACCAGGCCCGTGACTAATGTTATATACTGTATATCAAAATTGCCCTTGGCAGAAAACAGGTTCCCCACCCCTGTAGTAGAGTAATCCGTTGAGTGTGACAAATAAGATCCTCTACCTGAATCTTTACCGCTGTACTGTTCACCTGCAGGTAGGAGCACTTTATCTTTCATAATAAACTGTTTACGGAGTAGGATTGTGGGAAAGAGGAGCATGTGTATATGCCAGAACAGACAAGACTCCTTACTAGGACAGGCCCTTATCGGGGGTTGGGTACAGGATGCCGGTGCTCCGGATCCCAGCTTAGAATCCTGCCACCGGCATCCTGACTGGGTTAGAATACTGACAATGACTGGTAAGTACCCTACACCTAAACCTAGCCATCCCTCCCAGCAGTCTAAACCTACGCATCCCCTCCACAGCAACCCCAGGGCTGATGCGAGGTTTGTAGACGCTCTAGGCAAAGCTTCACATTACCGCCCTATATTTCCTCAATACTGTACATGTAATCACTTTTTTTGCAGAACCAGAGCATCCAATATGCCCATTCACCTTTTACCAACTTTTAATCCATTCTCAGCACCCATTAACCTCCTCCCACTAGGGGTGTATCTATAATGGGTGCAGGGTGTGCGGGGAACATGGGCCCCTGACTCCAGGAGGGCCCTGCACTGCACACCCTGCACCCATAATATTACTTACCTCTCCGGAGTCCCACATCGGCATGGGGGTCCAGCGCTGTAAAACGATGGGAAAATGGCCGCGGCACACGGGCCCCCTCCTCTCTAGAAACGCCCCTGCCTCCCACCTAGTACATATTAATCCATTCAGCCCAGCACTCAATAGCCTCCTTCACAGCACACATTGACCCCCCCACCCATTCACTATCAGCACACACTAACCACACACTCAGTACTCATTAACTCTTCTCTCACAGCACCCATTAACCTAACCCCACCCATTAATCCGTTGTCAGCACAAATTAACCTCTCCCCCACCCAGCATCTATTAATACATTTACTCTCAGCATCCATTAACCACCTATCAGCATCCATAACCCCCCTGCCCAGCACCAATTAATACATTCCTCCCCAGCACCCATTAAACAACTCACCCCTCCTCCCAGCACCCATTTACTTCAATCACACACCATTAACAAGTTCCCTTACCTGCTCATGCTGCTCCTCGTTCTTCCTCCTGTGCAGCCTGGGAGACGGAGCTTGCAAACTTGGCTGTGTTAAGCTGGGTACACACCAGGATGACGGATCAGCCATCCTATCTGAAGATTGGTAAGTGAATACACGCTTACCAATCATCGACCTGATGTGTCATGACTGACATCACAACTCAGCAAGCATTAACATGTGCCCGCTCATTTGAGCTGTCAGTCACTGGCAGCCTCTGCAGCAAGTGTACGGGCAGTCAGCTGACCGTCCGTACACACAGCACGATGCAGATATATTGGGCATCGGTTGTGATGCGCAGCCAACGTGATATGTCTATGTCTTGCAGGGCTGTAGAGAGCTGGCCCAGGCCCCATTACTATCGAGAGGGTGTGGTCTAATCGCGGGAGGCATGGCCATGCCCCTTTGGAAAAAAATTTTTTTAAATCCCTATCACTGGGGGGTGCTGTGAGACCAGTGTGTACCCAGCATTAAAGGGAAGGGGAGGAGACGGTTGCCCATGCTGCTGCCTGCCTGCTGCAGCCAACTTATTATTTATCCAACAGGCAGCCTCAGCGGGGTGTCCCTTCAGGTTCTGGTGCCCTTAGGCAAATGCCTAAAGCTGTCTAATAGAAGCACTGGCCCTGACCCTCTCCCCCCCCCTACCCAGCAGCCTAACTCTAACCCTCCCCCTAGTTCCTAACCCTCCCACTAACCTCAATACTTACCATCAGGATGTCAGCGGCCAGGATCTGGACACCAGGATTCTGATGACTTTTATCTGGAAGGAGGTCAAGTAGAGTTAGAGGATTTTTTTAATAAGCTGAATGAGAATGATTTTAATATTTATTTAACTTATCAAAGTAGTAAGGAGAATATTAATTTTCAGGATTTGACCCTCTACATTGAAAATGGAACCCTTAAAACGAAATCTTATTTCAAACCGACTGACAGTAACTCGTATCTATCCACCAAAAGTAATCATCATCCAGTATGGATAAGAAATGTACTCAAAAGGACAAATGAGGAGAATTCCATTTCCTCACAGCGCATGCGCAAAATGCTGGAAAAATGGCCGTGACGGGCATTTTCCAGCATTTTGAGCAACACTGAGAGACCAGACGCGGGACCTCAGAAAGATATGGGTGCAGGGTGTGGCCCGTGTGCACCGCACACCCTGCACCCATTATAGATACGCCCCTGCTAGCCTAGCAGAATCCTGAAAGTAGAGTTTTGGAGGGATTTATCCCCCCATTCGGGTCGGTAGAAATCTGTGCAGTTGGGCTCAGGCTGACTACTCCCCACTGTTCATTAGTCACAATGTTCTATGTGTGCATGTGTAGTACATGCACTTAGCTTGATTGGTAAAGGAACCCATTCCAAGTCAGTGGACAATAATCTGTGATCGCCTGGCAGAGTGAAGTCATCCGGTCACAGCCCTCTTCATAACTCAATATATCTATGACTTCTCATCTACTCTCCTTCCCAGTTTTCCCTCCTGGTTACACTCCTCCCTTTAGACTGTAAGCCCTCCTATGTAGGTCCCTCTTGTCCTGTTCCAATATCATCCATATCCCACTAGTGATTCTGGACCTGTGTGGCTGCACAGTTGTTGGGTACAGGATCGGAGAGTCAGAGGACATCCCTTCTGCACTGTACAGAACAGATCTCCTTTGCAAAAGCCGGGGGGCACAGCAAGGCGACGTGGGCACATATGATGCGACCTTGTCAGATGAATCACTTCTGGTTCTGGTCGCATCACATTTCCCTTGCCATTTAAGTTGATAAAATGAGCAGAGAGATTTAGATTTGGGAGGGGTGTGCCAAAAGTCAAATCTTACTTGCAGTGTAAAAATAAAGCTGTCCAGCATGTGTGGGCTACATGCAGACGCAGCCAGAATTTAGCCTTTATGTAAAAAAAAAATTGTTTTCCTCCCAACTCAGAATCAGACCCATAGAGGTAGTTTAACTGCCACCTGCTAAATATACTGTTATAAATGGGTCTATGTGTTAAATTTTTAGGGTATGATTTCAGACTGATTAGTCATCACTGGGTATATTTCTAGAGTCAACCTGTGGTTTTCACTTCACAAGGTGCAAAAATATACAAAGAAGCAGAAGACTGTATCCTTTTGTAGCCAAAGTATGCATAGTTATCAACAAGTTGTTTAAATGTGTTTATAGAGAAGTAAACATAGGACTATATTCAGTCCTCTATGACAAATGCCTTTTTCAAGTTGTATGGGAATCCCAGTATGTGAATGTCATGCTGTGAAGCATTCCACCACATCTGGTTCACTGGTCATATTTGCAAACAGCTGTGCTTGTCACAAGATCTTGTGTGTCACACGATTCTATACACTAGATGTCTCATACATGTATCTCTGGCATTTAAATATCTGTGCAATTACTAGGCAGTGAATTTGGAATGAAAGATCCACAGGGAATAATAAATATGTGAACATTCTCCCACACTCTCTATACGCATACATGTATACAACATATGTGTGTGTATGTATAATATATGTAGGGAGAGATAATGGGGTTTATTTAGTAAGCTTTGTTAGGAGATAAAGTGAATGGAGGTAAGGTACCAGCCAATCAGCTCCTAACTGTCATTTTTCATACACAGCCTGTGACTTGGCAGTTAGGAGCTTTATCTCCTAACAAAGCTTAGTAAATAGACCCCAATGTCTCTAAAACTACCATATTAAGGTAGTTTGCAAAATTGCAATAGAAAAGTGTTTTTGTGATTGAAAACGTCTGCTTGGTTTAGTGCAAAAGCACATGAAAAAGTGAATGAATTTTAAATACCTATCTACAGCTTTTCAGGCACATTACAGAAATGTCTATGAGTTCCCATTTTTTTATTTATACATACACATTGGTATTTATTTTTTCATGGTGGAACTGTCATCACTGCCAGGCTGTGTGTCCGCTATGGGGTTTGGCCAGATCAGGACCTCAGGTGGCTGGACAGTCATCACTGAACCCTCCCGCAAGTTATGCCCTGCGCATGTGAATTTGCTGTGGCTTCAAAAGTGCCCGTGCATATCATAAATTGATGATTCCATTCAATGGAGTGCATCAAGTAAGAAGAGTCTTGCTGAGGACCAAAAATATAATTGAAATGGAGCTCTGATTTATACACAAAAAGTGCAGCCATCCAACTTATGACCATGTTAAATGGTGGTTTCCAGATCCAACTGGCGGCTGCAAAAAGGATTTATGTGACTACAGTGCAGCTCAAGCATAGAATCACCTTGTTGCTATATATTTTAATATGACTCAAATATTTTTTATTGTGTTATAATTTTTTTCTCATCTCTAATCTGTTAGCGGCAGTCTCCCATTTTTAATACATATCTAATATTAAATGTCCTAAGATGTCCATTCTATGTCATGCACAGTGCCATTCACTGTAGTGACGGGACAGACCAGACTGACCCGCTGAAGAGGAGCCTGAGCCTGAAAACCACTGTGCTGAGAACATGGTGAGGCGAGTATAATACAGAGGAGAGGGGGCAGGTGGAGGGGGATGAATGGCAATGGTTTGTGGAGGGCACCAATCACAGTAAACTTGTGGTTAGCCTAGACCACAGGTTCTCAAACTCGGTCTGACAGTGCATGTTTTCCATGTTCTCAAACTCGGTCTGACAGTGCATGTTTTCCATGTTCTCAAACTCAGTCTGACAGTGCATATTTTCCATGTCTCCTCACAGAATGGCAAGTGAAATAATTAGCTCCGCCTGTGGAACTTTTAAAATGTATCAGTGATTAATGAATACACCTGTGCTCCTGCTGGGTGACCTGGAAAACATGAACTGTGTGGGGACCTGAGGACTGAGTTTGTGAACCACTGGCTCAGACTACCAACAATTCCACAATATTTATATAATCACAAAAGCACTGGGGAAGTTACCAAAGTGATATATATATATATATATATATATATATATATAATATATATATATATATTACATATATATATATATATATATATATATATATATATATATTATATTCCCCAAGTTCCTAGCTTCTGTCTGGTAGACTGTTAGCTAATCAGGATTGACTGGCCACCTGTGAGATTCTGATAAAATGTGGGTCATTTTCTCTACACTGTCTCTCACTGCCTGGGAAACAGATGAGACCAGCTGAGAGATACTGTTACTGCTTCACTACAGTTCTAGGCGAAGTTGCTGTTTTGTGTGTTCGACACTAGGCTCTTCCACACAAGAGAGGGAACTATGGGCCTGATTCAGAGCCACTCGGAAGTGGCAGCTCGTACGCTCCGAGCGATGTTTGGCCAACTGCGCATGCGTACGGATCGTTATACGCATGCGCGAACCTGTCAGTGCGGTCGAAATTCATGTGCTCGCAAAACAGTGAATGCCTGATAATTTGAGTGACAGAAAGAGGCGTATGTGGGTGGTAACGGGAAGGTGCTTGAAAACGGGGAGTGGAGATCCGAACGCAGGCGTGCTTAAAGGTCAAAACGGGCGTTTTATGGGTGTGCATAATTAAAACAGCAGCGTCATTAACCACGTCACTGGGTTATTTTATAGCCAGAACTGCTCGCAAAGTTGTGGTAGCAAAAACCGACCACAAGAATAGCGAGCAGTTCATACCCTGTTCGATGTACTCGATTAATCTAATAAATAGTGGACATGACGTAGGATGCGAGCGGCCAGGGGGCGTAGTTTCCCAAAAAATGACCGCAAGTTTTGTTCGCTCGTTCAGACCTAGAGGCATGAACAGACCGCAAACAGCGAGATCGGTTCATTTGAATAGCCACCCCTATTTTCAGGACGAGCGAGCGCTAATTGAGTCCGGCTCTGAATCAGGCCCTATGTGTTTAGTTTAAGACGGACAGGCTAGGATTTATTTTTATGATTTTTTTTTTTTAATGCACAATAAAACTAGATGTGGTTACTTGTACCAATGCCCTGGACTGGTGCGATACTGATTGGTTGCTGCATGCAGAGTGAGTCCATTTACATGGGGAAATGCCACTCCTTAAACTGATCTAAATCTGACAACTGTATCTTTAGGACAGGTCTCAATCTGATTGCGCATCTATGGGATGTGCTGGAAAAATAAGTCCAAGCTATGGAGGCCCCAACCTCACAACTTACAGGGCTTAAAGGATCTGCTGCTAAAGAGGGGTATCCACTTAGCGATTTTTATGAACGATAACGATCGTTCAAACGTTTGCAAATCGTTTGCAAAAATGTCTAAAACGACCAGCGATGCGCATGCCCGCTCGTTGTTTATACATCTATGATCTCTCCAACATGCTGGTCAACCTGATGATATCGTCAGGTTCAGCGTGTTTCCAGATGATTGATGACCCTGCACTGAACGTCTGCTCGTTCAGTGCAGGCTCATCACACAACTGAAAAACGACTGCACGATTACAATGTCGTATTCGTGCAGTCATTTTCAGATCTGGTAGTGGATACCCCCCTTAACACCTTGGTGCCAGATGACACAGGACACATTCAGAGGTCTTGTGGAGTCCATGCCTCAAAGGGTCAGAGCTGTTTTGGCTGCACGAGGGGGGTCTACACAATATTAGCCAGATAGGCATTTGTTTTTAATGTTATAGCTATATATACTAGGGGAGATCATTTGTATTGTGATTATTGAGTGGAGTCTTGACAAGTTATATTAAACCACCCCACGCTTGGGATTCCTTGTTGCCAAGTGGATAAGTGTCTCCGCTAAGACCTGCAGTGTAGGATGGACTTTAACAAGAAGCATTAAGCTGGCCACACATCTAAAGATTATCTGTCCAACCAGCCAATTAGTTGATTGGTTGGAATGAAAATCTGGTAACATATGGGAGTAACTGATGATCAGCAATTTGCTCCTAAATGCCAGAAAACAGATGAAAATGGTAGTCAGACAAGTTTGTTAAATGTTTGATCTAAACAATTTGTACAGTTTTGTCCATTTTCCGGTGTTTGGGAGCAAATGCTGATTGTCGTTTGCTTTCACACCTTACCAGATTTTCATTCCGACCAATCAACAAGTTGGCTGGTTGGACAGATAATCTTTAGATGTGTGGCGTAAAATTGTTCCCTATCTTCAATTTGCATGGTAGTATCAGTATTACTGACAGTTTAATCATTAACCCATCCCAACAAAGACTTGTGAAACTCTTGCAGACAGGAGGTATTGGGTATGAATTTTTGGGGTTCCTTTTGTAAAACTGCTAGTGTACTTTAGTTTATAACCACCACCTTTCTGTATGAATTCCAAATAAACATGAGCTGAAAGCAGTAGGCTAGCTTTATACCAGCTGCCAGATTTTCAGTTTGTGTCACGGACTTAAAATGTGCAAATTTCTGGCCCTGATGAGAAAATGAGCTCCATGTAAATATATGCATGTTCCTTCCATCAATATTTTTACTTTTATTGCAAACTATCTTGGGATTGCGCACCCCTTTTCTCTCCTAAACAGCCATATGGGGACTAAATGCTTGCACTACAATCTGCTTCTGTGTTTCACAGCTTGGGTCCCGCTGGGAGCGGAGCTTTCAGGAAGCGCTTTGTATGTCTTAAAGAGAAATGAGAACGCAGTCCGTGTACTATACACATATGGAACGTGGAATTAAGTTACTTAAAGAAGATTTTTCTCATAAAGAGCCCGCATCGATTTCAAACGAGGAGAATACATACAGGACATGCTAATTGCTAAATGTGTTAAAAAGTCAACTGCAAAAATGGAACAGATCCTTCCCATCACGCACACATCCAAAGATTGTGATGAATTTGCAATAACTCACGTTTGCAACTTAAAGAGAATCTGTCACTGTTTATAGAAATCTATTTTTACATAGAGCCTTTTTGCACAGTGGAAATGTAAAAATAAACCTTGCATTTTTCTATGCTACGTGCACTTGTCTTAACTGGGCTTAAGCATCAGGCAGCGCACAGTGCTATGCTTGCTCTGGCCTCAGGGCCTTATTCAGACCCGCTCGCGAGCGCATAGCGCTCGCAAGTGGGTCGATGGTGGCATACTTCCCCTGAAGGAACGCCTGCCGTTTGTGGGAGGCACCACTGACATCACCAGTGATGTCAGTGGAGAGCTTCCTGCTCTGTTAGAGCAGGAAACTCTGGGGCTTGTGACGGACGAGACCCTATCACAAGGGTCTCGTCGCAAGCCGCGATGGTCACGACCATCACCTGGCTGTCCGCAAAAGCTGTGGGTGGTCACCCACAGCTTAGCGAGCGGCCAGGTGACCGCAACAAAAAAAATAACGCCCTGATTCAGAGCGTCTGGCTCTGAATCAGGCCCTCAGTCTGCAATGGATTGGGGCAATTCTCCATTTTGCAGATGATTGGCAATGTATGACCTACACTAATTGCTGATTCTAGTGTATGGTAACGATGGGTGTGGATTATTAGATCGGACACAACTTGTTCAACCATGAAATAGTCTACCCGGTTAGTTCGACATGCAGTTTAGACAGACAAAGTATAGATCGACAGTAACAATAGTCAGACCGTAATATAGTCGAACGGGACATTAGATCGATATGTAATATATCGAATATGTAAGATCGAAAGGTATATAAGGGCGACACAACGGAGATCGACAACTAATAGTTAGACAATATTCTAAGTTCGAAACCAAATAGGTAGACAAATAATAGATAGACAGGATGCCCTTTAAACTCCCAGAAACGCCTGCGTTCGCACCATCACTCCCCTGTTCACAAGCACCTTCCCGTTACCACCCACAAACGGCGCTATCTGTCACTCAAGGTAGCGCTCAGTCTTTGTGCTACAAGTGCACAATTCCCGATCGCACTGGCTGGCTACCGCTCTGCGATGCATATGCATGCGCACAATGCGAACCATCGGCAGCTACGAGCGATTCATATTAGCATCCGGGTCTGAATCAGGCCCTGTGGCCAATGTATGTATTGTCGATCTCAATTAGGTCGATCAAACAACCGGATACCGTAACGATTTGCCGACCGTTACTAGTAAAATGATGAGCCTTTCACGATTGCCAGATCTGTCTTTCCTAAAAATGATCTGCAAATCACTGAAAAATATCTGTAATGCATGGGGGCGCAGATTGGTGGATTGAGGAATCTTTAGATTTGGGGAAAAAAAATCACATATATTTTTTTTCTTTTGATTGCTGATGTATGAGCCCCCTTACATTACAGATCCCTGTATTTAAGAGGCCAAAGAAGAGAATGCAGAACGCCATCTGGGAGTGATCTTCCCAACTTTCAAGCCGAGTCACAGTGTTTGCATGCAGCGAATTGTATTATGGTGAGGCTGAAAATCTAAAAAAGATGCAAATGCTAAAACAGCTTAATTTTAGAGCCACCACTTTTATTAAATACAACTTTTGGGGTTCTCCTAAATCACTGCTTGGTATAGCCTTAGTATAGCCTTATTTATGGCTTATAATAGTCGTGTCAGGGGACATTATAGCACCCATACATACATGCCTTGTCTACACCTTAATCTAATTTCAATAATATAACTCTGCTAAGTGAAATATCATCTTTGTGCTACTCCACAATACTAACTTCACTAAATGTCTGGAGATGATTAAGTGTCATTGGATGCAGTGATATCACAGCTGTAATAACCAAGCAGATGGGAATTACAGTAGACAGTGGTTAACTGTATTCAGCATTCCCAGTGTTTGTGTCTAAATTAACCTGTGCTGGGAAAAGACTGTTTAAAAAGCCCTTATAGACTTTAGAACACCCTCTGTTACTTTTATTACTATTTATAAGAAGCCACCAAATGCACGTATACACAAACAATATGTTATAAAAATGTTAGACTGTATTGTTGCAAAATCAAAGAGTGAGATCATTATAATAAATTAGAGAGAGGTATTGTCAGTAGTACTCACTGACCCAGCCGCCCATCACCCCACCTCCCCTCACACACACACACACACACACACACTCTTCCTTCTGACTACACCGATAGAGATGTGCTGGTATGCTGAAATGTTTTACAACTGGTTTATGGCCCTTTGTTCAAACACACGTCTAGTAATAACTTCTATATGTACTGTATTCCTCTAACACTTTGCAGAGATATGAGGATACAGTAAGCCAATTACCCAAGCGAGATTTTCCACACAGAGATGGAAGACGCCTGATTACTGTATTTTAGGTGGTACCTCTGTGATATATTTTATGTCTCTAGTTACCCTGATTACAAATATATACAACAGATTTCTAAAATATGGGTTATAAATGGTCCTGCTTAGATGTATGTGATTTTGCTATATTAATATATACTGCTGAATCAGATCCGGTGAATGCTGGGTCGGGAGGTTGTCTCACCTCTCTACCCATGCCCATACCCGCATCTTCCATTGCAACATCCGTCTCTCTTTTGGGTGTTCATGCCCTCATGCCTACTGCACATGTCCATCTCAGGATATGCATTGTAGAATTATTATGTATATAATGCTCTAGAACTAGTTCCCCTTAACTGGTCATTCTTGTACCAGTAATGTCAGCACGTGAGAGTGTAACATAAACCATATTTCATTGGTCCCATGGATGATGGATCTAATATAAATCTTTCATACTGCTGTACATGGCCTACTATAAAGTGATATGCAGATTTGTAACATCATAAACTTCAGTAGTGCCATGGATGGATGCAGAAAACCTAAACTTATGATACCTATTTCTGGGCTGCAGGATACAACAGAATTGGTTGTAGATACTAGGGTCAACTCACTACCTGACATCACCAAAGCCAGCACAACTTTATATCCCAATACTGTCGGAATCCAGAAGAGATGAAGCTTTCCAGCCCTGGGACTCGTGATGAAAAAACTGTAGTAGGCTTAGTTTATCCAATACCTCTGTTGCAGTAGCATTGGGTACTGTGATTATATATGACCAACTGTTACAAGTCCAGTCCAGGACTTGCCTCTGCCAGTATTCCAGTATTCCTCCTGCTACTGACCATGCTTCTAGGTTGTTGTTGCTAATAGACCCAGATGTCAGAGGACTTCACGTTTCCTCCTAGTGTTGCCTGATTGGCAGCTGATCCTATTTGAACTTCCTGGACTGTCGCCGCCCTGTCGGCTATAGAGTTTTCTTGTGGAACTTTTGGTTATGCAACTTGCTTTCTGTGCATCCAGACTTCCAGTTATAATCTGTACATGCTGTGTGTACTCTGCTCACCGGCTTCTAAGTGACCCAAGTGCCCCGGGTTCAAGCATCGCTGTCTACAGGGCCCTCCAGGCCATACAGCTATCCTGCTTCTACACCACGTTCCAGTCATCGCTGTCTACTAGGCCCTCCAGGCCATCCAACACTCCTGCTTCTATACCACGTTTCAAGCAACGCTGTCTACTAGGCCCTCCAGACCATACAGCAATCCAGCTTCTACACCACGTTTCAAGCATCGCTGTCTACTAGTCCCTCCAGGCCATACAGCAATCCTGCTTCTACACCACATTTCAAGCATCGCTGTCTACTAGACCCTATAGGCCATACAGCAATCCTGCTTCAACACCACATTTCAAGCATCGCTGTCTACTAGGCCCTCCAGGCCATCCAGCAATCCTGCTTCTATACCACGTTTCAAGCATCACTGTCAACTAGGCCTCCTGGCCATTTAACAACTTTAGTTTGGGCTGTAAGTCTACAGTATATTCTATTGACTGTCCTATTGTTTCAGCTCCTTACTGCACCATGGACATGTTGTGTTTGTACTGGCCCTCCAGGTCCACCATATCATTTATAAAGTAAACTGCCATGATTTTAATATTCTGCTTATGAATGTTCTTCGATGTGCCTCGTATCTCCAATACCTCCATCTCGGTCCTAGCAATTGCTAGAGGATCGTAACACCATCACAGCTACATTCAAAGCAAACTGATGTATTTACTTCTAACATCTGACTCCCAAGTCCCTGTCTCTGATGAAATGCAAGAGCACTTTGTCACGTGAGAGTGAGGGAACATTAAGACTGTCATTATTACATGTGTCACTTTTGCGTCCAGTGCATCTAATCCCTATGGAGATGAATTCAAGGCTTTTTGCAATATGGAAATAAGGCATCACCCTTGTGAGTATGCTCTACCCACCCCTTCCCTTTATATAATTTAAATAATTGCTGTCTGGAAAAAGAAGTTGCTATAGTACAGTAGTTGACACCACCATCTTGGCTAGCAGACGCATGCAACACTCCAAAAATTGGTGCACTTGTATAAATTATGTTTCGGTCATCATAATAGAGCATTTGCATGAAAGTTTTATACTTTTGTCATTCATAAGTTTTCTTTAAAGTCTTAGGGCCTCATTTATCAACAACTTTTATCATTCATAACGAGTGATAAGACTATGATAATGGTGCTCCAGCCAATCAGCTCCCAACTGTCATCTGTTTGAAAAATGACAGTTGGGAGATAATTGGCTGGAGCACCATTTATCATACACAGCATTTTTTACTGCTTGTTGTGAATGATAAAACACGTTGATAAATAGGCCCCTTATTTGGAGTCAAATGCAACCACTGATGGACAGTGACGAAATTCGATCCACACCAGGTTTAATTGTTATACAGTATACACTATGATGTTTCTTTCGGTGTTTTTGATCCGTGTCGGGACAAATATCGATTGATATCACTCACATCCAAAGGATTCTTATACCCGGTACTCTAGAAGAGAGTGGTAGAGGCCATACCCCTTTCAAAATTACCTTTTGGGAGCATTTTGGTTGAGCCCCCTCCTCTATCCACACGGCAACTGTGATTGGCCCCACTGTCGTTTAATTTGGTGCAGGTCCCACCTCAAATCAATGGCCTATCACTACATTAGCCTCACCCTGGGGGAGATGTATATACTGATTACATACTAGATACAGCATTCCCTGACTTCCTATGTTGCTATGCTCTTATGAAGCTACATTGCTATATTCCCGAGTTTGCTGTTTATACTCCTGTGTAAGTAGTATTGCACTGGCTGTACCTTTCTGCTGGGAGAAAAGCCTATTTGTTTTGAAATACTTCAGTCTCCAGTGTCGCCTGAATCTACAACTGGGCATTTTGGGGCTAGAACAGGGCAGTAGCAATGCGCGGAAACACCCTGACTTGTGGGAGGGTCATGGGAGTGTTGTGGGCGTGTGTCTACAGCTCTGTGCAATCTGAGCAGTGTGTAAGGATAAGGGAAGCCTGTTTCTGACAGTTCTATTGCACACAGCATGTAGCTGGTGCAAGTGCCAAAACCAGTTTGGGGTAGTGGCAACATGACACACCACCATTTCTCGTCACTCTGGGAACATTCCTTTCCATTCCATATGCACTATTATGCCCTAAGTAGTAGTGCCCCTCTTGCAATGACCACTGTAATAGTGCCCCTTATGCAATGTCCCCAGTAGCAGTGCCCCCTGTACTAGTGCCCCTGTACAGTGCCCCAGTAATGCACCCTTATTAAGTGCCCTTTATGCAGTACCCCCAGTAATGCCACTTATACACTGCCCAAAGTAATGCCCCTTATACAGTGCCACTAGTAGTGGCTCTCCTATGCAGTGCCCCCAGTAGTGGTCCCCCTATGTAGTGCTCCCAGTAGTGCCCCTTATACAGTGCCCCCAGTAGTGGTCCCCCGTATGCAGTGCCCCAGTAGTAGTCCCCCCTATGCAGTGCCCCCAGTAGTGGTCCCTTCTATGCAGTGCTCCCAGTAGTGCCCCTTATACAGTGCTCCCAGTAGTGCCCCTTATACAGTGCCAGTAGCGCCCCTTATACAGTGCCCCCAGTAGTGGTTCCACCTATGCAGTGCCCCTTATATAATGCCCACAGCAGTAGTCCCCCCTATGCAGTGCCCCAGTAGTGGTCCCCCTATGCAGTGCCCCTTATATAGTGCCCCTAGTAGTAGTCCTCCCTATGCAGTGCCCTCAGTAGTGCCCCCAGTCCCCCCTATGCAGTTCCCCAGTAGTGGTCCGACCTATGCAGTGCCCCTTACTTAGTGCCCCCAGTAGTAGTCCTCCCTATGCAGTGCCCCCAGTAGTGCCCCTTATATAGTGCTCCAGTCCCCCTATGCAGTGCCCTAATAGTGCCACTTATATAGTACCCCCAGTAGTAGTCCACCCTATGCAGTGCCCCCAGTGTTAGTCCTCCCAGTAGTGCCCCTTTTATAGTGCCCCCAGTAGCAGCGGCATAACTAGGGGGGGTAGAGCGAGGCTCGTGCCCTGGGTGCCATCGGACCTTATATAGTGCCCCCAGTAGTAGTACTCCACTATGCAGTGCCATTAGTAGTGGTCCCCCTATGCAGTGCCCCCAGTAGTAGTCCACCCTATGCAGTGCCCCCATTAGAGGTCCCCCCTATGCAGTGCCCCCAGTAGTACCCCTTATATAGTGCCCCCAGTAATAGTCCTCCCAGTAGTGCCCCTTTTATAGTGCCCCCAGTAGCAATGGCGTAACTAGGGGGGTAGAGTGAGGCTCATGCCCTGGGTGCCATCGGACCTTATATAGTGCCCCCAGTAGTAGTCCTCCCCTATGCAGTGCCCTTAGTAGTGGTCCCCCTATGCAGTGCCCCCAGTAGTGCCCCTTATATAGTGCCCCCAGTAATTGTCCCCCCCAGTAGTGCCCCTTTTATAGTGCCCCCAGTAGCAGTGGCATAATTAGGGGGGTCAAACGAGACTCGTACCCTGGGCGCCATCAGACCTTATATAGTGCCCCCAGTAGTAGTTCTCCCCTATGCAGTGCCCCCAGTAGTAGGCCCCCAGCAGGGCCAGACAAAGACAAACATGTAAAAAAAAAAACACCTACCTGAATCCCACTCCTGCGCCCGCCGCCGTCGTCCTCCCAGGCTGGCGCGCTCTGCATTATGAGAGACGTCATGACATCTCTCCCATCACCCACTGCAGGAGCCGGAAGATGGAGCTCATGAGTGAGCTTCAGCCCGGCTCCGACAGTGGGCGCAGTAGTCAATGAGTCTATCTGACTCTCATTGGATGGCTGCCAAAACAAACACACTGCCGCCGGGTAGTATGTGTGTACTAGCCGGCAGCTGTGTTTGTTACTGTGTAGTGCGGACTGCACTCCTCAACGTGCTCAAATGGGCTCTACCAATGACCCTAAGGTCTGTATAGTCCCCTTTCCAAAAGATACATACAGTGAAGTGCAAAGTGCTATAAATATTACAAATGCATACTGAATAAATATACGATATAAACATGTAAATTAAAAGCGATATAAAGCAATTGATAATATAGACACAGGAGATTGATAAAAATCTTAAGAAATCTTAAGAAATGTTATATTGTATAAATTATAAATATATTGTTATAAATTATAATAAACCTATGCAACTTTGTTGTCTCTAATAACTTTACTGTTTAGGAGAAACTCATTACTAGATAATTTTGATACAGAAGCTAGCTCTCCCCTATCCAAAGAGTGTTGCAAATCCGTAAGGTACCAATGTTACAACATAAGTCATATGCAAGTTCAAACTCATTGAACATCCTTAGACCATTATTTCTTGACCCCTTTGGTGGTACAGGACTCCTTTGGGGCAGCGCATAGATGATGCTTTCACAATGTCCCTACTTTTCATTTGCAAAAGTTGGCAAGTACAGGTATACAAATAGAAGGTATTGCACAGGCAAAAAGAAAAATTCCTTTTTTGGGGCACTCCTTTAACCACTTAACTGACGATTTTTTTTTCTAAAAACTGCTCCAAAATTGTCGGGGTTTTTTGTAGTGAATTAGGTGAGGAACATCCATTTTAACTTATTTAAAATGGTTTCATCAAAAAAAAATAAAAGTTTTTTTTTTTTTAAGATTTATTTTAAAAAATAGTTTTTTTTCAAATACCGGAACATCGGAACCACCATCGGAACATCAGAAAAATCTGAAACATCGCGACCATCGCGATGTTCAATTTGAGACCGGATCAAGGCACCAGGTACGTAAGGGAAGTGAGGGGGGAAGTTTACTTACTTTTCCCCAGCGGCTGCTCAGTTGTGCAGGTGCTGAGTAGAGGGTCCTGCTTTGCTGACCGATCAGCAGTGATTGGCAGTGATCGGCAGCACGGCAGACAGAGGGGAAGAGGGTGCTGACAAGCAGAGGGACTGGAAGGTCCCTCTGAGAGCAGCAGCTGCGGGAAGATTCTCTTACTGCAGCAGCCCTCATGTTTATTTGTCTGGACGAAATTTTATGTCCAGTACAGATAAAGAACTGCCTGGTGTGGTCAGAAAATTATGTCCATGCCAGGCAAGTGGTTAAAGAATGATTTATGATATGATTGTAAGATTGTAATGTTTTATTATCTTATACCTAAGAAACAATGTGGAGAAAAGATTTCATAATAGGCAAAAATTTGTACACAAAGCAATTTCAATATTCATGCATGTACAAGCTATGAAGGGTATAGACTACTAATAAAATTACCTCCAGTCACAGATAAAATCACAGAAGAGGGCCACAAGAACGCCCCATAAGAGGAAAACAAGGAGGGGAAAGAAGAAGGGGAAGAAACAGTAGATGGGAATCCCCATTGCCTGCACGTTATCAAATATGCAGGAATCCTCTCAATTGGCAACTACTACATCCCCGCTCAAAATGATCAATCTCTCTCAACATGTCCTGATACCCAAATGTTGGTACTGGAAAAGGGACTTTCTCACCTACTGGAAAATTCAATATCCTCTCAATTGGCAACTACTACATCCCCGCTCAAAATTCAATAGATTTCAATGGGAGACCAATCTTAAAATATTTGGCCACAAACTTCTTTTAAACAAATTTATGTCAGGCAATCTGAGGGAGAGTTCAATGAGTTTACTGATACCTGGTCACCTCAAGAACAAGAAGCATTGCAAATCCTAGAAGATTTCGTTGATAATCTCAGTTCACAAATCCCCCCAATATTCGACCCCAATGTAAGAGAAAAATCCACTTTTTGACCACAGGACCATATTTGCCCAGAAGTAAAAATTTCATGAATTTGGTGTCAAAGGAGTTTGACAACATTCAGAAGAAATGCAAATACCTTACTTATCAGGGTAACATGAGCAAGGAGGAAAGAAAAGCTATCGAAGAGCTCAGAAATATCCTGATATTATCATCAAGCAACCAAACAAGGGCGGTAATATTGTCCCTTGGCCCACTGAAATGTACATCAAAAAAGCTAATAAACTGAATGATCAGAAATGCTACAGTATACTAAATTGATGCTGAATCCTACAAATAACTACAAGGATCTATACATGAACATCATTGATAAAGCTGCCCCAGAGGGTACAATTACAAGACAAGAACGTGATTTTCTGACAGTGGATAGCCCTAGAATTCCAATTTTTTATTTACTCCCAAAGGTCCATAAAAATCTGGAGGAGCCCCCTGGAAGACCAATTGTCTCAGGGTTTGGGAGTATTACTGAGAAGGCTAATATATTCATCGATATTCACTTAAGTCATCACATCACAGGGCTTCCCTCATATGTACAGGACACTACCGACGTGCTTAAAAAAAGTCAATGATATCAGTCTACAGGAGAATAATCTATTAGTTAGCATTGATGTGGAAACACTCTATACAAGTACTGACCACACAAAAGGTATATGAGCTGTTAGATACTTTCTGACTATGGAAGACCTGAGTGATTTCCACATTTTCCTCATAAAGCTTCTTAATTTTTGTCCTTTACAAGAATTATTTTACTTTTAATGATCAATTTTTCTTACAAATTAGAGAGTCTACAATGGGTGCAGCATGTGCACCCACTTATGCAAACCTATTCTTGGGGTAGTGGGATGGGATCGTGAGATTGTCTTCTGTGAAGACAATGATCAATATACCAAGCACATCATCACCTGGCTTTGGTATTTTGATAATTTGGGAAGGAACCCAAGAACAACTTGAAAAATGCATCAATACCTTGAATAAGAACAGTGTGAACCTTAAACTCACATATGAAGTCAGTCTTACCAGAATATCTTTCTTGGACTTGAGAGTGTATAGAGACGAAGACAATATGATAGCAACTGAATTGCATAGGAAGAATATGGCTACCAATAGCCTTTTGCATCATACAAGCTCACATTTCCCTCCCACCTTGGACAATATACCCAAAAGGGGGATCTTTAAGTCTCCGGAGAAACGGTTCCAATTACGTAATCTACCAAATCAAAAGTGTGGACCTGATCAATCGTTTGAAGGAAAGAGGTTACAGCAGCAAAACATTCAAAAAAGCCTGTAGATTTGCCTCTCAAACTACACGAGAAACTCTGATCTATGGAGGAACTAAACCCATAAGTACCAAGAAATCAGACAATATCAGATGTGTGGGAAACTTTTGCCACAATTGGAGAGAAATGAAGAACTCCATCCAGAAATACTGGCCTATTCACCTATCGGGTCCGGATCTTGCAAACAAACTGGATGATAAAGTTATCATGAGCTGGAAAAAATTGGCCAACCTAAAAGATCATCTAGTAAGGAGCCACTACTCTAAATACCCTCCCCAAAAAAATTTAAGATATGTGAACACATTATTAACGTCTAGAAGATTCAAGGCAAATATGGAGAAGAAATCTTGCTAAAGCATCATATAAATTGTCGGAGTAAGAATGTAATTTATTGTATCATGTGCTCCTGTGGAAAGAGATATATTGGGATGAATACGCGCAAAGGGTACTTGAGCATATGGGTACTATCCCACATGCTGAATCAGATCTGATCAAAATGAAACAACTGACCACAGTAGCTTGTCACTTTCATCTGAAACACGGCAACTCAGTAAAGGATATGAAAATCTTTGGCTTGGAAACCATGAATCTTGGTATCAGAGGAGGAAACATCACAAACGAGCTTCTTAAAAAGGAGAGTTTTTGGACTTTTAGATTAGGCAGCTTTGCCCCAAACGGAACGAATAAATACATCAATTTTAGTGCCTTTCTGTAAGCAGCTTTTTAGAATATTTGTAGAGATTTTCACTGCTTCACACGATCTCAATCCTCACACTTAATCCTCACAATTACTGAAGTGAGTTTGTTTTTATTAGTTGCACAACACTGTTAATAATTGTTTTTCCACATCCCTTAGAATGGATTAATACAGTAGGATAGTTTTCACTTAGCTACACTTTCCCCAATAAACAATGTATTCACATATTTCTATATATAATAAATTCCATTTTTATATGCACAATTTTTTATATAATCATTTAACATCATCTTTTTCACATAACAATGTAAGTCTTCATCATATAGATTTGAAAATATATCTCACACAGAACTATATGACACTACACCAGGGAGTTTCATTTTCTCTTTATATTTAATAAATTATCTATACACAGGGTAGTTATAATTATACACTCATTAGATTATTATAGTACTGCTTAGGAATGGCACACAAATAGTACCTCTTGGATGACATACCATTTTTTTATACACTGGGTGATAATAGATATAGCCTGCAATATGTAACACACCCATTTTAGAATCTGAAACAATTACAGATCTTAACTAAATTATTATGTGTAATATTATATCAGGCAGATACCTAAATAAAATATATTTTATTCATTCTGTAGGACCAACCATTCGATTATTGTTTTTCTTTTTATAAAATTGCGTTCTTAACAATTATGACTTCATCAATATTTATAATGTATAATAGATCATGTATAGTAAGACTTTTTGATCAGTGAATCATTACATTATTACTAGGGGTGTGCACCAGCCACTTTTCGTGTTTTGTGTTTTGGTTTTGGATCTGGATCGTTCTTCGTGTTTTGGATCTGGATTGGTTTTGCCAAAACCACCCTTCCGTGTTTTGGGTTCTGGGTTTTGTGTTTTGGATCTGTATTTTTTTTTAAAAAAGCATAAAAACAGCTAAAATCACAGAATTTGTGGGTTTTTCTGCTTCTATGCTATTATTAACCTCAATAACCTTAATTTCCACTCATTTCCAGTCTATTCTGAACACCTCACACCTCACAATAGTGTTTTTATGTCCAAAAGGTTGCACCGAGGTAGCTGGATGACTATGCTAAGCGATACGAGTGGGCGGCACAAACACGTGGCCCATCTAGGAGTGACACTGCAGTGGCAGACAGGATGGCAGTTTGAAAAACTAGGCCCCAAACAGTACATAATGCAAAGAAAAAAAAGAGGTGCAAGATGGAATTGTCCTTGGGCCCTCCCACCCACCCTTATGTTGTATAAACAGGACATGCACACTTTAACAAACCAATCATTTCAGCGCCAGGGTCTGCCACACGACTGTGGCTGAAATGATTGGTTCGTTTGGGCCCCCACAAAACAAGTTGGCAATTAATCTGTCCCTGCACAAACTGGTTCTACGGAGGCAAGATGTCGTCCTCATCCTCCTCATCCCACGGATTCTTCAACCTCTTCAATGTTGTGTACATCCTCATCCTCACAGAGTATTAATTCGTCCCCACTGGAATCCACCACCACAGGTCCCTCTGTACGTTCTGGAGGCTGGTCTCCCTGGAAGAGATGATAATTAATTTTTATGAACATCATCTTCTCCACATTTTGTGGAAGCAACCTCCTACGCCTTTCGCTGACAAGGTTCCCGTCTGCATTAAACACTCTTTCGGAGTACACGCTGGAGGGGGGTAACTCAGGTAAAATAGAGCCAGTTTGTACAGGGGCCTCCAAAATTTTTTTTTCTGCAAGTACAGGTATGGACTGTCTGACATCCCTACTTGGATGCTGTTACCAATGTAATCCTCCACCATTCTGTCAGTGGTGACAGTATCATATGCAGTGACAGTAGACATGTCAGAAATTGTTGGCACGTCCTTCAGTCCGGACCATATGTCCAAACCGGCCCTTGACTTATGACACAGGTGCACGCTTGGCGCTGCTGCTGTGTTGATGCACGTGCGGCTACTGCACATACATTTCGCACACAAACACAGAAAAAAAAGAATTGTTTTTTTGTGGAGCGCACTTTGGGGGTTACACCACCCTTTAACAGACTTATGGGACACAGGCGCACGCTTGGCGCTGCTCCTTTGTTGATGCACGTACAGTGCACACAATTCACAAATACAGAAGAAAATGTTTTATTTTTGTTGGAGTGCACTTTGGGGGTTACACCACCCTTTAACAGACAGACGCACTCTTGGCGCAGCTGCTTTGAGGATGCAGGTGCGGCTACTGCGCATACATTTCACACACAAACACAGAAAAAAAGAAGATTATTTTATTTTTGTTGGATCTCACTTTGGGGGTTACACTACCCTTTAACAGACAGACGCACGCTTGGCGCTGCTGCTTTGAGGATGCAGGTGCGGCTACAGCCCACACAATTCACAAACACAGAAAAAAAGAAGATTATTTAATTTTTGTTGGAGTGCACTTTGGGGGTTACACCACCCTTTAACAGACAGACGCACGCTTGGAGCTGCTGCTTTGAGGATGCGCGTACAGTGCACACAATTCACAAACACAGAAAATTATTTTTTATTTTTGTTGGAGTGCACTTTGGGGGTTAAACCACCCTTTAAGAGATGAGCCAGCCGGCCCTTTACTTATGGGACACAGGCGCACGTTTGGCGCTGCTCCTTTGTTGATGTACGTGCAGCCACAGTGCACACAATTCACAAACACAGAAAATAATTTTTTATTTTGTTTGGAGTGCACTTTGGGGGTTACACCACCATTTAACAGATGAGCCAGCCTGCCCTTTACTTATGACACAGGCGCGCGCTTGTCGCTACTTTGTTGATGCACATGCGGCTACTGCGCACACAATTCAGAAACACAAAAAATGTAAAAAAATTATTTTTTTGGGAGTGCACTTTGGGGGTTACAGCACCCTTTAACGGACAAGCCAGCCGGCCCTTTACTTATGACACAGGCGCACGCTTGGCGCTGCTCCTTTGTTGATGCATGTGCAGCCGCAGTGCACACAATTCACTAACACATAAAATAACTTTTTATTTTGTTTGGAGTGCACTATGGGGGTTACAGCACCCTTTAACAGTCAAGCCAGCCGGCTAATGCGCACACAATTCACAAACACAGAAAAAAAATATTATTTTTTTTTGGAGTGCACTTTGAGGGAGCACCCCTGATGCACAGATCACCCCCTGGACAACACTACAGCACCCCTCTAGGACTACAGCCTTTATGGGACACTGCACAACACAGTCCAGCCAGCCCCTATAGACTTTGGAGTGGACACAGCCCCTATGAACAACTGACTGCGCAACACAGCCCAGCCAGCCCCTATGGACAACAGCAGCACAACACAGCCCAGTCAGCCCCTATGGACTGAGTGGTCACAGCCCCTATGGACAACAGCAGCACAACACAGCCCAGCCAGCCCTAGCTCCCACCCTCCCTCTTCACTGTCCACAGCTGGAGTGAGAAATGGCGCCGACGCGGGGACCTTTTATAGAATCCAAAACCGGAAGGCGGGATGATGACGTTTTGCCTCGATTTCAGATCCGAGTCAGGCGGGAAAAGTCGAGCCTGACTCTGATACGACTTGGATCGGGCGGGCTCCGGTGTTCGGATTTCAGAAATACGAACCCGCTCATCCCTAATTATTACTAATATTGTGCAAATAATTTATGCCAGAGAACCTATGCAATAATAATACAGACTTGTGAATATGCATCACTGGATATGTTGCTCTGGGATGCACACGGTGCCCGTATTCGGCATTGTGCTTGGATTATTACTCAATTTAGTCTGCACACCAATTAATGTTTCTTATACTAAACAACCTCTAATTGGCTTACTGTCCTGCCAATCAAATGAATGAGGACCACCATTGGTTGTTGATGTGTCTTAACCAGAGGCACTAAGTCAGAGGATTAGGCAGTCTGTTGTGAACAAGCACTCAAGGCAAAACGTGCGTCAACGCACGCACATGTGGCCGGGTCAGCTGGCCGGTGGACACACTCCTGTTCATACACTTACCCGAACTGGCTCTGTAGTCCCCGGCCAGCGGGAGTGGACGCGGAATCTTGCGCTTCTGGAACCGGCATGCTGATTGCAGCATCAAGCGGTATACCAATTATGGTTAAACAGCTGACACAGAACTACATTCACCCATCATCCAGTCATGGTGTGGTCACGTAGACAGGTCTCACAGGCAGGTATCTTATACTTTCTCTATTTCTTCAGGTGGTAGCCTGACTGACCTGGGCGAATCTGGCCCCTGTAATGCTCATAGCACCAGGGTCCACCTAACACTCATAACAAGGTCTTTAACATCCTACCACTGTACTTCATTTAATTAGACACTAGCTCATTGCCCATCCAATACTAGGCACTGTACTCTGTGCAAAAGCAGAAGTGGGGGACCTTTAAAGTGTTTTACTATTGATATATAACTTTTTTCACACAGAATATTATTATTATCCTGATTGATTGTTAACAGTGATAGACCATAAATATAGAGGTGCATACAAAGTACGGCTCTCATTTATGATGAGCCATAAAGCATTATAACAGTAAAGCATCCTGAGACCATTCATGTGTGGGGTTGGTTCTCAGCCAAGGGAGTGAGCTCACTCACAATTTTGTCTAAGAACACAGTCATGAATAAAGAATGGTACCAAAATATCCTCCAAGAGCAACTTCCCCTACCATCCAAGAACAGTTTGGTGACGAACAATGCCTTTTCCAGCATGATGGAGTACCTTGCCATAAGGCAAAAGTGATAACTAAGTGGCTCGGGGAACAATACATTAAAATTTTTAGTCCATGGCCAGGAAACTCCCCAGACCTTAATCCCATTTAGAACTTGTGGTCAATTCTCAAGAGGAGGGTGGACAAACAAAAACCAACAAATTCTGACAAACTCCAAGCATTGATTAGGCAAGAATAGGCGGCCATCAGTCAGCATGTGGTCCAGAAGTTGATTGACAGCATTCCAGGGTGAATTGCAGAGGTCTTGAAAAAGAAGGGTCAACACTGCAAATATTGACTCTTTGCATAAACTTAATGTGATTATCAATAAAAACCTTTGACACTTATGAAATGCTTTTAATTTTACTTCAGTATACTAAAGTAACATCTAATAAAAAGGTCTAAAAACACTGAAGCAGCAAACTTTGTGAAAACCAATACTTGTGAATTTCAACAACTAAGAATACATGTACCTTTTTGTTGCTAAATGGGATTTGTGCAATTTTGACTCAGCCAACATTTGACCGTATTATTTATTTAATTGCTTACATAGGTCCAGATAGAATCTGGGTTGTGAATGATTTATACCAGGTTTATTATGTTTAGCTCAGGCCCTTCTGGCACATATGATTAGGGCTATTCATACTCCTGATATATCTTGAAAATGGGACATGTGCAATGTATTTAAGATTGGTAATTTCTAATGATATATGTATGATTTCAATTATATATGTGATCCCGCTGGACTGCCGAAATGGGACATGTGCAATTCTATTTTACCGTGTTATCCTAATCTAGAAGATATTATTGTACAAACCGAATATATAGACATTCTCTTCACCAGAGTGTGAGAGGGTTCCTGCGTGTTTGATAACGTGCAGGCAATGGGGATTCCCATCTTCTGTTTCTTCCCCTTCTTCTTTCCCCTTTTTGTTTTCCTGTTATGGGGCATTCTTGTGGCCCTCTTCTGTGACTAATTTTATTTGTAGTCTATACCCTTCATAACTTGTATATGCATGAATATTGGATCGCTTTGTGTACAAATTTTCGCCTACAATGAAATCTTTTCTCCACATTGTTTTTTAGGTATAAAATAATAAAAGTTGTATTTTAAACATTACAATCATATCATAAATCATTCTTTAAAAGAGTGCCCCAAAAAAGGAATTTTTCTTTTTGCCTGTGCAATACATTATATTTGTATTTCTGTGTTATTGCCGGGAACACCACCAACACCTAATTATAATATAGAGGGTCCCCTTTTAAGATTATTTAAAGGTACTGTTGATATATTATCATCTTTTCATTAAAGACCTGTGCAGGAATCTTTTTCCAAAATCCCCCTTTTCCTCATTTGTTATGCATACAAGTACAGGTATAGCCATGTGAACTGTGGTCAGTAATGTGTATCATAATCATGTGAACTGTGGTCAGTAATGTGTATAATAATCATGTGAACTGTGGTCAGTAACGTGTACCATAATCATGTAAACTGGTCAGTAACATGTACCATAATCATGTGACTTGTGGTCAGTAATGTGTACCATAATCATGTGACTTGTGGTCAGTAATGTGTACCATAATCATGTGAACTATGATCAGTGACATGTACCATAATCATGTGAACTCTGATCAGTAACATGTATCATAATAATGTGTACCATAATCATGTGAACTGTGGTCAGTAATGTGCCAGATTTTCTATAGTTGTCATATGATAAAGCTTCTATAGTTTCCATTATTTCTGTGCATTTTATTGGGTTGCTGAATGTGAGATGTGCATATTTTTGGTATATCTCGTGGTTAAATAACCAAGGAAATCATGGCGAGTACGGCTGTAAAACACCACAACATGTAATTGGCATTAAGTATTTTACTCAGGTTTTGCACAACTTTTGTTTAACATTTTGATTGAAGTTTGCACAGTTCTTTTTTATGTTGTATAGTTTGATGGTATTTATATTGCTGTTTGGTTCCTTTATATTTATAGGACTGTAGTTGTATATTTTGTGCGTTTAGCATGTGTTTCTTTAACAATAAAAAATAAATCATAATCCAATGTGTTATTTTTGTCATCTGCGTAAAATAACTAAGCTTGGTGATGGGATGGGATTATCTGCTAGAGGGCACCAGCCAAAGTTTTGCTTAGGACACCAAATTGGTTAAGGTCGGCTCCCTAAGTACCAAATAAACCCTCCTGTAGATTACCTTCATCTGGCCATGTAGGATAGTGGGTTACCAAGTTTCTTTGAACGAGTATTTTAACCAAGTAGTGATCTAATCACAAAGTCTGCAGACCAGAATCGGCTCCTGTCCGCTGCTGCTGGCTTAGGTCCTGGCGCCTGCTCAATGAATCTGGCAGGTGTCGGGGTGGCACATGCACACGAGCGGCGGTGGCACAGTGCATGCGCATGCTTAACACCAGCTTCTCAAGGCTGCATTGTTTGCAGCCCAGAGAAGCCCTGTTGGACTACCTGAAAGGCAGAGCAGCGGCTTCCACTGGAAGCTGCTCTCTGCTGATCGCAGCCCAGACTGGCAGTCCCAGGGGAAGGAGACACCTCCCCCTGGCTGCCTGTTTTCAGCATGACTGGCAGGTGGCACTTCCAATGGGAAGCCACCTCCAGTCACAGTGTAGCCAGTGCAATCACGGACTGCACTGGCTCACTGCAGGGTTGGATTATACTGGGGGGGGCTGCAGCCTCGCAGCCCCTAGGTAAGATCCGCCACTGTTGCAGACCATTGTTTCTAGAGTTTTGTTGTTCTCCATGTTGTAAACACCCTATGGTTGATATGCGCACTATACCTTACCGACTTAACACAACTATAACTTATCTAAGAATAAACACACAGACAACAGGAGTTGGATTTAAAATTAATGGTCAAATGTATTTGACATCAGATTATTAATAATTAATTCATAATTAATCATTAAATTTGGGTTATCTAATTAGATAATTAGATGTTGCCAATTGAAATTAATTGTGAGCTTAAAGTTAGTATGGTGGCAGACAACAAAGAACAGACACACCCACAGACACATGCAGACCAAACGCATCACTCGTTGGTGTTCAACTCTCCCCAAAAAGCACGCCCGGACAAGCTGTGTCATTCCCGGAAGGGACGGGTTTGGCCTATCATTGAACCAGGAGAGCGCACCCATCTAATTTGTATAACTAAAAGCACACTACCGTTCTTTCCGCCACAACACTCAAAACAAACAAACAACAAACAGGGAGGGAGGGAGGGTGGGATTTCCAGAAACAAAGAGGAGGAGTCTTTGGCTAACAGACCTAATATACCAGCAAGGCCAAACCCCCAAGGATCCCTATAGGCTAACACTAATGACTGGCACTTAACAACAAAAGTCTTTACAGGTATACTGCTCCCACAACCACGGGGTTTACACTGGCTCAGTCAGATTGCACTTGCCTTACGCTGTCCTTCTCCATGTAATAAACATGAGTGACCCTGCAGCATGGGCTCCTATATTACCAATGATTTAGCTAGGAGGACACAAGTAAAGGCCGACATGCCTAGCATGGAAGTTTGCACTTTTGCACTGTTTCACGCACATAGCAGGCCTTAGTAGTGCTGAATTCCAGACACATTGCCAACAGTATTCATAGCATAAATCACTGGTTATTTTTATAAGGACCATAACATTTAATTTTTGATCAGAGGGGAAGGAAAGCGAGATCAAAAAGAAGATACAGGGGCCTATCATCATATGAATAATGGCCCGGTAACCATGCGGAAATGCATATTTAGGTTACATGGCTGTTCATTATTAGGGGCCCGATAGGACCCCCCCGGTATTCAGCAATCCCCTATGGGAAGGAGTTCCGGGGATGCAAAGAGGGATCCGAGTGGATCCCTCCACCCCTCCTCACTACCTCCCCTGCGGTTGTGCATATGCATGACCCGAGGTCACGCATGCGTAGCCGGGACGACTGGGAGCAGGTAAGTAACACAGCTACAGGAGTAGCTGCGATACTTTCCATGGGGACAACTGCTTTTCAGAGCAGCTGTCCATCACCGGAGCAATGATGAACTGCGAGTTGGGTACTTAAGTATCCCTCGCAGAAAGTTCAAAACTTCATCATCGGAGGCCATATGGCGTTCGATGATGAATAGGCCCCATATTCTGTACAATTTATAGTAGTACAAATAATGCAACACCATGATAATATGTTGGTTATCTATGACAAGTAGGACATCGCTATTGAAAATGTAGATGAGGTTTTTTTGTGAGGCATAGGACACCTGATCCAACAACATACTTGCCTACTTCTGAAAACTAGTTTCAGGGAGATTATAAACTGTAGTAGAATCCGCAGCATGAACGCCACAGAGGGGCGTGGCCAGCTCCGACCAAATTGCATATTTAGCTTCACTTAAGGGGGCATCTATTCCCACTAAGGGATGTGTCTTGCAGAGGCAGATGAAAAATGCATAAACTAAAATAAAGCATTGTAATAATAAAAAAAGCATACACTTTTCTAAAATATGGCTGAATGTTTATTGTTGTAAATTATATCACAGCTACATTAGAACTGTATGGAGTATGCATAAAAAAGGGACATTAAAGTTAGACAAAATAAATGCAGATTTGAGAGCAAAGGGTAGGGAGAGCCCTGCTGGTGAGAGAGCTCACAATCTAATGGGAAACAGACAGAATTAAGGGGACAGTAACAAGGGTGCACCAGTGTCAGTATAGGTGGGAGTATGATAGTCTATTGTAATAGGGTGGGCTCTCACATAGTGAATGTGTGGAGGTTCAGTGTGAAGCTGGGGCTGTCTGGACTAACTGGATTGCCTTATCTTGCAAGGTTATGATCTCATTAGACAGCTCTCCGGAATGACAGGCAGTCTGCCCTCCCAGTGGGGACCTGCAGAGTGCAGACTGTCTGTCATTCCAGAGAACTGTCCACAGAGATCACAACCCTGCAAGATAAGGTAATCCCAACCAGAGCTAAGCAACAGAAAACAAAGCTGCTTAGTCTACTGTTACTTTGCAAGCTCTGCCATACACTAAACAAAAGTCCCCAAGTATCTGCTACTTACATTTACTTTTTTTTTCTAGGGGATCGGTTTAGAGCCATCAGGGGAAAGACGCTGCTGCCTCCAGTCACTGCCATGTGACTCCGGGTGGGAAGGCACTGCAGGGAGTGTCTGATTACGTGCTAGTCAGCCACTGCTGCTCACAACCCCGCGGTGGCCAGCCTCTAGCACTGCAGTAGCAGTCACATTACATCCTCCTCACTCAAGGTCCGTCTTTGCCCCATCCAGACTTGCGCATGCGCAGTCCGGATTTTCAACTGCACAGTAAGGAAACCGGGAGGTTTTCTTCACTTTCCGGGGTAGCGGGAGCTCCCGTCTTAAAACGGGAGGCTCCCGCGGAAATCGGGAGGGTAGGCAAGTCTGTCCAACAATCTACAAGTAAATAAAGATATGTCACCAAATGTCAAGAAACAAATACCACTCATGTTAAGAGAAAGACTTCAGAATTGGGAAAGCTGGAGAAAATTAATATAACTGAAATAATCGAAGAGCCAACTAAACAGCTTAATCCATTAGTAATGTGTGCATTCTGGAAAACTGAATGTGGCTTTAATAATGTTCCCTACATTAGCAGCTTTCTAAAGCAAAATCCAGTGCTGGATAAAAGTGCAGCTTTTTGCCAACTAAAGTCAGATCCCAACTTTGAGCTATTAAATAATGCTTTGAACATTTAACAGATCAAATTGGCCGCTGTTCGGTCTCGAGACTCCCTTCTGGGGTAAACTCAGCACCAGAGGTGTTTCATAAAACTGTGCAACATCTTTTTGAGGACACTGAAGGAGCAGAAACTTCCATTGATGACAAATTGATCTGGGCCGAGACAAACTAACAGCATGATCAAAGACTGAGGCAAATCCTGGTGAGAATCAAATATCTGGGCCACAACCCTTCCAAATATGAAGTAAAACCAGATCTGGGCAATATTGAAGTTATAAAATGCAGAGTAGATATTGAAAGATTTCTAGGAACAGCCACAATTTTAGCAAAACATCAGAACATATTGAACCACTTTGCGAACTAAACAGAGATGGTGTTATAAGGAAACGGGAGAAAAAACATCAGCAAGTACTAGACAAGCTTATAATGATAACAAAGCAATGATATAAATGCCCATATGCATATTATGCATCAAAAACTATGTCATAATTATGATCTGCATAAATAGAGAAAGAGACGGTAGCCATAGCTATGAAGAGGAAACATTTAATTTGTTTTTTTTTGTATGGGAAAGAATTTCACCAGACCATAAACCACTTGAGGTTGAGGTTATTCTGGAAAATGAGAATCTAAACTTCAGAGATAGGTTTTGGTTTTTTGTTGGCTTACAAAACTGCTATAATAGAATAAAATTCATACCAGGAAAATAAATGCATCTTATTGATCTGTTGTCTATAGCATACCCATCAGACACATAAGAACACGCAGGAGATACTGCAGCACAAGTTCCTGTTAGTGACAAAGCTATCAAAGGCCACAGAGTGGGATAACTGGCCAAATAGAAGGAATCAGATTCCTTAAGAGAGAGCAAGGTACCGTTGGAGAAGCACCAGATCCTGTATGTATCGCATCACCATACATTTGTATGGTGAGTGCGATTCATAAAGGAATGAAAATCTCATCTTTCTGTTCCTCTGCTAGTACTGCATTTGCCATTTCAGAAGCCAATCAGAGAAGCCCGGGGTATATGTATATGCATATCCCAGGTACCTCCTGCTGATTGCTGGCTGCCCCCACTGACCTAGTGCCCTCCATCACTGTTTGTACCCCTGCTGTCGCTATAGTGAGGTGACCCGGCATATGCATACAGTCAGGTCCATAAATATTGGGACATTGACAGAATTTTCATATTTTGGCCTCTATTCACCACCACAATGGCTTTGAAATGAAACAAACAAGATGTGATTTAACTGCAGACTTTCAGATTTAATTTGAGGGTAATTACATCCAAATCAGGTGAACGGTGTAGGAATTACAAGGGTTTCTATATGTGCCTCCCACTTTTTAAGGGGCCAAAAGTAATGGGACAAACTAAACAATCCTAAATCTAACTTTCACTTTTTAATACTTTGTTGCAAATCCTTTGCAGGCAATTACAGCCTGAAGTCTGGAACGCATAGACATCACCAGACGCTGGGTTTCATCCCTGGTGATGCTCTGCCAGGCCTCTACTGCAAATGTCTTCAGTTCCTGCTTGTTCTTGGGGCATTTTCCCTTCAGTTTTGTCTTCATCAAGTGAAATGCATGCTCAATCGGATTCAGGTCAGGGGATTGACTTGGCCATTGCATAACATTCCACTTTTTAGCCTTAAAAAACTCTTCGGTTGCTCTTGCAGTATGCTTCGGGTCATTGTCCATCTGCACTGTGAAGCGCTGTCCAATGAGTTCTGAAGCATTTGACTGAATATGAGCATATAATATTGGCCAAAACACTTCAGAATTCATTCTGCTGCTTTTGTCAGCAGTCACATCTTCAATAAATACAAGGGAACCAGTTCCATTGGCAGCCATACATGCCCACGCCATGACACTACCACCACCATGCTTCACTGATGAGGTGGTATGTTTTGGATCATGAGCAGTTCCTTTCCATCTCTTCTCTTCCCATCACTCTGGTACAAGTTGATCTTTGTCTCATCTGTCAATAGGATGTTGTTCCAGAACTGTAATGGCTTTTTTAGATGTTGTTTGGCAAACTCTAATCTGGTCTTCCTGTTTTTGTGGCTCACCAATGGTTTGCATCTTGTGGTGAACCCTCTATATTCACTCTTGTGAAATCTTCTCTTGATTGTTGACTTTGACACATATACATCTACCTCCTGGAGAGTGTTCTTGATTTGGCCAACTGTTGTGAAGGGGTTTTTCTTCACCAGGGAAATAATTCTTTTGTCATCCACCACAGTTGTTTTCCGTGGTCTTCTGGGTCCTTTGGTGTTGCTGAGCTCTCCGGTGCGTTCTTTCTTTTTAAGAATGTTCCAAACAGTTGATTTGGCCACACCTAATGTTTTTGCAATCTCTCTGATGGGTTTGTTTTCATTTTTCAGCCTAATGATGGCTTGCTTCACTGATAGTGACAGCTCTTTGGATCTCATATTGAGAGTTGACAGCAACTGATTCCAAATGCAAATGTCACACCTAGAATCAACTCCAGACCTTTTACCTGCTTAATTGATAATTAAATAATGAGGGAATAGCCCACACCTGTCCATGAAATAGCTTTTGAGTTGATAGTCCCATTACTTTTGGCCCCTTAAAAAGTGGGAGGCACATATTGAAACTGTTGTAATTCCTACACCGTTCACCCGATTTGGATGTAATTACCCTCAAATTAAATCTGAAAGTCTGCAGTTAAAGCACATCTTGTTTGTTTCATTTCAAAACCATTGTGGTGGTGAATATAGGACAAAATATGACAATTCTGTCAATGTCCCAATATTTATGGACCTGACTGTATGTCGGGTCACCTCCATCCTGATTGCCCGCTGCCATCACCCCCCATTCCTACCTACCATTCACCTTCTCCTTACAGTCCAGTGCTCCTCAGCTCTGCCCCTACCTTCCCTCGCCACCGCAATGACCCTGCACCTCCGCGCAAAACTAATCCATATCCAGCATCTAAACAGTCCAGCATCTAAACTGATGCCAGTGCATGCACAGAACTATAAAGAAAAAAGAGAGAGAAAAAATAAAAGAGCCTTGTTATACTGGTTAGCTTTGCACAACAGGTAAGTGTACATGAATTGCTACATATCAAAACTTTAGATTGCATAGAAGTGATGCAATCTATAGTGATAAGTAACAATTCTATATCGCAGATCTTCATGAATTGAAACCAGTTTAGAAGGTCTATCCAGTTGTCTTGGGTGGTTGATACATACATTCTTATCAACTTCTCCAAATCATCATTAATGTGTTCAGAATGGCCATTTGACTGAGGATGGTAGACCAATATAAAAATGTATTTGATTGTAAAGGATTTACAGAGAAACAATTTGGGCTCCTCTATCAGAAATGCCTTTAAAGGAACACAATGGTCTGCTTTGGAAAAATGGTCCATAATGACCCAGGTGGTATTAAAGTATTTACTAAAGCTGGGTACACATTAGACAATGTGTGTACTCACAGATGCAACCCCCCCCCACCAACAGGCCAACATATCGGGCGGGCGGTGAACACTAGAAGATCTGCTGCCTGACCGCCCGACATGTCGGCCCCTTCCGCATTCCACTGCATGGGGTCGTCAGCCGTATCGTCAGGTTGAGCTGCAAGTAGGGACGACCTGACAATGCGGCTGGCAACCAAAAGGGAGCACGCAACAGCCGACATAGGGCCATTTTCAATTAGGTGCGAACAGTCAGTTTCTGTGGAAAAATATCGCGAGTGACGTCATTTTGCCTTGCGAAAAGTTTCCTCCAAATTCAATTCCAAAGAGTTTTCGCCGCTGCGGAAACTCCATGCAATGGGACCTGCAAAACATTTTGCCTATGAATAGGTGTAGAAAAAAAGTGCAGAATTGGGGTTTTGGGGTGCAAAGCTGCGGGAACCCATCTGCACCCTTGGGACAGTCCTCCAAAGGTAAACTGCGTTAGAGTTTTGCTGGGTCCCATTTTTGATGGTTTGTAATTGAATACGGGGAAAAGCGGGCACGCACGTGATACTTCGCATTGAATACCAGCGATGGCGGCGAAAAGTCCGGCATGCGAAAGTACGGAAATTTTCATCTGGAATTGAATATGCCCCATAGTGGGTACACACTAGACGATTTTGAACGATTAGTTGTTTCGATCCATCGGAATCGGCCAAATTGTTAAAAAAAATCATCTAAAGTATACCTAGCTTAAGTGGTAGATCACCCCAAAATCCATAGATATGTTATTCCATGGATGAGATGGAGAGGACAATGTAATTATTAAATATCCATACGGAGGTTGTCTTAGCATTTTGTGCTGAGTTCATGATGAACAGGCTGAAATGTATTCCTTTACATTACAATGGAGGCTGTTGACTGAAGTGTTAATGCATAAGGCTGAAACAATACAGACTGGGTCCAAGAAAGGGTTGGATTACATGAGAATCTTAATGTTATGAGTCGAAGGAATAGGAAAGTGTATCAGCTTTCTCATTCTTTTCTCACGGATGAAGGTGACAGGTTGAATCAGGTTGAGTCAGCAACTGCTCCCAGCTCCCTCCCTCTGCATGCTCCATAGCTGGAATGAAAAATAGCAGCGATCGCTAGACCTTTTATAGAATCCAAAACCTGTGAGAATCCGACAGCGGGATCATGATGTTTTGCCTCGTTTTCAGATCCGAGCAAGGTGGGAAAACCCAAGCCGGCTCGGATCTGTCATTGGCGTAGCTGCGCAGGGGTGCTGTGCTGCTGTCTGTCAAGGGCTGCTGCCCAAAAAATAAAAATAAAACCAACAATTTTTTTTGTTGGCGTCTTAGCCGCACCTGTCACTGTCATCGGCGTAGGCTTGCAGGGGTGCTGTGCTGGGGCTGCTGCCCCAAAAAATGTAAAAATATAAATAAATTGTGTGCGTGTTAGTCACACCTGTCACTGTCATCGGCATAGCTGCGCAGGGGTACTGTGCTGGGGCTGCTGCCCAAAAAAAAATTGAACCAACAATTTTTTTGTGTGCGTATTAGCCACACCTGTCATTGTCATTGGCTTAGCTGCGTAGGGGTGCTGTGCTGCTGTCTGTCAAGGGCTGCTGCCCAAAAAATAAAAATAAAACCAACTATTTTTTTTGTTGGCGTCTTAGCCGCACCTGTCACTGTCATCGGCGTAGGCTTGCAGGGGTGCTGTGCTGGGGCTGCTGCCCCAAAAAATGTAAAAAAATAAATAAATTGTGTGCGTGTTAGTCACACCTGTCACTGTCATCGGCATAGCTGCGCAGGGGTACTGTGCTGGGACTGCTGCCCAAAAAAAAAATTGAACCAACAATTTTTTTGTGTGCGTATTAGCCACACCTGTCATTGTCATTGGCTTAGCTGCGTAGGGGTGCTGTGCTGCTGTCTGTCAAGGGCTGCTGCCCCCCCTCAAAAAAAAAAAACATCAAATTTTTTGTGTGCTTGTTAGCAACACCTGTCACTGTCATTGGTGTAGGTGCGCAGGGGTGCTGTGCTGGGGCTACTGCCCAAAAATTTTTTAAAAATTCTGTGCGTGTTAGCCACACATCACTGTCATCGCCGTAGCTGCTGTGCTGCTGTCTGTCAAGGGCTGCTGCCCAAAAAAAAAATATTTTTATTTTGTGTGTGGTTGTGTGCGTACTGAATATGGAGGTGGAGGACAGTCACATGACCAGAGAGCAAGATCCACATACCACTCTTGTAGCTGCCGGCAGCACTCATGATGATGATGCAAGGCCGTCAACGTCATCTATGAAGGCCGATGTACCAGGGCTTAAGTCAGGCCAAAAAGTCTGGCAAAAAAAAATCAACTTTTACCCTGTTAAAGTAAAAAAAATTAAAGTTTAGAGAAACAAAAAATTGGCAATATGCCAATCACTACCCGAAGTGGCAAGGAAAGGATAAGGCCTTGGCCTTTATT
Organism: Taudactylus pleione; assembly: GCA_031769625.1. Taxonomy (NCBI): domain Eukaryota; kingdom Metazoa; phylum Chordata; class Amphibia; order Anura; family Myobatrachidae; genus Taudactylus; species Taudactylus pleione. The sequence continues at coordinate 138,152 of JAUIMM010000009.1, read as the reverse complement.
ATTTATGACTGGTGATTCTAGTGATGATAATTTAAGCCCCTCTGCTAGTAGGAGAGGTACAAATAAATAAAAAAGATGAGTAACACACCGGGACCAACTGTGTGCCTTGAAAAATCACAAATCCCAGAGGAGAGTCCAAGTGTGTCCGCTGTTGCCATGTGTGAGCCTGATCTTTCTAGTAATACTGTATTTGAAGAGGATCCTCCTTCCACCATTTGTGTGCCTTCTGACGTAGAAATCGAGGATGCTTCTGTGGAATTCACGAGGAGGATCAGGAGGATATTTATGTAGTTGGCGATAACAACAAGGATGATGATGATTATGATGAGGATGCTGATGGCGAGGATGTTTGTGTAAAAACTGTAAATCAGGCAACAGTTGTTGCCCATGGTGGGAAAAATCCCATTGTTGCCATGCCTGGGCAAAGGATGAAAAAATCCACATCTCATCTGTGGAATCATTTCCACCCAAATCTGGACAACCTTTTCCAAGCCATTTGTAACCATTGCCAAGTAACAGTGAGTAGAGGTAAGGACCGTAACCATCTAGGAACCTCCTCCCTGTTACATCACATGCAGCGCATTCATCAAAATGAAAAGGGTATTTCAAATTCAGAAACTTTGGGGACAAAAAACCTAACAACAATCAGTCCAGTGTCACCTAGCTGCTCCCTTCTATCTTGATCCAAGCGCCTGCAATCTACACCACCAACACCTGCATCATCAACATCCTCAATCGTGATCAGAAGTAGTCCTGCATCCAATTTCAAAAGCATGACAGACTCTTCTCCTATCCGTGATTCCTCAGAAGGATCCTTGAGTGCTACGTCTGTTGCTGCTGCTGAGGGTGGATCTTCATCCCAGAAAGGGATCAAGAAGTCTACCACTAGTAGTAAGTTAAAAAAAATTGACTATTAAACAGTCCTTTGATAGAGGAAGTAAGTATAACAGCTGTCACCCATTTTCACAGTGGATCACTGACACCATGATGGCTGTACTAGTATTAGATGGTGAAATAATAAAAAATGAGGATGATAGTGTGAAGGAAGTGCAAAAGGAGGATGAGGGGGAAATGTGTGTCCTATCTGACGCTAATGAGGATGTTGATGATGAGGATGTGGTTTGCGTAAATCAGCCACCAGTGACAGCAGTTCTTGCTCATGATAAAAAGGAAGACAGAAAAGCCATGTCTTGGGTGTGGAATTATTTTAATTTAAATTCTGACAACAGTTGTGAAGGCATGTGTTCCATTTGTAAAGCCAAAGTTAGCGGAGGAAGGGACGTTAACCATCTAGGCACCTCTTCCCTGTTACGTGTGTTGCAGCGAGTTCATGCAATTTGTTTAACAAAATTATAATAATGTGTAAATTAATAACAAGCAGTCCAGTATCAGCTACCAGCAGTTTGGACAAGCACATGCAATCTCCACCACCAACACCCTCATCATCAACCTCCTCCTTAATAATTGAAGGTAGTCCTTCCAAAAAATGTTTTGTGGGGGCCCAAACAAACCAAGGAGTTCAGCCACGAAAGTGTCAGCCCTAGTCGCTAAAGTGCTTGGTTTGTTGCATGTCCTTTTTAATATCATAAGAGTGGGTGGGAGGGACAATTCCATCTCACACCTCTTTTCTTTACATTTGGCACAATTTGGGGCATTGCCGACTGACATTATTATAGTATATTAAACTGCCATCCTGTCTGCCACTGCTGTGTGGCAATGTTTCACAGATGTTCTATATTTTGTTAAACTGACGTGCGTTTGAGCCGCTGCTCTGTCGCTTACTTTAGCCAGCCAGCTCGCGGCAGCCTTTGGCCTATATTGGTGAAAAATAGTGAAATCAATATTGTGAGCTGTGAGGTGGTTACAAATGCATGGAAATGCCTGAAAATGATTGTTATTAAGGTTAATAATACTATAGAAACAAAAATAGGCCCAAATTATGTGGTTTTAGCTGTTTACAGTATATAATTTTTGGAAAAAAATACAGATCCAAAAAAAAAAAAACCACAAAGGAAAAAAATCCAAAACCAGATTCAGGGGTCTATTTGCCAAGCAGTGTTAGAAGCCAGAGTGAAAAGTGATAAGGTGCCAGCCAATCAGCTCCTAACTGCCATCTCACAGGTTGTGTTTGAAAAATGACAGTTGGGAGCTGACTGGCTGGCACCTTATCACTTTTCACTCTGTCCCCTCACACTGCTTAGTAAATAGACCCCTATGATCTAAAACCAGGGGAGAACCAAAACCAAAACACAGGGGTCTTTGCACATCTCTAATAATAAATCACATCCAATAAATATATTGAGCCCAATACAGACTGGTGGATACATACCATGTAATAGGTAACATTATGACATCACAGACTGTGAGATGAGACAGTGATGGGGACCTGTGACCTCACTCTCAGATTAGTGAGGGATAGCGACAGAGTGATTGGAAAATGCGCGTTGTTATTTGCTTGATTTGCCTATTCGGCATATTATCACAAGGTAAGTAACAATTAATTTATATGAATTTATTTTAGTAAAGGGTTCTAAATCAATTTATTTAGAATTATTATTTATCAAGTGCAAAGAGCCCTTTTACTTTCATAAACAGCTCTTCCTGTCACACAAAGGGCTCTTTGCTTTCTATTTATGTAATTATTAAAGTGGTGAAAAATGTTATAAAATTAATTTAAAAAATAAAACTAAGATATTTATTATACATATTGTTGATTATGGGCCTTAACTAAGTCAATCTGAAAGGCAATTTGACATCAGAACTTGACTCGAGACTGTGGGGGTGATTCAGCTTAGGATGGAATTGCAAAGCTGCACTCCTCCTGCATGCATCAATGATCCGACCTGCGTCCACAGACGCAGAATCAGATTATCAGGGTACAGTACTCCCTGGCCGGCTAAGTGAGGGAAAGAGGCCAGTAAATCTCCATCAACCGACGAAAATCCTGGCCTCTTCCCTCACCCCCAACTGTGGCGACACGTCTCCATTTTGGGGAACGGAGATTGTTGCCGCCCCCCACCTTGCCCCTAAATGGCAGCAGACTGTCAATCACTGACACTCAGGGCCCATACTGCACATGAGGGGCCCATACTACAAAGGCCCTGTGTTTGTTTAGGGGGCAGAGACCTGGCCTGGCTTGGAATGGTCACAGCAAAAGTAGCCTAAGGGAGTGGTGTGTGTGTGTATTCACAATTGAGTCTAATATAAACGTATAAAATGCAGCTTCCTGTGGGGTCTGAGCTGCCTGTGCTCTGACCCTGGTGTAAGTGTAACATTGATATTGACGACTGCATCTGATTGGTTGCAAATGTGAAAAACACACCCATTTATTCAAATACATAAAAAACGTAAAAGCAGTGTTTAAAAATATACTTTACACAGCAGGAGCTCTCATTCTCAGACTGTTTCATGCACAACAGGGGAAGGGCAAGCCTGCACAGGGGCGCATCAATAATGGGTGCAGGGTGTGTGGGGCACACGGGCCCCTGGGTCCAGGGGGGCCATGCACCGCACACCCTGCACCCATAATATTACTTACCTCTCTGGAGTCCCACGTCGGCGGGGGTCCGGTGCTGTACTAATGACTGGAAAATGGCCACCGCAGACATTTTCCAGTGATTTGAGCATGCGCAGTACAGGGAAAATGGCTGCCGCAGCCATTTTCCCGGTGACCTGCGCATACTCTATAGACTCTGGGCACACTCTAGTGCCCAGAGTATATAACTCCGGTGCTGGCCGCGCACAGCTCAGTGCGCTGCCGGCGAGAGAGGTGGGGGCCCGTGTCTCCGACACGGGCCCCCTCCTCTCTAGAAATGCCCCTGAGCGTGCACATATATTTATAAGTGTTGAAATAAATAAAAATAATTATCATTGAATCTGCTTTGCAAGAGCAAATCATATGCACCAAGCCACTTGGGTACTTATAAGCTGCCATTAGCTTCAATATATTTCCATTGTGTGCTGCGATTTTCAGCAATGTCTGTACCCAGTGAAGCCATGCCTCCAGTCACATTTCGCACACATCAGACGGGTACAACACGTGGAGGAAGTTGCAGCTGCGACATCGCTTGCCTGCGTAAATATCAGTAACATTGATGCACGTCAAGTGGTCATCTTGTCCTTGCGGGAGATCTGACCTGCCGCAGGCTAGTCAGCTCTCCTGACACACAGAGGGCTCTCATGCTGTGTAGAAGATCACAAGGGGTAATATAACGATGTGTAACTGGTCAGACAGCCTGCGTTTCACTGACCACCCCCCTGTTACCATCCCCATACACTGACAATCTGTCACTCACTTTGCGATGGATTCCTCTGTGCGTCTGCAATCGTAATGCGATCACTGTGTATGCGCAGTGCTGCTTATATGCATGTGCGATGGCAAACAATCGCTCGGTGTGTATGTAATCGCCATTACGTCCATGTCTGATTCAGGCCCTAAGCCTTGGAGAGAGATGAAGTTGATGGAGATAAAGTACCAACCAAACAGCTCCTACTGTAACTGTAATTTTTCAAACACAGCCTGTAAACTGACACTTAGGAGCTGAGTGGCTGGTAGTTATCACTCTCCAATGTATCACTTTCCAGAGCTTAGTACATCTCTCCCACAGCCTGTAAAGTGACAGGTAGAAGCTGATTGGTTCGTACTTTATCTCCATCCACTTTATCTCTTTCCAAGGCTTTGTACATGGACCCTTATGTCCCTGTGTCTGTTATTTCTATACTTTATTTTAACAATTTCCTTTTTTTAACTAATGTAACTGAACGCCCAAATATGGGTGTCAGACATTGTTACAATTCTATATATATATTTTTTGTCTGCAGACACAACCCCGGAAATGCCGGCATACATGAAAATACATGGTGAGTTTTATTTATCAAATACCTTTTTCCAATCTCTATAAAGAAAAATATTGATTGCTGATAAAAATGATGTCATCACATTGGCAGGTACCTCCCACCAGTGTTACAGGAAATAGTGAGGGGGCAGTGATAGACAGAGACAGTGTAGGGAGGGAGAAGAGGTGGGGAAGAGGGAGAGAGAGAGAGGAAGGGGGGACAGAGAAAAATATATATATTAAAGCCAAACTACATCGGGCATTACAGCTAGTTTGTTATATATAGCACTAAAACGGTTTACAATTATGTCTCACAAATTGTTCCAGGAAAATTGGCACTTACTAAATTACATTTATCCTACATTTCTTATTTTATGTGTTATTGTGGTGGGCAGCACTATGATTGGCACAGTGGTCAGCATTGCTGTTGAAATGGAGGGACCGCGGCAGATATGGAGATATCTGCTGCAGTTCCTCCTTCATACATATAGGTGATACTTAATACATATTTGTGTTTATCCCCCGAAAACGGGGATTTTCTGCAACTGTATTTGATAACTAGGCCGTCTGTGTGGTAGATGTTTCATCAGAGATGCCGACATTCTGGCTACCTCTTCCGGGAGGGGGCAGCCAGATCGGCAAAATGGGGGGGCGTGACTGGCGGTTGGGGGTGGAGCGGGGGCATGGCCACACAATTGTGTCATTTTGGCTCCGCCCCCGCTGCACAATACCGATAATCACGGCATTGTGAAACAGGGGGCGGGGCCAAAATGACGCGATTCAGCAGGAGGGGTCGGCAGCTGCCTGGAGGCTTGCCTACCTTCCCAGGAGGCCATGAGCGGCACATGATTTTCGGGAGGCTCCCAACCAAATCGGGAGAGTAGGCAAGTATGCGTTTCGTGTGTTTGGGATATGGTAGAGGTTTAGTCAGAAGTATAGTTCACTAGCCCAATGCTGGACAATTAAGACATGTATCTAGCCTGATGGTGGATACATGACTTAATAGTGATTGTAATCAATTTATTTTTCTTTGCAGAGAAGTATACCAGCCCGGAGGTATATGAGACTCATCTCATGCAGGAGATGGAGATGGGAGAAAAGGGTAAGTATATATATGTTAGACATGTTTTTAATATAAATAACACAGATAGTCCCTGGCTTGCATGGCAAACACTTGTGTATGTAGATCATTTGCATAGGCAAACGCAGGGGGGGTTTCCGTCTGCCTGGAAACCCCCCTCCCCAGCCCACACTATGGCCACAATAGAAATAGTAATATAATAGATTGTTACTAGGGCTGCATGTTCTTCTCAGTATCACAATGAAATAATTAGCACCACCTGTGGATCTTTTAACATGTATCAGCCAGTAATAAATAACCTATGCACCAACTAGAAGATCTGGAAAACATGCACTGTTAGAGATGCACTGCTATAGAGCAAAATATGTACATATATGTCCAGGGCAGTGCTAGGTTCTTCTGCTGCTCCTCCAGCCTCCTAGACTTGCTCCCATGCCCTGGAATGGTGCTCACATCTAAAATAAATACGTTCAGCTCAGGCAGGATGGCCCTACTGATGCATCTAATGGCTTACTGTGATCTCTGGTCCTGTATATGCTGGAATTATTAGACACAATACACTTTGTATGACGCTTATTAAACCTGGTTAAGTACTAAGGGCCTGATTCAGACCCACTCGCGAGCGGCTGTCCGCTCGCAAGTGGGTCGATGTTCTGGACTGAGCATGCGCACGACGGAGGGAGCTCCGTCGTGCGTATGCGCCAGACGCGACGAGCGAAGGAAAGTCCTTCGCTCGTTGTGTCTGATCAAAGGGGGCGTGCTGTCGATGTTGATTGACAGCACGCCCCCTTTGGTAGGCGTGCCGGGGGCGTGCCTCCCTGGCGGGGGCGTTCCCATGGGAACGCCTCCCGTCAGAAGCCGGCCCACTGACATCACTAGTGATGTCAGTGGGAGTGATTTTGGCTCTGATAGAGCCAAAATCACTCCGGAGCTTGTGGTTGAAAACCTCAACCGCAGGCTCCGGCTCGAAGTTTCGATGGTCGCGATGGTCACGACCATCGCGGCCATCAAACTGCACGCTCGTATAGCCTGTGGGTGGTGACCCACAGCTATACGAGCGTCCAGGAGGACGCTCCATTTTCATGGAGGCCGTCCCTCATTCAGAGCGTGAATGAAGTCTGCCCTCTTCATTGACTGGCCACACTTGCTCTAAACTTAAGCATTTGGAAACCCCCCTCTGGAAATCCTGCGTTTGCCACTGATTTGAGTTATGTATATACAAGTGGGTGTTATTTTCTTATTATGTCTCTGTACATTGATGGCATTGTACTATGTGAGTGTATTATGTGTAGTGTAGTGTAGTATAGTGTAGTGCAGTGTAAAGTGAGAAATGACAAAGACTTGTGCACACAGCAGTAATGGGGGACAGAGAAGCAATTGTTAAGCAGAAGTCACACCTTCTGCGGCTGACAACAGCCACAGTCGGCCTGGCCCACCAAGGGCTGCCCACACCCCCTCCAACACCGTGGTATCACAATGGTGCCGTGTGTCCTCTATTTGTCCCCAGATATCAGTCACCATACACCAGTGATGGGTAACAGGTGATAGTGACACACAAAGTAAGCAGATATCAGCCTGTGGTCTGAGCTCTTGTGGCCTTTCCACAAAATCTGGGCCTGATGGGGTGCAGGAAGACAGTGTAACAGAATGGGGGGGGGGGCCATGGAGAAAGGGAGGGTGATAAATGTCACAAGATAACAGAAAGTAATAGAAGTTGGGAGATGGGCACTGGTGAGCAAAGGGCAGGGTGACTTGGGGGAACAAGGGGCAGGCAGAGATGAAGCAAAGGGACAGAAGAGATGAGAAAAGCAGCAGATGTAATGCAGGGAAGGCAAAGGGTGGAGTAAGTGAGACGTAAAGATGAGGCATGAAGACATCAGGTAGATCAGATCTAAGAGATATTCATCATGGAGGCAGTGGCTGACGTAATGAGTGGTGGGTCCAGGTGCAACAATATTCTATGCCGCCACCTCTCCCCGCCCTCCATGCAAATTAGGGAATTTTTGCACGTGATGAAGATATGCGCCCACAAAAAAAGGGGTGTGATCTTATGGGGAAGAGGTGTGGCCTCACAGCACACAGGGTATCATTAGTGCCATTTAATGCAGATAGCATCGCAGTGACCGCCATATAATACAGAGACAATCGGTACCTGTCATATAATGCAGAGAATGTTGCAGTGAGCGTTATATAATGCAGGAAGCTTCCCAATGATCACCAAATAATGCAGACACAGAACATCACAGTGACCACCAAATAATGCAGAGAACATTGCAGTAACTGCCATATGTTATAGAGAACATCATAATGCCCGCCATATAATGCAGAGAACGTCGCAGTGAGCATTATATAATGCAGAAAGCTTCCCAGTGACAACCATATAATGCAGACACAGAACATCACAGCGACCACCATATAATGCAGAGAACATTGCAGTAACCGCCATATGTTACAGAGAACATCATAATGCCCATGTCGCAGGGAATGCTATATTATTATTATTATTATTTATTTATACGGCGCCACAAGTGTTCCGCAGCGCCTTACAAAGTACATAAACAAATTGTTGACAAGCGATTTACAGAATAATACAAATCAGGACATGGATAATATATATTGCTACATTAGCGACCATAACACCCAGATAAGCAACAAAGCATAAGACACCAAGTGTTAGGTGCCCTAGTGGTGAGTAAGAAGTAGCTGAAACTAAAATAGGGAGAACCACAAGAGGGTAGAGGGCCCTGCTCGTAAGAGCTTACATTCTAAAAATCACGCAGAGAGTATCGCAGTGACTGCCATATAATGCAGAATATTTTACAGTGCCCGTCACTCATGTGCATGACATAAAAGTACATTGCTGGCAGCGACAGGCTGCCAGCAGGTGAGTAGAGGATCCCACCGACGAGGAGGACGTCGCTGGATCTCCCCGGAGGGGTCAGTAATGATGAATACCAGTGGTATATTTGTATTACTGCAATACTTACCAAATATGCCACTAGTATTTAGGTTTGTTAATAAATGGGGCCCTAATGGTGGATCGGAGGACGCATCATCTACATCGGGCAGTATGTACCCGCTATGTCGCTGATGATGCGTGCTCCCGTGTGTCATCAGCAACATCGTCCATCAGACATGCTTGCAGATCCGATGGGCAATATTATCAGTGGGGGCCATGCTGTAGAATGCAGCATGGCCTCCATTGTTGCCAGTGGGTCCTGCCGCCTATGATATCATGCTGGGTATACATTGGCTAATGTGTACCCAACATAAGTTTCAAGTCGGGAAGGTATAGGAATTAGACAGAGTATTAGAACTGAGGGCCTTATTCAGAGCTGAACGCTCTGACCAGAGCGCTCGCTCTGAATCAGGGCCGTCCTATTTAAATATGGAGCGGCCTTTTGGACGCTCGCATAGCTGTGGGTTACCACCCACAGCTTATGCGAGCGTCCATGATGATGGTCGCGATGGTCAAAGACCATCGCAACCATCGGGCTTGCGACGAGACCCTGCGGTAGGGTCTCGCTGCCGCGAGTCCAGGAGTGATTTTGGCTCTATCAGAGCCAAAGTCACTCCCACTGACATCATTACTGATGTCAGTGGGGCTGGACTCAGACTGTAGGCATTCCCATGGGAACACCTCCGTCTGGCAGCCACGCCCCTGGCACGCCCACCAAAGGGGGCGTGCTGTCGATGGTGACTGACCCCTTTGGTGCGAGACCCCGAGCGACGTATTTCTCGTCGCCTGCCGGGTCTCGCGCATGCGCACAACGGAGCTCCCTCCATCGTGCGCATGCGCATTCGCACAACATCAACCCGCTTGCGAGCGACCTTTGCTCGCGAGTGGGTCTGAATGACCCCCTGAATCTGGGTACACACTAAACAATATATCGTACGATATATCATTCTGACGCGGATCAGTGTGTATGCCCGATGGTTTCTTATTGATGGTCATTCATCACATTGGACCTCATTCAGACCTGCTCGCAAGTGCTAAGCGCTCGCAAGCGTGTCGATGTTTAGGCCCTGTGCACGCGCAGTGGCCGCACTGCGCACGCGCAAGCCCCGGTGCGAGAGAGAAATTCTCTCGCTCCAGTGGGCTCGCTACCAACGGGGCGGCTATCCATGTGGATCGACAGCTCACCCCGTTTAGTAGGTAGGGAGGGGGGTAGTTTCACAAACGGATGCAGTTTTGTGGATGGCCGCGCTGACATCAGCAGTGATGTCAGTGGGGAGCTTCCTGCTCGAGGGTCACGTCACAAGCCCCGATGGTCGCGATGGTCTTGACCATCATGACCATCAACCTGGTCGGTCGCTAAAGCTGTGAGTGGTGACCCACAGCTTAGCTAGCGACCAGGAGGCCGCACTTCATTTTGTGAGCGCCTCTGAATGAGGGCCATTGTCCCATCTGCTGTTCAAAGGATGTTGTTATATGCAGCATGATGTTACATGCAGCATGTAACAATGCAATGCGTCATCGTACACGGGATTGTGTAGTGTGTACGGCGTGTGCAATGTATTGTTACATCGCAGCGCACCATCACTGGGTCCTGTGTACCCAGCTTTAGAATGGAGTAACTCTAGTGTAGAGCAACAGCTAGAGCATACTAAGGGGAGGGGTCTTCTCTTCTCCACCGGCCGGACCGCCTCTCCTTATTTATGGCCCGCGGCCAGCAGCGGCGTAGTGTAATGATTTAGTCAGACTCTTTTTTAGTTCTACTCCCTGATAATGCCACTGGCTGTGGGCCCTTTCATTGCTACGGGCCCCGGTGCAATACATCGGCTATACCGCCGGTAGTTCCGGCCCTGCATGGAGGCAGAGGTGACTGAGAGCTTCATAGCTTTGTGATGTACGGATAATACAATGTCCTGTTTATCCCTGATGTCCCCATACCCTGAGATACATAAATACTTATTCTGGTGTAATACTAATGCCATATTCCTCATTAATAAGAACATATGTATATATTTCTGTTTATTTTTAAAGGACCTGGCATATTTCGCCACATAAAGCGGCACATGAAGACCTTGTGGCTCCTGGTAATTTAAGTGTTCTATGTATTGTCCAATCATCCTGATAGAAAAGCCTCAATTAATGGTCTTAATGGCTTAAATTACTGTATATCTCTGTTTTATTTAGTGAGAGTCCCCACACGCTGTATAGTTAGTGAGAGTACCCGCACGCTGTATAGTTAGTGAGAGTGCCCGCACGCTGTATAGTTAGTGAGAGTGCCCGCACGCTGTATAGTTAGTGAGATTAATGAAATTAACAGGGAGGATTCTGCACAGAACCATTACTAGAAAGTACTATAACCAACTATCTATGTCTATGAATCATTTTTACGTCAAAAAAATGTTGGTGGTGCTCCCACAGCCTAAATATGACAAAGTGATTAACAGAAGAAAAGTAAGGCTATTCTTGGGGCACACTTATATTTTACTTAATTATTTAAGAATTCATATATAACTTTTAATAATTTTAATAAAATGCATACCAGGTACATACAAAGTTATTGGCGAAAATATTATAGACAATTTCTGCAAGATACCCCACACACCACATTATGGGTTACAATGAATGTGCTTAAATATAAAAATGTGCAACAAATACCATAGAAATTGGTATATAGGCTACACAGTATGCAGTCCTATGATCCCCATTAAACAGTGCACTTATATATGAATTTAAGAATTCATATATAAGTGTGCCCCAAGAATAGCCTTACTTTTTCTTGTGTTAATCACTTAGTGAGATTTCCGAAACACAGTATAGTTAGTGAGAGTGCCTGCACGCTGTATAGTTAGTGAGATTGCCAGCACGCTGTATAGTTAGTGAGATTGCCAGCACACTGTATAGTTAGTGAGATTGCCAGCACGCTGTATAGTTAGTGAGATTGCCAGCACACTGTATAGTTAGTGAGATTGCCAGCACACTGTATAGTTAGTGAGATTGCCAGCACACTGTATAGTTAGTGAGATTGCCGAAACACAGTATAGTTAGTGAGATTGCCCGCACGCTGTATAGTTAGTGAGATTGCCAGCACTCTGTAGTTAGTGATATCAGAGCCGTAACTAGACTTTTTGGTGCCCTGTGCCAGAAAGAGAATTGGCGCCCCCCTCATTTTTCAAAGGGACATAATGCACCCAAAAAAGGGCCATGGCTTCATGGGGAAGGGCCAGGAGGGAAGAGATAGGTGAGGACAGGAGATGCTGGGGATGAAATAAGAGGAAGCTACAAGTGAGAATGATAATATAAATAAACAGAAATTTGACAGGCCCAAACAGCGCCCCCTGACCTGTGGTGCCCTGTGCGATGGCACCGGCCGCACTACCCTAGCTACGGCCCTGAGTGAGATTGCCGGCACTCTGTATAGTAAGGGAAATTGCTGGCACATGATAGTGAAGAAGAAAAGGGATATATATGAAGTTGAATTCCCCTTGTGACTCCTTCTCACTCTTTGGCTAAGTGTAGTTTTCAGCTTATTCCTTCTCCTCTGCCAGGCATACAACCCAGCCATGCCCTGTATATCCCAGCAGATCTGGTACCCAGACCGGTATGGGGCCATCATGTGCGGTCTCCAGCTGCTGCACACCCTCCTCACCTACCTGCTATTCTAGGTGCAACTGGAGGCCAGTGCTTATGACATCAGGTCTGTATAACATACTATATGAACATTCCACTGTTACTGCCATGTGTTTTATACTTGATAATGGGAAGTGCATGTGTAATATCAATTGTAAGTTTTATGTCAAATAAGTATTTTTTCCAAACACATTTTTATTGTATTCTGGGTCTGATTCAGAGCTGTGTGATAAGGTCATTGCAGCTGCGATTCCGTACTCAACTGTTGTGCGAAAATATACAGATGTCGCAGACACCCAGTAATGTATTCAGACACTCCCCTACGACTTTGCAAATCCAAGCATCCGCATACACAGAAGCAGATCTTTGAATATCGGTCTTCTGAGTCACCCTCTGGTCATGCAGAATGGGCGTGCTCCCTAAGACGCCGGAGACCTTCTTCTTCCATACATGATCGCAGACGCAGGATATGACACACCCACAAAACAACGTGCCTGTGTATTTTGCCGACCCTCCCCGTTACCTGCCATAAAGTAGGAGTATCAACCAATCAGCTCCTGTCACTTTACAGGCTGTGTTTGAAAAATAACAATTAGGAGCTGATTGGTTGGTACTTGATTTCTCTCTCCATGGCTTAGTACATCTACCCCTTATTGCTTTATATTAGGGGTGGGCAATAAGTGACCCCCCCAGATGTTGTAAAACTACACATCCCAGCATGCCTTACAACGGTTTTGCTATATGGCCATGCTAAACTGTTGCAAGGCATGCTGGGATTTGTAGTTCAACAACACCTGGAGGGACGCTTATTGCCCACCCCTGCTAGATTCATCTATTGACATACAGAACAACAGTGTTATTGGAGAATTAGCAGCGTCGCATTAGAAGTGGAGTATGTGATGCATCTGGAGTATTATATTACTACATTGTGGTAGGTGTGCATTCACAGTTTGGGAAAGTGGGTACTAAGACCTAGCACCTTATTTGGACTAATATGCTGCGCCATCCTTGCCCCACACGCAAGATGCCATATTGTTTAAAACACGACACCAAAAATGAAAAATAATCATGTATTATATTTCACAGAACATGCCGTCGCGGGCCACAGTGGAGGATGCGGCTCTGGCAACATCTTATGAAGCTGAACATTGACAACGCGGCTGGTGACTGCAGCAGACGCTGAGGGACAGAGTAATCTTGCGAGACTGTGGTACCCGGAAGACCAGCAGAACACCAGTCACTCCCGAGCAGGGGCCGGGCCTGCTCCAGAGTGTGGAATCAGGAGTGCAAGATACAGCTCACCAAGAGGGGAACGCACAGCAAGACACAGATGGAAGGCACAGGACGCCGCCCCACCAGAGCAGAGTACCCTGGCAGGACTTACACCATCCCCTGCACTTCCAATATGAGGATACCATCATTCCCCGAACATTATAATAAGGCGCATTACAATAATCAGTGACTTTTGCTGGCACCTTAACATACAGCATAATCCACAATAGGACAATAAGTATGATTGGTTGCAGCACTGTGCCTTCCGAATAAAACCTAACTTTCACCATCTATCGCTATATGCATAATTTATTTGGTCACTCACATAGCTTATAGTTATTAACCTATAAATACTGCATTGTGTTATCCACTTTATGTTTTACAACTTATATGGTATATTCTACACAGGGGCATATTAAGAGAGGATGGGGCCTGTGTGCAGTCTCCGACTGGGCCCCTCCTCTCTCCCTGGTGGCCGGCAGCGCACTGAGGGTCTGATTCAGAGCCGGACGCTATTTGCGCTCGCTCGTCCAGAAAAAGGGGCAGGCTATTTAAATTGACCGTTCGCTCTTTGCGGTCTGTTGATGCCTCTATGTCTGAACAAGCGAACAAAACATGCGGACGTTTTTTCCTAAAAAACGCCCCCTGGCCGCTCGCATCATACGTCATCTCCGCTATTTATTAGATTAATCGAGTACATCGAAAGGCGAATGAACTGCTCGCTATTCTTGTGGTTGGATTATCCTACCGCAATCATGCGAGCAGTTCTGGCTAAAAGACACCCAACTGACGTGGTCAATGACGCTGCTTTGTTAATTATGCACACCCATTAAACGCCCGTTTTGACCGTTTGGCACGCCTGCGTTCGGATCTCCACTCCCCGTTTTCAAGCACCTTCCCCTGTTACCACCCACAAATGCCTCATCCTGTCACTCAAATTACCAGGCATTCGCTATATTGCAAGCACACGATTTCTGACCGCACTGACTGGTTCGCGCATGCGTACTAAAACCCATACGCATGCGCAGATGTGCGAACATCGCTCCGAACGAGCGAGCGTCCGCTTACGAGCGCCCGCTTATGAGCAGCTCTGAATCAGGCCCTACCCTCCCGAGGTTGCCTACCCTCCCGATTTTAGCGGGAGTCTCCCGTTTTTCAATTAACCCTCCCGCTCCCCCGCAAACATTACCGAATCTCCCGATTATTTCTAACCCTTCTTGAACTGCACAAACCGGACTGCTGGGGGCCGGAGTTTACGGAGGGGACGTCATGACGTCACGACCCGTGACGCCATGATACTTAAGGGCCGGCCACCGCGGGGTTCTGGGTAGCGGTGGCTGGCTAGTCAGGAAGCTGTGCACGAAGTGTGCTTGTGGCTGGGAGGTGCGGTGGCGGCGGGCAGAGGCAGAGCAGAGCGGAGCCGGCAGCGCTGTACTCACTGATCAGCAGCGATGCACTGTGTGTGCACAGACAGGTGTGTGGCCTCCAATCTAATTATAAGGGGCCAATGAGACCTCTGTCATCTCTGCTATATGTATACCCTGATGGGGGCTGGGTGATGAGTGTGGGGGCTGAGTGTCACAGGCAATATTAACTGCACTTTGAAAGGGCACTCACTGACAGCCAATAAATGGATAGCTGTCAGTGAGTGCCCTTTCAGAGTGCAATTAATTCCTGTCTCTGGTCACTAGATATATAACAGAGCTCTGACTAATACAGCTGCCCCTAATCATTGGCAACTATTGTCTAAGGACATTTAATGGTTAAGTTAATATTTGATTTATATATTTTTTTGAACAGGCAGCTGTACTTTCAGGAGCCTCCTGCTAAAATGCTGCTGTTAGTACTAAAGTTTTCAAATGCCACTGCAGAACACACCCCTAAATGATTAGGTGGGGGCGTGAAGCTAGACACGCCCCCCTGGGTAGGACATGACACGCCCCCTCAGTGCTTCGCTCGGCACATTATGCTACCACCTGCAATCTCCCTGAAACTACTTTTCAAAAGTAGGCAAGTATGTATTAAACTGCCATCCTGTCTGCAATACAGTGCCACTCTTCCTAGATGTGCTATGTTAGAAGTTGAACTGCTATTTGTTTGTGCAGCTCACTGCTGTCGCTTAGCGCGTGTGCACTGCCGGCCATCGACTCGCTTGTGAGCGCATAGTGCTTCTGAGCGTGTCTGAATCAGGCCCACTGTGCATACAGCTGCACCATGCAGGTACAGTAACGTGTAATAATTGCGCTCGTCGTTCCTAAAGAACTGAGGACCTCATTCAGAGCCACTCACAAAAAGCGAGCGCTCGCTCTGAATGAGGGCGGACGTTTTTTTTTTTATTCTCGTCTGCCGCAAGCCCCAGTGAGCTTGCTGTTCTAATAGAGCAGGAAGCTCACTACTGACATCACGAGTGATATCAGTAGGGCCGCCCACCAACGGCAGGAGTTCCTTCAGGAACGCCTCCGTTTGTCCAGTCACCCCCCCTCCCCGCCTACAAAACGGGGCGAGCTGTCGATCAACATCGACAGCCACCCTGTTTGCAGTGAGCCCCGGAGTGAGTGAATTTCTCACTCGCTCCATGGCTTGCGCACACACATTGCGCACGGCACGCGTGCGCAGTGCCCCACCATCGAGCTTGCAAGCGGGTCTGAATGAGGCCCTGAGTTACTTATTTGGTCCATTTTATTTCAGCCAGATGCAGATAATTCTTGGACTATAACGGCAATAAGCTAGTTCTTAGCAATCATTTATTATTATTTTTACCTATCTTATATAATCCATAGGTGATTCATCCATTATATATGTGTTGCTATTTATGCTACATATCGCTAATTGCATGTAATGCCTTAAATTAGGAAGGGAAATATGCATAAAATACCCATCCAATAAAATGATATCATTTATTCAGACAAAAATAGATTAAAAACAAGAACATTCATAACATAGATATAAAGAAGGAATCGGGATCCAAGATGTTAAAATCTCACCAAGTGGAGATGCTGCGGTGGGTTAATGCTAAAAATTAGCAAAGGGTCCCGGGCCAAAGTTAGCTCGGTACCACCGCAGAAAACTTTATAGTAGTCCAAATGGCAACAGGATCCCAAAAGACGTTCCTCCTGATTCACAAACTTGCACCTCCTGCAACGCGTTTCGGACCTCTCAGGATCCTTCCTCAGGCAAAGGTAGTTTGTGATTAAAAGACAGATCCTATTTATCCCCTGCAATAATTTCTTATTGGTCCTCCAATTCCCGCTTTTTTCGCGGCAAACGTCACGATGACGTCACTTCCGGTCTTAACAGGAAGTTGCTTGCGTTCCATCTATTACAACTTCCTGGAAAAACGGAAGTTATATGCGTTCCACAGTGCAATATTTTCTTTTTTTTTCTTTCTCTCTGTTGCTGCACCAAAGAAATGCTAGGGGGTGAATACCAGGCTCCAATCGCGGCCATCTTTGTGGAGTTTTTCAGCGAACTTGAAGTATCCATGTAAGTGTGTTCCACTGATTACAAAGCTATGCCGTACTTAGTATTCCGGCAGGGTCCATCCCTCCCTCAGTGGAACACAATTATACACCGCTCCCAGTAGTAGAGGAATCATAAATAGATAAAAGAGAAATATAATAATTAATATAATGAGAAAATTTTAAAAAACATTAAAAAACATTAAAATATATAAAATTAATCTAAAAACCATTTCAATTCAAAATCAAGGTTTAAGCCTTTAGGCGTAAGTGTATCCAAATTAAAAATCCACCTCATTTCACTGGTGGCCAAACGTTTTTCCATATCCTTTGACCGCCAATGTGGTTTAATTACTTGGATACCCAAAATTTTTTTTATATGATTTTCATTTTTATTATGAATTTTTAAGAAATGGTCCGAGAAGGAATGTGTATTCAAACCCTTCCGAATATTATAGATGTGTTCGGACATTCTTAATTTAAAATTCCTGGTGGTCCTACCAGCATAAAACAAACCGCATGTGCATTCTAAAAGATATACAACATATCTTGAATGGCATGTGATGAAATCCTTTATTTTATATGTGGTGCCATTTACTGTAAACTCAGTAATCTTTTTATTATTCATATTAGTTGATGCGGTGGTTCTACACATCAAGCAGCTACCACATCTATGAAAGCCTTTACTCCTTTCGCTGGATTGGTTTGTTTCGGGCAAGACACTCCTAACTAATTTATCCTTAAGGGATGGAGCTCTTCTATATATATAAACTGAGGGAGGGATGGACCCTGCCGGAATACTAAGTACGGCATAGCTTTGTAATCAGTGGAACACACTTACATGAATACTTAGCATTTCTTTGGTGCAGCAACAGAGAGAAAGAAAAAAAAAGAAAAAAAAATATTGCACTGTGGAACGCATATAACTTCCGTTTTTCCAGGAAGTTGTAATAGATGGAACGCAAGCAACTTCCTGTTAAGACCGGAAGTGACGTCATCGTGACATTTGCCGCGAAAAAATCGGGAATTGGAGGACCAATAAGAAATTATTGCAGGGGATAAATAGGATCTGTCTTTTAATCACAAACTACCTTTGCCTGAGGAAGGATCCTGAGAGGTCCGAAACGCGTTGCAGGAGGTGCAAGTTTGTGAATCAGGAGGAACGTCTTTTGGGATCCTGTTGCCATTTGGACTACTATAAAGTTTTCTGCGGTGGTACCAAGCTAACTTTGGCCCGGGACCCTTTGCTAATTTTTAGCATTAACCCACCGCAGCATCTCCACTTGGTGAGATTTTAACATCTTGGATCCCGATTCCTTCTTTATATCTATGTTATGAATGTTCTTGTTTTTAATCTATTTTTGTCTGAATAAATGATATCATTTTATTGGATGGGTATTTTATGCATATTTCCCTTCCTAATTTAAGGCATTACATGCAATTAGCGCTATCCAAGACACACTTTTCTGTTTTGTTGTACCCTTTTGAAGTTGGTATTACTTCATCTTCTGTGTGGTTGGGAGCTGCAGAATTGTATCTCTTGCGCAATCTGAGGGTTACTCACCTTTGAAACTTTCTATTTATGCTACATATGTATTTTTATTAAACCTTTTTTATTCACAAATCATACTTGTATTATTCATCTGTATATCATTTTCACACTGTAGGGTATATTAATATTCCATATTTACATTGAACAGACCATGATTAGCGCTGTGCCAAATATTTTTTTTTATAGTTCTATATTTTATGTCATAAACAAAATACATGGCACCTGTCATTCCCAGGATCCTATAATCTCTTCATGGCAAAATGTTGGCCAGTTTTATATGAATGTCTATGGGAGAGATGGATCAAACCTTGTAAAGAGTGGAGAAGCAGACCAGTGGGGAAGTTATCCATAGCCATGGGCATAACTACCATAGGTGTAAGGGGTACAGCTGCTATGGGGCCCAGAGCTGAGGGGGGCCCATCTTATTGTTAAAGTTACATGTGTACTATACATTTGTCACCATTGGGTGGTACAATGGGGCCCTAGTGATGATGAGCTGTGTGTCACCTCCTGTCCGGCTCCACTGGGCATGTGGGAGTTCTTGCTAGCATCGTGAGATCTCTCATGCAGCCCAACAGTTGCTGCAACCAGTGACAGTGCTGTCACTGCTGTGGGGGGTGGGGCAACAACTGCTGCAGCTGTCAAAATCATTTGCTGTAGCTGTCAGAATGGTCAGAGCCAATGACCGTTCATACATTGGGTTGTACATCAGCCTGCTATCTTGTAGACAGCAGCGCCAATAATGACGGGGGCGCATATCGCCCCTATCGTTTACCACACAACCCCACATTGATACATGCAGGAGAAGCAGTATCAGCGCACATTACATGCTCTTATACCACTAAACCCCCATTTCACTGGTTCATACTTCTCCCCCACTGTTACTTATTTATGTAGTAACAGTTATCTATATAGCGCACACATATTCCGCAGCACTTTACAGTCCCTGCCCCAGTGGAGCTTACAATCTGTATTTCATACAACATGTGCGCGCAAACACACACACACACACCTACACAGCCATTCCAGGAGGGTAAGCCAGTATGGACTTGTTGCTCTATGAAAACCCCAAAGCTTTATAACACATAAACTATTTAGAAATGTTGCTGGAAAAAATCTGTACTAGTATGAAAAAAAATTGCACATCTTATTCTCACACCAAAGGCAGTGATTTTTCTCACCTTCATTTGCCCAGAGGAGGGCCCTATGGACAGGACAGTCGGAGCTGACACAAGCCGAGGCATTGTCCCCCTTAGCAGTGTTGGAAAGGGAGACAATGTCCGACTCAGCAGCTGACCCGACCCCCTGCCGGCCACCTCCAACAAGCCCTGGTTTGGGTTATCATTACCCGCCTAGTTCATCTCGGCACCCATGCCTACGAATCACTAGGTCCAGGGGGAGCAAACAAGGGTGTACCTGTGACAGAATAATATTCAGACAGGAGTGCAAAACTATAGTGCAGGAGACTAGTGGTAAGTACCTAATATTCTGTGTGGAGTCCCTTTTATTTTTGTCTTTCAGCGATTAGTAAATATGACAGTCAGACCTTAGCAACCCAATCTGGACACCCTGATCTCTTTTGAGTCCACGGATGAGGCACCCCATTCAGTACAATGTCCATTGTATATATCAGCAGATATTCCCTAAAACCATTCCTATCCAGTTCTTAACCACTAACGTAGCATAAACTTTTAAATGCTTAATACAACCTGTGTCTCAGCACATGATCAGAGCATTCTATGGTATCGGTTCACCACTAGACCATGCCCAAAAAGAGAAGCTTCGTAAAGGCTTATGTATTAATTATTTCATCACCGCCAGGACCAGGAGGAGGGCAATGACCTCCAGCCCTCTACAACCCCCAACGATGGAGCGGAGGAGACTGAAACAGCGTGGCCAACTCCCTGACCATGCAGAAACCAGCGCCTCGCCCTGAAGTTAACTGGAAATTTGTGACATATTTTCATTATACTAGCCTGTGCACTTTGCTGTTAGCCTGTTCCTGACTTTGAATGTTAGCCTACTGCCTGACTTACCCTATGAACTGTCTAAACATACTGACTCTCTGATACCTGCCTTGTTTCGAATCTGAACTTGCACCATCTGCTTTGATCTCTGGAGTTTGGCTCTGTGCTGAGGAGATACTGCCTGAACTCAACCCCAACTGCTCTGACCTTCCTTTATCTGCTGTTCCAGGCACTCTTGCCCTCAGGTTGATGTGGGTACCCTGTCTCTACAATCAGGAGTACTTTAAGTTAAATCCGATGCTTGAGAGGCTGATTTCACAAACAACTTACCCAAATGTGCCTCCAGAAGATTCCAAAGGGACCGGATAATGTGTGGGTTGGCAATGTGGAAACACTAGCACCAGCCACCCTTCCTCCACGTTCTCTCCAATATGAAGATGGTCACAGGCATATGTAAGCTCAGTGAAGAGCATTGACATCCTCTGTGCTGATTACTGTGGGGTGTATCAAAGTACGGCAGACAGGCTGTACTAGACAAAGGGCTCTATTTACTACAATCCGCATATTGAATGCAGATTGTAGTGTGATATTAATGACAGGCAATATCACAGGGATTTACTACAAATCCCTTGCAGGGACAGAGCTTGCTATAAAGCTCTGTCCCTGCGAATCCCCTCCGCACTCTAGTCACGGTATTTTCACAAAAAATACCATGACAGAGTGCCTGCGCATGCACCGACCGGCCGCCGCTGCTACCCACCCTGGCGCTAAGCCCCACCCCCCGCAATCGCAGACCCTCCGTGAATGACCCCCCCCCCCCCTTAATTACACTTACCTGCATGATCCAGGCCTCCGGTGATGTCTTCCGGTCAGGTGACATCCCATACTTCACTGGGACCCGATCACATGGTGAGGGGAGGGGAGGGGAGTCATCACCGGAGCCCCGACCACCAGTCCATGGACTCAGGTAAGTAAAAAAAAATGTGTACTTTTTTTTTTTTTTTTTTTTTTTTTAGCAGAGATCAGCTTGCGGTCTGTTTAGACCACACAGCTGATCACTGGGACGGCTCCGGGCTCTGCTCTGCCTTTTAGAGCAGAGTAGGAGCCCGGTAACTGGGAGAGACCCTGGATAACGCCACCTCCAGGTGGCGTTATTATCACAGGGCTTTCCCCGGTATTTTTTTACAATTTATTTGTAGTAACTTTGGTCGGATCACATTTCCCATTACAATTATGGGAAATGCGATCTGATTACTAAAAATAAGTGATACTTAGGGGTTGGAGTAGAATTTTACGAATTCTACTCCAATTGCCCTTTAATAACTATAGGTGATACTAAAATAATGTGAAAAGGGTGTGAAAACACCCTTTTTCACTTTATTTTACTAAAAATAATGTTAATAAATACAGCTCTGAGAGAGATGTCTGTACTGTGTGCCTCCTCTCTGCGGAACAGCCAAATCACTTCTCGGTTCTCACAGAACTGCATAGAAATCTAGATTATCAGCTAGAAATTTGCACTAACAGGAAGAGAGGCCCTGGGGCCTAACTTACTAGGATTTTCCCGAGAAGTCGTGACTCCCTGCCCTTATTCCTATCCTGATAGGCTGGTAGCAATAAACACAAAGGGAAGTAAGCAAACCAAGGTCTGATACATTTCAAGGTCACCGAAAAGCCACAGGGAAGATGTTATGAACAGTCACAAACAAATCATGGTTTCAGTACGTTGAGGTCTCATAAAAGCCACAGGATGTATCACAGACATAAGCTAAACTAGGGGTGGTGCAGGGGTGCACTGGACCACCCATTAGCCCTCTAGGTCGATCTGCTGGCCGGCTCGCTCGCGCACCAGCCGGCCGACCGTCCTACCTGCTGCATGCCCACCACCGTGCAATAAAGTTTGGTTTTTTTTGGAGTCCCGGCACTTGACGTCATGACGTCACACCAGGCATCTAAAAGATAGGAGCTGCATCGTGTGAGGACTGGAGTAGGACTTGGAGCAACAAGAAGGTAAGTGTGGGGGCTGGATACATAGAAGGGGGGCTGGGCTGGAGACACAAAAGGGGGCTTGGCTGGAGACACAGAAGGGGGCTGGCTGGGGTCACAGAAGGGGAGATGGCTGGGGACACAGAAGGGGATCTATCTGGAGACACAGAAGGGGGGCTGGCTGGAGAGACACAGAAGGGGGGCTGGCTAGGGAGACAGAAGGGGGCAGGCTGGGGACACAGAAGGGGGATTGGCTGGGGAGACAATGAAGGGGGGGTGGCTGGGGACACAGAAGGGGGCTGGCTGGGGAGACAAAGAAGCGAGGGTGGCTGGGGAAACACAGAAGGGGGGCTGGCTGGAGAGACATAGAAGGGGGGCTGGCTGGGGAGACAGAAGGGGGGCTGGATGGGGACACAGAAGGGGGACTGGCTGGGGAGACAATGAAGGGGGGGTGGCTAGGGACAGAGAAAGGGGCTGGCTGGGGAGACAAAGAAGGGGGGTGGCTGGGGAAACACAGAAGGGGAGCTGGCTGGGGAGATTCAGAAGGGGGGCTGGCTGGGGACACAGAAGGGGGACTGGCTGTGGAAACACAGAAGGGGGGCTGGCTGGGGAGACACAGAAGAAGGGATGGCTGGGAACACAGAATGGGTCTGGCTGGAGACACCACACCGCCTGTTTGAGTTGCCATTCCCTTTTTTTGGAGTGCACAAAAATTTCCTTTTCACTATCAGACCCCCTGCCCCCTGCAACTCTATATACATAAATGTGATAGAATTTTTTTTCCAAGAAACAGTAACACAATATCTGACATGGTGCTAAAACTGGGACCACCCATTCAGGGCCGGTTCTAGACATTGTGGAGCTCAGGGCGACAGTTGCACCCCCCCCCCCAAAAAAAAATTACTTTTTTAGATGGCGTTCCTCTGCGCTCGGTGAAAGCGCACGTGCTTCCAGAAAGGGGGAGTGTCCTTGCGGAACACCCCCAATTCATCACACTGTGGGGCGTGCCCAGCACTTATGAAGGTGCTGGGCTTCCCCCAAGCTCTCCTCTCGTAGCGAATAATTGCCATGTGCAGTAATGCGCCTTACTCAGTAATGCCCTTTATAAACACATTATGCCACATGCAGTAATGCCCTGTATAACACATTATGCCACACACAGTAATGCCCTTTATAACACATTATGCCACATGCAGTAATGCCCTTTATAACACATTATGCCACATGCAGTAATGCCCTTTATAACACATTATGCCACACACAGTAATGGCCTTTATAACCCACTATGCCACATGCAGTAATGCCCTGTATAACACATTATGCCACACACAGTAATGCCCTTTATAACACATTAGGCCACACACAGTAATGGCCTTTATAACCCATTATGCCACATGCAGTAATGCCCTGTATAACACATTATGCCACACACAGTAATACCCTTTATAACACATTATGCCACACACAGTAATGCCCTTTATAACACATTATGCCACATGCAGTAATGCCTATGCCACATGCAGTAATGCCCTGTATAATACATTGTGCCACACACAGTAATTCCCTTTATAATACAGTATCCCCAATTCAAATTACGCCACACATTAGTCCCTTATTCATGTTATGACACACAGTGGTGCCCCTTTTACACAATGCCCAAATTAGTGCCCCTTATACACAATGCCCACAGTAGTGGTGCCCCTTATAGAATGCTCACAGCAGTGGTGCCTCTTAAACAATGGCCCCGGTAGTGGTGCCCCCCATGCAATGCCCTCATTAGTACTGCCTGCAGTGGTAATACCCCCATTGGTAATACCCACAGTGTTAATGCCCCCATTGGTAAAGTCCCCTATAGTAGTGCCCCCAATAGTGCCCACAGTAGTAATGCCCCATATAGTAGTGCTCACATTAGTAGTGCCCCCTATAGTAGTACCCAAAGTAGTAATGCCCCCTATAGTAGTGCCCACAGTTGTAATGCCCCCATTAGTACTGCCCCTATAGTAGTGCCTACAGTAGTAATTCCCCCTATAGAAGTGCCTACAGTAGTAATTCCCCCTATAGAAGTGCCTCCAGTAGTAATGCCCCCTTATAGTCGTGCCCCCAGTAGTAATGCCCTATAGCCGTAACCCCAGTAGTAATGCCCTATAGCCATGCCCCCAGTAGTAATGCCCCCCTATAGCCATGCCCTCAGTAGTAATGCCCCCCTGTAGCCATGCCCTCAGTAGTAATGCCCCCCTATAGCCATGCCCCCAGTAGTAATGCCCCCCAATAGCCTTGCCCCCAGTAGTAATGCCCCCCTAGAGTCATGCCCCCAGTAGTAATGTCCCCCTATAGCCATGCCCCCTTACATCAATACCCCCCTATAGCTATGCCCCCATGCCTCCCTTCTGAAAAAAAAAATACAATTGAAATACAAACACAATACTTATCTTAAGCCCTGCTCCGGCATCTGCTGCCATCCGGTCCGACCGTGGCTCCACCATGGCTCTATGGGAGAGACGTCATGACGTCCCTCCCATAGTGCTCTCTGCGGGAGCCGGAGCTCACTCCTGAGCTCCGGCTTTCGGCTGCTACTGCAGGGAGGGAGCCGGGTGCCCGCTGATATCAAATATCAGCGGGTGCCCGGCAAATGGAGCCTCCCTGCGTCGGCTAGCACGGGGGGGGCTGGACCTGGGTTTTTTTGGGTTTTTTTCTTATGGGATTTTTTTTTTTTTCTGGGGACTCGGTGGCGCCCTCTAGGGGCCGGCGCTCTGGGCGACGGGCCTGTTAGCCCGCCCCTAGAACCGCAACTGCACCCATTACTAGAGCTCTAGTTCGCTTGTGATCACAGAAATACATCACACAACAAGTCTGTTCATACACTGGAACACAGGATCAGGACAGAGGTATAAGATGCTGAAACCAGATAGTGAACCTAATACTGACTGCTTAGCTTACTGCAGCCATAGTGAGGTTTAAATAAGGAAGCATAATTTTAAATAACCTCTGTGATGTCAGCGGTCACATGACCACACAATTAAAACTTCACAAGTGCCATGCGCCTGTCTCTATTGAGCGAAAGGAATTGCGCCAACAATACAACCAGCGAGAAGCATGAATAAGCAGTGTGTAGGCCAGATGCCACCTGACCCAGAAAATGTAACTCAGGTAATTTTGGCAAAGATCACAGCTCTCACATCACCCGCTGCCCATAGTGGGCTAACTGGCCACCCTTGCTCGATGTAACAGCGATTATTCCAGACATTCAGGAAGATTAGGCAAGTATAAATTATCCACCGAGGTATAGGCTAGAGATAAACAATGCAGTGTTGATTTCATAGTTAGGGGCCCATTTACCAACAAGTTTTATCATATGCAACGAGTTTTAAAACTTCTTGCATATGATAATGATGCTCCAGCCAATCAGCTCCCAACTGTCATCTGTTTGAAAGGTTGGGAGCTGATTGGCTTGAGCACCATTTATCATACGCTGATTAGTAAAGGCGTAACTTTACACTGCCATTCAGTGTTAGCGCACATGCGTGACCTGAGAGGGGGAGCATGGGTGGAGGGATCCAATCCCTCTACGCAAACTGTAACTCCTTCCCATAGGAAGGAGCGTATATCTGGGAACCAACGCCATTGTAAGATGCCAAAGGTTACTGTTGTAAAGCTCTGAAACTTTCAGTTGCAGTTCACTTTCCTTTCAGTTTTATCAGTCTGATGAATGAAGGTCCCTATGCTACAGAATGAGGACGGCGGACAGGTTCAGGGATGAAAGGTAAGCAGGAGATGTTAGTGATATCTCCTACGTTACAACTGTATGCTGGATTTTAATAATGTAAGCAGGGGCGTCTTAAGAGAGGAGGGGGCCCGTGTGCACTCCCTGTGCGGGGCCCCCTCCTCTCTCCCCAGTGGCCGGCAGCCGACTGACGCGGCTAGCCAGCCACCGGAGCCTTATTCGACTCCAGGCACTAGAGTGTGCCCAGGGTCTACTGCGCATGCGCAGAACACCGGAAAATGACACCCGACGTGGGACCAAGTCTAAAATAATATGGGCGCAGTGTGTGCGGTGCGGGGCCCCCCTGGACCCATTATAGATACGCCACTGAATGTAAGTGAAAATAACTATTTTCATGGGGATTTAGTCATTAGGTCGACATTTACAATGTTGGCAACACAATGTTTACAGAACTGATGTCGACATTAGAGTTAGGCTGCTGACGGGACGGTTAAGGTTAGGCTGCGAGCAGGATGGTTAGGTTTAGGCTGTGGGCAAGATGGTTAGGGTTAGGCACAAGGTTGAGGTTAGGGTTAGGCTGTTGGGGGGTTACGGTTAGGCACTAGATGGAGGGTTAGGGATAGGAATTAGGGTTAGGGGATACTTACCAGAGTAAGCTGGAAGATCGGACATCTGACCTGGAATTTATGATCACATGACAACCGGTTCCTGGAAGCTGGGCTGGAGCCACTGCAGCCGCCAGGAAAAGGTAAGTCACCACTGGGCCACCAGGGACGATATGTCAGCCTTCTAACATGTATACATTTCGTCAGTGTCTACATGATGAATGTTGACATTATAACTGTCAACATATCATACCACACCTTATTTTCACTTACATTTAGTAATGGTGAATGAGCCCCTTTATCACTATTTATAAACACCCAGTCTTTGCCTCTGTCCCTGATTTTCACCCCTTGTTCTTGCACTGTAATAAGCTAAATGCTAGATATTGTTAGGCCCAGGTTTACAGTGATAAACATACAGTAAGTGATACTTGTTGTAACAACATAAATACAATGCTTTACTTTCCGTAGTGCAGATTAAAATGCTAAAATAGGGAAAGAGGAGACAATATAATTAATCCCTGAATTTTTTTTTATTATTATTATTATTCTCAACTTTCCTTTCATCTCACCATTTACCATCTATGTATCTTGCTAAATCAAACAGACAAGTCTATGTGAAACTTTACAGGATGAGGAATTCCAAAAATTGGACATTTTTTACTGACCTTTATTCCAAGTCTTCGACTCTGTAGTCACTGCAGAGCTGCACTAAACCAATAAAGAAACAATCAGACAACTGTTCGGCCTTGTTCCTATAGCGCACAAGATGACACTACTAAACTAAACTGAACTGAACTGAACATGACAGTCCACACCGTACAGTACCTGAGCCCTGCTTGTGTAAGTTTGTGATTCTGTGAACTCCACATTTCCAATTTAACTCTAAATCCAAATTTCATTTTATACACATTTCCATATTAAATAAATATTCCAAGGCATTGATCTTAAGGCACTATCTATATGCCGCTTGTCCCACAACCTGCATTAATGAAGAACTCCATGTTGCATTGTTAAGGCATGAAGCAACTTTATCATTACTCCAACAGCAGCACATGTTTTCTTTTATGTCAGATAGAGACAGATGGAGATTCCTATTATTATATACAGTAGCTGACAATACCAAGAAGAAGACATCATAGACTCTGACAGTTCTACACAGTTCCTAATAACCTTTGGCATCTCTTCTTCCTCTTTCATAGAAGACAGTGGCTACTGTGCATGGCAAGTGCTAGGGCAACAGGGTTTCAGCTACTCCTCAGCAATACAGTACATGTTTTCATAGCTCGGGGTCATTGTTGGACAACCCCGAGGCAGCATGACACCAGTCAGAACCCTTGTGTGTCACTTGACAAATATTCTGCATCTCTGTGTCTGTAAGAGCAGGTTTTCATGGTGCAAAATAGGAGAAAGCTGTGTTTATGTTTTACTAGCTAAAGATATGTCCACGTACACCTTTGTATGCATCCCGCCAGAGACTTTTTCATAAAATATACATCTTATTCGTATCATTAATGCAACAAAAGTACAAGGCAAGGCCGTAACTAGGGGTGCACGACCAGAGCGCAGGGCTGTATGGGTGTCACCGTCTCCAACCAATGACCCCTGCAGCCAGTATTGCTGCGGCAGTGCTGGCTGTATAGTCTATTGGACGCTACATGCAAGCACCCTGCCATTATTATAGCGGGCACTGCAGTGGGTCCGGGTGCTGGCGGCCCCTGTCGCCTTATGCATGACTTCATCCACAAATGTGGGAAGGGCGGCACAGGGCACTCAGACGTTGACATTTCATTTAATTCTATGGGCCATATTCAATTAGAAGCGAAAAGCCGAGATCTGCGAAAAGTATCGCCGATTGCGACTTTTCGCCTGTCAGAAAGTTATCTCAGTTATTCCATTCCATCCGCTTTTCACGTACGCAGAAAGACAATGCAATGTAATAGGCGAAAAAGATTTGCCTCTGAATAGCAGGAGAAAAGAAGTGCACATTTTTTATTTTGGGGGTGCAAAGGTGGGGAAACCACTCAGAACCCTTGGAACAGCCCCCCAAAGGGCAACTGCGTCAAAAAATTCCAGAAAAAAACTTAGAAACACCCCAAAAAAGTACTTTGAATTTGGCGGAGAAAAAGCACAAAGTGGGGGGACAAGTTCGCAAACTAGTGAAATAAGGTTCTGGGGGTGCTCTAAGTAGGGGGTCAAGTGTTTTGGGGATTGCAGGTGCTTTTATGAGGAAGGAATTTCACTTTTATTAAAACTACACTTTAGAGACATTAAAAGATGCTAGCACCCATTTTCAGGTGCCCCAAATTTGCCAGGACTACTTATTTTCTCAAAAAAATACTACTTTATACGATTCTTCAGCACTTGTACAAAGACGCTAATTAGAGGCAATTGTACCAACTTAACTACCCCAAACAGTTTTATTAGGGCTAATCGGGCACTACTACATTGATCCCCAATGTTTCTGCATCTTTTTGGGGGGTTGAGGCTGATTTAACTGATTCTGACATAATTTTCGCCTGTTCTGATTTCAGGTCTTGTTGTTTTCGCGTCTTTTGGAATTGAATAGGGCGAATAGCGGGTACGCGCACGACAAGTTTCCGCAGCTAAAATACACTATTTTCACTTTGAATTCCAGTGGCAAACGCAGGATTTCTAGAGGGGGGTTTCCAAATGCTTGACTTTAGAGCGAGTGTGCCCAGACCATGAAGAGGGCATAATTAACACTTAACCAGCTTTAATATGTGTCATACATAGTGTATAGCGTGTCATGATAATTCCAGCATACACAGGACCAGTGATCACAGTAAGCCATTATATATGAGCTGAATGTTTTAATTTCAGATGTGGGCTCCATTCCAGAGCATTGGAGCAAATCCGGGAGTCTGGGGGAGCAGCAGAAGAACCCAGCACTACCCTGGGCATATATGTACATATTGGCCTCGTTATGCACTGGATAGTGTATTATTATATGGTATTAATAATTAACCATATTGATGGTCTATAGCAGTGCACCCCTAACAGTGCATGTTTTCCAGATCCCCTAGGTGGTGCACAGATGTATGTTAAAAGATCCACAGGCTGGTGTTAATTATTTAATTTGTGATACTGAGAAGCACATGCAGCACTAGTAAAATTCTATATTACTATTTCTATTGTGGTCATGGTGTGGGCTGGGGAGGGGGGTTTCCAGGCAACCGGAAACCCCCCCTGCGTTTGCCTATGAATTCGCATAGCGAATTCATTTTGTCATCCAATTAGCAACTCGCACTAAATCAGTCAGACTGAATTCGCAACTTTCCATTCGCACCTCCCTGAGGGTGAGAGATGGAAAGAAAAATCTTTAGTTAAAATGTCGGGACACTGTGCTGAACCTCTTGGACACTCCCCGTAATTACTAATTAGGCAATAGGAAGTTTCCAATTAGCTTAATTAGTCCAATAATTACATGTCATTTTTGGGGGTAAAAAAAACTGTCCTCAAATTACCCCAAAATCAACTTTTCCGTTAGTTTAGGCACCCCAAATTTAATGACAATATTTTTTTAGTTGAAAAATTATTGTTTTTTATAATTTATTTTTACTTTATTTTTAATTTTTCAAGGTGCCCTCAAAGTACCCCAAAGTCACCCTTTTTCCTACTATTTTTTTTTTTTAATTTCTCATTTAATTTGTTTGAGATTAAATGGAAAAAGTTTGTTTAATTTTCTTGCATTTAAAAAAAAAACACAAATCATCCATTTAACACCATTTAAAAACCTACAATACCTACCTAATGCCCAGAAACAGTCCTATGTGGTCCTGCTAACTAAATTATCCATTTTGGGGGGTCCAGGATGGTCTCCCCACATTTTCATGCATTTCTCTCAAATCTTATTTGGCAGTCACTTTGCACCTCTCCGCTGCGAGTAGTGCGAATAGGCATTTTTAATAGAATTCTCGGGAACGAGCTTCAACGCGAAGTCTGCGAGTTTCAAGAAACAAACTTGCTACTCGCAATTCGCACCTAATTGTATTGACTCCCTTAAGTCCTCTTTAATTGTTGGCCAAGCCTCTGTGATGGATGAGGGGCGGCCGCGAGAGGGGGTTGCGAGGGGGGGGCAGTAGTAGCAGAGGAGCGATCGGCATATGCGCGGCACCTTGTCACTGTATTTTTTCCGAAAAATACAGTGATAAGGTTGCAGAGGGGATCCGCAGGGACAGAGCTTTATCGCAAGCTCTGTCCCTGCAGGGGATTTTTAATAAATCCCTGTGATAGTCCCTGAATTCGTAAAGCAAATTCAGTCGGTAATATCACACTACAACCGCATATTAAATGTGGATTGTAGTAAATAGAGCCCTTTGCCACAGATCTCTGACTAGTTTTCCACGTATGGAGGCTTTAGCAAAATGCTTCTGGAGATCTCCACTGCACGGAGAGCGGCAGCAGGGACAAGCCAGGTGGCCATTGGCATACACGTTGGACTAGGGAGCTTTTTAAAGGCCGGAGCTTTGGCTGGTATTTCCCATTGCTGCATTATCAGTCCAGAGTTTCATTCATTATACTGTGCAGATTAATATTGTCAGCTGGGACGCACTGTGTTCCTCTAATACAACTAATTCAATTAAATAGATTGGTACTTATTGCTTTATTTTAAATCATTACTTAAAGCACGTAGGGCCTGATTCACTATTATTATTATTATTATTATTATCCTTTATTTATATGGCGCCACAAAGGTTCCGCAGCGCCTTACACAGTACATAAATGAGCACACAAGAAAAACAGTTAATAGTAATACAAAACAATGCAGGACAAGGACAAGGTTATAAACTCAGCTGCAAAACACAAGCAGCAGGACATGAGCAACCAGGTGGTAGGTGCCATTGTAGGGAGTTAGGAGTAAATTATACTATAAGTAGGGGGAGGAGAAGCACGTGAGGATGAGGGCCCTGCTCGTGAGAGCTTACATTCTAAAGGGGAAGGGCAGACAGACAGGGGCGACACAGAGGTGTAGATAGTGAAGAAGGAGCATGGAGCAGTGGGTTAGGAATGATATGTGCTGCGGAATGTGTGTGTATAAGACGACCTGATGTTATGTAAAAATTAAGTCCTTCATACATCTATCTCTATGATAGAAAATAGATTGTTTGTGTTATTTACATGAGAGATGTACAAAGTAAAGTAGAAGCACTTTAATTTGTGTGTTACATTTTAGCATCTATATACAGCCTGACAAGAAATGCAGCTATTATGGGACTGTCCCGCCATCCTAATACAGTAGTGACTACTTTAGTTCCAGCTGCTGGGTGCTATGCCATGCTCCTGTGAGTGGGTGCATCTCACATGCTAGACCCACTCACAAATGGGTGCAGCCATACATGATGTGGTCCCACAGGATGTTGCAGTACCCGGGCCCAGAATTTCTCTTGGCAGCCCTGGAGGTGACAGACAGAACGAGGAGGGAATGGGGCTTAGTAGTGGGGTAACAAGACCATGGAGGGAGGTGGTTGAGAGTGGAGGTATAGGAGAAGTGGGGGAAAGAAGCAGAGGGTTGGAAGCAGACTGATGAGAGAAAAAAAGGAAGAACAGCAAGTGGAGGAAACAGGAGGGGGAAGAGAGGGACGGATAAAGTAGAGGATTATGTGGACATAGAATATGGGGGTTGTGTGAAGTAAGGGTGTTCATGCTGTGGACAAGGTAATAATTGAGATGTAAACTGGAGTGGAGGCTGTGAGATATAGAGTCAGTGTGATATAGAGACAGTGTAATGTGGAGGCTGTGTGATGTAGAGACAGTGAGATATAGAGTCAGTGTGGATTAAAGTTGTTAAATGTTCAAAAATACATGTAAAGAACAGTGCTGCTAATGTATGAGCGCAGCTCCAAAAGTGATATATAAAGGAGAGGTATGTGAGTAGTGGGTGCAGGAATTAGTTTATAAACAAATGATTAATGTGGATAGATGTGACACAATTGGAAAAGGCAATACAAAATGAATGAGGACAAAATTACAATGTACCCGAGCTGATCCAGTCCAAAGTGTTCTGATCAACAAAGATCAATCAACAAGAGCAGCACACAGACAGGGGAGCACTTGCAGTGTCCAAGCAGTGAGTGCAGTAAGTAGTTGCCTGGATACAGCAGAAGACTATGAATCCCAACTGCAACAGCGTACGCAGCTCGGCCGATGGTGCATACTGCGCATACGTATGCACTGCAATGCGTATGTGTGAGATAGCATTGCAAACATGCTGCGATCACCTACGCAGATATAAAACCACCGCAGACCGAGGGACGGGACATCACCATTTGGGGGTGGTGACGGAGGGGGGGCGGAGAAACGGGGGCGTGCCTGTCCATGTGAACTCCGTTGCATGGGCGTGCATAAATTAGTCACTGCGACGGCATACACAGCTTGTGTACTCACTGCGTGCGACGAGGTTAGCAATTTCTGAGTAAGGCCAGACCTGTTGTAGTTGTGCGTGTGGGACCGTTGTTACTTAATGTTCTTGATGTATATATGCAGGACTGCAAGGCATTACGGATGTGAGATAGCAGTAATGGGTGCTAGTGGGCTGTGCGACGGCTTTACGATTGCAGTCATTAGCGTATTTTCGCAGCAGACCTGTGTGCGTAATCTCAATCGCGATCCGTAGTGAATCAGGCCCTTACACTATTTTTAGAAGGGTAGACTTCAGCACTCTCTATCGTATTACAAACAGCATTTTATTAGTCTGATGATTGATGGCTATTGTTTAAAAAAAGTTGCAGCGTTTGTTTATTTTTTTAAAGTGATATTTACATATTATTTTTGGGATTCTATTGTTGGTATTGATAATATACAATTTACAGATTGTTTTTTTTTGTCAATTGTAACTTTATTTTTATTTTATATTGTAAACTTTTTATTATCATCACTAAATATATAGTTATACTTTCAATGTGTTTTGATGGTATTGTATTTTTCTGCCATATCAGATAAGTGTTTCTTCTTATTAGCACTGTTCTACAGTTTTGTTTTTTTCTTTTGGATTGTATACCAGGGGAGATTTTCATTGGTCTTACTTTAGAACTAGCAGCTCCTATTAATATTTTCCTTTTTTTTTTGGTTCATTATTAGAATATCTACAGTTTTTATTATTGTTTATGTCGTGATTACTTTTTCATGAGCACCAGAGATTTCTTTAGGTTGGTGGCTTTTATCCTTCCCAGTACACCTGGTTCCTAAAATAAAAAAACCCACAATCAAAAGTTGCATGGGGTGACATCTGCTGAACGGTGTGGTCAAGATGTCTGTAAGTAACGGCTGAGCATAGGAGCCAGCTCTGTGGGTGCTTCAGCAACCCCAATATTACTGCTGCCTCTCTCCACGTCTATGGGCCGTATTCAATTAGAGGCGAAAAGTCAGAATCCCCAGAAAAGTATTGCGATGACGTAATTTCACCAGGCAGAAAGTTTCTGCCATATTCAATTGCAAAACCTTTTCACGTATGCGAAAAGTCAATGCAATGTAATCGGGGGAAAAGTCTCGCCTATGAATAGCAGGCGGAAAAAAATGCAGAAGTGCGGTTTTGGGTTGCAAACTTCGGAAAAAATACCTGCACCCTTGGGACAGTCCCCTAAAGATAAACTGTGTCAAGGAAAGTACAAAAAAAAAGTATTTCGTATCCCCCAAAAAAGTAGTTTTATTTTGGGGGCGAAAAAATGCCAAGTTTGGGGACAAACTTAAAAACTAGTGAAATAGACTTCTGGGAGGTCCACAAGTAAGGGGCAAGTGTTTTTAGAATTGCAGGTGCTTGCGGCAGGAGGATTTTTTATGTGATTTAAAACTTCAGTTTAGCAACATAAATATATGCTAGTACCCATTTTCATGTACCCCAAATTTGCTTGGTGTAGTTATTTCCTTAAATACTGCTTAACACTATTCTTCACCACTTGTGTTTATGCGCTATTTGGAACCAGTTGTCACAACTTAAGTACCCCAAATACCTTCATTAGGGCTAATCGGGGGCATCTATAGTGATCCCCAATGTTAGTTCATCTTTTGGGGGGTGAAAGGGTGAGTTGCCCATTTTTGACAGGACTTTTCGCCTGTTTCAGTTTCGCCGGGTGCCGTTTTCGTGTCCTTTCCAATTGAATACGGGGAATAGTGGGAACACACCCGATACTTTTTCGCATGTAAAACACATGCGAAAAGTATCTCCACACCCCACCTGGTGACAAAAATTGGTAACTAACATTTTTATTTAGAACTAAAGCTGCATACACACACAACGATTTTGTTACCAACGATTATCTGTCAGATTATCTGTCAGATTTTTTAAAGTATAATGAACGATTTTTTTGAACTACAAACGATTTTTGCATATTCCCTTAATGAAAATCGTTCGGTTGGTCAGTCTGACTGAACTACATACTGCAAACTACAAACGTGAACGCGCATGAACGATAATCGTTCATCGTTTCGACTCAGAAAGTGAACGATTTTATCAACGATTGAATGATAAACGATATCGTTATCGATAATCGTTCAAAAAATCTTTATGTGTGTATGCACCTTTACTGTAGAGTGCCCTAAGTAGATATACTTTAATTTTAACAGCCCTATACTTTAAAATAAAAACATATTTTTTTTACCCCTTTAAACTCCGATTTCCTTTTCTACAGTAGTCCAAATGTTAATTAAGTAATGTAAATAGACAAATGGAACTTCTTATAATATGATGCTAATGATTTAAGATCTATCAGCTGGTAGGGTCAAACTCAGCCAATCAGAAACAGCTATATAGTGCAGTCAACATTATCATTGCACATCCTTGCATCACCCCATCAGCACCTCCTGACAGATTTAGCATTGTCTGCCCACCTGACTCATAGTTATCTGAACTTGCCCTTACTGTGCTCAAGGCCCGATTCATATGTGGACGCAATGATGATATTTATGTAAATTGTTAGCCATTGTGCATGTGTGTAAGCCGCACTGCACACGCACAGCAAGTGAATTGCGAATACACTCACACAGAGGATTTTTATCGCAAAGTGAGTGACAGGAAGTCAGCATTTGGGGGAGGTAACAGGGGGGTGGCTAGAGAAACCCAGGTGTGTCTGACCGTTTAAACACTAGTTTTTGGGCATCTATAAAATGAACCACTGTGTTATTGCTCACAGCAGGAGAGCTATTTGCGTGTCTGGAGACCCGTTGTGTCTGCAGCAGCTTAGACTTACTCAGCAGGCTAATGGCTGCCCGCTCTGCGTTCAATGTTTCCGGTTTTGTGCATGAGCGGCGGATGTCAGTGGTCGTCTATAAGCACTGGACAGCGAATGAGACATTAGCATATTTTCACAATTGCAATCCATGAGAGATCTCAGCTGCGATGGCATTTGCGTCCATCCCTGAATCAGGCCCTCAGTCCAGGGGCGTTTCTAAAGAGGAGGGGGCCCGTGTGCAGTCTCCGACACAGGCCCCCTCCTCTCCATTCGGCGGCCGGCTGCACACTGATTGGTGCACGGCAAGCGCCGCACTTATAGACTCTGGGCATTAGAGTGTGCTCAGAGTCTATAGCACACGCACAGGTAACCGGGAAAATGGTCGCTGCTGCAATTTTCCCCGTACTGTGCATGCGCAAACGACAGGAAAATGGCCACAGCGCCCATTTTCCAGCCGTTTTTACAGGCGCAAACACCGAAGCCGATGCGGGACTCCGGAGAGGTAAGTTTTGTGGATGCAGGGTGTGTTGTGCAGGCCCCCCTGCAACGCACACCCTGCACCCATTATAAATATGCCCCTGCCTCAGTCTATGCTTGTCGACGGTTGGCAATTCTATAACAGTAGTGTGTTAATTTTTACATTTTTATCAATACTGCTATCTTTCTAACTGTCATATGCCACTGTCAGTCAAAGAAAGAATGTTAATGTACTGTAATAAAGCCAGACAAATGTACTCCGAGAATAATGTATGTTTTCAACTGTACATTAAAAGACTGATAAGCAATGCAAACATTCTACTACCAGTCCAGATAACAGAATCCGGTTATATAGAAATCCTCCACCTTTATCTGAAACAGGAAAGAGCATGTTTTATTTAGAAATTAAGATAAATTATTTTAGCATATATAAGCAAATTATTTTTGTAACCTAATGCAAATCAGTTTATGTTTGTTATATTCCAGCCACAGCTGCAATTTGCATGGCAGACTGCATCTTCAGTCTAAAATGATTCTGTGTTATGTTGGGATCCTGTTTTATTTATCGCAGGCAGATAACACGATTTCATTTGAAGCCAGGTGGCCCTCTAATTTCCATCTGTTATTCCTGCGTCTGTGCCGGTATCAGACCTTAGAAGTGAGCAGTAGCAAGCAGCATGTGTGATGCTGAGTAACATCTGTTCCTATCAGCATGTTACACTAACTTTTATTTTTTTTTCTTCCTCGTTTTGTCAGTTTATTTTTAAAAGCTTATCTTTGCTTTTTATTATGTTCTGTGTCCAGCACCAATTATTGGGCTCCTCCTGTTGTTCCCTGTACAGTAAGCGACTTCAAACTTCAGATCATTCAGTATGTTTGATCTCTGTGAATTCCCTCAAAATGTGTGTTTATGGCTATTACCCAGCTGACTAAACATTATATAGATGTTGTCAAAGGCATGAGAGATCATCTGTTCAATGGTAGGTGGTCAGGCGTACTTATATCATAGCTGGTTTTTCTACTGCACTTTACTATAGCTATTATGCATACCAATGTGGACAGAGACCAAGTTGGTGATCTCGGAGGGAGAGGAGAGGGTAAGAGCTTTGTAGGTAAGGGTGAGGAGTTTTTTTCCCAGCACATCGAGTTTATTAAAATTACTAAAAATTAAATATAGTGGAGAAAAAGTAGGTCAGAGAACATGTAGAGGAATTCCTACACTGTGCACGAGGACTTAAAGTTTGCACCACCACTGAGATGGCAGCCTTTAGGTCTAATCCTATACTGAGATCCAATGCCCCTTCACTTTCATGATTGAGTGGTCACCAACCCTAATTTGGGTGTTAGCTACTTGAGATAAATTAAATTTCCTGATCGTAGAAACAAAAGATCGTAGGAAAAATTTACTGTAGTGTGTCCACGTTAAGTGGTCTAGCAATTTACTTTGTAATACTGCAGGCTTTTATGCTGGAGAAATGCATTGCCTTAGCTAGTTAATTAAATACAGGCAGTGCTGGGCGGGAGTCACTCCCGGTGTCAGTCATGTATTTTGCTGCTCCGCTGTGGACTGAGGACCTCATTCAGAGCCGCTCGCAAAATGCGAGCGCTCGCTCTGAACGAGGGCAGCCGCTTCTATGTTCCGAGTCGGCCTCCTGGCCACTCGCTAGGCTGTGGGTGACCACCCACAGCTTTAGCGAGTGGCCAGGTTAATGGTTGCGATGGTCAAGACCATCACGACCATCGGGGCTTGCAACGAGACCCTTGTGGTAGGGTCTCATCTACCGCAAGCCCCAGTGAGCTTTCGGCTCTATTAGAACCAGAAGCTCGCTACTGACATCACGAGTGATGTCAGTGGGGCCACCTCCAAACGGCAGGCGTTCCATCGGGAACGCCTCCGTTTGGCCAGCCACCCCCTACAAAACGGTGCGAGCGGTCGATCACCATCAACAGCCACCCCTTTTGTAGTGAGCCCCGTAGCGAGAGAATTTCTTGCTTCGGGGCTTGCGCACGTGCAGAGCAGCCGCTGCGCGTGCGCAGGGCCTCAACATCGACCCGCTTGCAAGCACATAGGCACTTGCGAGAGGGTCTGAATGAGGCCCTTAGTGCTATGGGCAGAGCCACAGGGAAACATGTCAGGTAATTGCCGTAGTAGCATAAGTGAGTGGTGGCAAAACACCAGATCCCCAACCAAAATCGTCTTACAAGCAAGGCAGTCCCACAAACAATGATACAAATCAGATGAGGATTGATGACATTTGGGCAATTGGGGCTAGACAGTATACCCATTAGAAATCCTCTGTGAGGAGAAATATATTATCATTGAAAGATATCAAGGTACATCTCTGTATATTTGCCCGCTGGAAAGGTACATTCCAACCATTGGGCCATACCTGTACATTAAGAAGAGTGTTCAATAGTAGGTCAGAGAAATTTATAAACCACAACTATTTAGTATCACCCGGATGTATGAAGGAGAGACCGCAGCCGATACCTGCTGTGATCCCTCCATTCCCCCAGGCAGCCACATCCCCTATATGGAGAATGCGATGCTGCTAAATTTACCAACATCTGGAATTCGATGCAATCTGCAGACGGCGTTAGCTGCTGTTACCTATGGGCTACACGTCGCATAATTCGCCGACAGAGAGTTCCTCCAGAACCCTCCACAGTAATGGTGGCCATGCATGTGCATTCAGCGTGACTGCACATGCGCAGCAGCCCGGGCACTGGCCGGCAGCTCTTCGGGGACCGTGTCCCTGCATGTCCCACATGATACATCCGGGCGCTATGATCGCATATTGCAATGCAATCACGGGCGGTAATGTCATGCCCAGATCCCATTTCAATAGTGATCATTAATAAATGGGGGTCTAAGAGGGGAGAAGGCACTTTGAATTTTGAAAGTAATTGAATTAAAAATGTACAAATTCTAAAATCACATACTCTGTACTTTCACATAAACCACAAAGGTTAATTTATGACAAATCTTGAAAACCCCATTGTCTCCCACTCAAATTCTGTTTTTCACTCAGTAAAACCATCTATACCTTTTATAGTTCCATTTTTGCAGTATGTTTGATATGCTATAATGTATATGATGCAAAATTTCCAGGTTTTACTGACCTTTGATTTTTTATTTTTTATTTATTTTGAATGAATTATGCGCACAAGTTACCACAGTAACATAACAGAGGTTATGTTGAGCATTTGACAAACTCTGGTATACCTAATGCTTTAACAATTATCAGATGAAGGAGCGGTCTTGTTATAGAAGGAGGCATAGGAAATCATTTAGAGTGAATCTGATAAGAAGGTGCAATGTTGCCCCGGGAGGCCGTCATAATACCGACTGCGGTTATTCCAGTGCTCACAATGCCGGCAATGGAATCCCGACTGCCAGCATCCCAAAGGTAAGTAGCAGGATTAGGGGGAGGGTAAGCATTAGGTTTGGGCATTAGGGGGAGGGTTAGGGTTAGGCACTAAGGGGGCAGGGTTAGGTTTAGGGTGCGGGCATGGGGAGGTTATGTTTAGGCACTAGGGGGGAGGTTAGCTTCAGGCACCAGGAAGAGAGGGGTAGGGAGAGGGGGAGGGTTACGATACCGACCAATAGGTACCAGCGTTGGGTTTCTGACTGCTGGGATTTTGAGTGGCGGCATCCCGTACCCAACCCTGTTGCACCTTAAACCATGTAGTGATGTGTCCACATGCTCCTGTCCGGAAATCACTCCAATTAGCTGACTTTGTGACTAATCCACACCATGCATCTCGCTGCAGACTTTTTCACAAAATGAACATCTTACTCCCATCACTAATGCAACATTGCAATAGAGGGGTACCATAGACACTGGCAACTGCATTGCATGCAACTGCTGAGTGCAAGTATGATAATGATTTGCATTCAAGTCACAATGGGGTTGCAGTTCATGATGTTTAGCACAGCAGCCAACATTCGCCACTTAGAGCACCTCCGAGCGATTCTGAGTTGGATGCATTTCAGCCACTTCTTTCCGATGATTGAATGGACATTACTTGTTGGCAGCTGGGCAGCAAAGGGAAGTTGTCAGGTAAGAGAAGCATCCTGCGGATGTGTAGACGTAGTTTTGACCTGTGAGCGTATGTAGTGTGAACACCAATTTCAGCCTCAACTTCTGCACCAAGCATGGGTCAGGTGTAAGTGCCATTAGTAGTGATGACTGCTCTCGCCGTCGGAGGGCCGAGGGCAGTGTGGTTGCAACTGTGCTTCTGGCTGTATACAGGACTTTCCATCACTGGAGGTGTCTGGAATTGAGACTACATTATCTGAGAATCAGGTCCCTTACTTGTATTTGCTAGATGAGGCCATTGTTATGGATCAAAATGTAATTGAAGGGGTCTTCATCCAGATTCTGCAATCTATACTTTATGCATGTTGTACAAATTCTGTGGGCAAATTCTATTAACATATGTTGCTTTGTGTAATTTTAGGGCAAAAATCCATAGAGGGGGTATGCTTGATTCTATTTCAGGGTAATCCTCCCATCCCTAATAAAATAAAATAAAAGTTTGGAAGCATGCGGCTAGCACTCATTGCATAGGCAAATGCAGGGGGGGTTCTGGTTGCCTGGAAACCCCCCTCCCTAGCCCACAGCATGAGGACCACACTATAAATAGCATATAATAGTAAAGTTGCATGTTTTTGAAATCCCCTCAGTGTCACAAATGAAATAATTAGCACCACCTGTTGATCTATTAAAATGTGCCAGCCAGTAATGAATATACTTGTGCACCAACTAGGAGATCTGGAACACATGCACTGTTAAGGGTGCACTGACATAGACCATCTAGTGTATAGGGCAGTGTTGGCTAACCTTGACACTCCAGCTGTTGTGGAACTATATATCCCAGCATGCCCTGCCACAGTTTAGCATGCCCTAATAGCAAAACTGTAGCAGTGCATGCTGGGTTATGTAGTTCCATAACAGCTGGAGTGTCAAGGTTAGCCAACACTGGTATAGGGTCAATAATAATACTCTATCCAGTACATAAGGACACCAATCTGTACATCCATGTACAGGGCAGTGCACAGTTCTAATTCTTTTTCCGTCCCCATTTGGAATCAAGGATTTGGAAAACCCTCTGTAGAAATCCTGCATTTGCCACTGCATTGGGATCAGCTCTTCCACCAAGCCCAATGCAAGAGATTCAGTAACTAGTAGCCAAAATATTTGACAATTAGTTGACATAGTGAGAGCAATGTTTTCCAATTTTACTTTATAATACAGTATATTAGGCATTAATTCAGTGACTGATAACCACTTTTTGCCTTCCCAGCCTTTGCTGACTGATTGCTGCTATGATTGTTTCTCATTTGTTCTGACTTTTTTTTATTGTTTTAAGCTTTTCAGATTTTTTTACCCACAAAAGCACGTTTTACCCTTGTATTTGTTTGTTTGCTTCACATTACTCGTGTAAATAAAGCAACATCTGGGCTATATTTATTTTTATAGTATCTAGAATTTTTCAGATCCTTTTTCTCAAATGTGTTCATTTAGATGTGCATATTTATTAGGATTATGCACTATGTAAGCCTACATGAAGCAAGGAACTTGGTAAAAAGGATTACTAAACTGATCTCCACCGCCTCCGAGGTGACATAAGTCTCAGATCCTGCGCGTCCACAATCTATCAAAAATGCCTTCAAATGTAACTTATATAATTTACTATCCTGTCCCACAAAACTAAATTCTGTCTTTGTGCATTACAATATCACAATGGTGAGGACTCATCCTGCATAGACTTTGCTCACTAGTCTCACAGCAAATCAATGTTAATTTGTTGTAAATCTGGATACGCACTGGCAGAGATATTCGCCGATCAATTGATCGCCCCCCCTGTGTAGCACACTGTGCCTCTTGGCATCACAGAAACTACTATTTTTCTTATAAGGGGGTTTTGCTACACCTCCCTACATGAGGACATGTCCCTCTCCTTTGCCTGTGGGGTAAGCGATCACACTGATCGTGCCTCCCCCCCTCACCTGGATTTACACCAGGCTGAGGGGCTCACAGCGCTATTAGGCTACGCCACCATTAATGGGGCCAGTTCTGGCTCTCTCTACGGCCACGAGCCCAGGTGGGGTTGTGGCAGCCAAGTAAGCTAGTGAACCTAGAGGCCAGTGAAGGACTTTGAGACTGTGTGAAGTTTGCAGACTTGCTGCTTTGATAGTCAGGGCTGAAGAAGTGAGGTAGTGCCCTGCATGTGGGCAAGGTTATTTGTTATTTTCTGTTTTCTTTGTGCTGACAACAGTAAAGTACCATTTTGTTTAAACCTAGACACGCTGCATGTGGACCCTTATTTAAGCACCTAAACACTGCACCACTGACCACTGTACTGAGCTAAAATACCCTAGAGTGTCACATTATGGCGGAGAGTTGGCTTGAAATTGAGATATATGCAAAAATATGTGGATTATAGCAGCAGCTAACATAAATCCTTTCTACACAGTGGCTTAGTGGAAGACAGGGCCGCAACTGGGGGGGGGCTAGAG
This sequence comes from Taudactylus pleione, assembly GCA_031769625.1. NCBI lineage: Eukaryota > Metazoa > Chordata > Amphibia > Anura > Myobatrachidae > Taudactylus > Taudactylus pleione. The sequence goes on along the minus strand of JAUIMM010000009.1, from coordinate 94,901 downwards.
GTGCACGTGCACCAGGTGCCGGAATGCAGGGGGTGAAAAAGGGATGACTCACGGTGGCTTGGGGGCTGCAGAGTCAGAAAATGGCCATCCTAAAATGGCTGCCGCCAAGGAGGAGACAGATGCTAGAGGTCCTTACTGGACCTCTAGTGTCTGTCTCCTCCTTGGCGGCGGCCATTTTTGGATGGTCATTTTCAGCAGATTCCATGCGGATGGCTAGTGTCTGTTAGGCCAGCGCAAGTGCTGGGAGAAGATGCTGAAAGCTGCATCTTCTCCCATGAAACCCCCTGGCAACGAGCATAAACCCCATGGCAATGAGCATAAACCCCATGGCAACGAGCATAAACCCCATAGCAATGAGTATGAATCCCCCTGGCAACGAGCATGAAACCCCATGGCAACGAGCATGAAACCCATGGCAACGAGCATGTAACTCCTGGCAATAAGCAAGAAACCCCCTGGCAACGAGCATTAAACCCCTGACAACGAGCATGAAACCCCCTGGCAACGAGCATGAAACCCCCTGGCAACGAGCATGGAACCCCCTGGCAACGAGCAGGTAATTTTAAAGTAATTAGAAGCCTTACTGTGGGGCATAAAATGGTGTCGGGCAAATATGTAAGTGGCACTTTGGTAATAGGCATTATAGTGTGTGGCATAATGTGTAATGGGCATTATTGTGTGTGGAATAATGTAAGTCACTATACCAGGGACGTTTGACTAGTGCACTGCCTTATGGAGGAGCAAGGAAAAAATCCAGGTACACGAAGGGAGGGGGCGCAAAATTGCTACCTTGCATCGGGTGACAGAAATTCTAGTTTCGGCCCTGTGGAAGACCACAGGACTCACTTACATGAAGCCCATGGAGGTGGTAAGTGACTAAACGTCTGTTATGAAGTGTTGTTTAAACAGAACATTTTTGTTATATGCAAAAAGGTGTCTACAAAGTATTTGCTGCAAATAAAAGCAAGTATTTGTGAAGTAATACAGCAATGTGCTGTCAGCGAAAGAGTTAATAGTGGAAACCCCAAGTTTGTTTTGCTGAAAACAAGTGTTTGAATCTGCCTCATCAAAGTTGGGTATGGTTCAGACAGAGCAGAATACCTTCTGCAAAGACAATTAAAGGTACATTTATTGTGATGGATGGTGGTAATTGTAGTGCCACACCTGCAGTGTCAAGTAAAGTGTTTTTCTGTGCTAAGAATACTTTTGAAAGCAAAGTGTAATACAGATAAACAAGAATGGTTGTTCCTGCAAATGCAGTTTGCAGATAAATATGGAGAATATAAAGAAGAAGCCTGCTATTAGAAGAGGCTGGTTGCCTGCAAAGGTTCAGTCTCAAGCTGGAGAGTTACAAATCCCGAACTGGAGATTACAGTCTGGAAATAAAACAAGTATGTTGCAAAGTTATGATCTAGAGAAAGAGACCTCTATAAGGCAAATGCAGAATAAAATTACAATATGTGTGGTCAGTTTATGGTGATGGGTCTACTAGAATTTAGCCGGCGCCGACACAGGATATTCCCGTGTCATCGCCGTTCACACCGGAGCCGGGTCTGCAGTGACCCGGCTTTTCCGGTGTTGGAGTGGATGCTTGGAGATGACATCATCTCTAGGCGCCTCTGAAGCCAGCCAATCGGCAGGCATGCGGCACGATGCAGGTCATCGTGACCCAGATCGCGCCTTTTACACTGCAAGGTTTCACAGGTTTTCCCCATGTAAAACCCTACAAGTTACCTGGGTTGGATTGCTGGGTCACTCCACCCGGGAATCCAACCCTGTCCCCTTTTACACCAAGGAGCTATCCAGGTTAACCCTGCAATAACCCGGGTTTTAGCTCTGGTGTAAAAGGGGTATTAGTTTAAGATTGAGCAGTAGCCGAGGCTATTCATGTGATAGTACTGAGGCCCTGATTCAGAGCCGGACGCTCTGACAGAGCGCTCGCTCTGAATCAGGGCCGTCCCTTCTCCTTTTTGGAGCGGCCTCCTGGTCACTCGCATAGCTGTGGGTGACCACCCACAGCTATAGCGAGCGGCCAAAATGATGGTCGCGATGGTCGGGCTTGCGACGAGACCCTGCGGTAGGGTCTCGCTGCCGCAAGCCCTGGAGTGCTTTTGTCACGACCCTGTCTAGTTGTCATCTTTTTGCCTTGGGACTTACCCCTGTCAGCTCCCCCATGGATCTGTGTGTGTAATTTGCCTGGAGGATTTGCTCTGATTATTGCACCTGGCCTCTCCTCTGTCTGTGAGCACTGCTAGCCCTGATTGGAATCACAGGTGTGGTTCTGATTCTCAGAGCTGCAGACATGAATACTCCCTCTGCATGTTGTGCCTTCCACCAGTCAGAATGCTACTACCAGACCACCTGTTCGTATCCACCAATTGCTGCCAGACCCATGATATATATATCCTCTCCTGATAGCATTCTGGGCCTGAACATCTCGTCTTCCCGTGGTGTATGGTTCATGCTGTTTCTGCATTCAAGTCTGTCCCTGAAACCTGCTACAGCAATCCCTGGTGCTGTCCAGAAAACCTGTTTCAGCTGTACCTGGCAATCCAGTAAATCTGCTGCAGCAACCCCTGGTGCTTCCAGAAAACCTGTTACAGCCAAACCTGGCAATCCAGTAAGCCTGCTGACAGCAACCCCTGGTGCATCCTGAAAACCTGCTCAGTAATACCTGGCATCCAGACGTCCTGTTACAGCATACCTGGCCTGTGCTCTGCTGTTAGTCCTACTCCTGGTTGGTCCCTGGCACTCTGTAAACCTGCATCGTGTCACCCTGCCTTGCTTCCTGCTGTGGATCAACTCCTGTCCCTTTTTACCTACCTACTCCCCTCCCTTAACCTAAAATTCCCAAACCTACCCATTTCTTCCTGAAACCTGTTATTTCCAATTATCCTGTCCAGCCTGCAAATTCCCAAACCTACCCATTCCTTCCTGAAACCTGTTATTCCCTATTAGCCAATCCAGCCTGCACCTGAGTTCTAGCCTTTGTCATAGTAATTCCAGATTACCCTGTTTAGCCCTCGTCCCAGCATTACCTGACTTCCCTTCAGCCATTGTCACATTCCAGTCCTGAGTCAAGTTCCAAGCTCATCAGTTCAGTCCACGTTGCTCCAGTCCAGAGTCAAGTTCTCAGTTCAATTCAACAAGTCTTCCTGCCGGTCCCTCCAGTTCCTGTCATTTATCATCAAAGGCAGTTTTCACTGCTACCCAAGGCTTGTAAATAGAGCTATTTACATTATCTGTGATTCCAGTCATGCCGGCCTCCGTTGAAACCCGATCACCACCTGAGACAGGTAACTCGCAGACACCAATCATGACCGCTTTTGGCTCTATCAGAGCCAAAAGCACTCCCACTGACATCACTAGTGATGTCAGTGGGGCCGGCCCCAGACGGTAGGTGTTCCCATGGGGACGCCTCTGTCTGGGCAGCCACGCCCCTGGCACGCCCACCAAAGGGGGCGTGCTGTCAATCACCATCGACAGCACGCCCCCTTTGGTGCGAGACCCATAACGGCGGCTTGGCCGTCGTTATTTGGGTCTCGCGCCTGCGCACGACTGAGCTGCCTCCGTCGTGCGCATGCGCACTTGGGCAACATCGACCCACTTCCGAGCGCTCGCGAGCGGGTCTGAATCAGGCCCTGAGTTCTAAAAAAAGCTAAGGCCCTCATTCAGAGCCGTACGCTCTGAGCAGAGCGCACGCTCTGAATGAGGGCCGGGCTCCATTTTCATGGAGCGTCCTCCTGGACGCTCGTATAGCTGTGGGTCACCACCCACAGGCTATACGAGCGTGCTTTGTGATGGCCGCGATGGTCGAGACCATCGCGACCATCGAAATTGCGAGCCGGAGCCTGCGGTTGAGGTTTTCAACCGCAAGCTCCGGAGTGATTTTGGCTCTATCAGAGCCAAAATCACTCCCACTGACATCACTAGTGATGTCAGTGGGCCGGCTTCTGACGGGAGGCGTTCCCGTGGGAACGCCCCCGTCAGGGAGGCACGCCCCCGGCAACATTGTCAACATTGACAGCACGCCCCCTTTGATCGGACACAACGAGCGAAGGACTTTCCTTCGCTCGTCGCGTCTGGCGCATGCGCACGACTGAGCTCCCTCCGTCGTGCGCATGCTCAGTGCATAACATCGACCCACTTGCGAGCGGACAGCCGCTCGCGAGTGGGTCTGAATCAGGCCCTAAGTACACACGTAAAGATTTTCTGTCTAACCATCCAACTAGTTGATTGGTTGGAATGAAACCCTGGTAACGTATGGGAGTAACTGATGATCAGCAATTTGCTCCTAAATGCCAGAAAACAGATGAAAATGGTCGTTCAGACAAGTTTGTTAAATGTTTGATCTAAATAATTTGTTCAAACAGTTTTTGTCCATTTTCCGGCGTTTGGGAGCAAATTGCTGATTGTCATTTTGCTTTCATACCTTACCAGATTTTCATTCCAACCAATCAACTAGTTGGATGGTTGGACAGAAAATCTTTACGTGTGTACCCAGCTTAAGTCATATAAAGGTGTGATATTGAAAACCTTATCACCGTCCGATTTAAATATAAGAATATACTCTGCATAGCTGGAATACAGCCACGCGTGGCCTAAGAGTTATACCCCTTTTACACCGGAGCTAAAACCCAGGTTTTTTTAAGGGTTAACCCGGGCAGCTCCCTGGTGTAAAAGGGGAGAGGGTTGGATCGCCGGGTCGAGTGACCCGGCAATCCAACCCAGGTAACTAGCAGGGTTTAACACTGGCTTAGCCCGTGAAACCCTGCTATGAGAACAGCGCACTCCGGGTCACGATTACCTGGAGTGCGCTGCTAGCCGGCCGGTTGGTCCGGCTTCAGTGGCGCTTGGAGATGACATCATCTCCAAGCGTCCACTTTCACTCCACAAAAGCCGGGTCTATGCAGACCCGACTGCGGTGTGAGCGGCGCTGACTCGGGAATATCCCGAGTCGGCGCCGGCAAAATTCCGGGTCTGATCCGGATAGGAACTTTGTTCCAACTCCGGGTCGGCCAGACCCGGAATTTAGGTGGAAAAGGGGTATAAGTGTCTTTAGACTGCAGTTACAATCAAGCTGAGGATAAACTTCAGAAGTAATGATTTATGCTGTAATATTTACCTTAATGAAATAATCAAGATACATTGATAATCTCGCATATATTACAGGTTTATTACGGCATATCCGAAGCACACAATGATAACTTGCAGCTATATATGATCTTTATTATGTCCGGTGTATATAGCGCACAATTGTAATGAATTGCCATGTATAATAAGACACCGTGTTGAGTTACAAATATAAATAAGAGCACCGAATCAATATTATCCTGCAACGAGGGTAATTTTCCTCTGTATGAAGAACCTATAGAATGAGGATTACTTTGATTAGTTCATACAATAGTTATATGGGAAGAGCATATATTTGTCATCCGCCTAATTGATGCTACTCTGTTGGAGGCATTATAAATGAACCATATTGTCTCAAATGCAACTATAGCCTGGAGCTATATATTATATTTAGGATGATTTCTAAATAAAGGGTATAGAGTATTTTATAAAAGTAGAGGTGGAGGTTAGTTGATTGACTCTCCCTTATGAATTTTCTTTTATGCTCTCTTATCTGTATCTTGTATTAAATAAAACCACTATGATTATGAGATACACAAGTAAAAGGATATGGATTTGCAATCCAGTTATGTGAAGGATATATATGACCAATGGTGAATATCTATCAGTAATCAATCCTATTTGTATAGCTGCATACACACGCAACGATTTTTTTAATGATTATCGTTTGAAAAAATCGTTCACTTTCTGAGTCAAATGATGAACGATTATCGTTCATGCACGTTCACGTTTGTAGTTCAGTCAGACTTGTCAACTGAACGATTTTCATTAAGGGAATATGCAAAAATCGTTTGTAGTTCATAAAAATCGTTCATTACACTTTAAAAAATCTGAGAGATGATCTGACAGAAAATCGTTCATAAAATCGTTGGTAACAAAATCGTTGTGTGTGTATGCAGCTTAAGAGATCAATGCTGTTAAACAATTAGAGATGTAGTTTATACTCTACTATATATAAAAAGGCACAGGAGGCAATAATAGAGATACTTTATTCCTGTTTCATTAACACCCTGATACATAATTTGCAGATATAGATATTACAGGGCTTATGACAAAATAAGGAAATAAAAGATTATTCTGAGCAACTAGATTCTACAGTCACAATTTTTATATCACGTTATTTAGTGTCCACTTGGACAAGAGTTATCATAAATTTATGATTTATATTACGCCTTTATTTAATATAATAATAAGTTAAGTTTAAATATGTAAGTTATTACCAGAATCCTGTAGACAAATGTGGATTGATACTTATTAGATAATCTAAAGCTGGCCATGCACTATACAATTTTCTGTCAGATATCTGTCTAATCTGGCTGGTTGGAATGAAAACCTGGTAATGTATGGGAGCAAATGACAGTCGTCCATTTGCTCACAAACACTTGAAAATAGGCAAAAATGGTTGTTCAGACAAATTGGTTAAAACACACAAATGTAACCAATTTGAACAATTCTTTTTTCAGTGTTTAAAACCATATGATCGACTGTTGTTTGCTCCCATACATTACCAGGTTTTCATTCCAACCAGCCAGATTGGACAGATATCTGACAGAATATTGCATAGTGAATGCCCAGCTCAAGTGTGCCCAATATAAGAATACATGGGGGTAAATTTACTAAAGTGAGAGTTTTTAGAAGTGGAGATGTTGCCCATAGCAACCAATCAGATTCTAGCTATTATCTTTTAGAAGGTGCTAGTTAAATGTTAAGTAGGATCTGATTGGTTGCTATGGGCAACATCACTTCTAAAACTCACTTCTAAAAACTCTCACACTCTTTTTGTGTGTGGTGATATGTTATTTATTCTTTGGAGCACCTCCCCTAATAAGATCAATTGATAGATAATAAGAGGGGAATATATCTTTATTCCAGTGCGGATATACCTTGGATAGCAAGTTCATTTTGAAGGTTTGTGAAGAGTAGTACTCCTGTATCATTGATTGGCCTTCTGGCCTGGTTGCTTCAGCTCCACCTGCGCTGTGTCATCAAGGCAGCACATAGGTGTTACTACACCTCTTTTTAAACCTGTGTGGGAGGGTATAATACTCAAAGCAAAGAATCGATGGCTCACTAACACCACCTAACCTCATTCTACCGCACTAGAGAAGAAACAGCAGGGATTGTGTCTCAGATTTACCTGTTTCAGGTGTCGGGGTGGAATCAGCAGGAACCATAGAGGTGATATATAGCTCTTTCTCATAGACACTTGGGTAGCAGTGAGAACTGTCTTTGGTGATAAATGGTAGCAATAGATAGCCGTGAAGTGGCCAGGAGGAACTCTGCTAGTCAGATTGGAGTAATTGCAGAACCGGACTGGAACCAGTAGGAGCAGCTCGGTAGTGTAACTGCTGTAAGCGATGGTAGCGTCAATGGTCACTCATGCCCCTTTTATCCCCCTTGCTGGCTCAGGATTGGTGGAGGTTCAGAACTGGGAACCGCTGACTGGATGATCTGGGTCAGCTGACCCAGTCTAAGATGGCAGCCTCCATGACCGGAGCGGAGGGATCACTGCAGCAAGGACGTGGTGGGAACCTCCTCATCTATATAGCCGGCTGCACAGAGGGCTTTGGAGACCGGACACGCCATGCGCCCCAGTACTGGGAGCTACGGAGAGAGAAAGACACGGACCGCCGGCAGCACCGGAGCCATGATCTGACAGCTTGTACTGGAAACTATTGGGCCAGTTTATTCTGTAAGACCACCGCAAAGTTTACTGGTGACTCACAATAGCAGGAGATATCTTTTTTAAAACTGTTTATTGATGTTTCATTAGAGAACAAGAAATGCACATTCAACAGTATAGAGAAGCATATATAAGTAACAAAAAAACAATGAACCTTTGTTACTAGTTAAGTCCAAAGACGAGAGACCAGAAAAACAGGTCCACATGAAGGCCAGCGGTTAGAGTTTGACAGACAGTCCTTGTCTGGTGCCAAGCGTTAATAGCCATAAGGGTTGTCATGAAAGCCAAGGTGATACACACACAAAGCATTCAACTAGAGAGGTCCATAGGAGCTCTGGTGAGGGAAACATATAAACTGTCAGTTTGATGGTTTCAGGAAGCTGTATATTAAGGCCTGTGGTAACTGTTTGTTCCAGTAAACTGTATATATAGGCCTGTGCTAACTAGCCCTAGGTGTAGGCAATTCATTACCAGCAGTAGATCATTATTCATTCTCTGACGCAGGTTTACATAGATGTAGTGAAAAAGATGCAGCAGGTTTGTCAATTGAGATTGTAGCGCACTGCACAAAAGACTTCCTGCTGTAACCCAACTTTCATTGGTTTGCAATCCTGCAGAGATACCGGGTGGTCTAAAAATCCTGCACCTATGGGATCTAGGTGTTTGTGACTTCAAGCCATCTTGGAGAATGGGCATGAACTAAGGACCTCATTCAGGTTGGATTGCAAGTCTGTGGACGCACGCACCCGGTCGATGTTTGCGCTTTGCTCATGTGTATGTACCACATCGCGCATGCGCGAACCAACGGCTGTGATCGCTAAAGTGAGGACGCAGCGGATGTGCAGAGCCATCGAGAAATGATTGACAGGTTGGTGCTACTTGGGGGTGGAGGGGGGGCAGTGGCGGGCTGGGCCGGGGGGTAGGGTGCCATGTGCCCCCTGGGCCGCAGCGCCATGCACCCCGCGGGCAGTCTGTGTCACTGTGACACAGACTGCACCGCGTGTGTAGCGCTGACCGGACGGAGTTCGGTCAGCGCTACACAAGTGACAAACACACAGCCACCGGCTACGGCAGCTGTGTGTTTGTTTTGATCAGCAGCCAATGAGAGTCTGTTAGACTCTCATTAGCTGCTGCTGCGCCCACTGCAGGAGCCGCTCCATCTTCCGGCTCCCGTAGTGGGCAATGGGAGAGGTGTCATAACGTCATATGACGTCTCTCCCATAATGCAGAGCGGCCCGGCCCGGGAAGGACAGACGGAGGAGCGGATGGCGACGGCGGGAGCGGGGATTCAGGTAAGTGGTTTTTTTTGTTTTTTGTTTACTACGTGTGTCTACTGGGGGGATGCTGGCACTACAAGGGGGGAGACCACTACTGGGGGCACCACAAGGGGGGAACCACTACTGGAGGCACTGCAAGGGGGGGACTACTACTAATGGGGGCAATACAAGGGGGGGGGACTACTGCTACTGGGGGCACTACAATGGGGGGAGACCACTACTGGGGGCACTACAAAGGGGGAACCACTACTGGGGGCACTACAAGAGGGAGGGACTACTACTGGGGGAACGACAAGAGGGAGACCACTACTGGGGGTACTACAAGGGGGAGATCACTACTGGGGGCACTACAGGGGGGGGCACTACAAGGGGGGACCACTACTGGGGATTATAACTGGGGGCACTTCAAGGGGGGGGGACTACTACTGGGGGCACTACAAGGGGGGGACTACTACTACAAGGGGGGACTACTACTACTATGGGCACAACAAGGGGAGGGGACAACTACTAGGGGCACTGCATAGGGGGGAGGGGACTACTACTAGGGGCACTGCATCAAGGGACCACTGCTGGGAGCTCTATAAAAAGGGCAATACTGGGTGTACTGCATAGGGGGGAAGATTACAACTGGGGCCACTATTTAAGGGGCACTGCATAAGGGTTACCACTATTGGGAGCACTGCATAGGGAGTATCACTATTGGGGGCACTATATAAGGGGCTTACTACTGGGGGCACAAGGGGCACTGCACAGGAGGGACCACTACTGGGGGCACTGTATAAGCGGCTTACTACTGGGGGCACAAGGGTCACTGCACAGGGGGGATCACTACTGGGGGCACTACTGGAGGCCTGCATAAGGGGGTCCTCTCCTGGGGCACAGGGGGGCACTGCATATGGGCACCATGACGGGGCTGTCCCTAATCTTTATTTTTACTTTACATTAATCCCATATGGCCAGCCTCCTCCCTGGAACACTTGAGGGGGGGGGTGTCGTAGCACGCACGTTCTTCTGGCACCCTGGCTACATGCTACTCCTCTGCCAGGGCCGCCTGCATGCATTTGCCCCCCAGGCTAAAAGTTGCCAGCCAGCCCCTGAGGGGGGGTGGTCGAAGGAGCGCTGCCGTGCCTGTGCATTTGAACGCCGTTGCAGGGGCGTGCATAAATAAGCCCCTGCTATGCCATACGCTGCCAGAGGTCTAGATGGCAACAGGAAGTTTCGCGGTTTGTTTGTCAGGGTCAGCTCAACCACAACTGTGCATATGGTTCCGAAGTTACTGATGTTTTCGCTGACTTGTGGATGTATGTAATGGGAAGTGGGCTGCTGTATACAGTGGAGGGCGTCTTGGTATAATGCTGCGTTCACACTGCGATTGCAGACTTGTGATCCATGCTGAATGAGGCCCTAAAGCTGCAATTCCAGAGTCAATAAGTGTTTGAGACTCCAGATACAACTCCACTGCAGGCACTGTAAACCCAACAGCCTGCGTGGCTGCTTTCCTACAGGATTACTGGGGATCCGTTTCAAGTCCAGCAGCCCGTGACTATTACCCAGTGTCTACCATCTGCATCTACAAGCTCCACACAGCCAGGCTGTTGCAGAGACGTGAGCCGAACTGCACAGATACACTGGTTACTGACTGTTGGATAACACCCGCTGTATCCCTAACGCCACAAGGACAATGCAGAGATGGACGCTGCCTGTGGCTGCGGTGTCCCGGTACATCAAGTCGCCCTCCAGCGCTGTGTTCCAAGTCACCATACAGGTACAGCGTTGGGCACGGGTAGCCAGCGATAGTCACCGACAAGTCTTCATCCATTTGTCTGCTTATTCACGGGACTTTTAACAGCAGACGAGTTGGGGTGATACTGGCTATAATCTTAAGTTGTTTAAGACGGCAAGACTATTACATATTAATTAGACCGGGTCAATTATAACAGCAACCATAATATCTATTATGACGGGCTAATCTTCTTTGACTCTCTCTTCATCTAAACATCCAGAGGAGAACTGGATTTATAAACTGCAAATTTTATATATTTGTAAGGAAGAATCCCCAGGGAATCACCATCCAGATACTAATTGCAAAAATATCAGTTATGTGAATACTATTCAACCACAATCTGGAATCTGTTATTTGTAACAGCAACATCTGATTTTTACATTGCTAAGCTGTTACTCTTCGTTATATTTTTATTTATTGTTATTTACATTTAGTAATGAGTCTGATCAACTCCTTTTTATTAAATGCCTGAATATCATTTTTTATGTGAAGGGAATATATGTTGTGTATAATGTGTATTCGTTATATCACTATTCCATGGCTCTTTTTAAAATGTATGTGCAATTTGTTATAGTATATTTCTTTGTTATATAAGGTTTCTTCTTAATATTACATATTATCATTAAACCACTTCTTACAGTTAACTTGCTTTGTGTTTTACACATGTCCCAGCATAAGAGATAGAGGGCCTGATTCAGAGCCGGACGCTCTGACCAGAGGGCTCGCTCTGAATCAGGGCCCTCCTACCTCAACTTGGAGCGGCCTCTTGGACGCTCGCATAGCTGTGGGTTACCACCCACAGCTATAACGAGCGTCCATGATGATGGTCGCGATGGTCAAGACCATCGCGACCATCGGGCTTGCGACGAGACCCTGCGGTAGGGTCTCGCTGCCGCAAGCCCAGGAGTGATTTTGGCTCTATCAGAGTCAAAATCACTCCCACTGACATCACTAGGGATGTCAGTGGGGCCGGACCCAGACGGTAGGCGTTCCCATGGGAACGCCTCCGTCTGGCAGCCATGCCCCCGGCACGCCCACCAAAGGGGGCGTGCTGTCACTCACCATCGACAGCATGCCCCCTTTGGTGCGAGACCCCGAGCGACGGCTACCCCATCACTAGCCGGGTCTCACGCACGCGCACGATGGAGCTCCCTGTGTCGGCATTCCATTGGCACGGGAGCGAGATCGGGCGACATATTGTCTAATGCAGGGATCTTCAACCTTTAAGACAGTGTGGGCCACATTAAAAGATTCAACGAAACCCGGGGGTCACTAAGCTATACTGCAGTATTTAGACTCTGCCCCTCCTCACACAACTATGTCCCATAACTGCCCCCTCCTACAATTTGAATTAGGTCCCAGAACGGCCCCCCTCCTCTCACAGTTATAATCATGCCGCAATAACTGTCCCTCCTCCTCCATTAATTATGTCAGATGCCCCCATCCTCAAACAATTATATCCCATAACTGCCCCCTTCTGCAGTGTCCCCAGTAGTGCCCCTTATACAGTGTTCCCAGTAGTGGCCCCCCTATGCAGTGGCCCCAGTAGTGGTCGCCCCTTTTTTAGTGCCCCCAGTAGTGGTCCCCCTATGTAGTGCCCCCAGTAGTGCCACTCATATAATCCCCCAGTAGTGCCCCTCATATAATCCACCAGTAGTAGACCCCCCTATGCAGTGCCCCCAGTAGTGGTCCCCCCTATGCAGTGCCCCTTATACAGTGCCCCCAGTAGTAGTCCCCAAATGCAGTGCCCCCAGTAGTGATCCCCCCTATGCAATGCCCCCAGTAGTGCCCCTTATATAATGCCCGCAGTAGTAGCTCCCCTATGCAGTGCCCCCAGTAGTGGTCCCCCATCCAGTGTCCCTTATACAGTGCCCCCAGTAGTAGTCCCCCCCATACAATACCCAGAGTGGTGGTCCCCCCTATGCAGTGCCCCTTTTACAGTTCCCCCAGTAGTAGTCCCCCCATGCATTGCCCCCAGTAGTAGTCCCCCCTATGCATTGCTCCCAGTAGTGGTCCCCCCTATGTAGTGCCCTCAGTAGTGGTCCCCCCTATGTAGTGCCCTCAGTAGTGGTTCCCCCTATGCAGTGCCCACAGTAGTAGTCCCCCCTATGCTGTGCCCCCCAGTAGTGGTCCCCCCTATACAGTTCCCCCAGTAGTGGTCCCCCCTATACAGTGCCCCCTTTAGTGGTGCCCCTTATGCAGTGCCCCTTATACAGCGCCCCCAGTAGTAGTCCCCCTATGCAGTTCCCCCAGTAGTGCCCTTTATATAGTACCCCCAGTAATAGTCCCCCCCTGTGCAGTGCTCCTTACATATATAGGACAAGTCCCTTCTAGTCCTGCACTACTCTCAATTACCATCCTTCCCTACCATCCCCTCTCCTGGACCATTCCGGAGCAGCACTGTGTCTTCTCAATAAACGGATTGGCCCCCTACACTGTTGTCTGTCTATTGTACACAGTGTGGCTCACCATAGTAGCCACAGCACCTCACCGCACACACATAAGAAGAGCGCACCTGACCCCCATAACCATATCTCTAAAAACAGGACCAGGTACTCCTGTAAAAGGTGCAGCACTCCCCCCCTCCCTTTTCCTTTCTCCACATACCCCTTACACCCCCAGCCCCCTTACCTCCCTACCAGGGCCAGCTCCAAGGTTCTGAGCACCCTGTGCCGGCTCTTGAGAGAGCGCCCTAACCGAGCAAATTTTGGGGCGTGACCTAGTTACCATAGGCCACGCCCCCTGTGTGACGTTATTTGGAGGCGTGCCCGCATGGCACGCCTCCAAATAACGTCAGGCTGGGAGTAAAGCCCAGCATTCCGTCACTGGCTGGGCTTCCCCCAGCCCTCTCCCGTCAGTGAATGGAAGCCGCGCGCGGCATCCATTCACTCTCTGGGGGTCCGGCACCGCCGCACAGTTGCGGCGGTGGGGGTCCCCAGCCTCCCGATTTGACCACCCGCGGGCCACTTCGGGATGCTGGGGAGGGGTGCCGCCCTCTACGGTCGAACCGCACTGGTCGAACACCCCTAGAGCCGGCCCTGCTCCCTACCCTGGATTAGCACAGTCCAATCCTCTACCTTCATATGTAATACTAGGAATAAAGATTATTATGGAACCCGTATTAACTGAATGGATGTTTTATGTTCCTGGCTCAGCAAACTGAAATGAGTAAAGTCTGTTCTTTGGTAAGGTTCTCAACCAGAAGGCCTTAGGGCCTGATTCAGAGCCGGACGCTCTGACCAGAGCTCTCGCTCTGAATCAGGGCCCTCCTCCATGAAAATGGAGCGGCCTCCTGGCCGCTCGCATAGCTGTGGGTGACCACCCACAGCATATGCGAGCGGCCAAAAAGATGGTCGCGATGGTCAAGACCATCGCGACCATCGGACTTGCGACAGAGACCCTGCGGTAGGGTCTCCCTGCCACAAGCCCTAGAGTGATTTTGGCTCTATCAGAGCCAAAATCACTCCCACTGACATCACTAGTGATGTCAGTGGGGCCGGCTTCAGACGGTAGGCGTTCCCATGGGAACGCCTCCGTCTGGCCGCCACGCCCCCGGCACGCCCACCAAAGGGGGTGTGCTGTCAATCAACATCGACAGCACGCCCCCTTTGGTGCGAGACCCGGAGCGATGGAAAGCCCGTCGCTCCCCGGGTCTCGCGCATGCGCACGACGGAGCTCCCTCCGTCGTGCGCATGCGCAGTGGGGAACATCGACCCACTTGCGAGCGTACTGCCGCTAGCGAGTGGGTCTGAATGACCCCCTTAGTGCAGAGGTTTCCAAACTTAGCCATTACAGTCCAGGTTTTAAGGATATCCATGCATGAGCACAGGTGACTTAATTAGTACCTAAGTCAATTTGATTTAACTATCTGGCTCAAGCATGGATATCCTTAAAAAAAAGAATTACAGATGCACAACTCCAAAATTACTCATTATATATAATAATACATTTTGCAATAGAATTTTGCAAATAATAAAAGAGGTTTTGGCATAATCATGGCCATGGTTATGGGCCTACCCACCGCGTCCAGGTAACCTCTGAGTGTAGGTCCCTAACATACTGGGGTTGAAATCCAGAGCGCAGGACACCCCCAAACCAGCCCAGCTGAGCCACCCCAGGGCATCACTCCAATAAGGAAATGTGAAGTGTAAAAAGGTGGAGGATAGATAAGAGCAGCTGCTGCTGCATGTAGGGAGGTGAAAAATAAAGATGTGAAAATAATACATATATATTAAACAAACAATGAAAGTGCTATAAGTGCAAGAAAGGAAAAATGTGTATATAATGTGATGCCCTGAAGCAGCCCAACCAAAGCAATCCAGGGGACCCACGCCCCAAAAATCAACCCTAAGCTGCACTACAGTATAAACATTTTTAGGACTTACCTAGATTGTGCCTCTTGTTAAAGTGCAGTCAAAATGCCAGATCCCTGCTTAAAACCAATAAGGACCAATGATGTTTATACTGTGTTTGGGAACCTCTGTCTTATGCTGGCCATACACGCTACAATTATTGGGGTGATCCGCCTGATATCGGCGGATCGCCCCGATAATTGTAGCGTGTGTGCGGGCGACCGAGGGTTAAATATTGCTCGGGCGGGCATGCAGGATTGTCCAGCATGCCCGTCCAATGCGATATTTACCCGGTAAACTGTCGGCCGCATCGGGCAGTGTATGCCCAGCGCGGCCGACAGACAGACATTTCCTGAGTTCCTTCCTACGGAAGGAACAGGGAAATGTCTCCTCCCCCGGGGGCGGAGCGCGGATGTCTGCCGAATACACTGTGAGAGAAATCTTACAGTGTATGCCGGCGACATCTGCGGCTGGCAGCCGGCCAGATAAAATGTCTGTCGGTCTGACAGACATTTTATCTGGCCGTGTATGTCCAGCATTAGTGACTTCAACCAGAACATTCTTTGTACTTTGTAAGTGGTTACATGTATTATGGACAACAAGCATAAAATGATGAACAGCTGTTTATTTTAATGCTACAATATTTATTATTATTATTGATGGTTTATACCGAAACAAATAAATGATGCTATAAAGAGAATAGTTGTCATTCATATCAGTCCCTGCCCCATTTTGCTTACAGATGCACTAAGCCAGGGATTCCCAACCACGGTTCTCAAGGCACACTAACAGTCCAGGTATCAAGGATAGCCATATTTGAGCACAGATGTCTTAGTTAGTACCTCAGTTATTTTGATTTAACAATCTGTGGTCAAGCATGAATATCACTAAAACCTGGACTGTAAAGCCCCATACACACTGGACGATATTTGTGAATAACGACATATTTGTTTGCTATATGGTTCAAATCGTCCAGTGTGTATGCACTAAGGGATGAATGATGCGCGCTCCTGCGGGTCGTTAACAATATCCCCAGTCGTCTGTACATGCAGCTCAATCTGGGGATATCGTTAACCCCTCCCTTGCCGTCATTTGTCAATGCCAGCATCGGCAAGTGTTTATGCACTTACCGCTGCCGGGCCGCCGCTGCCAATATCGCTCAATACACACATCGTCCAGTGTGTATGGGGCTTTAGTGTGCCTTGAGGACCGAGGTTGGGAAACACTGCACTAAACCCCGGAGAGAGATGAAATGGACGGAGATAAAGTACCAACCAATCAGCTCCTGTAATTTTTCAAACAAAGCCTGTAAAGTGAGAGAAGCTGATTGGTTGTTACTTTATCTCTGTCCACATTATCTCTCTCCAAGACTTACTACATAGACCCCACAGCGGTTTATGGGCCTGATTCAGCAGTGCACGCTAGCGCATGTGCAGAACCGTTCCTGCGAAATCGTACATCGTCCCCAATATGTCTCTGCCTGATTGACAGGTAGATGCATTTTTTTCGGGGGGTGGGGATGGCCTGGGGGCTTATTGGGGAGTGGCAAGGCCAGGATCTGCGTCCATGGACACAGACTTCCTGGCTTCGCAGGCTGACAGGCCTTGGCCAGGCTGCGGTAAGCTTCAGCTACTGCAGCCTGACCAAAGGGACAACCATTGTGACCATGTGATCCCAGGCTGTGACCTCGGTCACAACACTGGGATTCCAAATGCAGCAAGGAGGTGTCAGACACCTCCTGCTGCATTTGCATTTTTGCAGGATGGAATTGCAAAGCCATTTTGCAATTCTGTCCTCTGCTGATGCAGGCCCTATGTACTAAGCCTTGGAGAGAGATAAAGTGGATGGAGCTAAAGTACCAACCAAGCAGCCCCTGTCACTTTATAGGCTCTTTTTTAAAAATGACAGGAGCTGACTGGTTGATACTTTATCTCCGTCCACTTTATCTCTCTACAAGGCTTAGTACATAGACCCATTAATTCCCTAACATACTGTACAAGTGATGGGTGTATCTTTAATGGGAGCAGTGGCGTAACTAGGGGGGGTCGGTCAGGGTGCATGCCCTGGGCACCGTGGGACCGGCGGCACGGGGGGGGGGCGCCGCTGGCCACGGTCCGGCCCGCCCTAGTTAGCCACAAGTGTAGCGCTGACCGCAGTGATTGCGGTCAGCGCTACACATTTACACATGACCGGCGCTAGGCTTCCAGCGCCGGTCCTGTGCTGCACACCTGAGCCCGTTCCCTCCCCCTGAGCGCTTGCCCAATAGCACCAGGAGGCGGGCTCAGGCTGTGCATAACACACGCATCGCCGCCAGAGCCGCACCCACTGCAAGAGCCGGACTTCCGTCTGGCTCCTGCAGTGGGTAATGGGACTGACGTCATGACGTCTGTACCATAATGCTGAGCACGCCAGCCCGGGAGGACTGGCGGGCGGCGGCGGGAGTGGCAGGGCGGACCGGAGCAGCAGGTAAGTATGTTTTTATATATATATATATATATATATATATATATACATATATATTTTTTTTCAACCTATCTGCAGAACAGGGGAGGGGGGTGGCTACTACTGGGAGGACCTCTACTGGGGGTGGGGGCACCATTATTGGGAGGACCTCTACTGGGGGGGCTACTACTGGGGGCACTTAATCGGGAGGGGGAACCTCTACTGGGGACAACTACTTGGGGGGGGAACTACCACTGGGGGCATTATAAAAGGGGCCTACTAGTAGAGGCACTGCACTCGGGGGTCCACTACTAGGGGCAATAATAGGAATAGGCCACTACAGGGGGCACTGGATAGGGGGGATCACTACTGGGTGACTGCATAAGGGGACCACTACTGGGAAAACTGCATGGGGGGGACTACTTCTGGGGGCACTATATAAAGGGCACTGCATAGGGGGGGACTACTACTGGGGGCACCATATAAAAAGGCCACTGCATAAGGGGATACCGCTACTGGGCACACTGCATTGTGGGGACTGTTACTGGGGGCACTGCATAAGGGGGAACACTACATGGGGCACTGCATTTGGGGGGACCACTACTGGGGATACTGTATAAGGGGCACTACTATGGGCCTGCATAAGAGGGACCATAATTCCATACTGGGGGTACTGTATAAGGGGTACTACTGGGGTTAAGGTGCATATGGATAGGAATGTTCAGTGTGAAAATAAAGGGGTGTGTCATGTTGACACGCTCCATTTTTAAGTGCCCACGTCAGTTGGGGGGTGAGGGCTCCCTTTTCAAATTTGCCCTGGGCTCCAAATACCCTAGTTACGTCACTGAATGGGAGCAGGGTTTGTGGTATCCATGGATGCTCGCGTTGCCCATCCTGCACCCCTTCAATATACCGACCCTGTGTGATGGCTGCGACCACCATAGAAGAAAAGCTAAGTCCATGTTACCTGCGGACAATAGTTGTGAGATGGTAACAGGGGAACACAGACTTCAAAATAATGTGCTTGACTCTCATATAAAGGGGGCAATATATAGTCCTCCACTTTATATATAGAGATTAAGTGGAGGAGTGGCTTATCAGAAGCAACTGATAAGCTTCTGTCTGCACGCCCCCGCTCCTCCTGCCTAAACCGCTCCCACCCGCCCTGTTGCACCTACCTGGCAGTCCCCTCCCGGAGGGAGCTAACCAAATGTCGGTAAGTATGGTATTACTAACGGTTGGCCCTTCAAGTCCCGGACAGATAGATAGATAGATAGATAATTGCCCAAAACGTAAAAATAATTTCCAGGTCTCATAGCTTCTGAGCAGGCCATGGGTTGTTGCCAGAGCTGACTGTGGAGCACTACAATCTGTCATGGTTACGACATTTGATTATAAAATGCTTTTCTTGCATTCTACAATAAGTTATTAATGAATAATCTGGTGGTCAGAACTGTGCTTATCACATCAAGAAAAAGAATGTCATAGTCAAGGCTGGTGGATAGGGACATTCCCAGACACAAATATTTAAAACCTGGGACTGTCCCTGGAAATTAGGGCCAGCTGAAATCTGCTGCTGTATACAGCACCTGTGACTGTACATTAGTAATGACTGTGCACACTACTGTCACTGAGTTACGAGTAGTGCCCATGAATGGGATCCTCCCCTCCCCTCTTGTGTATGAGCTAACGCGGGGGCGCGCACAGGAAGTCTGGCGGGAGCGCGCTGGACATGTCGGCTTGTTAACTGCACACTGGTGTGCATAGAGAGGAACGACCGGCACCAGGGTGAGAAGCTGTCGGGGAACAGAGGGATTGGGACATGGGGCGGAAGGGTGCAAAAAAGTAGCACAACATATGCACATGAAAAAGTCTGGAACCAACTGTGAAGTAACTTTTTCCTGTGCATGTATACTAATAGGCTATGTACTAACTTGAGAGCGGGGTAATAGTCACATAGACGTGTAGGTGGAGTGCTGCAGGTGTATATAGTGACAGTGTGTATGTTAGCAGCTGTGTACAGTAATATACATGACAGAACTGGATACAAAGTACTGGTGTGTGAGTGTACGTTATCGGCAAAAGAAAGTACGGTGTGTGTGTATCTGGATGTGTTCATGAGTGTATGGGAGATGTGGCTGGCAGCATGCTGGGACTTGTAGTGACTGGAGTGCCACAGGTTGCCTCTCTGGTGATTACTATAATTATTCAGTGAGTGTATGATTTAGGTTACTTGGCGATTCTAAGCACTCACTTGTAATGTACTTATTTACATCTGCTTGTGGCATTGTGCTGATTAGTGACAGACTTATGTATTCGCTGAGATCAATTTGCATGCATTGTTTACATTGTGTTGCTGTATTATTGTGATAGTGGTGTTTTTATACATCGCCAAAACTCTTTTTTTTACATTTTGTTTATTTGTGTGTCCAAAGCATCTCAAAAAGTTTGTTACAAAAACAAAACTTGACTCATTAGAGTGAGCTCTGTGGTCAAGTTGTTGTTTGTGTATCCTGACCTGCCAAGGGGTATATTTACTAAAGTGAGAGTTTTTAGAAGTGGCAATGTTGAACATAGCAACCAATTAGGTGCTAGCTATTATCTTCTAGAAGGTGCAAGATAAGTGTTGTCGAATCTGGTTGCTATGGGCAACATCTCCACTTCTAAAAACTCTCACTTTAGTAAATATACCTTCTTGTTTTGTTTTATTATTTGCAGCATATACCTGTAACTAATTATATATCTTTGTATGTGCAAATCAAGAGTGTAATGCTCACGTATTGTTGGGGCTGCCCAATGAGATGATTGCAGTTCAATGTGTAACTGAATTGTCATTTGCAACATCCGTCATGATCCAATATTTCTTTAATTATATTATACTTATGGGAGCAGAGGCTGTTCCAGGTTGGGTATATGGTGTATTAACTGATAAGTTCCTCATACTGAGTTGACATTGGGACTAATACCTTCTTGCAGTAATATACTATTATGCTGCGTGAACTTTGTGGTGAATGATTTTGGAACCAAGAACAATTATACAATATGCTGACTAGATGTTAGAATTGTGTGCAAAAGGCAATGAAAACAAAGAGTAGGATGTGATATGCTGGGCTTCAATCTGTAGAGGTCTGGATATCAGGTACATAAATATGAGAGACTTTAGAAGGTTGGTCAGGCAACACTCACCAGATTCTATACATATTTTTCCATTTATTTTAAACTGAGTCTCTGGTGGCAGAGAAATAAAAAGTGCTGCTGTTTTTTTTTTTTTTCCCCTTTTCTATTTAGGAGTGATGTTGTTTTTCATAATTTATTTTGGTAATTACTGTTACGGTAGCAATATGAAGTTGTGTTTTGCCATATGTCTTTATAGGTGCACATTGTTTTTGTTGTATGGCTTTAGTTTGCATCAGAACAACTGATTTTTTTTGATTGCGATGATTGTTACTTCTCTCACTAGTTTACAAATCAGTTTGGTCTTCTTGTCCGATCTGCCTATGTATTGTATTGAGACTCTAGTCTAAAGCTGGGTACACACTGGACGATGTGTACCGGGACAACATGTCAGTGCGTCGGGCTGACATATCGGACCGCGGGTACATATCAAAGCGACGTTATGAACAACGGAACGATCACTCGTTCTGTTCTTCAGTAACATGAGTGGGGCCTCTTGCGATATCATCAGGTTTGATGTGCTGCACATCAAACCTGGCAATGTCGCATTGCGACCGCGGGAGCGCACATATCGTGCATACACACTGCACGATATGTCACGATTTGGCCAAATCGTAATGACATCGCCCCAGGTTGTACCCGGCTTTAGATGCTTGAGCGTTTATGTTGCAGTCAAAACTTATGCTTTTGAGGACAGTTAAATTTTTGGTGTGAGCCAACTCCAAGAAACCTGGAATAGCCATCAATGCAGTCTACCATCTTCTACATAAGTACTTTGGCCCTTCCACTTAGCAAGCAATCAGGTGGGACCACGCTCAGGAAGTGAGATCACAAACTCCTACTTATGGCCCATCAATACATCATTCCATTATTTTTGTTTCTGTTATTAATACCCCTTTTACACCAAACTCCCGGGTCTGACCATGGAATTTGAACACTGGTCAATCCCGGTCGAACTCGGCTTCAGACCCCGTTTACACTGCAATTCGACCCGGGTTATTCCCGGGTTTGCCCCGTTTACACTGAACCCGGGTAATCCCTGCTTTTCTCTATAGAAGTCATTAAAAATGGTCTGTTTTTAGGTCTGACAAAGATGGTCACAAAAGGCAACAAAAGAGAGGGGTGGGGACTGCTTACAGCATTGCTACAGGCTGCTCTTCTGGCTGTGGCAGGCTGTGTATCAGCCTGCGTTTGTGGCTGCCAGTCAGGCTGCTGTGGTGCAGGAGGTTAGGCAGGCAAGTGATGGCTTCATGTGCGTCTCTCTCTGCAGGGCACTGACAAATTACATCATCTGCCGGTGCCCCAGAAGCTCCAATCAGCATTTTTCGGAGCTAGCTGGGTCAAATAATCAGGGTAGCACCCGTTTACATTGCCTCATGATCCGGGAACAACCCGTTTTCAACCCTGCTCTTAAACCGAGTAAGATTGCCCGGTAATTCGACCCAGGTTTTTTTGTTGGGAGCCGTTCAACCCGGATTGACCTGGCAATAACCCGGGTTATTTGTTTGGTGTAAAAGGGGTATAACTTTCAACCTCTGAGATGCTGTTGATCAATGGGATTTTAAGATCCTTTGAAGTTGCTTTCTTAAATAATCCTAATTCATGTGGCGCAGATGATTTTTTTTTTCATTTTTTGTCTGTTTTAGAAATATTCAACACTTTGATAGACATGGAAAGGCATCTTTACTATTAACCAAATCTTTACTAATATCCAAACATATTAAGGTTAGGTGAAAATTATACCCCTTTCACATCGCAAACCTGGCACCGACCTGGGATTTTGGACACGGGTTCGACCTGGCTGCGACCCGGGTCAGACCCCTTTCACACTGCACCTTCGAACCGGGTTATTCCCGGGTTGGTCCTGTTCACACTGAACCCGTAAAACCTTATGGATGTCATAAAAAATTTACTTTTTCAGACTCCCAAAGATAAGATCACAAAAGTGAACACAAGGGAGGGATGGGGACTGCTCACAGCATTGCAGGAATCATGGCTGATGGATTAGACTGTGCAGCCCTGAGTTTGTGCTTTACTGCTGTTTGATTCAGCCAGTGGGAGCATGATGCAGCTTCTGGCAGCATTGTGTACAGTTCACTTCTTCATTACTCCAATTAGCCATCACTGTAGTAACTGTATTGGTATTAACCCCCTTCAGACTGCCGGAATGTTGCCTCTACTGTTGTCTGCAGTGTGCTGCCTGTGTGTCTGGCTGCTGACATCATCACGTGAGACCCAGGAACATCCAATCAGCGCTGTTTGCCGAGTCCGGGGTTGGATAACCTGGGTAGGGCCTGTTCACACTGCACTTCAACCCGGCTTGTTCCCGTGTTCAACCCTGCTCGATTTGTAGGCTTGAAAGGTCAGGTTGCTTGACCCGGGAACTTGTTTGGTGGTGCGTTCACACTGCAACTCGAACCGGGTCGACCCGGCAATATCCCGGGTTATTTTTGCAATGTGAAAGGGGTATAACTGTCCGATCCTTATAGGGACGTAATACTCTTTCATATGGAGTGTTGTTCACCTTCATTATGTGTATTGCACCATGCCTGGCATACTTGTGAGCAGTATGTTTGTATGTAAACTACACTGCCTGTTCCTTGTTATGGCCCCACCTAAAATAGTTGAAAACAATATGGGGGATCCTGCCAGTATAGGCAGCTCTGCTGAACCGCAGAGAGGATTTTGCATTCTTCAGCCGATAACAGTGGTTAGATATCTCGACATCAGTTGCAGCCCCCTTTCCCTTCTGCGTTTCAGTTCTAACACTTAACATTCGCTCTTTGGCAGAGGTCTATCTGTTTCATCAGCTGTGTCAACACTCATGCCTAAAAAAGAAAGGCATACATACAGTTACACACACACACTTTATTTAACACATTGCAACTGCAAGAGTTAACTGTTTACGGGCAGCGTTTGGCCTTTAGGTGTCATAGTGACGAATACACATCAGACTTGTTAGAGATATCGTATACGTCACTTGCTTACATCATGCATAAGCCAAACGATTTCCCTGCAAGGTTTGTTCATTCTGCAAATCCAGGGATCATCGTATTCAATTCAAAAGATGCAAAGTTTAGTTAAACCTGATCACGCAGGATTGCACACCGTTGTGTTGCAATCTACTGTTTTTACTTGCCATCTCACGTACTATTTTAAGCGCCATTTATATGCCTGAAAGATTTAGAGCGTGGGTGTTCACTTAATAATTATATGTTAAGGATATTTTGTGTGTGATATCTTGTCTGTAGAGCTATTTTATTTGTGTATATTTGTTTTGCTGTAGGACTGATTATTTATCCTTCTTTTTAACTCTACCATTCTGTCGTCGAACTGGTTAAGGTGAGGACGTTAATAGTTATAAGGAATCCTGGTGTTTTCCTTTCTTGGAGCTGAGAATTGTGGCAATTGTCCACTGGTTTTGGAAATAGCTGAAATTCCCCTGCAGTTTTTTTTTTTGGACTTCACAGAAATACTGCCATGAGATGAAAACGGAAAGCTCTTGCTCTCCGGCCTTCTGCAGGTCTAGATAACTTTTATACTTTTTATTTTGTGGTTTGGCCAAAATAAAATACAATAAATGGTTTTCACATTAAAAAGATATAAAAAAATAGATGAAATATTTCTTTTCTTTCTCATTTTTAAGCAGCAGGCTTATAAAAATGTCTGTGGTTTAGGCTCCACTTAGCAATAATTACAAAAAAAAAAAAAAATCTTACATTCCTTAACAAGTTTAAACAGCTGCACTTCAATACAGCCGAAAAGAGCATGTGCCCTACTAGCATATGTGTAGCCTTGCTTGTTTACAAATATATCGCGCACACACAGGGGCCGATGCTGACTTGATCCTATGCCTGTTAGTGGAGCGTGTTTGTTTTTGCACTGTGCATGCTCCGCAAGCCTAGCTCACGTGAGTACTGGCGGTTCAGTATTGTATACATTTCAGTGGCATCTCCTCTTACAATTGAAGAGGTGGTACTGGTCCAAAACGCTATGCAGTCGGGATGCCGACGGTCGAAATGCCGACCGCCGGCTTCCCGACTGTCAAATCCCGGCAGACAATAGAGTTGGACATAAGCTTACAGATTGAGGCAAGCGGGCGCTGATTATGAGGGCTGGCAGCAAAACCAAGGGTACGGAGAAGATGCGGGTGCACTGCCAGATGCGTTCAACTCTGCGTATTGGGAAATATGCACATACGCCCAATTTTCGCCCAGCGCTGCATCAGGTCCTAAATATACTATTGGATCACAATGGGGGGAATTCAATTCAGCGCGATGTTGAATAATGACGGGAGGGAGCTCCCGAAGCTATTCAATACACCGCGCTGTTTAGGCGGGTTAAGGATTTCTTCTCGCACCCCGCTGGGGATGCGAGGAGAAATCCGAAAAAAGTGCGGGGCGCGCAGCTGTTTTTCTGCATAGTGCAGTGCTAACAGCCGCGCTCCCGGCACTTTGGTCAGAGAATGCCGGTTACCACACCTTAACACCCTTGTTATGGTGCAAGAACCGACATTCTCCGACCACACAGCGCACTGAATTGAATAACTCTGGGAGCTCGCTCACGGCGCTATTCAATTCGCGTTGAATTGAATTCCCCCCAATGATTTCTGTCTTACTATATGTTATAGCAAGTACCACTCAGATTTCAGAGCGATTAGCAGATCTACAGGAGAAAAGACTGTTTAACCACAGTTTTACTCTTGATGCATCCTTTTTGCATTTATGAATGGATTTTGTTTTGCAATAGTTGTTTTCATTTCTTTAATTTTAGTTCCACTTCAAGTTTGTATTGAATAGGTTTGGAGTTTGCAGAAATGTCTTTTTTGTTTTTTATTGATCTTTTTCACTCACAAGGAGAAGTGCCAATTTTGTAAGATGAATGAAAAAAAATAAAATAAAAAAATAAAAATAGAATTGTTCTAGAGCTCTCAACTTTTAATACAGAATGACCCCCCATTGCTGGGGGACAAGTTGTGTACGTGAATTTGAGGCAGCAATTTTGTGGGTCGAGACACTAAAACAATGAAATGCAGCTTATTAATTGACCTCAAATAAATGACATCACTGAACTACTTCAAGATGGATATTCATAAGGAGCTAGGACCTAGGGAATTGTTAAGTTGCATTCTCTAAATATATTCCATAGTACTTCTGGAGCTGCTGTATAGAGAACTATTCAATTGAAGAGTTACCACAGCCACCTGGAAATTCATACTTGCACTGTACAAATGTCAGTGTATTAAGCGGTATTTATTTTTTGTACAGCGTTTTTATGTGAGTTTACAGAATGTGATGTAAGAATGGCTTTTTAATAAGACAAGGATTAGTGATCAAGATTTCTAATCTTGTCATGATAGTAAATGTAATGGGCCCTGAAGACCGTAAAGAGTACACACTTTGGGGGAAATGTGTCAAGCCTCGGAGAGAGATAAAAGTACCAACCAATCAGCTCCTGTTTCAAAACCGCCTATAAAGTGGCAGTTTTGAAAAATTTGAAAAATGATTGGTTGGCACTTTACTTCTCTGAGGCTTTATAAATCTGCCCCTTTTTCTTTGTTTGAAATTTTTGGAGGAACTGCTATCAGTGAGATTGAAGGAATCATTAACTGTTTGTTAACACAAGGTCACGGTCAGGATTCCTGAAAGTTGATGTAATATTTCAATATGTTTACCCACTTAGCAGTCTGTAGTTGAGTTTCTTGTCTGCTTACTGCTATAAGAATTGCGATTTATATAGATAATTTTGCAGCATTAGTTATGCTACTTATCCACTACCCGATTACATTGAGTGATTGCGCAATTACGACATCGAAATCGTGTAATTGAGTAGTAATCGTGCTCACATCCGGGATTTTAAATGTCGGAGACGACCAGTGATGCGTGCTCCCGCTGGTCATTTCCGACATCAATCATCGCCCGAACATGCAGGTCAACCTGTTAACCATGATAACGTCAGGTTTAGCATGGTAGGGGATGACTGATCATTCAGTGTAGGCACAGCACCAGACTGCGAAACGACTGCATGATTACAATGTCGTAATCGTGCAGTTGTTTCTATGTCTGCTAGTGGATGTGCCCCTTAACAAAGAGGTGTGTTATCTATCTATCTATCTATCTATCTATCTATCTATCTATCTATCTATCTATCTATCTTTATGGCTAATTCCACTCAAGCTACCTGACAATGGCTGTACAAATGCCAGGCACCCAATGCGCTAAACCAACTTTGGGCATTGATTTCTGACGCTGTCCAAGGATAGTTCTCTTCATTTGCTATTTTAAAGGTCCTGCTGGCTCCTAGATTTGTTTAACTGTTTCCTGTATGCCACATATTTCTATGAAACCCTTTAATAGACCATTGATAGCAAGCGTCTGTCTGATTCCACATGAATTATATATATTTGCAAGGTACTCACACCAAATGCATCTGTAAGTAAATGTTTCTTTTTTTTAATTTACATATTTGTATGCTATGTAGCAGAGTCCTTTTAGTTCTTTGTCAGTGTGTTTAATTCCCAACCTTGTTTTATTACTGTTTGTACGGAGCATGCTGAC